>OW026520.1:32977999-34177999 GCA_932274085.1 Protocalliphora azurea | reverse complement strand
ATGATCATACAATTTTGTAATGTTCAATTATTAAATTGCCTATTAAACGGTTTTTTTTGTTATTTCCCGAAAAAAAAAACAATAATTGAGTAATATGAATTTTTCTATTGCTTAAAGAGGAGAAACAAAAATAATAGTAAAACAATAAAATTGAAAATAAACGAAAAACAAAAAAAAAAAAAGAAAAAAAATTATAGAATACGAAAGTGCTATCACAACTTTTTAACAGATACAGATACATACATGCTTTAATATGTTGCTCGACATTGTTGCAAGACTTTGTTGAAACCTAGCAAGTGCAAATTTACGTTGTTGCCTTTGTTAAAAACCTTCACCATTACCATGAGCAAGGGTAATCAATTTGTATGAAATTTGTACTCGTATGTATGACCTTAATGTTGTGTTTGTTTGAAATCAATAAGATTTTTTTTTTTTTGGATCGATATTCTTTTTTACACCCTACACCACCATAAGTGGTTGGTGTATTATACGTTTGTGCTGATGTTTGTAACACAGAGTAAAAGTTATCCAACACTCACCTTAAAGTATACCAATCGACTCAGAATCACTTTTTAAATCGATGTCTATCCATCCGTCTGGCTAGCTGGCCGTCCATGTAAACCTTGTGCACATAATACAGGTCGAAATTTTAAAGATAATTCAATGAAATTTATCACGTATAACTTTTATGATAAGAGGACGATGCCTATTGAAATTCGTTGTGATCGGTCCATTATTTCACCTAGCACCAAATGTTCCCCCGGAATGGAGTTTAAACACACAAAAATGCCTTAAAAATAAGAATATTTTAATGAAATTCGGTGCAAAGTAGTTCTGTATAAGTGTCAATCTTTGTACCAAATTCTATGAAGATCGGTCTACAATTGACTATAGCTCCCATATAAACCCCTCTTCTGAAAATCACTTTAACATGCATAAATCCCATGCGAATAATATCAAGTTAATATTCGACACATATAAGTTTTATGTAAGTAGAAACCACATTGCCAAATTTTATGAGAATCGGTTCATAATTTACCATAGCTCCCATAAAAAACCACTTCCAGGAATTGCCCTAAAGTGCATAACACCATCTAGATGTTAGTATCAACGCATTATTCTGTGTTTGTATATTTTATTTTACATTTAGTAAAATTGGCCACAGGTGTAATATAAGTCCTCTTACCGAATTTTTATGCTCGTGTAGGGTCTTGACCGACTATATCTTTCTTTCTCGTTTTTTATTTGTTTGTTGGTTCAAATTCGATTCTGTATTTGTATATTTTATTTTACATTTAGTAAAATTGGCCACAGGTGTAATATAAGTCCCCTTACCGAATTTTTATGCTCGTGTAGGGTATCATATAGTCGGTCTTGACCGACTATATCTTTCTTTCTCGATTTTTATTTGTTTGTTGGTTCAAATTCGATTCTGTATTTGTATATTTTATTTTACATTTAGTAAAATTGGCCACAGGTGTAATATAAGTCCCCTTACCGAATTTTTATGCTCGTGTAGGGTATCATATAGTCGGTCTTGACCGACTATATCTTTCTTCCTCGTTTTTTATTTGTTTGTTGGTCCAAATTCGTTTCTGTATTTGTATATTTTATTTTACATTTAGTAAAATTGGCCACAGATGTAATATAAGTCCTCTTACCGAATTTTTATGCTCGTGTAGGGTATCATATAGTCGGTTTTGACCGACTATATCTTTCTTTCTCGTTTCTTATTTGTTTGTTGGTCCAAATTCGATACTTGTGTGTTAATTAAATGAAAGCATTGAGTTTTTTGTTGGACATTTAAAAAGACCATGCAACATTTAAAAAAAATATGGTAACGAATAATTTATACCCTACTATTAAATATTTTTTAAAGAATAAAACTTTTTAAACGAAAAAGTACCTAATATTAAATGTATTCCAAATGATCTATAATATTTTGACTTTTCATAAAGTGCTAACGAGAGTTAAATATTCAGTATTGAATTTCCCATATCTGTTCTTAAATCTAAGAAAAGAATTCAATAACTGTTTACATTTTGCTAAACAAACATTTTTACCACATTTCTTTGCACTTTAAACGTTATTTGACTTTCTATATTCGTCGTCAGACTCTTTTGTTTCATTTCACTGTCTACAAACGTAAATAGTATTAAAAATTTGTGGTTTTTTTATACCATATTTAAAATATTCTTTATTATTTTTTCTTCAATAAATTCCATAATTAAATAATATATTCATTTCGATTTATTGTAGAAATACTTTGATCAAAAATAAAATGGTTCGTTTAATATAAATATTGATTTTGTATTTTGAAAATATTTTGAATAAAAATTAATTAATATGATTTAGCCAAAATAAACACAAATACTTACTTATTATAGAGAAAAATAAATTGCTCTTAATGTTGAAAACAAAGAAAACATAAAATTAAGTAGAATAATTTTTCATAATCTAACATTAATATATTCCCTTACTATTATATAAACTTTATAGTTCGTTCATTTATTCAATTGACTTCCAATTAAACAACTTGAGATTAGAAAATAACTTATTTATAAAATCAGTTCCTTTATAATAGATTTCTTGAAAAATCAGTTCAATTGACTATCATGTAAATAAATTTTATATAGTCAAGTAGCACAAAGTATTAAACTTAATATATTACAAAAGTAAATCCAAAAAATAAGACAATTAGCAAAAACTTACAAAAAAGGCTTTAATAACATAATATGCTCTTAAAAGCGAAATATGATATTACGTGAAAATATATCAAAATATGTTCATAAAATTTAATTATAATAAATATGCTTTCATGCAGAAAATATGCTAAATATGCTAAAGTTAATAATAATAAGATATAAAGTATTTTTCTTTACCCACATAAAAAGTAATAATTAAATTTATTATTGGTTGTAGAAATTATTTATTTTTCATATATTTCCACCATCATTTTATTTATTTTCGCTCATAATAAAGTAAATCCAAAAAAAGTTAGACAATTAGTAAAAAATGCTGAAGAAAAATCTTTAAGGATATAAAATATGCAAAAATATTACTCTTAAGAATAAAATTAAAAAAAAGATGCTGTTTAAAATGCCGATATATGGGGAAAAAATATTTTTATTACGTGAAAATATATCAAAATATGTTCGTAAAATTTAATTATAACAAATATGCTTTCAAGCAGAAAATATGCTAAGAATATAATAGGAATTGTATATTTTTCTTTACCCTCATAATAACCCAGCAAAAACTTTGCTTTCCTGGTAACCTAGCAGGTATAATTGGAAATAAAAATAAACTACTTATTTTTTGCCTGAATAACTAGTTATTTTTGTTCGACTTGTCCACAAATTCATGTAGTTATTTTCTGACTCTAGGGGTATTCAAAAATATGTACCTAAACGAAAACAAAAATAAAAAAAAAAACAAAAAAATTTTGCCGTCAGTGAGACTTGAACTCGGACACAAATTAACCATTCGTTTTTACTGACTAACGTCTTAATCAGTACACCATCTCGCACATATCATCCTAAATGACAAAAACTCTATTTAGTTTAAAATAACTTTTCAGATATTTTGTTATAAAAAACTAACAGCTTAAGAATGAGGTTGAAACCAACAACCTTCTGGTTGTTAATCCAGCGCTCTAGCCAACTCATCCATGTGATGTAATACAGAGTAAGCAAATAATAATGACGCCTCATTACCAAGAAACTACTTTAATAAGTAGTTGTTATTACCGAAAACCAAAAAGTTTTTGCTGGGAAGTAATTAAATTTATTATTGGGTGTGGAAATGATTTATTTTTCATATATTAAAAATAATTAAAGAAATCTTAATTTGGTTGTAATTTGTTTTTGGGTTCGGCAATATATAAAAAATTTTATTACATTGTTATTTATTTGCTGGAAATTAAATATTTTTAAGTAGCTTTTTAAAAATATTTTAAGTAACTATATTAAAGATAATTACCCCTTTCTTTTTAATGTTATTGATGTGTATTTAGGTGGGTTTTATGCAGCCTTAAATTTTTAATTTTTTTTTTAAATTTAAATAGTACAAATTGCTTTTGTTTTTATTCTTTATAATCGTATCTGCAGCACGTGATATATAGAATAATATGTACGTTAATTGTATCGCATCTGACATATTATAATTATATGTTTCATTATTTATCAAAGAAAATAAACATTTATTCTTTATTCTACTATAATTTGTTTATGTTTATTTTTTAAGCGTGTTGATTTTTTAATGCTTTTTAGTCTCATTTTTTTGTTTTATTTTCTTTTGTTGTATTGAAATTTTGTCTACTTTATTTATTTTCAGAGATAACAATTTAAGATTCTGAGTTATATAAAATGTTAAAGTTGTGTGAAATATTCGTAGTGGGGTAAAGTTTTTTTCGACTAACAATTATTTTATGATAAGATGATTCTATATGATGAGAATTGGTAGTTTTAATTTGGTGTAATAAATATGAATTGGTTTTTGTAATATGTTGACAGATATTCATATAAAATATTAAAACTAATTAAGTCAATTGAAACGTCAAGGGAAACGCATTTTTTTTTTTTTTTTTTTTTTTTTTTTTTTTTTGGTAATTATATTGATAACAACAACTTTAAAACGGTTGCGTAATTGTAGTAAAATAATTTCTAAGTATGTATTATGAACCAGATCAATTGATATACATACATACAATAAAAGGCATAAATATTTATACGACACATGTATTTATAAAACTTTCCATTTTTGTACTTATTTTTAAAAATACCTGTAAAAATGTTAATGGAATGTCTCTACACAAAAATCCTGAGATATTTCTATTATGTCAGCTTTTATGGCCTCTTATATAAAAGAACCATTGAAATTTACATCGCAAAAGTATGTATAAAAGGCATGAGAGACATTGTTTTAATCGAGTATATCTATTGTTTAAAAGAATATAATTCCAAATTGTTTCTAGATTTTATGAACAAATTGGGAAATACATATATATATATATATATATAGATATATATATATATTTATATTTTTCCCAATTTGTTCATAAAATCTAGAAACAATTTGGAATTATATTCTTTTAAACATCTGAAAAACGACGATTAATTTTCCACCATAATTTTATTTTATGTGTACAACTTTTATGTGTTTAGTGTAAAAAATTCCCTAAATAAAAAAAAAAAAAATATTATAAAAAAGTACCAATTTTCAAAAAGGTATTATTACTGCAAAGAAATATGCACCAACTTTGAGTACAAAATAAAAAATACAAATTTTCAAAAAAAAAAAAAAAAAAAAGAAAATGAATTTTCCAAAAATAATACAGCACAAACAAACATATGTACGATTATGTAGGTATTTTTAAAAATACAAAAAATATTGGTGTCTATTCTTGAAAACGCGTCGAAGAAGTGAAATTTTCCATTAAAACAAAAACAAAGTTTAAAAAATTGTTTTTGTTTATCATATATTTTTAAAATGTATTAAGCGAGAGAACTTTAACACGTTTCTCTCTCTTTTAAAAACGGTAAATTCCATTTTAGAAATGTACGTTAAACAAAAACAATTTTTTAAACTTTGTTTTTGTTTTAATTGAAATTTTCACTTCTTCGACGCGTTTTCAAGAATAGACACCATTATATTTTCAAAAAAAAGGTACCATTTCAGAAAAGTACCGATTTTTTTTAAGGTCCAAAATTTTTAGGAAAGTATAATTTATTTAAAAAGTAATAGTGCTTGAAAACTGTACCAATTTTAAAAACAAAAAAAAATACTAATTAAATTTATTTAAAAATTAACATTGTTCGAAATAAGTACAAATTTTCCAAAACAAAAAATACTAACTAAATAAAAATACTGATATACAAAAAAGTATAATGTACGAGTTTTTAACGTAGTGTCTGTCCATTTTTATAAAAAAAAAAAAAATATTTCATAAAAAGTATCACTTCAAAAAAAAATATCATTAATTTTTTGTAAATAAAAAATTTAAAAAAGAGTACATTTCATAAAAATGTACATACTAATTAAGTATAAATAAGGATATTAAAAAAAAGTAAATACCAGGTTTCTATAAAGTGTCAATTTTCCAAAAAATCCAATAAAAAGTCCAAAAAGAACTAATTTTAAAACAAAGTACAAACAAAAAAAAAAGTAACTACCCAGCAAAAACTTTGCTTTTCTGGTAAGCTAGCAGGTATAATTGGAAACAAAAATAAACTACTTATTTTTTGCCTGAATAACTAATTATTTTTGTTCGACTTGTCCACAAATTCATGTAGTTATTTTTTGACTCTAGGGGTATTCAAAAATATGTACCTAAACGAAAACAAAAATAAAAAACAAAAAAAATTTGCCATCAGTGAGACTCGAACTTGGACGCAAATTAACCATTCGTTTTTAATGACTAACGTCTTAATCAGTACACCATCTCGCACATATCATCCTAAATGACAAAAACTCTATTTAGTTTAAAATAACTTTTTAGATATTTTGTTATAAAAAAACTAACAGCTTCAGAATGGGGTTGAACCAACAACCTTCTGGTTATTAATCCAGCGCTCTAGCCAACTCATCCATGTGATTGCAGTTTTACTGTGTTATTATACTTATTAATGTAATACAGAGTAGGCAAATAATAATGACGCCTCATTACCAAGAAACTACTTTAATAAGTAGTTATCATTACTGAAAACCAAAAAGTTTTTGCTGGGTATTTCAAAAAAAAAAAAAAAATACTACAAGTAATTTCATTAAAAAGAAAAAGTGTTACATATGTTTTATTAAAAAAGTACCATTAGGCAAACAATGTACCAAAATTTTAACACAAGTAAGGTACTTTTGTTAATGAAAAAAAGAAAAATTTTTTTGCACAGAAAAATTATTTTTAATAAGTACCAAATTTTTCTAAAATAGCACCAAAACAACAATTTTCCTAAAAAAAAAACATTATTGGAAAGTAAACATATAATTAATATATTTGAAGGAAAGTAAAAATTTATTTTTTCCATAAAAATACACATTAAAAAAAATCCTTTTAAAAAGTTAAATTCAAAAAGATCTAGTTAAAAAAATCCACATTTTTTAAAAAGTATAATTTTCTAAGTTTTATTTTCCAAAGAAAAGCACTCAAGTAATTATCCAAAATACATACATCTTTTTTGGGGTTTTAGAGACCTATTTTTGGTGACACGGGTTTCAAGAAATATTTTTTATTTTTAATATTTATTTAACTCTATTTTGTATATTTTATTTATTTATAAAATTTACAAAATTTAGTAAAAGTGTTTAAATGTAATTTCCCGAATTTTAATAAAATTCACTCCTTCTCTTTCCGATAATGCCTAAAAAAATAAAAAAAATTTTTTGTTGTTGACTCAACGAAGTTGCAAAATAGCCCTTATTAAAAAATATGAATAAATTAAAAACGTAAATTTCTTTTGTCTGCCTTAAACTTCAAATAAAATAAAGAACAATGCAACCGTATATTGCATAAGAGACAACAAAAAAGTGATAAAATAAAATTATTTAATATTTATTTTAAACATCCTTAATGCATATTAAATTTGCCATAATATACTTAATCATTTGATATTCAGTATGCATGCTAAATAAGAAAATATCATCACGATCATACGATCATAAAATGCAAACGAAAGAAAAAGCCGACTATCGGGCATTAAGTTTAGTTAGTTAACCCGACAGACTGATTGAAATATACTAAATCAGACAAACTGACTAAAGAATTATTTTTTTATTTTTTATTTTTAACTGTAAACAACTCGTGTCATCAATTATGGCAAACAATAAAAAATTTGCGATAAAATTTATAAAACAATTGCTGCTAAAAAAACAAAAACAAATTGACATTAAATATTAATGTCTATATTTATCTGTATTGTATAATTTGTAAATAAAAATAAAAAGAGCAAAATGTTATCGCAAGTTATGTTTGTTTTTTAAGCCCTGGATCTTGACATTTTGATGTTTTAATACACCTTGTCGTTGATAGGAAAATGTCTTTTAATTCAAAAGCATTTATATGAAATATATTGTGGAAATGGTATCTAATTTTAATTTTTTAACAAAAAAGATGAGTAATTTTTTTAAAGCTAATTTGTGCCAATAATAAATAATAAAACACATGACCAAATTAGTTCTTTTTCGATTTAATGGTGTAGTTGATAAAAAAAGGTATTAAATACTTATTTGGGTGATTTATTAGCAAACAAATATTAATGATTTAAAGTTATAATTGTTCTTAAGTTATAAAACAAATCACGACTAAAAATATTTTATGGGAATTTTTGAAAAAAAAACTATTCCTTTTAAATAATCTTTTTCGAACTTTTCAATTATGAGACCCTCCACTATCACCTCCAGATCATTTACTGGTACGTTGCAGTCCCGGCACCACCATCACCATTTTTTTCAATACTTTGTTCTACCAAAAACTATTCCTTTTAAATAATCCAAGTGGTCCAGGAACAAATCACTCAGTTCGACCTAGGGTCCAAAATGTCCTTTAGAGTGATATATGAAAAATCTTTTTTTGAAAACTTTGTTCTACCTAAAACTATAGCGGTGAATAAGATGTATATCAAAATGAAGCTGAGACCCTACGCTATCACCTCCAAGTGGCCCGGTCCAGGAACAAATCACTCAGTTCGACCTAGGATCCAAAATGTCCCTTAGAGTGAAATATGAAAAATCTTTTTTTGAAATCTTTGTTCTACCAAAAATTATAGCGGTGAATAAAATATATATCAAAATGAAGCTGAGACCCTCCGCTATAACCTCCAAGTGGTCCGGTCCAGGAGCAAATCACTCAGTTCGACCTAGGGTCCAAAATGTCCCTTAGAGTGAAATATGAAAAATCTTTTTTTGAAATCTTTGTTCTACCAAAAACTATAGCGGTGAATAAAATATATATCAAAATGAAGCTGAGACCCTCCTCTATCACCTCCAAGTGGTCCTGTCCAGAAGGAATCTCCCAATTCGGCCTAGGGTCCATTAGTTTGTTATCTTACATGATTAGTTTGTTAACAAAGTTACGACTTTTAACTTGGCAGCACTTTTACTTTGTTATCTTACTTTGTTAAGCTCACGCCGACCCAGCTAGGTAGTAACTCAGCAATGTATGATTTGTTATTGTTTAGCCACTTAGTAGTAGTTGTGGCGGACCAGAAAATGCATTCCATTCTGCCGAGTATCCAATAAAACTTTTATATTGTATTCCTCTACAATTATTCAATGAACTTAAGCCGAACATGCAAAAATTCTAAAAAAAACTATATGAAAAAGTTCAACAAAAAAAACTGTAAACTAATTAATCTTTTATATATTAGAAATAAACTACAACTTATGCAAAATTAAATTTCCTTTTTCTTTTTATCTTAAAGTTACAGCTTTTTTTTAACTGAATATTTTATTTAAAATCAATCAAAAGCTCAAAAAGTTAATAAACATTTTCTAAAGATTATCAATACATTTTTGATGTAGTTTTATGACAAAGTATTTTAGTTTGTTTTATTTGTAGCATACTTTCTGGGAAAAAATAAAAATTGTATGAAAAGTTTAAATAATTGGAAATTGTTAAGACTGATATATGATATCCTCAAAAAATAATTTTTCGAATGATTTCTTAATGAAACGCTGTATTATTATTTTGCTTTTATAAAATATTTTATAAAGCCTTTATTTTATTTGATGAATTGTATTTGATTTTGAAATTATTACAAAAATTATTGAAAATCAAAATTTGTTTTATAAAGCTTTTGTGGTTCCTTTAACAATCCCAGTTCTTATAAATCGATATTCTTTCAGTAGTACACTTTCTTAAGCAATTGTGGTTGCTTTTATAGTTCAAGTTCTTAAGCAATTGTAGTACTTTTAATAATTTATCTGGTAATTTTAATAGTCCCATTTTAAGGAGTGATTCTTTTAATATTCCCAGTTTTTAAGCAATTGTGATTCTTTTAATAGTCCTAGTTCTTTAAAAAATGTATGCTCTTTTAATAGTTCCAAATTTTAAGTAATTTTGGGTCGTTTAATATTCCCCAATCAATTGTGAATATGTTAATGGCCTCAATTCTTAAGCAATAGTGGTTCCTTTAATAGTCCCAGTTTTTAAACAATTGTGGTTTTTTTAATAGTCCCAGATCTTAAGTAATTTTGTTCTTTTAGTAGTCACAACCCTTAAGTGATTGAGGTTCTTTATATAGCATCAGGTTCAGAAGCAATTGTGTTTTTTTTTTTAGGAGATACCCAGCAAAAACTTTGCTTTCCTGGTAAGCTAGCAGGTATAATTGGAAACAAAAATAAACTATTTATTTTTTGCCTGAATAACTAGTCAGTGAGACTCGAACTTGGACACACACTAACCATTCGTTTCTACTGACTAACGTCTTACTCAGTACACCATCTCGCACATAGCATCGTAAGCGACAAAAACTCTTTTTAGTTTAAAATAACTTTTTAGACATTTTGTTATAAAAAAGTAACAGCTTCAGAATGGGGTTGAACCAACAACCTTCTGGTTGTTAATACGGCGCTCTAGCCAACTCATCCACGTCACTGCAGTATTGCTGTGCTATTATACTATTGAGTACTTATTGATGTAATACAGAGTAGGCAAATAATAATGACGCCTCATTACCAAGAAACTACTTTAATAAGTAGTTGTTATTACCGAAAACCAAAAAGTTTTTGCTGGGTATATATAAAATGTGAATATGTTAATGATTCCAGTTCTTAAAAAAATGTGGTTCTTTTAATAGTCCCATTTTTTAAGTAGTTGTGTCTCTTTTAATAGCCCCAGTTCTTAACGAATTCCTGCTCTTTAAATAGTCCCAGATCTTAGGGTATTATCATTTTTTTAATGGTCGCAACTCTTTAGTAATTGAGGTTTTTTTCAATAGTCTCACTTCAGAAGAAATTGTGTATAGATAAATATCTTTTAAAGCACCAGTTTTTAAGTCATTTGAGTCTCATTTTTTAAGCAATAATCCATTTTTTAAGCGTCTAAGCATTTAAGCAATTTTATGTTTCCAGTTGTTAAACATTCGCTGTTTGTACTCTCTACAAAAAAATTATTAATCCAAGATAATTTATTATGATTATTTTAGCAATTAATGGTGTCTATTCTTGAAAACCAGTCGAAGTAGTGAAAATTTCCATTAAAACAAAAACAAAGTTAAAAAAAAGTGTTTTTGTTTGTCGTACATTTCTAAAATGGAATTTACCGTTTTTAAAAGAGAGAGAAACGCTTTAAAATTCTCACGTTTATTACATATTAAAAATATATGGTAAACAAAAACAATTTTTTAAACTTTGTTTTTGTTTTAATGTAAAATTCACTTCTTTGACGCGTTTTCAAGAATAGACACCAATATTTTAATTAAATTAATTATACTCCGAAATCTTTTATATAAAATATACTAAAAATTACTTTTTATTTTATTTCTTTATTGCAGGACCTGATAAGTGGTTCATTGAATTCCCAGAGGCTACTGGTACCCGCCAATCGCCCGTTGATATTGATACTGCCATTTGTAAAAGAGGAAGTGATTTAAATGTGGCTCCATTAAAATGGAAATATGTACCAGAACATACTAAAAGTTTGGTCAATCCTGGTTACTGTTGGCGTGTAGATGTCGATGGTACTGAATCCGAATTGACTGGTGGTCCCTTGGGTGAAAATATCTACAAATTGGAACAATTCCATTGTCATTGGGGTTGTGATGATACCAAGGGTTCAGAGCATACAGTTGATGGTCAGGCATATGCCGGTGAATTGCATTTGGTACATTGGAATACCACTAAATATGCTAGTTTTAAGGAAGCTGCTGCCGCTCCCGATGGTTTGGCTGTATTGGGTGTTTTCTTAAAGGTGTGTAGATATTTATAACTTACAAAAAAAGAGAAAACAATTTTAATTAATTTATATTATTATTTTTTTTTTTTATTTCCAGCCTGGTTTACACCATGAAGAATTCGACAAAATCACCAGTCTCTTGCAATTCGTCAAACACAAGGGTGATCGCATTACTTTACCCAATGGCTGTGATCCTGCCAAACTTTTGCCCAGTACCACCACCTATTGGACTTATGAAGGTTCCTTAACCACACCACCCTGCTCGGAGTGTGTTATTTGGTTGGTCTTCAAGACACCCGTTGAAGTTTCCCACGAACAATTGGAAGCTATGCGTGATATGAACTGCTATGATGTCAAAGAAGAATGTCCTTGTAATGAATTGAACGGCAAAGTTATCAACAACTTCCGTCCTCCATTGCCATTGGGCAATCGTGAATTGCGTGAATGTGGTGAACATTAAAATGATGATTTAAAGCAAGAGAGAGAGAGAAATGACAAAAGATTGAGTGATTTTGTGAAATTTAAGGTATTTTTTTTATGAATAATTAGAAATTATTCATAGATATTCTTCATTATTTTTTGCGTTTTCTTTGATCTTTTTCACATTTTTATTCTAAGTGCACTCATTATGACAGTTATTTAGTAATTTAATTTAAAATTTAATTAATAAACTTCATTAAATAAATCTTGTGATTATTTAAATATATTATTTAAAGTTGTGTTTTTATTTTAAATATAAGTTAATGGACATTAGTGTTATTAGAAATAGGGAAATATTTCTACATATAGGTATTTTTGTCCCTAAATTAGCATCATAGGGTAAATCGGACAGATTTAGATATCTTTTCTGCAAGTCTACATTTTGGAAATAAGCTCTTAAAGAAAAGTAGAAATGGACAAGTTTTGTTTTCAAATCTTTATTATATTCAAATGATTTGAAATATTTCGATCATATGCAATTTAATGTTCAGTTAAAAAAAAAAAAAAAAAAAAACAATAATATTAGCAGACCCCATTAACAGTAGGAAAAATCTTAAGTAATTATTTGGTTCGATCGTCAGGTATTTTATTATGAATGAACCGGTATGAATGCGACGAGTTAAAAAATACCTATCAGAAGATAAAGTTAATAAATATATAGTTTGCTATAGTTAAATTTTCGGACTTCGATAACACAGGTCAAAACTAAAAAAGTATCATGATATTGTAGGAATGGTCATTCCAATCACCAGAATATTTCGGTTTTTCTCCATCAGGTCACATTTTTAACTCATTGAGTACCAAAGAAAGTATCCTTCCCTGAGGAGGTTTTAGGTTATATTTTTAAAATAGGTAATAGGTAGAGTAAATTAATCATTATTCATGTTTTATAGACAATAAGTAATGCTACAAAAATTTAGTAAAAGTCATGTCTCCAACTTGTCACACATAGACCCTAAAAGTATTTAAAGTTGTAAACATCAGGAATTTCTCAATTAACCCTCATAAAACCATGATAAAATGAAGGGTAAAAAGTGGGTGTAGAGGGGAAATTTGTATTTGATATAACGATTAACACATGACCGCAGATCTCAAAAATTGTAAAATTTTTAAAATCGCACTGACGGAAAAATTAAATACCAAATTTAAATAACAAAATCAACAAAATATCACGCATAGCTTCCAATTATTCGTGGGAAACTTCAACGGGTGTCTTGAAGACCAACCAAATAACACACTCAGAGCAGGGTGGTGTGGTTAAGGAACCTTCATAAGTCCAATAGGTAGTGGTACTGGGCAAAAGTTTGGCAGGATCACAGCCATTGGGTAAAGTAATGCAATCACCCTTGTGTTTGACGAATTGCAAGAGACTGGTGATTTTGTCGAATTCTTCATGGTGTAAACCAGGCTGGAAATAAAAAACTAAATATAGTGCAAAATCCATTAACGATCAATTGACTATCAAATAAACATGTATCTCCAGGAAATTTTTAGGTTATATAATTTTCTGGATAATACGTAGAGCAAATTAGTCATCGTATTTTATAGAGAAAGAATAGTGTAACAAAAGTTTAGAATATGTCATGTCTCCAATTTGCCCTACATAGCCCCTAGAAGTCTTTAAAATTATCAAAATCTCCGAAAATATGAGAGCAGTAAGCGACACACAAGAAGAGCTTTTTCACCAAAACGCTGTTATTGAGAGATTATATCAAGACGTATGGAATCCTACTATGCTTCCTAGTATGAGAAAAAAAATTAATAATAGTGCTTTCTTTGATCCTAATTTAAGAAAATAACATTCCACGAGGGATTTATAAAAATGGTATTTTATTGAGGGGGAATCATTAGATTTTGTTCATATTTTATTATTTTTTCAATTTCAAAAAAAGTCGAGAATTTTTTCACTATTTTAATTTTTATGAAAGTTAACAAATCCGACAAAATACATAACTTTATCTCTTTACAATATAGACAGATTTTAATGATTCAAGACTCTAATGAAAACCAACTAAGACCTCTTTAAAAGCAATAACGTAAAGGTAAATTATTTATTTAAAAATTCACTTGTAATGCAATTGCAATTTTAAAATGCATTTTTGATAAATTTCTTTAATTTTTTTAATACATTTCAAAGAAATATCTTTGAAATATCTACAAAATTCTATAATAACACACTGTTACAAAATGACACTTGTGGGTTGTAGACCTTCTTGAGGACATCAGAAAACAATTTTAAATAATTTCGAAACAGCCAATAAATAAATTTCCCTTTTTTAAAATAGTTACTGCACTATAGATCTCGTAGCTTCATAAATTTTTAGTCAATTTAAGATTTTAAAATTCATTTTTAAAGCAGAAGGACGTAGCCTTTTAACTATATTACCATCTTTTATATACAATAAAATTAAATAATGAATTATTCACCATTATTAAATTTATTTCCCTTTTCTTTTCCGAAATATTGATTTTGATGTTAATTTTTCCAATTTTTTTCTAAAAGGCTACATATATTTGTTTACAAAGTTTGAAATTTTATTGTGAGATAATTCCTAAGAACTCAAAATGTTCCCAGCAAAAACTGCTTTTCTGGTAAGCTAGCAGGTATAATTGGAAACAAAAATAAACTACTTATTTTTTGCCTGAATAACTAGTTATTTTTGTTCGAGTTGTCCACAAATTCATGTAGTTATTTTTTGACTCTAGGGGTACTAAAAAATATGTACCCAAACGAAAACAAAAAAAAACAAAAAAAATTTTCCGTCACTGAGACTCGAACTTGGACACAAACTAACTATTCGTCCTTACTGACTAACGTCTTACTCAGTACACCATCTCGCACATAGCAGCGTAAGCGACAAAAACTCTATTTAGTTTAAAATAACTTTTTAGACATTTTGTTATAAAAAAGTAACAGCTTCAGAATGGGGTTGAACCAACAACCTTCTGGTTGTTAATACGGCGCTCTAGCGAAATAATAATGACGCCTCATTACCAAGAAACTACTTTAATAAGTAGTTGTTATTACCGAAAACCAAAAAGTTTTTGCTGGGTTATTAAGCATTTTCTAAACTTTATTAAAAAATTCTTCATATATGTATTTTAAGACAAAATAGTTTTTTCTATTTTTTACTTGCGTTGTAGGGATGTACCACGACTGTATTTGTGTTGCATATACCTTTTTGTTTGAAATAAATATTGGAAAAACTAAACAAACTGTGAAATTTTCTTTATTTATTTTGTTTGAATTTTTTTTTTAAATAATAAAAAAATTTATTTAAAAAAATATTTTAATTGTTTTTCCGTATTTTTGTTCTCCAAATAATAAATATGGTCCTACTTTTTTTAAAAAATATAATTAAATCTATTTGAATGCACTACATACATACGAGTTCTTTTCAATAAAAATGTTTAAGTTCTAATTTGACAACGTACCTACGTAGCACGTCTCTACACAATTGTGCTCCTAGCATAAGGTATACAAATTTCGCATAATTATTCGCAACATATTTTTTTTTTTTTTTTGGAATTTTGTTGACCTGTGTAATTATTATTTTTATAAGAAAAAATTTGTTTCCACATTTACACGTCAATGAAAACATTTCAATTAAATAAACATATTTTCTATAAGGTGTGAAGGGTGTGTTTTTTTAATGATCCACCCACCCAGTTTATAAATTTTAGTGTCAAAATAATATTATGATTGTGATAAGAAAAAATTACATATGATTGTTTTTATTATATAAAATTTATTTGAATATTAAAATTGAACTTTATTCCTAAAATGTTTTTTTGTAACAAATATAAATTGTTACAAATAAAAAAACTATTCCCACAATGCACAGTGTCTCATACAAAAAATAAGATATAAATAAATCTGGAGTTTCCAAACGGCTGGTCCGATTTCAGTGAAATTTCACAAAGTGATAGTAGAGTATAGGCGAGTATAAGTATCGAGTTTGCACGATGTAGACATAACGGGGGCGGGACCATAGGGTCCCAAAGTTGGATACCTCGGATATTAAAAATATTAAAAACGATGCTGATTCATTATATCTTATCCGATTTAAATGAGTTTTATATGAGTTGATTCTTGTATGTGTAGATTATCTCTTTTAGTTTAAGAGATATTGGGCTTCAAAAATTAAAATTTCTACTTTTTGACCTGCCGCTATAGCAGGTCCAAATTTTACCCGATTTTTTTAATATTTTTTTATTTTATTAACAACAAATAACAAAATTGGATGAAAAAATTTTTTGAAAAAATCTTTACAGGATTACTATAGACACCGGGGCATCACAGTCTATCGTCAGGCCCAATTTAGATTACTTTGGATAAGGGACAAAGGGAGACAACAGTGATCTTGTAACTGCAAAAGCCCTCGTTAAACCCAGAAACATCAAAATAGTTCCTGTAAGAGTGCTTAACCTGTCCAGCTATGAAAAAGTCGTTAAGCCAAATTCCGAAATAGGTCAATTCACTTCAACAGAGGCAGTAATCAATTGCGAGAAAAACCCAGAACCTGCCAATAAATCCACCAAAGAACACGAGCTAGAAGGATTAGCGCCGCGAGGTAGAAATAAGGCCAAACAGATTCTGAAGAAACATACCTCCGTCTTAGCCTTAAAAGGTCAAAGCCTTGGTAGAACGGCAATTGTAAAGCATCAAATAAATACTGGCGAAGCGGGGCCAATAAAGCAGGCGCCCAGAAATTTTCTTCTAGCAAAACGAAGTGAAGTGAAGGAGTTGGTCAACGAAATGGAGCGGAACGATATAATCGAACCATTTTTAAGTCTTTAGAGCTCGCCTGTTGTTTTAGTTAAGAAGAAAGACGGCAGCACTAGATTTTGCGTCGATTATAGAAAACTGAATGACGTCACCAAGAAAGACATCTACTCACTACCAAGAATTGACGACACCCTGGACACACTAGCTAGAACACAATGGTTCTCCACATTGGACTTGCAAAGTGGTTATTGGCAGTAGAGAGATTTCAGACAATGATAAAGAAAAAACCGCCTTTAGCGCGATTGATGGGTTATGGCAGTTTAATGTGATGCCATTCAGATTCTGCAATGCTCCAGCCACATTCGAGCGTTATATGTTGTGGAATTTGAATTTTGAAAAAAGTAGATTTTTCGCCGTTTTTGTTTTTTTTTTCCAAAAAATAGTTACGTTTTTTTTTCATTTATAAAAGATTTTTTTAAATAACATATGATAGTATTTATGCTTTTCTGAAAGATAACTATAGAAAATTGGGTGAATGAAAAATGTTGTAAAAACTTTGATCCTGAGGGAACCAGGGTCTCCCAAATTCGACCTATTTTTCATGATTTTCCAATTTTCGCCTTAATTTCTCAAAGCGGGAATTAAAAAGAAATATATCTTTTACATAGCTTAATGTGTTTTTAAGTTTTTGGTAATAGAAATTTTTGCTCCCCGATACGGGTGGAAAAATATAGCAAGAAAAGAAAAAAATTCCATTTTTGGAAATTTTCGAAAGTTTTTTGGGATTGGAGGGATTTTTCTTAGTAAATGTAAAAAAATGACTATAGCTCCAAATTAAGCATCAAAAAAGCTATCTAGATGCAAAATTTCATTTAAAAATATTTACTAATTGAATAATATGCACAAAAACCAATTTTTTTTTTTTTTGCAAAAAGTTTGCAACGATTTTTTATTATAAATAATATTATACATTTTTGAAAAGAAGACATAATTTCCTATACACTGATGTATTACATTCCTACCTCACCTTTCCACGTGTCAAAATTAATTATTAAAAAACTACAGCTCTTAGTAAATATTACTCGTCTAGTTAAGTTCTTCATAATGAGTACGTAACTTAATGTCTTAGATAATGTTTGAGACCTGGAACTTTCACTAACTAATATTTTGCAACAGGTGGATGACAGACACAGGTAAAGCTTTGTAGAATAAGTTGCAATGAATACATATATAAGCATGGTAAATCCTTTTTAGATCTCAGTTATAATTAGATAATCATGGAAATGTTATTGAAAAATATCATTTTGTATGCTGTTATAATGGGTGTTTCAAGTAGAGATACTTTTTTCAATAGCCTTTTTTTGACAGATCACGTGTGAGCCGTGTCATGATGTCATGTTATTTTTGTTTAGTATTGTTTGGCATTTCATAATGTAAAGACTTACGCCTGAACAACGTTTACAAATCGTTCAACTTTATTACGAAAATTCACGTTCTGTGAGGAATGTGTTTTGTGCACTTCGCTCAACTTATGGTCAACATAATCGGCCTACTGAGCGTACTATTCTCAACACCATCACCCATTTTGAGACGCAGCATTCATTATTGGATAATATTCGACCGAATACACCACGTCCAGAACGCTGTGAAGAAAATATAGCTGCCGTAGCTGAGAGTGTACGAAGACCGTGGAGAGTCGATTCGACGCCATTCGCAGCAACTCGGACCGACGTATGGCACGTCTTGCCGCATTTTACGTCGAGATCTTAAATTGAAAGCGTACAAAATACAGCTTGTGCAATAACTGAAGCCGCTCGACCTTCCCAAGCGACTTTGCTTCGCTCTATGAGCTCTTGAAAAGTTCCAAGAAGATCCCACGTCTTCGAGGCAAATTTTGTTCAGCGATAAGGCCTATTTTTGGCTCAATGGGTATGCAACCAAACAATATTGCCGCATTTGGGATGAAGAGCAACCTGAAGAGATTCAAGAACTGCCACTTCATCCAGAAAAAACAACGGTTGGGTGTGGTTTGTGGGCCGGTGGAATCATCGGTCCATATTTCTTTAAAAATGATACCGGTGCGAACGTAACCGTCAATGGCGACCATTATCGTGCCATGATAACCGACTATTTGATGCTTGAAATTAAAGCTCGTGATCTCGGCGACATTTGATTTCAGCAAGACGGCGCCATTTCCCACACATCTCATCAATCAATGGATTTATTGAGAGAACACTTCGGTGAGCACATAATATTACGTTTTGGGCCGGTCGATTGGCCATCAAGATCGTGTGATATCACACCGTTAGACTTTTTCCTGTGGGGATATGTAAAGTCTAAAGTTTGGAGAAAAACATCACGCGTGTCATTCGCCAGTTACCAGTCGAAATGCTCGAACGAGTCATCGAAAATTGAACTCAACGGATGGACCATCTGCGACGTAGCAACGTCCAATATTTGATAGACATAATCTTCAAAAAATAAATGCCAAAGAATGTTCTTTCAAATGATAATAAACATTCCCCATTAAATTTGAATTTTCTGTGTTTTTTTTTTTTTTTTTTTAATTAGGGAACCTCGAAATGGATCACCTTTTATTTAAAAAAGCAGCACTTCTTTTTCAAGAAAAGATGAATATAATAACACAATACGTTGAAACTAATGATAAAAATAAGCTTGAAAAAGGAGAATTATCAAAAATTGAAAGCTTTGTTAAGTTATTCGATGGAAGTAGGTGAGTCAGTCCACTAATAGGTTTAAATCAAAGTATTTTGACTGGTTGGATAAAAACATAAAACTTGTACTTTGCTCATCTACTTTTGGCGCTCCTTGTTAGCAAATAGGAAGAGTTGTGCCAAAAATCCAAGAAACAGAAATTATGTGCAACACTTTCCACAATGTCTACTGAAGAATTTTCCGGCAAATTTAAATCTATATTAAAAAAGGAAAACCAATCTTTTGAGGCTATAAAAACTGCTATTATTTTTCCAAGTGCATCATCAAAATGCCTAAAAAGAATTGTAAAGAATATACCTACACCAACATCATCATTAGTTTTTCCCGAAGAAGAAGAAGCTATAGCCCTTACGTTACAACTGAAACTTAGCCATCAGAATTATATAACTTTAAAAAGAGCACTACTAGAAAAAGGTGTGGACATTTTGCCATCTTATAGAGCATTACATGAAAAAAAAGAAGAGCACTGTACCATCCCCTATTGATATTATTGATCAGGAAAGCCAGAATTGAAGTTTCTGCACTTTTTGAAAATACAGCATCAAGGATTCTTTCGAACTTTTCCGTTTAGCATATTAAAAAAGTGAACTCTTACGATATGCAATTAATCTGCAAATGGGAATGTGATGGCTTAAAATCACTTTCGGAAGAAATTGGAAAACAGCGATTCTCCATCAACCAGTTTTTAGGACGTTTGTATAAATTCAACATCGGGATCATAGTACCAATTTCCTTTGAATATACAAAGTAATCAACAGCTACAACAGAGGAATTAATAAAAAATATTAAAGCGGAAATTAGAAGTCTGGAACCTATTTCAATTGAAATAGCAGAATATGTATTCAACATATATTTCGATATAAAACTTACAATGATTGATGGAAAAGTCAACAATGCCATAGCAGGAATTTACTCTAGTTGGAATTGTTCTGTATATGGTGAAAAAAAGAACAGAATATATTCAAAAAGGGAATGTCAATGAAAATGTTCTTAATTCGGAATATCTCTTTTGTATGCGCGTACAAGATTTTTGGAATACTTTCTACAACTGGCATATGATTTGATGTATAGAAGCATACCAATAATAATATCGAAAAATAATTATAAAAATAATATTTAATCATTGAATAAACGTATTAAAGTACAAAGAAAATAAAAAAACAGTCAAGAGCAATAAAATTAAAATAATGTATAAAGAATGTAAACTAAATCAGGAGCAGTTGGTAACAGCAATTAATCAGGAACATTATAAGATTATAAACAGGAGATATAGAAACAACGGTCAAATAATATCACGAACATAATGTTATTGTAGTCAGGAGCTCTGGAAACAAAATAATTATTTTAAATTTTAAACAGGAACACAGCAAACATCAAAGCAACAGGGCTAATTTATAGGTGAAGACATCAGAATACAGAATGAAGAAATGTAGAAACGAACAAAGTAAGAACCATGTAAGCAATTGGGCAATTTTTTTTTTAGATGAAGTCATCAGGATGGCGATTATTTAAAACAGGAACACAGCAATCATCAAAGCGATAGCACTGATTTATAAGTGAAGACATCAGGATGAAGAATGATGAAATGGAGACAAGAACAATGTCGGAAACATTTAAGCAATACGACATATTTTTCTGTAAAAACATCAGAAGAAAGGGGAAGCAGTGACAAAATAGGATGTTGAAAATATTCCAGTAAACTCTCTTGGCAACTCTCATATATCTCGTATTAAAATGTATTTAATAAAGTTGATTAAGTTGTGAGCAAAGACAATGGTGTCTATTTTCCATTAAAATAAAAACAAAACTTAAAAAATTGTTTTTGTTTATCGTACATTTCTAAAATGGAATTTACCGTTTTTAAAAGAGAGAGAGAGAGAAACGCGTTAAAGTTCTCACGTTTACTACATTTTAAAAATATATGGTAAACAAAAACAATTTTTTAAACTTTGTTTTTGTTTTAATGGAAATTTTAACTTCTTCGACGCGTTTTCAAGAATAGACACCAATAAAATGGGTTAAATTCTTTGTAATTATACCGAAATAGATCTAAATTTAATGGAATATAATTTCTTGTAAGCTGATGAGGAACATTAGATCGTATATCTTTAAGCAAATTCATTGAATAAATTTCGTCATTAATTTATTTTATCATAAATCTAATTCCAAGAACCAATCTTCTTTTACGAAGTGAAGGCAGATCTATAAGTTGCAAGCGATCTTCATAAGGTGGCAACATCACACTAGAATTCCAACCAAGGCCACGCAAAGTAAATAAAAGGAATTGTTTCTGAATCGACTCTATAATATCTATATAACAACCATAGTTGGGGGACCAGACTATCGACGCATACTTCAAAACTGGTCTAACCAAACATGTAAAACCTTATTTACACATGAAGTCAACTGCATATTAAAATTTAATTTACAATCCAAGATGACACCTAAATCATTAAACGATGAAACATTTTCCAATTTATGGTATCCTATTTTGTAGTCATATGTAATAAAACTCGATCTATACTATTATTATAAAATATTTACTAAGAGGTGTAATGTTTCGATAATTAATTTTGACACGTGGAAAGGTTATGGTAGGTATATTATTATACATCAGTGTATATGAAATTATATCGTCTTTTCAAAAATTTAGTTGCACACTTTTTGAGGAAAAGGGCTAAAAAAGTGCTTAATTCAATTATTCAAATTTAATTTTGAAATAAAGTTTTTGTTATTAAATATTTTTTTTGAGTAAAATTTTGCACTTAGATAGATTTTTTGATGATTAATTTGGAGTTATAGTTACTTTTATTATTTGTTAAGAAAAATCCTGCAAATCCCAAAAAAAAACTCAAAAAATTTTTTTACTTTTTTTGCTATATCTTTCCAGCCGATATTGGGGAACAAAAATTTCTATTGCCAAAAACTTAAAAATACATTAAGATATAATTTTATTTAATTCCAGCTTTGCTATTTAAGAAATTAAGGCAAAATTTGGAAAATCATGAAAAAATAGTCGAATTTAGGAGACCCTGGTACTTGCAGGATTAAAGTTTTTGCAATTTTTTTTTCCTTCACACAATTTTCTATAGTTACCTTTCAGAAAAGTATAAATACTATATATGCTACTTAAGACTTTTTTTTTATAACTGAAAAAGAATGTAATTATTTTTTTGGCAAAAAAAAAAGTAAATAAAAAATAAAAATCCCCGAAAAATCTAATTTTGATTCCGTAAAGATTTTTTCAACATTTTTATTCAATAATTTTGTTATTTGTCAAGGTAGGTAGGTAGGGAAGGGTTGCCCAGCACTCAGAAGAGTGCTTATGCATTCACTCGGAGACCTAAAGGTCCATTGTGAGTCCCTTCGTAAAGAATATAGAAAGAAAGTACAGATGAGGTATAGAAAAGAGCAGGAAGGAAAATGATAGAGAAAAAGCTGAGACCAAGAAAAGTATAGAAAAGAATAAAAAGAATCAGGAAAGGAAAAGTACTACCGCCCCAAATCGCTCGCTCTAAGCCAACGACCCCCTCTTAGCCAGCCTATTCCCATGACGAATCCTATTAGTCTATCGAGATCAATTCGTCAAGGAATCGACTGCCTAACCATTTCTGCCTACTTAGTTGTAGACATGAACAGTGACATATGATATGTTCCACCATCTCTAGCTCCTCATTATCTTCGCACATTCTGCAAAGACAGGATGAACCTCTATCCCAATACCCTATCATTCCCCCAATGGGACAATGACCTGTCAGAACACCTTTCATAGTCTTCAGGTTTTCCCTTTTCATGCCCAAAAGTAGATTTGTATCTGCTCTATCTGCAGTCCGTTCTACTTTCCCATGCATGATTGGTTCTATCCCGAATCCACTCCCTAATTAACCTGAAGTAAAAGCCTAGAGGGGGTCTCACACCGCTTTCACTTGCAGTCCTATCCAAAGCTGAGCCGTTCCTAGCTAATTCGTCAGCTACCTCATTGCCATTTATCTCGCAATGACCCGGTACCCAGCAGAGTCTGGGTACCTGGTCAAAATTTTAATCTTTTAAGCCCAATATCTATTAAACTGAAAGAGATATATGTTTTTTGTATATCTTGATTAGCAGAATCTACTCATACAAAAATCTTTTAAATCGGTTAAGATATAACGAATCAGGATAGTTTTTAATATTTTTAATACCCGAAGTGTCCAATTTTAGGACCCTGTGGTCCCGCCCCTGTTACGTCTATATCGTTCAAACTCGAAACTTAAACTCGCCCACACCTCTAATACCATTATGTGAAATTTCATTGAAATCGGACCAGCCATTTGGAAATTCCAGATTTATTTCCATTTCATTTTTTGAATGGGACACTGTGCACTGTGTAGGGTATTTAAAACATCGGTCATACATTCTTCAGTGTGTAGCTTTTGCAGATAATAGCTAGTCAGTCAGTTAGTCGTTGTAGCCACCACATACATCACTTATTAATAAAAAAAAAATAAAATAAACACCTTGTTGCTGATAAAAGTCCAAAATAAAATTATGTTTACTTTTCTATCAGACAAATAAAAATAAAAAAAATTCTAGGTGGGTAAATTAAATTCTTATTAATTTACCCATTGCGGTCGTAATATTTATATTACCATTATAAAAATATTAAATAATAAAAGTAAATAAATCATTTTCCATTCATATTCTTATCAGCTAGGAGATAAAAATCACTATAATAATATAAATATTTAATTTAAAATCAGCGAATAATTTCCCTAACGAGGGTGGTTTTAAAATTTATGAAAGAAATATATTTAGGAAAGACACTAAAATTTTACTTTTTTTAAGTGATATTTTTTCAAAGTTTACATTTTTCTTTGAAATGTTATCAATTAAAGAATTTTTTCAAAATTTCATTTTATTGTCATAATTTATGTTTTTATTTATTCGTAAGCAAGCTTTCATATATATGGGCAAAAACGCAAAAATTCTAAAATCAATGAGACCGAGTTAATATAATAATAATTTCACACACAGTTTTGTTTTTGGCAAAATGGCTAATAACTATAAGGAATCAAATTACAAAGTTTTGTGGTGCTCGGAGGTGATAATCACCTTACTGAAAAAAGAGCAATATTTTGAGGAAAAAATAATAAAAAAAAAAAATAAAATTTTATATATTTTTTCTTGTCTATTGCCTACTTTTCTTATCTACTGATAAAAATACAATATTATAAAAAAATATTGCTTTGACGATTTTCCTTCAAATAATAAAAAATATTGTGTAAATTTCTTCTAAGAAGATATCTTCCAAATATTTGTAGTTATATTTGATAATTAGAATTCAATATTCTATACTTCCATGGAATCTTAGTTAAATTATTAAATTTAAGCAAAAAAAATAATTTTCCTTAATTTTCCTTTTTTATCCTTTAAAAATGAAATATCTGAAAAAGGAGCGCTTTTAATAATGGTTAACAACACTAAATTCAGTGTAATTGAATAAAAAAAAAAAAATACTACCTAAACAACATTTTCTGACATAGAGCTCCATTTTAGGTCAACAATTTTTAAAATTTATTGAACTTTATTTACTTATATTTTTTAAAAGAATAATTCTAAAATTATGTAACAACATTGATACTATTAAACTTATAAATTATTTCAAAGAGTTAATTTATTCATTAACGTATTTATTTCATTTTGACCGAAATATCTTTAATATATTTGAAAGATGATGGGAAAACAAATTATCGAACATTTAATACATACGAGTAAATATTGTAAAATATATATATATTTTTTTTTTTTGGGTTAAAACGACATTGAAACTATTTATATGCTCATTATTTTGCTTTTTATAGGGCATTTAGACCGATGCGAAATTACGTACTTTCGTGATTTCGCTCGAAATCAAGTTGAAATTACATAATTTCCCATACATCTTGACACTAGCGAAATTACATAATTTTGTGTAATTTCGGCGAAA
The DNA here is from genome assembly GCA_932274085.1 of Protocalliphora azurea. Classification (NCBI taxonomy): domain Eukaryota; kingdom Metazoa; phylum Arthropoda; class Insecta; order Diptera; family Calliphoridae; genus Protocalliphora; species Protocalliphora azurea. The sequence continues at coordinate 34,152,202 of OW026520.1, read as the reverse complement.
TTACATTTAAAATTACGATGCCCATGGTTGGAAAAAAATACTTTTTTTCAACTATGTACTGCATATTTCAACCGTGAGAAGAAAAAGAAAAACAATTGACAGCTGATCTTAAATTTAAACACAAATCTTAAAATTAATTATTAGTGATTTTGCAAAATGAAACCTATCCTTTTTACATTTTTAATTGTTGCAAATTAATAATTTCCAATTTAGTAAGTAATTCTTTCTTATTTGTTTCCATTTCAAAATACTTTATTTACCTCTATAACAATTTAAAATGTAAACAATAAGTATCGGCTGTTCACGAAATTACATCAAATGTCATCTAGCCAGTATGAACACTCTAGATTTCATTCGTAATTTCAGCATGAAATTTCGTAATTTCGCGCCGGTCTGAACAAGGCTTTATAGGCAAATACTAAAAACAGTCGATTTCTAGTAAGAAAATTTAATAGTTTTTCTCTACAAATGTCTATTTAATAAAATTTTAAAAATTAGCCAAACAAATCGCTACCTTGTTTATAAATCGCCAAAAGAAATCGTCATGTCACCAAAAGCAAAATTCAGTCGTCAAAAGCAATTAAAAATCGTGACAGCCCTGTCTGTGTGCACCAAATTACACTTCTTAGCATAATTTTTGTGGTTATTACATTTAAACTTAATTTATTTTAAAAGCTAATAAAAATCAGAGACCTGCGCCGAGGAATTTTATCGGCGGCGGCGACTTGCGTTAAAAGGTTCGGCGGCTGAAATTACACACATTTTTCTAATTGAAAATTTTATATTTATATATCATGCCCCATTGATTTACATTATTCATAAAAATAGGACGAAATTATTTCCAGGGAAAGTATAAATTCTGTTTATATATTGAAAAAATAAAAAAAATACGAGTGATATTTTTTTATATTTTTTCAATAAATATTTTTGGATTTTTGCACAAAAGATTAGAATAATTGTTCGCATATTAGAATGAGAAATGGTCTGCTCCAATATAAAAACATATCAATTATTAAGATATGCTAAAGAAATAAAAAAGTACAAAAAATAATGGAATTTATATCAATTATTTTGATAATTCCCAACGACATATCGCTAGTGAACAGAAGTGATTTATTGGCTGACAAAATCTTGTGTACGAGTTTTTTTTTAGATTTCTCTCATGATGGCGATTAAGGCTCATTAAAATTTATTAGCAACTGTTAATATTATTTTTTCACAGTATTTACATCAAAAATACTTGCTTGATTTATAATTATTTGAAGCTCAAAATGATGCAAATAATTTTCTTTCATATTTAAATATAACATAAATGGCAAATACTGTATTAAAATAATAAAAAAGTTTCATTTTTAACATATTTTTACAAAAAAAAAAAATTAAAAACGGCGGCTGCTTTTAAGCCGAATTAAGCCGAAAATTTTACGGCGGCGGCGGCTTCCAAATTTTTCTCGGCGGCTCGGCTTAGCCGAATTTCAGCCGCTCGGCGTAGGTCTCTGATAAAAATGCGAAAAATTCGAATTTTTCGCATTTTTAAAAACGGAAAAAAACCATTTCGTTATAACTGCCAGAGGATTATATTACATTATTTTGATCTTAGTTTTTGAAATATTTATGTCTGAAAAAAATTCAAATATCCAATTTTTTTTTTTTAAATTGCGAAATTTCGGACTTATTTGGACTTATTCCTTATTCCTTATTCAATTACGTCCCAGCAAAAACTGCTTTCCTGGTAAGCTAGCAGGTATAATTGGAAACAAAAATAAACTACTTATTTTTTGCCTGAATAACTAGTTATTTTTGTTCGACTTGTCCACAAATTCATGTAGTTATTTTTTGACTCTAGGGGTATTCAAAAATATGTACCTAAACAAAAACAAAAAAAAAAAAAAAAAAAAAAATTTGCCGTTAGTGAGACTCGAACTTGGACACACACACTAACCATTCGTTTTTATTGACTAACGTCTTACTCATTGCACCATCTCGCACATAGCTTCCCAACCGACAAAAATTCTTTTTAGTTTAAAATATCTTTTTAGACATTTTGTTATAGAAAACTAACAGCTTCAGAATGGGGTTGAACCAACAACCTTCTGGTTGTTAATCCGGCGCTCTAGCCAACTCATCCACGTGATTGCAGTATTACTGTGTTATTATACTATTGAGTACTTATTAATGTAATAAAGAGTAGGCAAATAATAATGACGCCTCATTACCAAGAAACTACTTTAATAAGTAGTTGTTATTACCGAAAACCAAAAAGTTTTTGCTGGGGTCATTAAATGCATGTACCAAAGACCTTTCTCGCGATACCAAATTTTCATATTGTTCCTTTGTTAGAAATGTGAAAACAAATCAGAAAAATCCGAAAAAAAGGAGCTCATTTCATATTGATCCATCTCAAAAAAAGAATAATATCAGGACGAAATTTTTTGAGAAACCATAGCAGAATGAAGTAAATTTTCATTTGACCTTCAATTTTGGAGCCACCCTAATGTACCTACATTTAGTAAATAACTTTTTAAACGATTTACCTGAGATTTATAACTTTTATTAAATGAAACAATTTTAATTTTAGTTTTATTAAAAAACAAAATAATTTTATTGTGATGGAAATAGAAATACTTACAATATTTATAATTATGTATTTATTTTTTTGTTAAGACTTTTTTAAGATCTTGATTTTTATATTTTATTTTATTTATCTTTTTTTTGGAAAATTGTGGCCCCTAAGCATTAAAAAAGACTGTTTTAGTTTTATTTTTTTTTTTTTTTATCTTGATGTTGTTGTTTTTTTTTAATATCAAAATTCAATATGTTATTTTAATGATGGTTTTGTTTGATGACAAATACAATTAGTAATAATAATTTTAATTAATAATAATGTATAAATAATACATAATAATTAATAATTAATAATAATAATAATAATGAGTTTTCTGGTAATAATTATTATTTATGTGAATTGATTTTTTATGTTTTTAAGGTATAAAAAATATGTATGTATGATTTTTTTATTTATTTTTTTTATTTATTTATTTATTATTATTATTATTTTTTTTTTGCCAATAATATATTTATTTGTTTTATAATAATATTCAATAATAACGTTCACATTTATATTGTGTTTAATGATTTTTATTTTTTTATATTTTTGTTTGTATTTATTAAAAAAATAATATTATAATAATAATGATAAAAATCTATACACAATGACTAAATGCAAAATATGTTTTTATTTTTTAAATTTTAATTTAATAATTGCTCTTTAAGTTTTAGTTTTAATTTTATTATTTTATTCATTATATATTTTTTAACCATAAACATTTAAAAATATTCATGTTTGATCTAAGTTCACATACATTGAATTAATTCATATTAATTTAATATTCAATTGTTTTTTTTTTATTTTTTATAATTATTATTTATTAATACTTTTTTTTTTAATAATTAAACCTTTAAGGGACTAAAGTAGTGGCTTTTAGAAATGTCGTTTTAAAAAGTTTAAAAATTTTCACATTTATTTGTTTAGGGTTTATGTTGTCTTTTTTTTTTATATATTAATCGATTTGTTTTATTTAGTTTAAAGTTTTCATTTTTTATTTAATATTAAAAGGGTGTTTGTTTAAAAGCAAGAAATACATAACTAAAATGTTAATATTTTATTTCGTTGAAAAGGTGGGGTTTTTCAGTTTTTTTTTTTTCTTTTTTTCATTTTTAATTTTGTTTAAAAATTAGAAATAAAGTGTTTTAAAATATGTTTAATAAATATTTGTTGCTTTTTTCCATATTTTTGCATATTAAATGTATAAAAATAATTAACTGTTTTAACAAAAAACAAAAATGTTTAAGATTTTCTTTATGTTTTTTTTTCGTTAACACCCTGTATTACTACGCAATTATTGCAATTTAAATAATTTTAACTATAACAAAAAAACTTAAATAGAAATAAGTTTAAAATAACATTACTATTTTAATTATATTAATTAATTAAAAATTAATTTAGACTTTTAAAGAAATGACTAGTTTTGTTTTCTGGTAAATGGGCAAAAATTTTTTCCATAACTTTTGTATGTATGTATATTTAAAATATAGTTAAAAAGAACTTATTAAATTCTAAAATATAAAATTATTTAAAGTAAACTGTTATGAAACCAGCTAAAAAAAAGTATGACGTTGAAATTTAAAAAAAAAATAATAATATTTTAAATTTAAAGTTAGAAACTAAAAAATATAATATTAAGTAGAGCTGCAGTTTCTTTTTAAAATAATAATAAAAATAAATTAGTCGAGATTAAAAAAAAAATTGAAAAGTTCGTTCTTAGTAGCAAATATACATTTTTAGACTTTTCGTTTAAATTACTCCTTCCCAGGTAGATGTAGATCTATAACAATATTCCAATATTTCAAAACCTTTTTATAAAGCAGCTGGACATGGCTTTCTAAATTTATTAAAATATTTTATATTTATTACAAAAAAGTAATGGCTTATTCAACATTTGTTCTTTTTCAAAATGTGGACTTTGATTTAAATTTTGTTTATTTTTTCTCCCCTTAAGACTAAAAAGTAATAGTTTAAGTTTTAAATATTTTTTGTTAAGAAAGTATTTTATTTGTTGTTTAATTTGATGCATACTTTTTGGAGCAAAAATGAAGTATGTGTAAAGGGCTGGGTCTGAGTTAGCCGCAGAATGGCTTGATGTGTTTCCTTTTAATTTTCCTTTATAATAAAGTATCATACATATGCATGTTTGTATGTAATAATAATTCATTTTTTTTTGTGATATTTAAACATTAATTTGATTTTATTAAAAGCTTATTTCTTTTTCTCCCTTTGAAAGTTGATGTGTTCTGCACAACTTTTCTTTTACGACTGATCTGTTGTTTAATGTAAATTAATAAACGAGCGGCTGCGCATACACAAAGTAGTGGCAGCGAAAAAATGAGCAAATTAAAAGAGAACAGAGAGTGTAAAAAAACCACCACCAAAAACACTACAGCCCGGGTGATTAGAACACGGGCGATAAATAAATATGATGTTCACATGAACAGTATGCATATAAAATTTATTTTTGTTTTTTCTTTTAAACTAATAAAAAAATAACTGGTACTTGTTCCAAATTTTCACTTCCAGAACTGGGTCTGAGGAAGTGTTTCCTAGCCAATATCCATTCCCATTCAGAACTAGTAGGCAAGGGTTAAAGAACCAGTTATTAAAAATAATGATTTTTTTATTTTTCATTCAAATGAGCCATTTCTTACTTTTTTATATCAATTTAATTTTGTTAAATTCTTTTTTATTTTGAAATTATTAGATTTTTTTAAATTTTATTTATAACAGTAATTTGAGAACCATTAATTTGTGCATTCTTTAAACCGAATTTAGAATCATAATATGGTTGTACTACATGAGTGTCACATTAGTTGCGACACCACTAGTTACAGGCATGTTATTAAAAAAATCTAAAGTGGTTCCGATTGTACCAGTTGTGGAACTAATGATTTTAGAACAGGTTCTACATTTTTCTTTTTTAATTTGAATTCAATTTAGCAAATATTAAAATTTATCAATCGGAAGTCTTTTTTGATATTATTGATGATGTCATTTTAAAATGTAAACCCAGTTTAGCTAAACTATTAGTTTCCAGCAGTTAAATGGGATTTAAATTGTAAAAATATTTTCGTTTATTTTTAATTAAGAAAAATTATTTTGAACGGTAGATTTTGTTAAAGATTTTGTTTTAGATTTAGTTAAAAAAAAAAAAATCCTGTTTTTATATGTTGAGGTAAAATACAGTGTTACATAAAAGTACTACAATAAGAAAACAAAAATTTAAAATAAAATATATATAAAACTAAATCTTGTGTGTTCTGTTCAATTAAGAAATTAAAATAGTGCACTTTTTTTTGTACGAAAAATTTTAGAATAAATCAATTAACAATAAGCTTAAGGGCCATTTACTTAGTATGCATAATTTTATACTACCATAATTTAATTAGAAAGAAATTTAAAAAATTTCCAGTTCCAATTAAAAAGGATGGATTACTTTAAGAAAATATTGATGGTTATAGAGTTTTGTGACAGTGGAAATTAAAAAAATCCTACAATTTTAATATTAAGATGAAGGATTTTTGTTATTACTCGATTTTTAATTTGAAAAGTTGAAACCAAAGTATTTGTTATTTAAATATACTCTGTAATGTTATTATTCATAGAAAGCACGATTACTTTTGCTCCCCTATGACGTTAAAAAAAATTAAATTTTGAATACTATAATTTCATCACAACTGAATAGAACACACAAATTTGTTTGAATCTAGTTTAAAATAATAAAAAAAATTAATAATATAAGTTTAATTAAAATTTATAATCAAAATCAATAATAGACAACACTGGATTTACTAACTAGATAGTAAATGTGAAAAAAAAAATATTTAATTAATAATTAAAAAAAATATAAATTCAAAAAATATATACATATCAACGTCAATACATTTTTTTAAGTCAAGTAAGCAATAACAATATCATATAAAAATAATTAAAATGTACTTAATAAAAGAAACAAATTGGAGAAATACTAAAATACTTTAAAATAAGTTTAAAAATATTTATTTAATATTTGCTTAACAAAAACACTTAACTACGTTTGCAGTTGACACAGGAAATTGTTTTCAGTTTGAAAATATGTAGGTATGTAATTATAATTTAAAATAGAAATAAATAAAATTACTAAGCGGTGGCGGTTGTTCATTTAATATTTATGATTTTTTTGTTTACATCAGCTTAAAAAATATATTATAGAGTTATAGATTTGTTTTGTAATGATTTTTTTTATAATAATTTTTGTTAAGTTTTACACATTTAATGCTTAAAATTTAATATTTAATAATTACAACTACTAAATAAAAAAATAATATTTTTTTAATAATAAAAATACAAATGCAAAGTGTATATAAATGTATAATAATTATAATAAGTATGATTTTTTTTTTTTTTTTTTTGTTTGTTAATAATTTTATTTTACTTTTGTAATATATAAAAGCCAACAACAACAGTAATTTAATATATATATTATTTATTTTTTTAAGAATACTACAAGTTTCATATAAAAATATGTTTAAGTTTTATTTTGGTTTTTTTGTTATTAAAATTATAGAAAAATTATATAAAAAAAAAAATTAAGTAAATAAAATATTTAAAAAAATAATAATTTTTTTAAAGATTTTTAGAATTTTAAGTAATTAAGCTTTTAAAAAAAGTGTCAAGTGTGTTTTAATTTTCAAGTCTCACTTTAATTACTCATTTGTTAATTATGTTTGTTATGTGTATTTATGTAGTACGTTGTGTATGCGTGTTTTTTGTATGTGAGAGAGTTTATTATTATTTTTTTGGTTTATTATTTAAGAGTAGATATTCTCAATATCCTTAAAGAAGACATTTTGTTTTTACCGTTAACCATTATAGTGTTATTTGGTTATTTTTTTAGCGGCTGTAAAATGGTGTTTGTTGTTTTTGTTATTTTTTGTTTTGTTGTATGTATAAAAAGTTTCAAGTTTTAAAAAAAGTTTTTTGTTTTTTTTTTTTTTTGCTTCATTTTTTTCAATTTTTCGAATTTGAAAAATTCCCTAAACGAGTCTCAATGTTCACAAGATTTTTTTGGTTAAATTTAAAATTAAATTAAAATAATAATGTAATTAAAAATGTTATATTTTACATACATATTTTTGTTGATTTTGTTTTTTTATTTATTTAAGCAGTCTAGATGTTTACGTTTGTTTTAATAAAGACATTTTTTTGTTTCGTTACTAAAAATGTAATTAGTATTCTAATTTAATTTAAATATATCTATGTATTTTCAAAAGTTTTTGAATAAATTGAAAGCTAAATTAGAGATCAAGTAAAGCGATAGTTATAAGTAGAAATTCAAAGAAATTATAGCTTGGAATATAGCTGAAATGAAAGGTTAAATTATTATGTGAAATTATATTCAAATATTAAAAAACTGCACACCTAGATTAATTATAAATAGAACTGATAAGAAATATTTTATTTAATATTTAAATGCAATAAACATTTTTAATCAATTCAAATTTTGAATCGATCAAAATGAGTGAAATAGTTCTTGGTGTTCTATATAAATTTAAACTCAATTGGAAAGCTGATGGATGATACACTCCTTAATAAAAAATTTCATATTCGCTTTTTATGACAAATTAAATGAAGGAATAAAAAGCATTAAGAAAAATAATTTTTAAACATTTTTGTTGTAATGTCATCATTCCAAATAATATGACAATGACTTTTTGAGAGATTTATTATGTAAATCTTTAGAAATATTTTAAATTTATTTAGTTTAAAAACTTTTAAAATATTCAGTTTTATTAAAAGTATAATACGTAAGATTAATACGAGTATAACGTAAAGTTTTAAAAGGTAAAAAAACATTAGCGTACTTTAGGGGTTTAAAATTTAATAATGAAGAAGCACTACTATAAATAAACAGTGTATCAAATGACTATTTGAACAAAAAACGCTAGGAATTTTTTACAAAAATTTTTCAAGTGTTATGCTAGGAACACAATTGTCTCGTGTGGCGGTAAAATCGTACTACATCGTTACGTTGTCAAATTAGAACTTATACATGTTTATTGAAAAGCACACAACAACCACATACATAAAAAAATTAAACAAAATAAAAAAAGATAATTACACAAATTATTTAGTTTATCCAGCAATTAATTTCAAACAAAAAGGTTTGAAATTAATTAACGCAAGTACGTTTGTAGTACGTTCCTACGACGCAATTCTGTTCCTAGTATTAATTTTATTTTTAAAGTAGAAGTATAACGGGAATTGATCATTTATATCGAAGAAAATACAAATACCCAACCCATTGTGACAATCAATAGAGTTGGAAATACTACTGTCTAGTGGACGAAGGCAATCGATTAAAATCGATTTCAACTTATTTCGACTAAAATTAATTATTTATTTATAAATTTTAAGTCTTAATCAGAACTTTGAAAGAATTAAATAAATCTTTGCTTAATTCACTTAAATCTTAATTCCGAATTCTCGAATCATAATAAACATTGTTCGACAGCTTCATTCAAATCCATTTTATTCGAATAGAAATATTTCTTTATTGAATTATTTCATAAAGAATTATATTCAGCTATTGAATGATTAAATTTTCTGTTAAATCAAATCTCCAAATTTAATGAAAATATTTTTTTTTAATAATTTATTTCTGATTTTTCTTGCTTAGTCTTTTACAAAATGAATTTGGATTTCTAAAGCTAATTTATAATATATTTGAATTAACAAAAATTTGATTGATTTAATATATATTTTTTTTTAAGCTTGAACTTTTCAATTTATTGCAAATTCTTTAAGGAGTTAATTGAATGCATTTGAAGTATAAATTATTATGAATGATTTTAAGAAAGTAGGATAATTAAATTTTATTCGATTTTGTAAAGTAAATCTTTCTAACTATGGTCTTAATTAAAAGTAACAAATTGTTTTTCTACTGTTGCAAATATTTAAACAAATTTCTCTACAAACTCGGAATAATTTGATTCTGAAAATTATAACATTCAATAGGTTATTAAAAAGAAAACAAGAATTAAAAAATAGCCACAGTAAAAATTAATAAAAATCTAAGAATGTTGCCACAATTCTGGGATCTTATAGAAATTTAATAAATAAAATGACATTGAAGAAAATAATTTGAACTTTGCTTTTTACTGTTACCAGATTAGTCAAATAAAGAAATTGGTGCTGACACTTAAATACATCAATAGTCCTGATAAGGAGATAGAGATTGCCGTTCGGTAAGTAAAGTGTTGTTCTTCAAACATTTAACAAAATGGTAATTTACAGTATACTCCCTTAAATCCGAAAACGTAAAAGAAATTGCTATTGGGCGATAATTTTGGTCATATCCTCTTAAGGAATTGCAACACATAGGAAATTCACCAACAAGGTAGACTTGGGATAATAGTCATTATCTAATTTCTTTGAATTGTCAAAATTTATTGAAATAAAGTATAATACACTGCATTTAAGTCTGAAATTTTATTTCATTTCAAATTGAATTTCAGTGAAAATGTTTATTTGGTCACATTAATATAAACCAATATATTTACTTTGATCAAATATCGGAGGTTTATAGTGTATTTCGATTTCAAAGAAAACACTCTCCAAATCATGCAAATCCGAATTCGATTACAATCAGGCCAAATTTCTACAAAAATGTTTAAAAATTATTTTTCTTTAAAAAAACTAAAAACTTTATAATATTTTATCAGCAGAAATTTTTCAATATAAAAATAGTAGTTTTTGTTTAGATCTTTTGCAGTTTTTTTACAATACAAATATATATGTATATATAGGTAACATTTAAATTTACAAATACATATGTATTTAATATTTTTTTGTTGTCATTTTTTTGTTTGATTAAAAATATTACATTTGTTTTTTTTAATTTTTTGTTTTATTTTTTTTTTTTATTAATATTAATATATATTAAAAATCAGTCAAGAGTAGTGAATTATATATATATATGTATATATTTAGTATATATGTGTTTATAAATGTATAGGTATAAAGTGGTGTTTGACGATGAATTGTGGTTGGTGAAATGTTAGTGTATAGAATCTGACTTTTTTACAAGTTTAAAGACAAAAGAAAAAATGCATTTCATTGTTTTACATTATAATTCACATTTATAAAGAGATTTTTTATAGTTTCAAACTACACAACATACTAAAAAGGATTTCAACAACTTTTTTTTGGTAATTTATTACTAATATTATTTTGGTTTCTTTTTAATATATATATATATATATATATATATATATAATGGTGTCTATTCTTGAAAACGCGTCGAAGAAGTGAAAATTTCCATTAAAACAACAACAAAGTTTAAAAAATTGTTTTTGTTTACCATACATTTCTAAAATGGAATTTACCGTTTTTAAAAGAGAGAGAAACACGATAAAGTTCTCACGTTTATTACATTTTAAAAATATATGGTAAACAAAAACAATTTTTTAAACTTTGTTTTTGTTTTAATGGAATTTTTCACTTCTTCGACGCGTTTTCAAGAATAGACACCAATATATATATATATATTATTTATTTCATTAAAATATTTATTAATATGAATGAAGTGTGATTAATGTGAACATGAGTTTATGATATTTCTATGTAAATGTGGTAATTTCTTCTTTAATGTCTTAATGAAGGATGATGAGTAATGAGTGTTTGATAAGAAGAGAACATGAATTTGAAAATGTTTATTAGAAAATTTGTTTTTAGAAATCTATAGAATTTTTTCAAGTTTTGATTGCGCAAGATTTTAAAAAAATATACTACTCGAACAACAATTATTTAATTATTTTTTTCATAATTTTTTTTTTCTTATTAATTTTATTTTGTTAAAAATAAATAATTTTTTTTTTAACTTTTTTCTCTATTTATAAAATTGTTTGGTTTACTTTTTCAATTATTTTCTTAAGCATTTGTTTGTTTTTAAAAATCTTTTATATTTTTTCAATTATTTAAATACTAAATTTTTTGGTTTTATTTAAAAATTCCTCAACATATTTTTTTACAATTATTTTAATTTTTCAAATATTTTGACGGATTTTTTTATTTTTTATTAACTTTTTAAGGTTAATTTTTTTCTTTTGTTTAAAAATTGGTGTGTGTATGTATGTGTATATATAAGTATTATGTATATAAATATATATATATTTAATAAGTAAGTATATGATTGTGTGTACATAACATGTAAAATACATAAAATACCTACAAAAAACATACTACTACTTGTCTTAAGTATAATTATTTTTTTTTTTGTTTCAGTTTTTAATTAAATACTATTTTTAAACGTTAAGCTAGTAATACTTAGACTTTTTTTATAATTAATATAAATTCCTAATATTAAAAAAAAAAAACTATAAACATAATTAAAAAACAGCTTCAAAAGCTTAATCGCAATTTGTTTATAATTTTAAAAAGAAAATATTTAAAATTTCTATAAGTTGAAAGGTATGTGAAATATTTGAAATTGTTTTAAAACCAAAATACTAAAGAGTAATAAAACGATTAATCGGTACCGACTAAACTTAGAGACATATGTATCAACTGAAGATTTTCCTGGGGAAGAACTGCATTATTAAAATAATACTTCAGATCATGATCAATAGCTGAAATAAACAATTGATCCTTTTATAGGTATACATTTTTCCTTCAAGACTCAATTCACATTTATGGGGTTTCCTTTATGAAGATCCTTATAAGATCCTTTATTTTCTAAAAGGTCCTTATTTAGAAAATTTTCTTAAATGCTTTTTCTAGAAAAGTTTTTAGAAATCCAGCAATGAGAAACAAATTTCGTAACTTGTTCAAAAAAGACTTCCAAATATGATCTCAGATTTCTTTTCAAAGGATCCTTTAGATATTATTACAATCATGATTATATATTTTTTCTATAAAAGTCTTACCTAAAGGTCTTCGAGAATAAAGATCACGATAAAAATTTCAATAAAATTACTATTTATAGAAAATTTTCTATAAATATCGAAAACATTCGATAAATTTATTGTCTATCGAAATTTTTAAATAAATTTACTATATATCAGAAATTATCGATATATTTAATATTTAATAGAAATTTAAAAAATATTTATTGTTTAAAAAATATATATAAACTTTCGATAAATAGCGAAAACATTCAATAAATTTTCTGTTTATCGAAAATTTTTAATCAATTTACGGTTTATCAAAAATTGTTAATCAATTTATCAGCAATCGTTTATAGCAAAATTGTCGATATATATTCTGTTAAAAAAACTCAATAAATTTAATATTTATTCGAAATGTTCGATATGTTTGTCGATAAATTTGCTATTTATCGAAAATTTTTGATAAATTTATTATTAATCGAAAAAGTTTGATAAATTTATAACATCAAAATATTGCAATAAATTTTCTGTTAATCAAAAAATTTTTTTTTAAATTTACTATTTATTAGAATTTTTCGATAAGTTTACTTTATTCAAAATTTTAGATCAATTTTCTATGTAATAATTCAAAAATTTTTTAATAAAATTTTTGAATTTTTTAATAAAATTTTTGAATAATTACATTTTTCTAATATTTTTTAATAATTACAATTTATAAAAAATTTTTGAAAATTATAAATTATCCAAAATTTTTGATAAATTGGCTATTTATGGAAAATTTTTGATAAATTGACTATTTATAGAACATTTTCGATAAATTGGCCATTTATAGAATATTTTTGATAAATGAACTATTTACAGAACATTTTCGATAAATTGACTATTTATAAAATATTTTCGATAAATTGACTATTTATATCACATTTTCGATAAATTGACTATTTATAGAATATTTTCGATAAATTGACTATTTATAGAAAATTTTCGATAAATTGACTACTTATAGAAAATTTTCGATAAATTGACTATTTATAGAAAATTTTCTATAAATTGACTATTTATAGAACATTTTCGATAAATTGACTATTTATAGAACATTTTCGATAAATTGACTATTTATAGAATATTTTTGATAAATTGACTATTTATGGAATATTTTCGATAAATTGACTATTTATAGAATATTTTTGATGAATTGACTATTTATAGAACATTTTCGATAAATTGACTATTTATAGAACATTTTCGATAAATTGAGTATTTATAGAAAATTTTCGATAAATTGCCTATTTATCGAAAATTTTTGGTAAATTGACTATTTATAGAATATTTTCCATGAATTGACTATTTATAGAAAATTTTCGATAAATTTGCATTTATAGAACATTTTCGGTAAATTGAGTATTTATAGAATATCTTCAATAAATTGAGTATTTATAGAATATTTTCGATAAATTGAGTACTCATAGAATATTTTCGATAAATTGACTATTTATAGAACATTTTCGATAAATTGACTATTTATAAAATATTTTCGATAAATTGACTATTTATAAAATATTTTCGATAAATTGACTATTTATAGAATATTTTCGATAAATTGTCTATTTATAGAACATTTTCGATAAATTGACAATTTATAGAACATTTTTGATAAATTGACTATTTATAGAAAATTTTCGATAAATTGACTATTTATAGAAATTTTTCATATTTTGACTCTTTTAGAAAATTTTCGATAAATTGACTATTTATAAAAAATTTTCGATAAATTGAATATTTATAGAAAAATTTTGATAAATTTGTTATTTATTGATAATTCGATAAATTTGTTATTTATCGGAAATTTATTATTTTTTGAAAATTTATCGAAAATTTGATAAAAATTATTACTTAACGAAAATTCGATAAATTTATTATTTATCGAAAATTCAATAAATTTATTATTTATCCATGCATTTATGATAAATTAACTATTTTTCCAAAATTTTGCATAAATTTATCATTTATCCAAAAAGATCGATAAATTTCCTATTTATCCGAAATTTATCAAAAACATTCGAAAAAAAAATTTGTATTAAAAAATTTCTTTTTAATTTTAACATTCCTATTTCAAATATTTCACATTCCAAAAATGTAAAAAAATTTTGTTCTCCTGTATTACTGTATTTGCTTAAAGGAAGCTTTTATTTTCTGTTAACAATTTTCATATTTATTGCATTTAATTAAAGAAAAAAAAAATAATTATTTTAGTTACTTTTTAGTTCTTTCTCTTAAATTTCATTTTAACATTCGCATGCAAACATCATTTTCAGTTGTAATTTTTTTTACATATGTGCTTTTTTATCTGCTTCATTTTATATTTAAAATAAAAACCTTTTTCTTTTTTTATTCCAATTTTGCTTCTTTTTTTTTTTTTGTGGGAGAAAATGGGTGTAATTTTGGGTTTATTTTGTTTTTTTTTCTGGTTAACAACATTTATCAAAAATATAAACTACATTTTTTTTGGTAACATTATTCCACGTGTATTTTTTGTAATTCGTTTTTGTTTTCTATTTTCTTTCGTTTTTCAGCATTTTTATATATAAAAAAAAACAAAAACATTTCTTTTACTATTTTGTGCTTTTTTAAAACATTTTCTTTTTCCAACAAACATTTTTTTTTCTTTAAACCGTCATAACTTTATTATTTTTATTTGGATTTTTTTTTCAGATCACTGCTATGAAACATGTATAGTAAATATTGAAAAAATTGAGAACAGTTAAAAATTTAAATATATTTTTTTTGTTTAATATTTTATTTTAAAATTGTATAGATATTTGTTTTTTTATTTAATACTTTAGATAAATATTTAATTTTTTTCGCTTTTTTTATGTTGTTTTTGAGTTTTGCAAATTTATTACAGTAACATTTCTCAGAGCCTAACAATTAAAAAAAGTTGTATTTTGAAAACATGATGTGGTGGTAAGGATTAGATTAAATTGAGTTGTGTATTGTATTTTTTTTATTTTAAATTTGTGTTAATTTTTACATATACAAAATAAGTTGGAAACAAATTTGTTAAAAGAAAAGTTATATTTTGTATGATGCGAAAGACCAAATTAATTTCTCATATAAATGGTTTAAAAGAGAAAATTTTGGAATTGAAATACTCTTAAAATGACTATTTATAGAACATTTTCGATAAATTGACTATTTATAGAAAATGTTCGATAAATTGACTATTTATAGAACATTTTTTATAAATGGACTATTTATCGAAAATTTTCGATAAATTGACTATTTATAGAAAATTTTCAATAAATTGATTATTTATAGAAGATTTTCGAAAAATTGACTATTTATCGAAAATTTTCAATAAATTGATTATTTATAGAAGATTTTCGAAAAATTGACTATTTATCGAAAATTTTCCATAAATTGACTATTTATAGAAAAATTTTGATAAATTTGTTATTTATTGATAATTCGATAAATTTGTTATTTATCGGAAATTTATTATTTTTTGAAAATTTGATAAATTTTATATTTTTCGAAAATTCCATAAATTTGATAAATTTTATATTTATCGAAAATTTCATAAATTTATTATTTATCGAAAATTCTATGTTTAACATTTATCGAAAATTCGATAAAAATTATTATTTAACGAAAATTGGATAAATTTATTATTTATCGAAAATTCAATAAATTTATTATTTATTGAAAATTCAATAAATTTATTATTTATCAGTGCATTTATGATAAATTAACTATTTTTCCAAAATTTTCCATAAATTTATCATTTATCCAAAAAGATCGATAAATTTCCTATTTTTTTTTTTTTTTTTTTTTTTTTGGAAGGAATTAAATTTAAATTGTAAGTGTAAATGAAGTGATCCGAAGGATAAATGAAATTGAGATCATTATGAAATAACAGCCAAAAGTAAGATTTTAAAGATGATAAAGAAGAGAGCATTTAAAAGAATCTTCAATATTTGTTTTTAAGAAAGAAGGGCCAAGTTTTTTCACTTCCTAGTTAAGAAAAAAAAAAACTAATTTATTTTAGTGAAGAAAGATAATAATAGATATTACGCTTTATAAAACTTCCGGTTCGAAGGACCATTAAACTTTGATATTTTTTAAACATAGAAATATATATTATAATATATATATATATATATATATATATATATATATTTCCATGTTTAAAAAATATATGAACTTCATCATTTGTTTCCAACTTAAATACTTAAAAATATTGTTAATTATTTACTAATATGTATTTATTAATTGTTCTCTTTTTCATTTTTATTAATAAATATATAAATAAATTGCTACAATAATTCCCTTTTATATATTTATTATTATTATTATTATTTTTTGTTTATAATTTAATAAATATTTAACATTCACATAAAAAGCACAATATGTATATTATGGCCATAGTTGTTTTATTATTATTGTATGGTATGTACTCGTATATAAAAAAGAGTGTTTTTGTTTCTGTTAATATATTTACTATTAAATTTATTTTGTTTGGGGCTGCTTTTTATTATTATTTTTTATTTATTTTATAAAAATCTTGATCATTGCAAATATATGTTATAAATATTAATTCGATTTGGTTTGATTTGAAAACAGTTTCGTTATAAAAAAAAGTTTTATTAACGATTATAGAGAGAGAATGAGTGTTTGAGTTAAGAACAGTCTAAATGTTTGTTTTTCAAAAGAGTTTTTTTTTTTTAATAGTTTCTTAGATTTTTATATTTTTAGTTAAGGTATAATGGGCTTTTTCGTTTCAAAATTTAGTAAAAAAACGTTTTTAACATTAAAATTAAATAAAAAAAAAAAAAAAGAAAATTGGTGTTTTTTTTCTAAATATATAATATATATTTTGGTTTGTTTAACAAGATATGCGGAGGAATGTAATGTTTTTAAATTTTATTTATTTTTTTTTATTAAATATAATTGTATTTATTTTAAAATGTAAAGAAACAATTTTGTTTTGCAATAGTCACTGAGAGTTCTATTTGTTTAATTTTAGAGAAAAAAAGTCGTATTTAGTTTGGAATATGTTAAAGATCTTTAAAAGGATATTTAACAATTTGAAGAAAAAAAAATTAATTAAACGATTCTGAAAATTTATGCAAAATTGAATAATATTCCATAAAATCATATTCAGTTTAATATGGTCCTTTGAACTTAAGAGAATTTATTTAAAAGTCATTAATGAGTTTGAGTTTATTTTTTTTTTTTTAATTATTTAAATATTTCATTGAGAAGTATTTAAAGAACTATTTATAGTTTTTGAAATAAAAGAAAAACTTTTCATTTTTATATAATACGACATTTTTGCTTTTACTTTATATTTTGTAGTCAAAAAATAATTGTTTTATTTTTATTGTTATTTATTTATTATTTTTTTAATCCAAAAACACATATTTTATTTTATTTTGTGGTTGCAATTATGTAACTTTGTTAATTATTTTCATTTTATTGAATATTTTGTTGACTTATTTTCTTTAATACTAATTATTTAATTAACATTTAAAAAACTACTACAATTACCTTTTCTTGTTTAATTAATTTATTAATTAATAGAAAAATAAGTTTATTTTTTAAATATTTTTTTCTTTGTTTGTTTATTGGAATATATATAAAAATATATATTATTTTAATTGCATAATCAAATAATAAAAAAATGTAATTAAATATTTTTGTGTCCCGTTGCATAAAAAAAATACATACACTTATATTTAAAAAAACAATTTTAAATAAAAACCTTTTAAAATATATATCTAGTATTTTGTTTTTATACTTAATTTAAATTGTGCCTAACAGTTTTAATATGTGCAATATTAAGAAACTTAATTTTCTTAAAATGTTTTTTTTTTTTATGGAAAAACAAAACAATTAACATAAAGTGAATTTGTTTAATAAATTTTTCTTTCATGATACTGGTAAAGATAAACTAAATTGAAGAGATGTTTTGATTAAAATCTAAAATACATAAATAAATGCATAAAATGTTTGGTATTTTTAAACAAGGCTGGTTTTTAAAATAAATAAAAAATTAGTATTAAATCATTAAAAACTAGTATTTTTCCCTTGTCCAAATATTTGGTATTTTAAAAATAATAATAATATGCATAGAAGCGCTACTAGAGAAAAAATACCTATAATTAAAAAAAAAAAAAAAAAAAAAATGTATTGAGAATTGGTGCGTATGAGCGGGCCTTCTCTGGGAATTATTTTGATTAAAAAAAAAAAAAAAAGATATGTTTAAAAAATTATTAAGTTACAAAACGCACTTTAATGAGGAAACGAGTTTGAAATGAAAGGCTAATATAATATAAACAAGATATTTTTGAAGATGTGATTATTATTTACTTTTCAAATAGCCCAATATACAAAATGTTTTGTATCGATGTATTTAATATTTTTTTGCTTTCTAAAATTTAGTTAGAAAAATATTTTTGTCTTGGAACTATATAACAGACATTACAAATATATTAGATATATTTTTATATTATAATAATCTCATGTGTGAAAAATTTTAGTTTAATTTCCAAATATTTCTCTTATATAAAGTTTATTTGGTACTGAAAATAGGCAAAAACGGTTAATAAACAAAAAAGCTATGGCCTTGATCCAACCACTTTACCCCCCACTAACCATATAAGGTGATACAAAAACTTGCAGATGATGGGATGAAATTCAGTGCTATAGTGAAGTGTTTAAATAAAAGAAATCATTTGTGAAGTGTTTGTTTAAACGAAAAAATAATAAAAAGTAAATAAAGTTGTGAATTTAATTGTGAAGAAACAATTAATAACAGACTAATAAAAACTTATATGAACAAGTATCTTACTGTCCTGCATAATATTGAGAAGCCTATAGTAGGCATCATTTGTGAACATTTTAAAATAAAACTGTGAACTGTGGTTCAGTTGCTTTAACTGAAAGCAAATTAAAAAAAAGAAGATAATAATAATAATAATAATAATAATAATAATAATAATACACTGAATATAAAAAGAAAACTGTGCTGTGTTAATGTTAAACAAATATGGATGATGATGAAAATCTAAATCCGGGCAAAAGGCCGAGAGTTCGAGTAACAGCAGAAGAACTCGAACATAAATTAGAAGAAAAAGAGAGAGAAATTAATATTCTCAATAAAAAATTTGATTTCATAATGAATGAGAACGAGAAGCTCAGAAAAACTGTAGAAGAGTTGATCTGCCGGTTACAACGTAATGAAACCAGTGATGATCTTTCCTCCGAAGATGAAATGGTGGTTGAAGAGGAGAAAGTCCCTAACTCTAACATCTCTGATAGTAGTCGAGTCAATACTACATCCGGACCGAATATACCAATACAACGGAAGAATGCCGAAAGATACTCATCCAGCTGCAGCCAAAAGATGGAAGCTAAAGCATTGGACAATGAGAAGGAGGTTCCTGTTACCATCCAAAAGACTGAAGCAGGCAAGAGCAGTGTGAAAAGTAAGTCTGTACCAGTAGTTACTACTTATAATATCAACATTAAAGACGTTAGTAATAAGTTATTTGAGAAATTAGGTCACAGGGATTTTAATATTAAACTACTAGGTAAACATGTGACAAACATAGGGGTCTGCACCCTTGAGGACTTTAGTAAGCTGAAATCTATGCTTACCGAACAGGGGGTACATTATTACACCCATACTCCTAGATCAGAGAGACCCTTTTCGGTAGTTGTAAAGGGACTCTCGGATACATTTGATGTGGATGAGGTGCTGGGATACATGCGGGGTATCCAGATCAATGTTGGAATTGTGGCATTACACAAAATAGGCGGGAATAGATGGCTCTTCCAGTTGAGTAGGGAGTCTGACCTTAGAGGTTTCCGCAATATAAAGTATATCCTTCATTGCAAGGTGACCATGACAAAACACAAAAGACGTGACGTTATACAATGTTATAATTGCCAGCGCTTTGGACATGTGGCAGTTAACTGCAAAATGTCATTTAGATGTGTGAAGTGCGCTAAATCCCATGGACCTGGAAAATGTGAGGTCCCTCCAAAGGGTGAGAATACGATCGAGACATTGACTACTGACCTTGTGACTGGACAGGACGTATGGAAGATTGGTTTGCCCATTAAGTGCGTTAGCTGCGGTGTCGAGGGACATACTGCTGGCTCGAAAAATTGCCCTAAACGCCAGCAGCTTTTGCGTAAGCTGGCTGAGAAGAGGGAGAATACTGCTGCTTCTAAGAGGCAGGTTACTCTCAACAACCCAGGGACCATTAATGGGGTCTCCTACGCTTCTGCTGCCAAGACAGCTGCCACAAAGTCCCCTCTCTTGAATGAAACGACACGTAGATTATCTGTGTTGAATGTTGGCAATAGTTTGACATTGGCATCGGCTAGGTCAGAGTTTAATACTATCGACGTTGATTGTAGGAGATTCTTTGGAGGTGGCCTACTTGAATGTCTTGGGAAGTTGAAAGGTTTTGCTCAGGAGTATATGTCTCTTAGTAGTGATAGTGAAAGATCCCAAGCCCTGCTTGGAATGCTAATTTCGATGCAGCATAATGGCTAGTACACTTAAAAGTATTTATACTTGTTATTTAGTTTTAAGCATTGATTAGTGATTAAGTTAGCATGTAAGTTTTAAAGAAATGTATTCCCTTTTTAATCCCTTTTTTGGGAAATATGAACTGAAAGAGAAAAAATATATATTAATTGAATTGTATACGGTCAAACTGTAATTATTTAGCACCTACTGAAAATAAGTCTTAGTTAAGTATTAAATACGTTAAGAAAAATTTTGCATAAGAAAATTAGTGTAAGAAACATTTGTAAACTGAAACTAAACTAAACTTGCAGATGATTGGTATAATATAATCGGCCAAGTCGAATATAACATTCTTATTTGATGTATATTTGTCTATTATTTTTAATTATTAAAAATTTAATGAAATTTGTTTGAAAACTATATTTCAGTATATAACTTAATTTTTTATTTATTTCAGTTAAGAAATTCTTTTAGAAATATATGCATTAGTCGGCGAAGAACCGAATATTTGATAATTTTGACTCACACAATTTTCTCTCTAAATTTAGTGAGAACTAATTTTAACTTGAAACAATTAATATGTTAATTAAACGTATTCAATTTCTTGGAAAATTTAAAAAAAAATTAAATACCTTAATTTTCCAATGATATGACAGAAACACTTTCCATTACAACTGTTTAATTTTTGCAAATTTTGTAAGAAAAAAAAAAGGAAATAAAAACTATTTTATTTCAATGATTTTTGTTAGAAATTGTCACATTTAGAACAACACCTATAGAAGAACTAGTAATTAAAATTAATTTTTTTGTTTGACTTTATTTTTTATTATAATGAGTCATTTCCTAAAGTTTTTAAAATCGATTAAATTTTGTTACTCTTTTTTTAATGGAAATCTTAAATTTTTTAAAGTGTTTTAAACAGTTTTAGGAAGTAAATTAGGAATCAGTATTTTTTTTTAGAGAAGCGATGTAGAAGTAATACAGAACTACTTCTTAAGCACTACTTCTCAAAAACATTTTTTGAAACCAAACACAATTGGTTCCACTTCATTAGTGCCATAATTGGTTACTTTTATTATCTAATTTGATAATAATTAGATTTCTTTCATTTGTCTAATCATGAGCAAATTTTCCATTTTGAAACAGATTCTGAGGGAGATTTTATTCGTTATAAGGGGGAATAATTTTTTTTTTTTTTTTTTTTTTCAAAAACATTTTTAGAAACCAATCACAATACGGTTCCACTTCATTAGTGCTACAATTGGTTACTTTTATTATCTAATTTAATAATAATATGATTTCTTTCATTTGTCTAATCATGGGCAAATTTTCCATTTTGAAACAGATTCTGAGGGATTCGTTATAAGGGGGAATGATTTTTTTTTTATTAATTGTATTACAATTAATTTATTTTTCAGTGATTATTTAGTTAATTAAAAAGATATTTTTTAAAAACGAACTTTTAATATACAATCACCCTTATCGCGATTAAAAGTCGAACATTTTATTCCCTCTAAACCTTACTTTATGTAAAATAAGAATATGTTATCGCAAATGTCAAATAAATATGTCAAATTACATATTTATTTGAAATAAACTTCGTTTAAAATTGAAACATTTGTCCAGTTGTTTGCCAAAGGGAATTCAAATCGCGTTGAGGTTGATTATACCTATGAATACACAAAAATATCCAGATTATTTTTTCAATACATTATTTTTTTTCTAGCTACAAACAAATTAAATAATCCCATTATTCTTTAAAAGTTCTTAAGATGAGAATTTAATAAAACAAATTGTGTCAAAAAATAATTAAGAACCAAACAACAATGTTGCAATTTAAAGACACAACGTTTTTTTAAACGACGCTATTAGAACAAATTTAAATTTGGGCGACTTAAATTGTGGTATTATAGCTCAAACACAGCTTCCAATTGTTTCCAGTTCTCAGAGAGAAGTCCAAATTAAATGAAGGTGGAGAAGAAGACGGGTTTTTACATACATTTTGTTTTTGTTTATTCAACAACAATACTCATGATAACAATAAAATTACATGTATAAAAAATTATTTTCTCCCTCTCTTAAACTCCATACATAAAAAAATATAAAGCAAAACTTTCTTTTTCTTTCCATCTTATATAAATTTCATGTAAATATAAGTGATTTATTATGCAATAACGGCAACACCGATTGAGAGAGAGTAAAAAAATGAGAGCTTTTGAGAAACCGTTAAAATAAAATAAATTTTAGTTTTAGAAGGATTCGCTGTTCTGTTTTAGATGTCAAATTATATGAAGATTTGATAACTTGTGCTTCAGCACTTAGTGCAAAGTTAAAATTAAGGTTGTTAAATTATTCAAGTTCAATTTTAATGGAATAAGATTTCATAATTTTATTGTCACCCGAGTGATTAATTTCTAAAAATTCTTCAATTTTTCGAACGAATGGATGTTATTCACCCTTATTGCAAAAAAAAAACGAGCATTTTATTCCCTCGGAATTAGTTTTTGTTATAACGCATGGCCCATGTTATTTAGTTTGTAACAAATGATTTCTTTCAATATTTAAACATACGACTAAATGCGACTCGATTTTCCCTCCATAATTCGAGGATAGTGTATCCTATTTTATAAAAAGGGAACATATTCCGGGGGAAATTTTATTCGCAATACGGTAGGTTATTTGAATAGTAAAAAAAAACATTAAAAACAGAAGTTTGAAATAAAAAATTCAAATATATTGCCATACAAATAAAGAAAACATAATTTGAAGAAAAGAAAATTTTTGATTCCTTTAGATTTCACATATAAATTCCATATTCCCAAGCTTCGCAGTAAATTTATACGGTGCAGAGAGGGGTGAAATTGAGAAAAATGGCGATTAATTGAAAATTAATATTTTGAAAGAGTAATTATCTTTCAAAAAATTCTTTAATTTTTTTTTCAGTCTCCGTGTATTTTTGAATTTTATTTTAATTTTGAATTAGCGTTGACGCGACAGGTCTTTATATGGAAGCTATGGTCACTTGTAAGATTTACACCTTAACTAAATTTATTTGTACTAAATTTCATCTTTACGCGGATATTTATATAGGAATTATGACCGTGAAAGTGAATTTTGGTAGGGAGTTTAATATGAGAGCTATGGTCAATTTTGAACCGATCATCATGAAATTTAGTGGTATGACTTTTGCTTAGACAAAACTCACCTGTTATGAAACTTTGAAAATACAGATATTTAAGACATTTTTAAGCGTTTGACTTATTTCCGTGAAAACTTGTATATATGGGGACTCAGTGAAATAATGGTTCGATTATAACTAATTTTAAAACATTATATTATTGGCCCAAAAAAATCTCAAGTGCCGAATTTCATTAGGTTATCTTTAAAACGGCGAACTACAGATTACCTCAAATATTGTTTATTGATGCACGGACAACCTGACCGGCAGTGGTTTAGGCTAAAAATATATTTACAAATTCAAAAAGTATTTATTTGATGTACTAATGACTAATTATAATCCGCTATACCTCTTCCCTGAATTAAGTGCCTTGTTTGGTGTTTCTACCCCACTGTACGGCGTTTAATTACCTATAAAAAAAAAACTCCCTTGCAAAGTCTTTTATTTTGGATAATTTAATAAAAGTCCGTATTAAACTTGAGAAAAGCGTAAAAATTTATTAAAAATCATATGATTTCGGTACAAAATTGTTTCAAGTTCTCTTTTTTGACATAGAGTAACTGAAATATGTTCTTCTGAGAAAATAGTCCTCAATATTTCGTATTAAAAGCCAAATAATTAGCACAATATTTTTATCACTCGATTATTCTAAAAATATTGATTGAATAATTAATAATTTGAATTCTAAATTGGAAAAATTTTTCATTGAAAATAAATTCTATTTTTTTATTAATAGAATATTTTTATTCGACTGACAACTCTAGTTGAGATTTAAACATACATACATACATACATACATATATACATACACCAAATCGCCGATCTGTAACTTAAATATGATATTACTATTCAAATCTCAAAATAATTATTAATGTAATTTAGCATTCCTTTTTTTAATACGACATACTTAATTGATTTGTTCTCAAAAGGACAACCTTGTTTGGCAAAGATTCAGATTAATACATTCATTATTAAATAAATAACGAATATGATATATTAATTACTTCATGCTCGTAGTTCAATTTATTCATAATAATACAAAATATTTAAACTAAGGTATTATTACATATTTCGATTAGAAAATAAAAACGTATTCCCATAATGTGATTCTTTTTGTGTTTCAATTTTAACATGTTTGCGTGAAAAGATTGAAGACTGCTTTTAAAATGTCTGGTAAATATTATTCATTAAAAATTTCATAATAAGGTTTTTTAAGGTGCGGAATTCGACTCAAAATAGCAATTTCGAATATTGATTTCAAATATGTTTATTTTCGCAAAACTCATGTCCGTGCAATAGTTGTTATTAAAACTTCTTATCTAAATCCTTCAAGAACCTTTATTAAAAAAATAACCTATTTTTAAAACAATTTAATATTTAGTCAGAAATTTTGAAAAATATATGTATATGTGAGACTAAACATACGATTTACTTAAATACATTTTTGAAATAAACAAATTCACAAATTTTGTAAATTTATTTATATTTTAGATTTTTTGTCTTAAAATATTGGAACAAGTTTTTAAATCTTTTTAAAACCGCATTCACTATAAATACAAGGGTAAATTACCCAAAATCTTCAAAGTTTTAATTTCTTTTCGTAACGTGGACGCAATTTAAATTCAATATTTTATCTATTGATTCAATATTAAACATCTATTCTCTACTATAATTCATTCTACTACTTCAACTATAAAGAAAACAATATATCTACAGAAAAATATCCAATTTAATGTTTTTATACTCGTATAAAAAATAATTTTTATTGAAACAAAACAAAAAAATAAACAAACTTCTACAATTTTCTTTTTTCTCAAAATATTTTTTTTTTTTTTTTTTTTTGTAAACTTTAATTTGTATTTCTTTTTCTTTAAATGGCAAGTTTAACAAACACATTAATTTATATAAAAAAAAAAAATTAGAAAAACCAGCCATGCTCTTTTTATAAGAAAAATCAAACATAATTACAAACTATAATAACATTGATTTAAAAAAAATAATAATAAAAATAAACTTAATACAAAAAACAAAATACAAGCAATAGAAAACAATTAATTTTTTTACTTCTTAAAAAAGGATCATTCTTTTTTTTTTCTTTAATTCAGTTTAACAAAATACAAGATAAATACAAAATATATAAATAAGTAGCAGTGTGTGATTTTTTCTTTTTTTTTAATTACGAACAAAAACAAAAAATAATACAAAAGAAAAAATAATAATAATAAAATAAAATATTTTAACTACATATGTGTGAGAAAAGAATTTATTTTAGGTTTAAAAATAAAATAAAAAAAATCGCTTATATTTAAATAAAAATAAAAAATAATAATTTTTAGTTTAAAACTATTCCCTAGTTGTTGGTTTTGTGTTGTTATTTTATTATTTTTTAGCTAAATATGTAAAAAATAGTGTATATATTACGAGCTATAATAGTAATAACTTGACAAAACAATAAAAACAAACATTGTCTTATATTAAAAATATTGGAAAGGAAGGATTAAAATTAAAATAAAGACGATTTTGAAATTATGTTTAAATTTTATAATGCAATTTGTATTGAAAATGTATTGTTTTTTAGAAATCAAATTGTATAATAATAAATCTGAAGAAATGTGTATAAATAAAATTGTTTTAAATTCGTAGAGTTCAAATATTATAAAATATAAAAATTCGAAAATGTTGAAATTAAAAAATTTAAATATTAAAAAATTTAAAATTCGAAAGTGCAATATTTATTTTTAATAATTACTTAAATTTCGTTATGAATTAAAATTTTACAAAGTCAACATTTTAAAAATTTTTATGTTCGAAAAATTAAAAAAATCTAACAAAATTATGACACAATTTTTATTTTTAATTATTAGTTTTTTTTTACTGATTCCGATTTAAAAAAAAAAATTAGTTTTCAAATCTTGACTTAATTTGAATCCTGATTTTTTTAATTAATTTTTTTAATCCAAAATTTGGCAGACATATTTTCAAAATAACTATTGTTTAAGTTCGAAAAATTCTAGGTTAAAACCTTTAAAAAAATAATTATTCTTAATTCAATAAACAATTAGAATTATAATTAAAATTCAAAGTTCGAAGATTTTCTTTTTTTTTTAATGAAAAATATTTGAATTTAAAATTAATTCTTTGAATTTCTTAATATATATTTTATTGCTTCGAAAATATTTTAGATAAAAATATGTTCTGTATATAAAACCCATATTTTAAAGGGTAATAAAATTATAACAAATTTTAAAGACTTGGTTTGATGTAATAAAAAGTTAAAAGATTTAGTTTTCTGTTATTGAAAATGAAAAAATTTTGTTGCTGGAAATCATTATAAAATACTTGTTTATATTGAGATCTAATTGGAATGATAATATGTAGGAAATTATATAAAATATATAGTCGTATATACATATGAATTTAGATCCATGACTGAGAAAATATATACAAATTTAATATTTCAGTATATATGAATTTAAAAATTTTACTGCTGGAATGGAAAGTTTGTTTTTATTAAAAAATCGGAGGAGTGGAATTCATAAATTCGTATGACTTTCTTTAATATTTGATTTCTTTTTTTTTTTTTTTTTTTTGAGAAACTTCATATAAACACTTTAGGAGAGCATATTACAAATTTATACTTCATAGTATTTAACTTCTAATCGTCTTTATTTCAAATGGTGGGAAATTAAAAAAAAAAACAATTATTAAATTGCTTCTGAAAATAAACTTCTTAGATGTTTGTTTTTTCTTTTCATTTGTTAAATTATTACTAAAAAAAATTATATTTAATGTTTTATAAAAAAAATAAGGGTATACTTTTTTTGTTTATTTCGTGAAAACACTTATGTATGTTATATAAATATTTAAGCAAATATATTAAAAGCTAAAATTGAGTTGTATATTAAAAAAATAAAACAAAAAAAATCTTTTATTCTTTTGTTTTATTATCAATTTTTCTGTATGTTTTTAATTGAGTAACTCACTAATTAACAATTAAAAATGTTTTTTTTTTACTTTTGTTTTTGTTTTATAAAAAGAAACAAATGCTTTAATAGTAAATTCATGGAAAAGTTTTCTTTTTTTCTAACGTTTTTGTTTTGTTTAATATTTTTTTTTTTTTCAAGAGTAAAAAAATAAATTACAAAACATTAATTGTAAATTGATTTTTTTATTTTTTTTTTTTTTAAGATTTCTTTTAAGAATTATTTTGTTAAGTCTTATAAACTGATTGCCAAACAGGAGTAGAGAAAATACTTAAAAAATCTTTTTATAGCAAAGATTCTTTCTTTATGCTTAAAAAGGAAATTATTTTTATATTTGTTTTTAGGTTTCTTTCGTTTTAATAATATTTTTGTTTTATTAAAAGAATTTGTTTTTAAGAAAAAATCAACAGTTTTATTTAGATAGTATTTTTTTGTTTTTTAATAATAAAAAATTAACAAAATCATATTATTTCGCTTCGCACAAAAATTGTTCAGTTCATATATAAAAAAGTTAATTAATATAAAACATACATAAAATACAAAAAATTAGAAAATAATCGTAGAAAAAACATAAAAAATATACAAATTCATTTAGATTTTTGTTAAATAAAAAATATTAAGAAATAAATAAATTTTAATACAATATATATAAAGTACAAAAGAAAAACATATAAAAAACTACAAAATTTTAAATAGATTTCTAAATGTTTTTCTTTTTTTAGAAAAAATCATTTATGCGAGTATATAAAAAATTAAATTAAAAAAAAAACTTACATTTTTTTAATTATCATAAGCAAACAAAATATATATAAATATTTAAGAAATAAACATTAAAAACAGCCAAAAATGTATAACAAACAGAAAGTAGAGAAAAATATTATAGCAAAATACAAATTACACAAAAAAAGATTTAAATAAAATAAAAAAAATTGACCATAATTAAAAAAATAAACATTACATACACAAAATTTTTTTAAAAAACTATATAAAAAAAGAAATTATACTTAAAATTATTAAAAATAATAAAATAAAAGTAAAAATAAAAAACAATTTATTAAAAAAATGAAATAACCTCAACAATAAAAACAGGATAATGATACAAAGAGTGTAAGAGAAATAGTGTAAATAAAATGTAAGTATTTTGTTTAATAAAATGTATGGAGAAAAAGAGTGGGAAGAGGGGTTTAGGGAGGGGAAGCTTAAATGATTATAACAAAAAACTGAGCTTAACAAAATTACTTAAAAAATTTTTTTATGTAAAAAAATTAAAATAAAAAACAAAGAGATTTAAAATTCATTATTAATTACGTTTTTAAGAAAAATTCCACAAATTTTTCATAAAATTTGTTGGTTATTCTTATATAAAATAACAAACAGTTAAAAAAAAAGAGATATCGTTTTATTACACTAATTGTAAAAAGAGAGAGTAGAAGAGAGCATTTAAGAGCTTTTTAATGATTAGCTTAGAAAGAGCTTTCTAAATTGTTTTTCTCTTTTTTTAAGTAGAACAAACTTCTTTACAACAAAAATTTAACAAAGCTCAGTCGTTTTTTAAGATTTTTCACAAGTTTGTATGAAAATCTTAATTGTTTTTTTTTTTTTTTTTTTTTTGAATTAACATCATATTGTTCATTATACGTTTATTCTTATTTTGTTTGTGGTTTAAAATTTTCAAAAAAGATATAATAAATAACATTATCAAAACTAATAGTAATAATAAAAATGCATTCTTATAACTTACAAAAACAAAAAAAAGAATAAAATAAAAAATAATAATAATGATAAGTGTACGCGTTTTTAAATAATTTATATGCTTCTATATAAATATTAAAAAATTCATGTTTACAAACCAATTGGTGGTACTTGCACATAACGATAGATGTAGAGACGATAATCTTTGCTGGCCAATACAACACTGCCGTCATCCATAAGAGCAACATCGAAGCATTGAGCATGTTTTACTTTAGATTCCAAGGCCGATACCAGTTGCCCGTCTTGGGTGAATATGGTCAAATTAAAATTGTTATGATTGTCAGCAATTAGAATTTCACCATTTGTATTGATGCCAACGCCAATGGGATAGTTGGTAACACCTTCGCCACCAATTTGTCTCAGATACTGACCCTCGTAGTTGAATACCTTAACGCAGTGGGCACGATTGTCACTGATGAAAATTTCTTGTTTGTCATTTACAACAACACCGTTGGGGAATTCCAAATGCTTGGAGCAGCCGAATTTATGCAAAACATTGCCATTTTGATCAAAGATAATAACACGCATAACTTTGCATTCGACCACAATAATTCGGCCCTTGTTGTCGACGGTAACGCCTCGGGGATGTTGTAGAATGTTTGCACCAAATTTACGCACAAATTGGCCGTACTGATTGTAAATCTGTATTTGGTGTGTGGGCGAGCGTTCGGTGACAATAATGTCACCAGAATTCCTTACTACAGCCACTCGATTAGGATACAAGAGTTGTGAATCTCTTTTGCCGCATTCACCAAATTGGAATTTGAAACGTCCCTCCTTGTCGAATATCTGAATGCGATGATTGTTGGTATCTGCCACAATTATATCGTTTTGAGCATTGACAGCTACACCACTGGGTTCGGTGAATTGGCCCTCCATGACGCCAAACTCGCCAAATTTGCAATGATAGATCATTTTTTGTCTTTTTATCTGTGATTTAGGTGGATATATGGTGGCAGAGAGTAATTTCGAAGTCAAGTCCATTATAGAATCAGAACTGGAGCAAGCACTTCCATTAGTCATGTTAAGAGTAGCCAAAGCAGAGGCTGCTAAGCCAGCGTTGGTAGTAGCAACAGTGGTACAATTGGAGTTTGCGCTCAAACCATTTGTTAACATTTGATTGGATGAGAACGGATCCTGTGCAGCAGAAAACAAGTTATCACTGCCTCCGTTACTCCATTTTTCGTAGGGGTTAGTAACCGGCACTCCCACAAAGGGTGTGTTGTTGTTGGAATTGGCCGCATTAAAACGTTTGGCCATCAAGTCCTCGAATGTCGAGCCACTGTTGTGATTGGTTTGTAAAACATTAGATCTATTGCCTAATAAACTATTGGAATAAGAAGTTTCCAAAAGATTGGCAGATAAACCTAAACCACCGGGCAAGTGAGAACCGCCAGTAACACTGCTATTCGAAGAGCCGCCTCCATGTGAAGACGACGATGAAGTGGATTGTGAAGGTCTGGCAATGGGTGGTTGTTTAACCTGTTGCTGCACCACGTCACCAGCAGAGGCTCTTATATAGCCAAAAGTATTGCGAACTCCAGCTTGAATGGATTGATAATTTGACATAAATTCCAATTCGAATGGCATTTGTAATTCCTGCATAGCTGCCTGCAATTGTAACTCCAATGTTTTGCGCAACATCAAAACCTCTGTAATAGTGTGTGCCTTTGGAGATCTTTCGATAGCGTCGCAACTCTGTAGGGTCTTGTCGATTAACTCTTTGGATCTTTGTATCCAAGCAGAGTGGGTATTCATCTTGGCATTATATAGACTCTCCAATTCTTTAAGTAACTCTTGTTTTCTCTCATCCAACATTGAGCAGAAGAATTGGTAGGTTTCATTAACCTCATTGTGGGCTTTTTGATACTGCATTTTAATTTTCGAACCATTAAGGATCTGATTATCTCCCGGTGTTTGTTGGCTGCCTACCATTGAGACAATATCTCCAACTTTGCCGCGTAAATCGGTCAAAACTGTTTGCAATACTGTTTCGGGTGTTGATTGGCCAGCTAGACTGTTCAGTGAGCCTAAGCCGTTTTCTTGTACGTGTTCAACTTCATGCAAGCCCGAGGAATGTTCCGAAATAACACATTCTTTACAAACTAAAGTGCAGCATGTGCGACAACTAAACTTTAAGATCTCATTCTTGTGACGTTGACAATACAAGGGCTGTTGTGGCTGCTGTTGCATTTGCTGTTGGCCCATTGAAGCTGGCATTAATTGTTGCGATGAACGCATGCTAGAAGGCAGCATACTGGCGAAGATATCATCCTGGCCCATAATCGTGGAATCGTTGGAATTCAAATCATTGCTAAATGAAGAGGCAGCTGCTGCTGCAGCAGCCGCTGCGGCAGCTGAACTTAACACAATCTTTGATAATTGTGATAGAGGCTGTTGTGTGGGTGCCTTTTGAAGCTGTTGCTGTGACTGCTGCTGTTGATGTTGCTGCTGTTGTTGCTGCTGTTGTTGTTGCTGATGTTGTTGCTGTTGTTGCAACATCATGGTTAAAGAACTGGAGAATTTAAAATCCATTGGATTATTGCTCAATTGTGAATTGCTGCCGGGATGAGTTGTTGTGCCACTTTCGAAACCCTTAATCAAACAAACATTGTGTCCATTGAAGCAATGCATAAACTCATGAGCTGTACAACAATTACCGCACAAATAACTTACGCAATTAAAGCACTTGGCCACTGCATCAGATTGTTTACTCTTGCAGGCGGTACAACGCGGGGCAGCACTTGCACCATTTGCGGTGGTCACATTTATAACATTACCGTTTGCTGTATTGCCCAACAGAGTATTGCAGGGACTACCCTTACCACTACCAATAACACCTGGACCACCACCGCCACCTCCACCTCCACCCGTATTGGATGATGTACTCGAAGCACTACTAGATGTACTGCCACAACCGCTTAAACCACTACTCGACGATGAGGACGACGATGACGAGGAGGATGATGCTGATGATGTACTCGAAGCTGAGGATGATACTGACGCTGATATCGGATGTTGTCCTACAACTGTTTGTCCTACAACATTTGAGAAATCATCGCAAATAGCTGAGTCACTGACCGGTGGCGAGGAACCGCTTAATGTGAGTGGTGAATCAGATAGATAACCATTATGTTCAATATAGGATTCAATGGAATTTGTACCACGTATGGAATCTAATGATGGTGTGGGAGATGTGGCCATTTTGGACACGACTTTTTTTTTAAACCTTGTGTATATTTATGTTCGGTTTCTTTCAATTCTCAATTCAAGTCAATTTTATTTATACTTCTCATATATTATTTATGTTTTAATAGAAAAATCCGAGAAAAAAAACCTAAAAGTAAATAAAAAAAAATTGATGTACATGATATTTATTATAAAATTTAATTAATGTTGATTGAAAATTTTTATAAAAAATTGGTATTAATTATGATGTAGGTAGGTAGGTAGGATTATTAGGGAGAGTTGTCAATTTTAATTCTTGTTATGTCAAATAATAGAAAAATAAAAAAACAAAAATCAAAAATAAAAATGTAAAAAACAAAATTACAATTCGAAAAAAAAAAATTAAAAAAGAGGAATAAAAATTTTTAAAATGCTTTTCTTTATATTTGAATTTGAATACATGTTGTTGCAATTTTTTTTTTTTTTTTGTTGATTACAAAACTACCCAAATACCAACAACTTTTCAAGACTCCTGCTATATTTCGCCATTTGCTTCGACACAATGTTTTCGTAACAACCGCAATACAAACCATAAAATAACAAAATGTAACCAATGTCTCCAAGCATTGCTTACGTTAAGTTGAACCAGAACACATCTAATAATGGACCAGTCGATAACAGAAAATACCATGTTGCGCTATGCGTTGTCGCAAAAGAATATTTACTTGCACTTGTACTGTTACATCCCAATGTCAAGGATTATATATATATTGGCTTCTGATTTGGTGGGAATATAGAATCTTTGAATAAAATTCTTTAACAAAAAATTTTTCATCTATTTTATTTACTTTTTTGGAGTTTTTTAATATTTTGTTTTGATTCTTTTTTAAATATTTTCTTGTTTGACACTCCAGGTTAAAATTAATTGGGAACACAATTTCTGTTAGTATATTATGGTATTAATAGATTTTAAATAATTTATTATTTAAATTATTTATAAAGATTTTGAGACCGAATAGTACTTTGCATTGTTAAAATTAAAAAACTATTAAATTTCGACCTTTTGCTATTATTTCAGAGAGGTTTCGTTGTTTTTTTATTTTTGAGAGTTTGATTAATCTAATACAAGATAAAGATCGTAGCTCGCAAATAACGAAATCCTTCGCCGTTAGATGAAAGTTTAAGAAAGGGCTCATGAATGCTTAAGAAATATTGGATTATTTTTTCGCCAACAACTAATATATTCATTTATTCTTTTCGAAGACTCTAAGACAACATTCAAACACAATAAACAGAATTTTCGTACTTTCGTAAATCAGATAAAGAATTAGAAAAAAAAAAAAAAAAAAAAACAATCGAAGCGTAGTATTTAAGTCAATCGGCACACAATGAGGCACCGTAAAAAAAATTGGTATATTTGTATCTCCTGAACTACTAGTTAGCATACGTATGGAATTGTTAGTTTAAAGTTTTGTAATTTAGCGTTTAAAATATATTTTATAATAAGAATTCATGATCTTATACTTCAATAGAATCTTAATTTTTCATGGTGTTTAAATCTAAAAACTAAATTAATAAATTTAACAAAAAAAAAAAAAAAAAAAAAAAAAAAAAAAAACTTAATTTTCTTAATCCTCTCTTTTATCTTCTCAAAATGAAATATCTCAAAAACGAGCGCTAATTTTAAAAAGTGGCTACCATTAAATTCAGCGTAGTCTATTTAGTTTTACCAATGGACGCCCATCTTGTTAAAAAAATAAATCTCATTTACGAGCACAGTGCATTTAATTATGTTAAAAGGGAAAGATTTTTCAAAACAAATTTTTTTATTTTCCTCTTATAAATAAAAAAAGAAAAAAAACTGTAAAAGTTTATACATTAAATTATGCTGAGTATGAAAAGAAAAATAACTATCGTTCTTTCATAATTTAGGACTAATATTCATAAACAACTTTTAAATTTAAAATGCTTTTTAAAATAAATTTTTCAAGCAAATTTGATTTCTAAAATGTATTTTAAATTTAAAATTTATTTGTGAATACGTTTTTAAAGTTTCGAACTTTTTTCTAAACAAGGTCACATAAAATAAAAATTCAATTAGGTTTTTAATTAAAATATAAACACTTTTTTATTGAACATATATTAATCAACTTACCAGCTATAGCTTTTTTTTTCTTCCTCCTTCGATAAAAATAGTTTAAAATTTTTTCCCTTATGGTCAATAAATTTATTAATTATTTATTATAATTATTGTTGATGTTTTTGTCCTCTTTGTTATTATAAATGATCTTCTATAATACTACTGAACTTCAAGTTAGAAAATGTTTCTATTATTGTGAATTTTTGCTACACGTTTTTGTATAATATTGATAATTAATTCATTTAAAA
This sequence comes from Protocalliphora azurea, assembly GCA_932274085.1. Taxonomy (NCBI): domain Eukaryota; kingdom Metazoa; phylum Arthropoda; class Insecta; order Diptera; family Calliphoridae; genus Protocalliphora; species Protocalliphora azurea. The sequence goes on along the minus strand of OW026520.1, from coordinate 34,116,711 downwards.
TGTGTAGTATATGTTTAGGCGCTATTGCGTTTCATATACAATATAAATAAATTATACACACTTCTCTCTTCGTTAAACATTTCTTTTTCTCTTCTTCTATTTTGTTTGCTATATGATTTTCGTGATGAAGTTGTAAAAAATTTATAATTCGCTGCTGCTTTTTTTTTGTTATTATTATTTTATTGTTGTTGTTATTTTCATTAAACTTCTCAACACAAATATTTCAAGTCAATTATATGAAAAAAAGTCCTGTAAAGATAAAAAATATGTAAAAAGAAAATGAAACACATTAAAAACAATTTATATTAATTAAGGACGAGCTTAAATTAAATTAAAATTAATTGAATAATATTTCTTTGACAAATTGATTGAAATATGTGTTATGCTTATTAAAGGAAGGAAATGGTAATATGTGCACAGAAATATACATATTTATTTTCAAACAATTTTCTTATTTTTCAAAAATTACAACACAAATTTATTACAAAAATTTACACATTTTATACATGTATTATAACCAACCAACTGTCCGTGTAGAAAATTAAATTTTTACATGTGTCTTGTATACGAAAAGGATATTTTTCAACTGGGACATTTAGATTTGATTGCTTTCCTCCTTGTTGTTGTGTATGAATGGTTGGTTTTGTGTATGTGAGTCTTTGAGAGTATATGTATAAACTTGTTGTTGGCTTTCACATCAAACTCAAACAAACAAACAAAAGGAAAAGACAGCAGAGCACAAACAAGCAACAGCAGTTACAATGATAATGATAAAAGCAACAACGTAGAACAAAAATATTCAACTATGCGCATTGTGCAGTAAACGACCCGGGAAAAACTAGCTAAAAAAAATCAGACGAAAAACAACAAGAAAAAACAAATAGGAAAAAAATAACAACAAAAATAATTTCTAACAAAAATTTTACATGTTTGAAATTGGTTTGGAATGCAACGCAAGCTTAAAATGTATGTTCGTTTCTACAACGAAATTGGTCGAACTCGTAATGTAATTATAAAGTGACCGCATATCCACATAAATAACAGTTGCTTATATTTTGTTAGTGTAAAACCACTGCACATAATGTCAAAATGCTATGAACAAAAAATAGGAAAATGAACAAGAGTAAATAAGTGTGACAAAAAATATTACAAAAAAGCTGGGCTTACGAGGTCACTTTCCTATTACACTATGGTCGAACTGAATAGAATCGTGTAGAATGAAGAAAACAGTTTGTTATTGCGTTATTTTAGTCGTTGTTGTTGTTGTCTTTGGTTTATATTTGTCAGTGATAACAATACAAACACACATACGACACATACATGCATACAAACATCTGTAGTGTTAAGATGACGACAATATATCTGAATGCAAAATAATAATCTCCAACAACAATAACAACATACACACACCATAGTTGTAGGCAAGACATTTTTAACAAGGGTAAAAATTCTCTTTAGTTAAGGAAACATTTTCATTTAAATTAACCATTTTATTGTTTTGATACAAAGGTCATTAACACTTCAAAAGAGCTTTAACCAAGAGTGTCAATCGTAGAGAAAATAATTTTTCTGGGATGGAGAATAAAATTCTCTTATTTTAATAACACTGTGCTATAACAAAATAACACCTTATATTTTCTCTCGAACAGCCTAATGTGGGTTGAAGATCTTTATAAGGATATCATATAACAATTTTCATAAATTCCTAAACACCTCTAAATTTTGAGATATTCCGAAAAAGACAGTTTGAGGATAGTTACCATACTAAAGATCTTCCAACTTTTTAAGTTAATTTTAGATTTTCCAATTGATTTAGAAAGCATATAAATGTACTTTTATATATTAAAAACATTTTTTTTAAGATTTAATTTAGACATCAATTTTTAAAATCGGTTAAAACCCAAAAAGTTATTACTAGGGTTCTATAGTTGGAACAAAAAGTAGGCTTTTGGACTTTTTTCAATTTTTAAATAATAGATTTTTTGACTTTTCGACTTTTTCAATTTTTAAATAGGCTATTTTTCTACGTTTTTAATTTTGGAATAGTTGATTTTTTTCGACTATTATCAACTTTCGACGTTTTTTTTTTTTTTTTTTGACTATTTTCGACTTCTCGTTTATCTCGCTATTTTCAAACCAAAAAGTCGATTTCGACTTTTTTCAACAACAAGTCGTTTTAGAAAATTTTTTAAAAGTTTATCAACAATTTTTTCATAATGTTTAAAACGAAGTAATTTATATTTTATTTGAAACATAGTTTTTGGCGCAAAATTAAAAAATATGTATATAGGAAGTTTAAGCTTAAATAAGTTCTTCAAAATCGAATAAGAAAACAATAACATATTTTGGAATAGATTAAAATTGGAATCTACACGAAAACTGTTGTTTTTTTTTTGTGCTGAACTCATGAAATTCCAGTGGGTCTATTACGAATACTGTGTCATATCTCATATGATTTTGTGTAAAACTTAATAAATTTATTTTTAAAGAAATAATATGCAAGATTTAAAATCTTCCAGGTTTGATAAATGACCAAAAAAATGCCATATGGCATCAAAATACTGAAGGGGTTAATTAAAATTTAAATATATTTTATGTTTTTGAATATTTTTACCAGAAACAAAATTTTATTAATATAAAAAATATTATTTCTACTACAATTTTTAAATATTATCATATTGATTTTCCTTTTTACTAAAAAAAAAATTTGTTTTCAAACCATATTATTCCCATACCAACAAAATGTTACAAATTAATATGCTTTTTATAAATATAGTTAGAAAAATTCATAACTTGTTTATTTTTTAATATATTTTGTTTTTAACGTTCGTTTTCAACCTTCGATATAATTCTCATTTAGTTTATACATGAATTAATGTAAGTACAAAAGGTTTAGTTATATTTGGTGTGATTCAAGCAGTATAAGATATTGATTAACTTCTACTAAAGGGCTTAGTTGATAAAAAGTATCTTATATTATCTTTATTAATTAATGAACAAATAATATGAAAATAATTTTTTATGATTAATAAACACTTTTATCTATTATTTTGAAGCAAATGTAATGGACTCAATAAACCCTTATTACTGAAAAAGTTTGGAACAATGCTTAACTGAAAATGAAAGAGTTCAACTTCAATCAGAACTTTAATTGTATTTTTTCAAGTTATAATAAAATTTAAATAAAAAATGTCGTAATGAGTACGTAATGAGATTACCAAAGTCCGTATTATCTAGTTTATACTGTATATGATAATATGGAATAACAATATAATAAAATGAAATCATAATCTGATAGAATGGGATAATAATGTAGTAAGATGGTATTATATGAAAAACTCGAACTAAAACATAAAAAAACGAACCATAAAATCGGAAGCAATATAATAAAATGGAAACAACAATTATTATTTATAATCATATCCATTTTTAACTTTCCAAACTTTTAAACCGTAACCGGAATAACAACGATTAATAGACACTGTATGGTTGTTGTTTCAGACAAAAGAAAGGATAATCGTCTCAAATATCAATGTCCAGGACTGATACTGTCAGATACACTTTCCTATGGATGCACTGACTAGACACAATACATAGTGGCCTTATTAGATATCTTAAAACATTAGATTTGATCTAGACTGGCATCTCACTAGTATTTGGGCACCTATGCTATAAAAAATTGCAATACTGTAGGAATTTTAAAACCTTATTCTTGACCCCTCAAATAAATTATAACAAATATTTTCCAACATTTCATCCATCATTATACACACAATTTCCTTCATTTACCCCCAATGGGTTAATCATAATAATACAATTTAAAAATAAACTTTAGCTACTCATAAATTGAAATTGCGTTTGTTTATTTCTTTTCTACCTCGAAAGCTCACAAAAATAAAATTAGTAATACAAAAAACATTACTAAATACTCGCGTACTTTTGAAATTTTCATTTCATTTTAATTTCCATCAAATAACCATGAAAAGAAAAATTATTTTTACATACTCAACGTTGAACAATGATTTTATCATATTTTTGATGATTTTTTAACTTAAATATTTGATGATTTTTTTTCTAACAAAATATAATTTTTATTTCAATCACATAAACAAAGTTTTTTAAATAGCCAATTTTTTAGATAATCACAAATTCCAGAATTTCAACCCAATGTGACAGTTTTTTTGTTGTAGTTCGTATATCCCATAAAACTTCCTTCGTTCTTATCTCAATTTTTTTTTATCTCTTGGCTAAACCATGATTGGTCAGAAATCAAAAATAGGCTATAAACAATACTAGGGATTTATCCGCTTTTTATTTATTATTAAAAAAAAAAAAAAAAAAAAAAACAAACAAACAAACAATAACAACAAATTGACAAAAAAATTTAAAAAAAAAACTAAAATCTACGCCGCAAAAAAGGCAAAATTTAGCCTCAAAAAGGCTAAAGTGGCAACACATATTTCCGTTTTTTATAATAATCTTGTTATTTTTTAAAGCAAAATTATGATTTTTCTTTGCTAAAATGCTGATTTTTATCGAAAGTTTCTGGCAACGCTGCTCACGCTCACTCACGCGTACGTACTCACAGGGAAAATATATAAAGAAAACACAAAAAAAAAAAATAATACATATATATATATATAATAATAAATAAACAAACACCTAAGAATGACTAATATAAATAAAAAGTGTAAAAATGTGTTTTATTACACTCACATGTACAATATTTCTCGTAAATAATAACATACAATAAACAAAAATGTTTGTGATGGATAGGAGAAAGAGAGATATTAAGTTCTATTTTAAGAGGTTATATATTAACAATAATAACAACAAAAGTATATCAACAAAAAAAAAAAAAAAATCAATAAAATTTGTACACAAAATTTCCTAGGCGAATGTGACAAGGAAATTAACAACAATAACAACAGAGAAAAGAAATATAAACAATAAATGCCTCCTCAGCAACAGGATGAAATTACATATATTCACATAAACTAGTGAATTTCTGTTTTTAAATAAAATCTGATTTATTTTAAGTTATAACATTAGGCAAATAAAAAAAATTATTGTTTATGAATGGGATTTTTGCTGATATGTCCTCTACCAAATATTGCAAAAAGTAGTGCAAATGTTGAATCGTTTCCAATAAATTGAGAAAAATAACACGTAGTCATTTCTGGTGCCTCACAAAAAGCATTTGAATTTTTTTAATTTTTTGTATTTGAAGACACTAAAAAAAATAAGAAGGGTAAAAAACATTTTTTTTTTATAATTTGGGGGGGGGGGGGTCAAATTTTGGGTGAAATTAAGCGAAGTTTCTTCACATACATATATCTATATATTTTTTCTATATGACTTTCTAAACCTAAAACTTTTTTGATTGGAAATATAAATGAATTTTGGCATGTCTTCGAAAAATATTTTTTCTGTACAAGTTTCAAAGTTTGACATCCCAAGTGGTGCATTTTGTTAAAAATGAAAAATCTTCAACATTAAGCCCATTTTACTGAAGTACTGGGGGGGTTCCCATATTATATCAAAACTTTTAGATTGTGTTTTTGTGTGTATTATCTGTTATAAAAGAGGACTTGAATACCGGCTACAAAAATACAAGGACAATTGGTGCGATAGTATAAAACGTGACATGAGATATTTTTTGAGTTGCATAACTATTAGTCTTTCAAGCTCCAGAGACACGATAAAAAGGTAAAAATACCCGAAAAAGTTAACTTAACTTAAATACGACATTTTACTTATATACATATTATTTTTTACTGTAAAGACAAAAAAATTATTATATTTGTAATTAAGAGAAGAAAAATAAGTGTGTTCTTCCAACATCAACCTTCTAAGTCCATTAAATAAACAATTGGACTAAATATCCCCCAAGCTTTAACTTCAAATTGGGAAAATAAATCAGTGAACATTTAACAGTGGTACTTATGACCAAAAATTATAATAATTTCATCTTTTTTATTTTGTTTGACATCTTCAAATACAAAGGCGATAAAAATTCAAATACTTTTGTGATGTAAATTCGGTGACTTTTCATATTTCTGGAATTTCTTGGAAAAAATTTAATATTTTTGATTACATTATGAATTTGCATTATGAATTTAACATGTAAACAATTAAAATTCAATTTATAATTCTAAAAATTATTCTTTAAAATCATTTAATAGAATCGTTTTTATAAAAAAAAAATAAGTCAAATACTTAAGTGAGACACTGTACATGCATATGTACATACATTAATGCAAAAAGAAAAACATACATAAATACATTCCAATAAATGTTCTCAACATACGGTATACTCATTGAAATGAGAAGAGTGACAGAATGTTAAAGATATTATGTCTTAAAATTAAGCTTTTTTTCAATGAAAGGTAATTAAATTATTTGAGTATAAATTAAAATATTATTGGATATATTTTAATTAAAAAAAAACTACCTAAATTGAAATATTTTTTACAAAAAGTAAAAAATCCCTTAAACAAAAATCCAGTTGATTTAAATAAAAAAATAAAAATAATAGTAAAGAATAAAAAAACAAAGTCCTTGGTTTAATATCAATACTCAAGCAAGTTAATTTTAAATATTAGACATTTTGAGTTTATTGCATGTAATTTAATAAAGAAATTTTATTTTTATAATTTTTTTTAACAAATGATTTCAATCTTTTATGCAATGCCACTTATACAGTTCCTAGTGTTTAGTACTCAAAGATACAAGAATCACGTACGCCACTAAATAATTTTTATTTTAAAACACAGTAGAAATGATATATAAAGAAGGGGCAGATATAAACAACCACCCACCACTTGTAGGCAATATATATAAATATATATATACCAGAACTAACAAAAAACCGCCCTTAAACAATAAATCCCATAGGTATATACATACACTTTTATAGATAACAAATGTTGGTTGGAGGGTTATTAAACGCAAAAGTATGTACAAAAAAAATCTCCCTCCCCCAATCAAACGAACGCAAAAAAAGATTTAAACAATAAAAACAAGCAACAATATGTTGTTGTACCAAAGCCGAACTGTTGAATGCCGCTTAGCAGTACAAGAAAAAAAAAAAGACAAAAAAAAGACGTAAAAATATACAAAAAGTTTAACGAAAAATAAAATTATATGGAGGGATTAAAAAACTATAGATTTGCTTAAAAATAAAATCCCTTCAGAAAAATAACACCCTCTCATAGCTAACTTCTCTCATTAATATTTTCTCTTGCTGGGTTATTCTTACGCATGCGCATTTCTTTTATTTTTACTCTTTATCCTGTATATATTGTCACCTAAAATGCAAGAGACCGTAACCACACTTCTTTACTTTTTACAGCAGAAGCAAAAAAACATGAAAATGCAAAAAGCCGTAACTACTGTTTTTAGTTTTTTACTTAAAAAATTAAGCAATTAAGAAATTTCTCAATCGTTCATTTAAAACAAATTTTTCTTAAATGGAACTAATTTTACGGCTGTTTCGTTTATGAATTTGATGTTACGGCCTATTGAATTTTGCTAATATTGATGTAATTTTTAAAGATATTAATATAAAAATTTTTGTGAAGATGTACTTTGGATCGATACATCATAATCTAATAAAAAAAAAAAAAAAACAAACATTCAGTTTTTGAGTGGTTACGGCCTTTTACATTTTAGGTGACGATGTGCTCTTTTTGATCATTTTCTTTTTGGAATATAAATGTTGCTATATACTCTCTTAATACTTTTATGCTTTAAGCTACAGGTTGTAATGCAGTATAAAAACAAATTGTTAACAAAAAAAAAAAAAAAAAGAAAAAAAAAAAAAAAGGAAAAAAGTTTGGAAAATTCTTTTTTGTTCTGTTGATTTTCTATTGTTTTGTTGTTGGGTTCAATATCTCTTACATTTCTTTATATATACTTACAACAACAATTATAACATTTTGCGCAATTTCTTGTTTTATACAATTCAACAGTATAAAAATGGTTATTTTTATTTTTTTCGTTTATGGAGAGGGTCCTTGTTCATAAATATATTTTTACTTCTTGCTGCTGCTGCTGCTGCTGTTTTCTTACGGCCAGGTTATAAAAAAAAAATATATAAAAACTGGTTGTTGCTTTATATGACTTCTTTTAATATGTATGTATGAAGCTTAACAGTCAGGTTAATTAAAATACCTACAATTATTTAATTGTCAATAAACTCCTTGTATCTTGCTTAATGTATCTTGGAATAAGAAAATTTGTTTAAATAAAAAATATATTCTGAAAGCAAATTAATAATAATAGTAATAAATAATCCAAATTGTCCTTATAAATATCTGTGATAGCTTGAAGACAAAGCTTACGATACTATTGGTCACATAAGGAAATATTCCGTAGATTCCTTTTTTTTCATTCCTGAGCGAATTGTTTGAAGGTTTCCCAATTCAAATGATTTTTTTTAAGAAATAAACAAACTATCTCACAGGCTAATAGGTAGTGAGCAAATTTGTTAGTCTAAAGGTTGCACAAATTTGATTCCCGTCTATTTTCGTTGTGGACCGCATGGCTTTTGTTACTCCGTTTGGTTGAGTTAGATTTTGTAATTAGGATGACAAAAGTTTCATTAGTTTTTCCATTATCTAACTTATTCAAATTTATAAATATGGTATATCCAAAAGAGAACTTCTTCTAAAGCCGGATCGCAACTTTTATTCCTTCCACTTAGAAACTTTATTTAAAAATTCTAAACTTAGAAATCATTTACAATAATAGCCAGCCGGATGAGTAGCCATTACCTAAGCCTAAAAAATGTAGCTAAAAAGACAATCTTCCAGGGGCAGTAAGCTATAGAAGCTATAGAAGTGATCGTTCTAACCCCAAGAATACTAGAACCAAGACTGGTACCGAAGCAAGGTGGAACAAGTGGCTTTTGAAGAACAGTAAACTTGATCACAACAAAGTATACATTTGAAAATGTAAATTTATCATTGCATAAATATTAGCAGTGGCAAATTTATGATTGTTAGATGTCAAAAGCATGGAACACTGCTGATTTTTTTTACCCAAAGCTTTCGATCAAATTTATGAAGTTCTAGTTCAATTTCCAGTTCAGTTTTAGTTTAGTTATAGTTCCGTTCTAGTTCAATATTTGTAATAATAGTTAACTTAATTTTTTTTTAAGAAGCTGTATTTAAAAAAGGTCTACCTGGAAAATCGATTACGAAAAAAATGAGACACGTTGTTTCTATATCAAACCATAGTTTCTGTACATATTCTATAAAACATAGAATCATTTTTCTTACCATAATTAAAATTTGTTTCTTAAAATAATTATATTTAATAAAATTTAACTTGAATATTATAAGATTTGTTGGCTTTTTCTAGATAAGTATAGTGTTTTGATGAAAATATTTACTTCTGAAAAAAAAAAAAAAACGGTTAACTAGTTTTTTCGAATTTTAAAAATAGCAACGGGTTTTTTCAAAATTCCAACTATTCGAAAACCATTTTCTCCAAAAAATGTAATAATCAATCACGTGTAAACGGCTGAACAGATTTTTTAGGTGGTTATAGGCTTTGTTGGATCATGAATAGATACAACGCCCGCATCTTTATTCGATCGGAGCAGGGTTAGTGGTAGGTACCGTCCATACGAAGCAAATATTAACTATGGCGTTTCTAAAAACTATTATTGAGAGAGAGCCTTCAAACTTCATGAGAACCACTATGTTATCATATCGCATTGATGAAAATAAAATGGATATTATATTAATTATTGCATATCTAAAGGAGTATTACAGTAAAAGTCTTAAAAAGTTTGTAAAATTAATTTTCATATCAAATTTCTACTACTTAAGAGCGAGTAGTAGTCCCCATATAAAATCAATATTAGTTATCGCATTAAAAGGGGTAGCGAAGCGAACCGGAAAAATTTAGTATTATGTATAGATAAATTTTTCAATATTTTTCAAACTTATACTTTCAGTTATTATAACCACTGTAGCAGAATAGAATATGAAGTATAAAAAGGAATAGAGGAAACTATCGGAGCAATGGCAATAACCGAAAATAAATACTCACACCACTACAGCAACAACGAACATAGCAAACAAATACACCCAAAGGAATTATCGAAATCTATACATATGTATGAGAGTGTATTTTATAAATTTTCTGTATCTAGTAAAAATGCAACCTAAGTTTTTATTTTCCAGCAAAAAAAAAAAATCCTTTATTTTTCTTTGCTATTTTGATATACAATTTCATACACTCCTCCCCTCTTCCTCTTTTACACTCTGGCCTACTGTACCAAAATCCACGGCTGTCCTTTAACAAAACATAAATGCAAGTGTGTGAGTTAGAGTGTGTGTCTGGGCTTATATTAGACCTGATAAAATCTAATATAAAAATGTACAAAGAGGGAGTTTGTGTGTGTATGAAAGGAAGGTAAGATAAGTTTCTGTTCATTCTAAAAATAGAGTTCAATTACTTTTCTGCACAACAACAGTAATGTTAGCAATAAAAAAAATCAAACAACTAACACATACACGTACACAAATACAAAACGACACAAGGAAGTGGTAAATTTGTATGTCTGTATGAAAAAAAAAATATGTTACCTTTGCTAATGCTTCACTAAAAAGTAGAGAGATAGAAAGAGAGGGAGAGAAAAGAGAAGGGGGAACAATTTTTTAAACACCTTTATGTATTTGTTTTATAAATCCCAGGACATTAACAGCATAAATGTATGCATAATTTATTTCCCTTTATTTTGTCTTGTATTGTATCCCTTCAAACATTTGAAAGATAAATTTGTTGCCTATCGCCCAAACGTGACTTCTAGATGATTGTTGGAAGATTGTTCGAAAATCACATTGCTATTGCTCATTAATGAATTAATCTTAGTGAATTTTTAATGATTGTCAGAAGTCTGTGCGAAATTTACAAAAACAAAATACATTACTATCGTCCTTTCTTCTGCCAAAAGTATACTTTAAAGTCACTTCTGGAAGATATGACGATAATTTAACAAAAACAAGACATTACTATTGGTCATTGATCTCCTTGGCGTGTGTTAGGAAAATAGTCAATTTTTTTAATAAAAAGAAAACAACACAATAAAGAAGCAGGTAAAAATCATGTATTTCAATAATAATTTAAAATAGGTACAGTTTGGCTGTGAGATTAAATATAAGAAGAACAATTTTCCTGATAATTAAGTGTTTTATAATCAATAAAGGATAATTTTAAAAAGTAAGCAAATCTTATAAACATTTTATTTAGTAAAATATACTTTTCTCACAATTTAAATTTATTTTAGGAAAAATTCCACTAAAAAAAGGCAAGAATTTTCATATAAAAAAAAAAAAATCCAAACTTTGCTTGAAAAAATGTCTTTTCGCATTATTAGAAGTTAATCTAAATATAATTTAGTTATAAAAATGAATATTAATCTTTTTTCTTCTTTTAAAGATATCGGAATTCACGAGAAGTTTCTAATAAGGAGTTTTTATTTGAAGTTCCCTAAATACAAAATTTATTTTTATGTGAATTGTTTCTTTTTTTATGTGTGAAATAATATGTTAATATTTTAAAAAAAGTTAATTTTAATTATAAATATAGAAATAGTAGAAGTGAAAAATCATCTTATAGAATCTAAGACGACATTTCTGTGAGCATCGTCAGGCTGTTCAAACGACTCTTTTTCGACACTTCTAGAAGTGTCCTCTTCGAGACTTCCCGACGGAAGATGATTTTAATGATATGTTGACAATAGTTTTGACGATAAATTTTAACTTCTAGAAGACTCTTCTTAGTGACTTCCGCAATAGTAAATGTTTGCAGGGATAATTGTATATGTACATATGTATATGTGTGAATAAGTGTGTTTGCGTAGCAGACTGTTTGTAAGTATTCAAATCAAAAATTTAAATCGTTTGTATAAAATTTACATTGTAATTTCTAAAACAGCAACAACAACATAATTTTCTTTTCGTTTTTTTCGTTATTGTTCTTATTATTGTTCCTAAAACCCTAGTCGCCGCATTTAACGGTTTTGCATTTTATTAAATTTATGTATTGTTGTTGATGGCACCTTAAGGATATGAAACCAAGAAGAAAAAAAAACAACAAACTCACCAACATTGGAAACTGAAAATAACAATGAATAAAATACTTAATTTATGTAGAGTTGTTAAATTTACTCAGGAATAAAAAGATAAATAGTCGGCGGAAGAAAAGGAGAATTAAATTTATTAAGAAGCTAAAAAAAAAAAAATGAACTCAATTTTCATACGATAGAGGAAGTGATAAAATGACCACAGAATTTGTTTTTTTTTAATATTAATGGAATTTAAAATTTATTTATAATAAATGTATTCCAAACAAAAACGTAAGGAAAACAATAACAAAATTTGTAAATTTATAATAACGAATATTTAGTTGGACATTTTTATTATTATTTTTTAAAATCTAAATCTAAATAAAATCCAGAAATTTAATAAATTAACGTAGAAGATAAGTTAAAACAGAAAATTCAGAATTTCAAGTAAATGTAATAAAAAATTTTGTTAATTTGAATTTTTCGAGAGTGTTCAAAAGCAAAAATAGAAAACCTATTTGTAATGTTATTATTTAACTAATAAGATTTGAAAAATTTTAGTAAAATTAGAAATTGTATTGAAATTTTAATTTTGGGAACGATTTCCTATAAGACATAGAAATCTGTTTAGTTCAGTATGAAATTGGAAATGTCAGATTCGTTGGAGCATTTATTGTTTGATATACAGGGCAACCAAACATATGCCATAAAATGTTCTTAAAATCAGAAAATATGCACTTAAAATTAAAAAAAAATATGCTAAATTTTAAATTATCTGGTACTAATGCTACCAGATAACTTAAACTGTACCTAGGATGGATATCAATTGCTAACAAATATTTTCTTTTTGCACCTAAAAATATTCAATGCTAACACATTGGAAACTACAAAATTTCTGCAAAATTTTTATGAAAATTATTAGGCAATCGGATTTAAAAATAAGAAAGTATCATTAATGGCAAATTATGTAAAAAACTCTATTAAGTGCAAACTAAGCAAAATTATACTTTTGAGTGTAATAAGGATTTTTTTATGAAAATATGACAAAATATGCTGCTAAGCCTAAAATATGCAAAAATATGATGTTATGACCAAAATATGAGGAAATAAAAATATGATTTTCTTATATCTTGTTGTCTTGATGATAATTCTATCTCTGTTATTCTCAAAATATGATTTTTGTAACACATATTTCCAACATTCAAACTGAAATCAAAAAAAATCTTAAGCCACCAAAAACAGCCTAAAGGAAACCACAGAGTCTTAAGGTTCGTAGGGCAATTTAATATGTGAACACACATTCTGAAAAAATCTACCATCTTAAAATTAAATTCAATACACCACAGAAAAAAAAAACAATTTGGCTATGGATTAAAAAATCCAAGGAAAGGATATTTTACATGTGAGGAGTTACTTAAAAAGAATGAACTCCAAAATAGGAACGGGATAATATAAGCATGTTAATGTTTTTTAATTTTTCCTGCACAATTTTAATACAGTATCTCACAAAGATTTTGTTTTGTATTGAAAATTAAATTAATAAAAGACTTATAGAGATATTAGACGTACATATTTCTGTATATCAATTTTTAAAGTTATTTTAGGGAAAATGTAAATCTTGTTCAAAATTTAAGGACTAATTTTGATTAAAAATAAAACAATTTAATTTCGAAATTTCTAAAATTTAACATAAGCACATGAGTAACAAACACATAAAGCTTAAAAAATTATTTCATAAGTTATCATAGAACCTTTTTCTATCTATTTCTGATATTAAATCGTATGTATATTGGTAATTTTAAGTTTTTTTTTTTTTTTTTTTTTTTTTTTTTCTTTACCATTCTAGTTTTATTTGTTTTACCTAAAAACAACAATATGTATATAAAAACTATTTAATGAATTGAAATTGAATTAAATTTCCATTGAAAAACATAAAAAACTCCTTAACTAATTTGTTTAGTTAAAAAGTAGAATATGTTTAAAGAAAATCACTCAACCATAGATTGTTTAATTTGGTCGTACAAAACTTATTGTTTGTATTTTTTTTTTTTTTGTTTTTATTTTTTCGATACAAAACAATTTCTTAACTATTTACACGTTTCATGCTTAATTTCATCAGTGTGTGTTGAAAAACAACTTTTAGGTTTCAACTATTATTCCGAGATATTTAGTAAAATTAAAACCTTAAGGATCATAGAAAAAACAAACAACTGTACCTAGGATATCAATACACACAAACACGCAAAATAAAATAAAATTTATAAATAAAACTATTTCCCAGAAATTGTTAACAACTATTTTTAAAAGATATTTATTGTTTTAGAAAAAGGCATTTACATACACACACATTCATCTTGTGTTAAATCTTTTACAAATAAATATTTCTTCAATTTTCTAAGGTTTTCCTTTTGTTACTGCTTTTTCATTGCCCCTTAACTGAGTTAAAGTATGAACAAGTAAAAAAAAGTAATATATAGAAACATAAATCTTTATTACAGACAAAAAAAAAAAAAAAAAAAGGTTTAAAAGGATTCAAAACACCACAATTACTAAAATAGTTTTCTTGTTGTAAACACAATAAAAGGTATTCTAAGAATTTAGAAATATTTTCCTTTCTTATTCGAAAATAAAAGACAACACCTATTACTCTATGGTTCACACAAAATAAATAACAATTTCATGTTAAAGAACAAAAAAATAAAAGAGGGAGAACAATTTTTAGGTCGTTTTAAACATCAAATTAAATATAATCAAAAATTGTATTTTACTGATAAATAGATTTAATTGTTCTAAATTCAATTAATCTTGTTTTTGTTTCAGGCTATTAGTTCTTAGAAATTTACTTTTTATGACTTTTTTTCGAAACATTAAGAAAAAGTATGTACAATATGTATTATGGGGTAGGAAACCACTCATGGGGTAAAATATATAAAAATGAGTTCCGGAAGACTTTATTTTGTAGTTACTATTCAATATGGAAATGGAAATATGTTCATATGTTGCATATATATCTTCCAGTGGGTGAAGTTTAAATGTTTTTTAATGTTTTAATAAATGTAAAAATTATTCTAGTTAATTAAAAGTTATATGAGAAAAACTAAAAATTGGTTAAATTTTATGAAAATTTTGTGGAAGTAATTTCCCAGAAAATCCTACTTGAGTAATATAGGAGGAGCAATCCTAACTGCTTCCTAAAAATTTCATGTTTGCTAGAAGCATATCAAACAAAACTTTCGAGATTTAAAATACGTTCAGATTAGTCGAATATTAGACCGAAATGATGTAACCACTATATAAAATATTTCTTAATGTATCTTTTTTAAAGGGAAATGATTTTTTACCTATCATTAATCATAGCTGACATTTTATCGAATTTTATTTGACTCTGTTTTCCTTAACAAAACATTTACAAGATCAAACGACGGCAAACAATATTTTTATAAAACTAGTGGTCACGCAATTTTGATCAAAGAAAGAGTTCCTCATGATATAATATCAAGTAATTCTATTACAGTTTGATATTATTTGTAATTTACAATTAAGTAATAAAAATTTATTAAACAATGTTTAATCAGCCTATTTGTAGAATCCAACATGGATTGATTTTACAATATTTTCTCAACAAAATCAATAAATTGAGATTATTTATACGTTTGGATTTCAAAATTTAAATATTTTCGTTTCCAGTTTAAAAGGAGAATTTCAAAATAATGCTTAAAATCGTTCATTATTTATGTTTTTTAAAATATAAAAATGTAATTTAGAACGTAAATGTCAATTCTTTAACAAATTGTTTTTGTTAAGATTTCATAAATCCATTTCAATTTTAAATTGCATTGGAATTTCGTTTATAATCCAATTCCGTTGAGGATTTTATAAACAGGCTGAATATCCAACAAATAGTTTTTTAAACTTGCTAAAAAATAAATTTATATTTATTAAAAACTTTAAAATCCTCTAAACAAATAATTTGCTAATAATAGCTTATTTTAAACTTGCTCATAATATTTATTGACTTAATTAAAAAAATTTCTTAAATAAATACAAATTTTAAATGTTTAAATAATTTAAACAAATTTATTAATAATTTGCTAAGTAAATAAAGACTTTTTCCCACAATTTCTAACAAAAATTTTATTCTCACATTTTGTGTTTATGATTTTTGCCACATTTTCATTTATTTACACTTTTAGAAATTCTCTTCTTTTTGAATACAAATTCTGACTCATAATAATTTCTGAAAAATTTAGTTATTTTTTTTTAAATCCGTCATACCCCAAATAGAAGAACAAAATTTGAATAGCTTTATTTCAACAGAAAACAACAAACGAATTAGAAATGACTCAAAAATCAAATGCAAAAAAATTGTTTCTAATACTTATAAATTAAACACGTTTTTTAATAATACACTCAGGCCCCGGTCTGCGTCATTAATGGGGATTAGAATTGCGAATTAGGCCCCTGTCTGCGTCATTAATGGGGATTAGAATTGCGACGCAAACTGAAACTACACAAATCGAATCACTATTTTCTATGTATTTACACTGTTTTCTTAATAATTGGTACCAGAATAAAAATATTTGAACAGAAATAAAATTAATTTTTAATAAAAAAAAAAGAGTATTTTATGCAAAAAAAAAAAAAAAAAATTAATTAAAATTCTTATATAAATTCTATTATATGTGATTTTGTAACTTAAAATGTTTTTCTTAAAATTTTTCTCAATACCTTTACACCTGTTAGTAACCAATATGAAACTTCTTATATAGCGACGCAAATCGAAACAACTCCAAACTAGGCCTAAGTGTATTTAAAAAAGTTATAATATTGTCTGATAAAACAACGTGTGCGTGTGTGTTTGTTAATTTTATTTATTTAATTATTATTTTTGTTAAATACATATATTTTTAACAAATAAAAACAAGAGTCAATGGTCTTTTTTATGTTAACAAACATGTTTATTCGTTTATTTTGAACATCTAAATTTTGTCGGTTTTGTCGTTTTTCTTTTTTTTTAGATATTAATAATGAAAAATAAATATTAGAAATCAAATTAAAATTATAAATCATATTAATGTATTGATAGTTTTTGAAATGAATTATGAGTGAAGAAGATAAAATAAAGCAAATAGTTGTTTTTTTTTTTTTTTTTTTGTGAATTCTGATTTCTCATCAATTATTTGATTTGTGTTATTAAATAACTAATAAAGACAAATTAATAATTTTTGATTGGATAATTTAAGTTTTTAAATAAATATTAGAACCAAAATCAATAAAAATTTAAAACTCTAAAAATAAGATAAGGATAAATATTCAGCTTCGAGAAATGTCTAAACAAGTTTGAAATTCTGATAGTTTTTTTTTTTTTTTTTTTTTTTTTTTGAGAATAGATTCTTTATTACGTTCTAAAAAATTAAATCAAGTAAATTTTCCTTGGATAAATTTTTGGAGTCTTGGACTGTCTAAAACTTCAATAACTTAAGCAAAAACTATAACCAGCTTCAACATAATTTCTTACTGCGTCGAGGAATTTTATCGGCGGCGGCGGCTTGTGTTAAAAAGCTTTGGCGGCGGTTTAAAATCGGCTGTCAGCCGGCTGATATTACACACATATTTTCTAATTAAAAATTTTTTATATTTTCATGCCCCATTGATTAATACTGTTCATAAAAATAGGACGAGGTTTTTTCCAGCGAACGTATAAACAGAATTATTAATTTATTGAAAAAAATATTAAAAAAAATATGCTAGTGATCTAAGGATATATTTGGATTTTTACATAAAATATTAGAATAATTGTTTGCATATTAGAATAAGAAATGGTCTCCTCCGATATGAAAAAATATCAATTCTTAAGATATGCTAAAGAAATAAAAAAGTAAAATAAATAATGGAATTTATATCAATTATTTTGATAATTCCCAATTTATTAGCTGACAAAATCTTGTGTACGAGTTTTCTTAGATATCTCGCAGGATGTCGATTAAGGCTAATTAAAATTTATTAGCAACAGTATTAGCATAAAAAATAATCAATTATAAGTCACCAAAAATACTTGATTGATTTATAATTATTTGAAGTTCAAAATGATGCAAATATTTTTCTTTCATATTTAAATACAACATAAATGGCAAATACTGCATTAAAATAATAAAAGTTTCATTTTTAACATATTTTTTTTCGAAAAGAATTTAAAAACTGCGACTGCTTTTAAGCCGAGTAAAGCCGAAAATTTTACGGCGGCGGCGGCTTCCAAATTTTTCTCGGCGGCTCGGCTTAGCCGAATTTCAGCCATTCGGCGCAGGTCTCTGATGTATTTACATTCAAAGCCTAATAGTTGTTTCTTTTGAGATGGATTCTAAAACAATCAAATTTTCTTTATAGGGCATTCAGACCGACGCGAAATTACGTACTTTCGGGATTTCGGCCGAAATCAGGTTGAAATTACGTAATTTCCCATACATTTTGACACTTGTGAAATTACATAATTTTGTGTAATTTCGGCGAAATTACCTTCAAAAAATTTATATATATTTAAGATATTATAAATAATTGTAAAATTAAGTTTTCTTCAACAAAATTTGTAAAAATCCCTAGAATTCTAAAACTTCTACAAAATGCTATATATATATATATATATATATATATATATATATATATATATATATATGTATATAAATAAATAAAGTTTGTTTATTACTGTCAAATAAAATAAGTATTCAATACAATATCCGCTTGCGCTTGATAAAAATAAATAAAATAAAAATTTTTAAAACTTTAAACATTAACATTGTGAGCTTTTTAAACATTAAATTTTTATTTATTTAAGGAAATACAATTTTATAACTGATTAGAATTTATAATTAAGGCCTATAGAGGTAAAATGAGCATAAATTATAATAATCACTATAAATTTCGATGTTTATGAAGAAGGAAAAAATATAAATTAATTTAAAAAACAAACTGGAAAATTATTAAAAACTGTTAAATTCTAAAAAAAATAAAAATAATAAAGAAATTATTTTAAAAATTATTTTTTTATAAAACGATACGAAAGTTCGTTTATTTTGAAAACAACAAATAAATGTTGGTTTATTTATTGTGTTTAATATAAAATTTCGAAACGAATTTTCTTTTGGTATTACAAAATTTGTTCCTTATTCTGAAACTTTATACCTATTTCTTAAGATTTTAAAAATTTATATAAATAATAGAAAATGTAGTATTTTTAAAAGTCCAACAAACTTAATTTAAAATTTGAGAGAAAATGTTAAAAGAAATTTGTTAAATTGTACAAAATTAATAAGGAAATTTGATTTTATAATTTTGAAAATTTATGAATTAAAAATTAAAGAAAGTTAAAAATTTCTAAAACAGAAACTGAGAACTAAATTTTAAAATTTATTTATAAAATTTTCATTGGCCTAGGAAAGGCGGATAAAATCAAGAAAGTATATACTTACTTTAACTTATTCTCAAACATTTTACTTAAAATTGTCGGACCTATTGAGCTATCTGACACATTTAAAATCACAAATAGTACAGAAAATATTATTTATCTGATTGTAAAGATTAATATCTTTTGAATAGGGAATTGGGGATTTTGATTTTAGTGGAAAATCGATTTTAGTCGAAAATCGATTTCGTGCCAAATAAAATCGGTTGTTTGTAATCGATTTTATGTTAACGATTTTATACTGAAATTCTTATTGTAGGTATTTATTTAAAAAATTTATAAATTATTTACAGACTTTTAATTATTAAATTTAAATCGCAATATTAAAACAATAATTAATATTTAACTAAATCTGCACAAATTTGTTGGTCTATAAAAATTACCGAAAACAATAATTTAGTTAAAAAAAAGCTAATATAATTTTTGTAGTTATTTAAAATGTTTCAAATTTTAAAATGCATTTTTTTAAATCATTAAAATTTTAACTTGTCCGAAAATGTTATAATTAAAAATTAATCCTTCAAAAAGTTATCCTTTAGTTAAAAATCTAAATTTTCCAAAAAAATAATTTTATTAAAATATATCTTTTTTAATAAAATTTTAATATTAAATTAAATTTTAATTTAATTTAACATTTTTTTTTTTATTTTTAATTAAATTTAAACTTGAGACCTAAAATTTTACAATTAAAAGTCTTTTATAAAAATTAAAAAAAAAATCAAGATGCCTAAAGAAAATTCATTTTAATTAAAAATATTTTTTGTTTATTTTTATTACCTAAAACACAGATTTAATACACATTTTCTTTAAAGGCGCCCATAGACACATACTGCAGAGTGATACTGAAGATGTACGCGTGTGATTGACGAATTTGCTACACATTCATCAATCAAAATTTTATTTTTGTGAAAAAATTTGATTAAAAACAAACAAGTTTTAAATATTTTTATGTTTTTTATTTTAATTTGAAATGACAAACAAAAAAAAATTCATAAATGATAGAAAAAAAAATAATAATAAACAAATTCATTCAAAAAAAACTGTCTACAATATGAAATCAAAACGATTTTGATTTTTTCCACTCATTTTTACTAAAAAATTATTATAAAGAAAGCAACTTTAACCAATAAAACTGCAAAATTTGAGAATTCATCTTAAAAATTCCTAATACTTTTTTTTAAATTTTAAAATTTTCTCAATTTCTTTATTTTATTAAAATTTATTTCAATTTAATAAAATAAACTAGATAAGAAAATTTATTTAAAAAAATGTACGATTATCAAAATTTTCTATCCATTTTCTATTCATTTATGAAGCCCTATGGGCTAGAGAAATTTTATTCACCACATACCTCAAAAATTTACTTTTCTAATAGTTTGCAACCGTTTTGCACACATCCGATGAAAGAAAAATTGGAACAAATTAAGACCAGTCTAAATAAAAATACTTTCTTTTTAAAATTAATAAAAGTTATTTATTCAGAGATTTTCTCTGAATAAACTTTTCTTGAAAATAAAAATAAAAAAAATTTGAAAGTTCCGGTATATCATAAAAAATTTAATTTTTCGGCTCAATGATTTAATGAATATCTTAATATCTTATATATCATTAGAGAGGTACGCACTTTTAAACGGTATTCATGTAATTAATTTCGCCGGTAATCTTAATTTAAGCTGAAAAAAAAAAATTAACAAAAAAATAATAACTCCAAAAATCGCTACTATAACAATAAAAATCCCGAACAGAACTTTTAATTGGCAATATAAAATTTTCAAAGAAAATATGGAAATTGCAAAATCGCAAAAACTAAATTTATTAAATTATTTTTTACAATTAAAATGTTATATTTAATGTTTTATTTCAAAACACAAAAATTATTTCAAAAATTAAGAAAAAAAAAATCCATTTAATTCCAACAAAATAATTCACTAACACTTGAGAAATTTAAAATCAACGTAGAAAAAAATTATACATTTAAAAAAACTTAAAGCACGTTTTTTTAATATTTAAAACAAATTCGTTTGCTTAAATTCTAACACCAGAAATTTCTTAAAAAACATCTTATTTGATTTTAGCAAATTATAAATTATCCCCAATTAACCACCTTTTTCCTTTGTTTCTTTTATTTGATTTATTAAAACTTATTTAAATTTTAAA
The DNA here is from genome assembly GCA_932274085.1 of Protocalliphora azurea. Taxonomy (NCBI): domain Eukaryota; kingdom Metazoa; phylum Arthropoda; class Insecta; order Diptera; family Calliphoridae; genus Protocalliphora; species Protocalliphora azurea. Next base: position 34,095,016 of record OW026520.1, on the reverse strand, counting down.
CTTTTGATTTAAACAATTTAAATTATAAAAGCACTTAAAAGCATAAAATTCTAAAAAAAAATATAAAAGAAACCACATTCAGCAATATTGTTGTGCTTTGCATTTTTTATCAGTTCTAAAAACGAAAAGAAAAAAAAACGTTAAAACAGTTTTTTTCTTCTCTGTTTTTTAAAGTAGAGTTCATATCATACATCAGTTAAATTATACAAAAAAACAAGGCGCACACATCGAACACAAACACACACGATCATACACACACATAAAGGTTCAAACACAAAGTTCATCGTATACAAAAAATGTGTAGGTTTTTTTTTATTTCATTTTATACTTTTCTTCATATTTCAGTTATTTCAACTTTTTTTGTATATGCTTTTTGTTTTTCGTGTGTTCTTTTTTGCGCGAAATATTAACAAAACAAAATTAAGGGGGAATAAAACAGAAAAAGAAAACAACATAAGAGAAATCATTTTATTCAAAACAAACGCAAAAAACAACATGCACACAAACACAAAGATATCACAAGAGAGCATGAATTTAAGTTAAGAGAATTAGAGTTAAAGGAAATTACTCATTTTAGTTAAGAACTTTTTTTTTTTTTTTTACAAGGAGAGTTAAAAACATACACACACTCCTTAAATTTTCTGTAGTTACGCACACACACATACAACAAACTTTAGTTTGTCAGTTTAGAGTTGCCATAATTTTAATATTAAATATTTAATTTTAATCATAAAAAATCATAAATATACTTAAAATTTTAAATTTGTTTACAATCCAATATTTTTTAAAGGCTTACACTTCAATTATTTTGGTTTTTATTTTTTTTTAGTTTTTCATTTGTAACATTTTTGTAGTTTCTTAAATTTTTACTGAATACATATTTTCTTTAAGTTAAATATAAAAATCATTTATATTTTTTTACTAATTGACGTGTTTATTAAAATTGTAAATTTGTTCGTGGGTATTATAAAGTAGACAATTAAGTAAATTGTAGGTTTTTTCTTTTTTTCATTTATAATACAATTAAACACATTTTATGTTTTTACCACTCTTTAAATATTTTTTTTGTTTGTTATATTACCACGCAAAAACAACATGTTTAAAGATTCGTTTCTCAGTAAAATATTATTCCTTCCTTTAATTTATCTTTTTTCATCAATATATTTTTTCAGCCACTTTAATTTAATTTTAATTATAGAAAACTTGTAATCACCTTTTTTGTTTAATTTCTTTAATCTTTTTTTATGTTTTAGTTTAAACTTTAATAAATTTCCTGCTTTTTTTCTAGTAAAAAAGCGTTGTTAATATTTGTTTTTTTTTTTGTAAAGTTTTAGTAGGGGTGACGCCGATTAAACAACAAAAAAATATATATTTATAAATTCAACGGACAACGGCGTATAAAAATACGCGCGACGACCACGAAGAACGGCAACAGAATGATGTTTAAAATGGTAAAATTTGTTGTATAGACATAAAACCAGCCACTACAGACAGACGGACGGAAAAAACAAGAACCCAAGCACAGAACATAAAAAGTACACACAGAAAAGAACTCCATCAACAGCCGCAGCAGCAGCAATAACAACAAAAACAATCAAAGCAACAACAATATGATGAACTTAACCATACAAAACACATGAACACACGCATATACGGGCAGCACAAAAACACAAAGAGTGTAATTCTCATTAAACGAGAGAATTTTAAGAAAATTAAAAAAAAATTCTAAAGAGCATTTAAAATTTGTCAGAGAAAGAGCGAGACGAAGAACGATTTATTGAGAGTTTGTTAAAATGCCTAAACGGTGTATATTGGGTATAATTGTAAATTTGTGTCTTTTGTTTTTTGCAGGATATTGTACAAAAAATGTAAGTTTATTGTTTTATGTGTTAGATTTTAGACCTTTTTAATTGCATTTAGTATTAAACTAAAATGGTGGAGGCTCATAGAAACAGGTACAAGTATTTTTTATAGTTCGCAAGAAAATTTGCTAAACAAATAACAAAAAAAAAAAAAAAAAAAAATAAATCACACGGTGCTACAAAATTAGAAAAGTTGAAAATATTGGAAATGTAATATGCCATTTACACCAAACAAAAAATTTTCTGATGCGCCTCTACATTTACGTTAAGTATTAAAAACACCACCTAATTATGCCAATTATGATCAGTTTCGTGCTGTCCATGAAAAGTGCCGTAGCAAAATCTGTTTTGATAAAAGTAACCCGTTTTCAACTCTCATCAACATTTGACTTAAATTTAGGGTCTTGATCAATTATATATATTACCGTTCTTATATTAAATATCTAAGATTTGTACAAATGATTTTCTATATAAAAATAAAAATTTTCCGTAATTTTCAAAAAGTGCATACTGTTAATACACCTTGCGAAAAATTAGCTTTTTTAATTTTCGCTCGTGATTTCCAAAATTTGCGACTATCTAGTGTGTTGACTACTTCGGGTACATCAACGAGATACAGCGCAAAATACGCCTCATTACAATAAGTATCAATCTCTATTTCAAAATTTGTATTCCAAACAAAATTTGTCATCAAAATTTTACTAACTAAATGTTGAAAGTCTGCACAATAACAAAGAAGGTATAGAATTTATACACAAAGTTCGATCAGTTTATACAAGATCGAATGAAATCAAAAAGTAAAAACGTGGGAACAAAGAGTGTTGAAAAATGGGAAAAAACTTAATAATTTTTAGCCCTTTTCCCAAGTTTTTGAACAACAATCATGATTATAAAATGAAACCTATGGTGGTAAAATTTTGCATTCTATTAGTTTCAAGTCTTGTGAGTTCAGACCTGTAAACCGTTTGTTTAAAACAATTTTACCACAAGACTTATTAAGGTTTTAAATCAGTTTCAGTCAGGTAAAAAATTTTTGATAATGGCCCTTATACAACTTTGTATTCGTAGCAAAACTATGTAAGATATTAAGGGCACAAAATCAATTTTTAATTTTTTTATGTATTTTTTTAACTTTACAACGATTTTTGGCCCACACTTTATTTGAAAACATATTTTTTCGTATTTTACCTAAAACCACATTTTATTAGGAATAAAATGAGCTATCGGTTGATAAAACCAGATGAGAATTGTAGAATATATGATTGTTTTTATGCGTAAAATGAAATCTTTTAAAAGCCAGAGTGTTAAATTATATGGACAAGTGGTGAAACCAAAAAACGTGAATGACTCTAAGAGGTGCACACTGACACCGTAATTTCAATAAAGATAAAGTATCGCGTGATCAGAAAAAGGTTTCCAAATTATATTTTAAAATCGTTGTGGTGCGATAAAATATTAAATTGCAAAAACATTATAACTCTTTAAAACATCTATTATGTTTTAATTAAGCGGAAAATAGGTTTCAACAAAAAAAAAAAAAAAAAAAAAATGCATAAAAGTATTTATGACCTGAGATGGCGCTAATTGAAATCGTTGAAAATGTATACCAATCTGCATAATTATAATTAATGTGTGCAACTTTTTATTTATTAACATCATTTAAACATTTTTCTGTGGTTTGATGTGAAAAATATATCAGCAAATTAAATGCAATTAAAAAAATATCAAAAATCTATTTTCACTTTGTTTTTTGCTCTATATACTAAAGGGAGGTTTAAACAGATTTGTGCTCGCGATTATGCTCAATAATATAAAACTTAGGAAACCTTCTTTAATTTTTATTATACCCTACACCACCATAGGTATTATGCATTTGTGCTGATGTTTGTAATGCATAGAAAAACACACACCTTAAAGTACACCAGTCGACTCAGAATCATTTTTTAAATCGATCTAACGATGTCCGTCCGTCTGGCTGGCTGGTTGCGCATGTAAACCAATGAAATTTGGCACGTGGGACTTGTCATACGGACGAATACTATTGAAATTGGTTATGATCGGTCTATTATTTCACCTAGCCCCCATACAAATGTTCCCCCGGAATAGAGTCTTAAATGTCTTAAAAATAAGAATATTTCAATGAAATTCGGTGCAAAAAAGTTCTGTACAAATATCAATCTTTGTACCAAATTTTATGAAGATCTTCCTAAAATTGACCATAGCTCCCTTATAAACTCCTCTTCCGGAAATCACTTTCACGTGCAAAAATCCCATATGAATATTAGTATCAAGTTAATATTAGACACAAATAAGTTTCATGCAAGTAGAAACAACATTGCCAAATTTTATGAGAATCGGTCCAAAATTTACCATAGCTTCCATATAAACCCGCTTCCAGGAATCGCTCTAAAGTGCATAAAATCATCTAAATATTAGTATCAACGCATTATTCTGTATTTGTACATTTTATTTTACATTTAGTAAAATTGGCCACACACATTGGTGTAGGGCATCACATGGTCGGTCTTGATCGACTATATCTTTCCTTCTATATATATATATATATATATATATATATATATATATATATATATATATATATATATATATATATATATATATATATATATAGATTCTAGATAGATTCTTTTTTATCAAAAGTAACCAAGATTATAATTACTTTCGTCTTGAAAGATAAAGAAAATGAAGTAAGCTTTTACAATAATTTGAGGACAATTCAAATTCATAAAATTCGACAACATTAATTTTAATAAAATTAATATTTCACACTTTGGTTTCAATAATCCAATTTTAATAAAATTTTACCTATTATTAGTTTGAAATGGAAAACAGAACAGCCAGATCAAAATAACTTTAAGCGCTATTTTTATATTTTATATATTTTTAATACGTGAACTTGATTTAAAATTCTGAACGATATAAAATTAAACTTCTCCGCAAATGTCAAATAAATAATAAATTCCTCAACAAGAAGAAGAATTTATTAACATATTGAATAATTAATTTCAATTTAAGCATTGAAAAACATACATATTTGATATTAAACAAAAATTGTGGTGGGTCTCAAGGGGTTTGTGTGAAGGTGTTACACATTTTAAAACTTTTTTTAAAGACTCAGCTATAACTGGTTTAACAAATTTCGAAATTTGCTTCAAAATAATAAGTTGCCCGTATTTAAATTTATAGAATATTAGGAAAATTTAAATATTAAAAGAAAATGAAGTAAAAGATATTGAAATCATGAAGAGAAGAAAAAGTGGTACTAATGTGTAACAGCCATAAAGAAATATCTTAGCAATTTATAATAATCTGTAATTTTGCCGGTATTAGGAAATTAAATATAATTTAAATAACAATTTGGATTTTGAAGACAATTTCAATATTATGGGTTAGTTAAGGTATCACAACAATATTTTCGGTGACTGTGGGCTTTCTTATTGGGAATAAGTGCTTAAAAGATTTTCGATTTAATTATTTTTTTCAATACCGGAAGAGATCCATTTTTTTTTTTTTTTTGTAATCAAAGACATATACAAAATATTTAGAATGTTTAAGTATTTCTTTACGTTCGTTAATCTCAGCTTTGAGATTTTAAAACTTATAGACCAAAGCACATCCAATAGGTGTACTCGTCAGGAGAGAAGTGAACTATGATTTTATTATTATTTTATATAAAATTTGAAATTTTGCAAAAATTAACTTCAAAATTCTTTATTTTCAACCTTGGAAAAGATAATAACATAAACCTTGTTTTAAATGTGTGATAATTTTTTTTTTTTTTTTTTTTTTTTTTTTTGTTTAACTAAGGAAAAAATTTGAGGAAAAGTAAATATAAACGGGACTAATATTTTGAGAAATTAAAATTAACATATACCAATAACACGGTACCTATTGGAGATAAGTAACAAAATATTTTTGAAGATCTTGATGAGGACCTATAGGCAACGTTAAAAAAGTACATGTCACCCTTAAAAATCCGATAAGTCGCCTTAAAAGTCTTAAGCCTTGTTCAGAAAGGCGCGAAATTACGAATGAAATCTTGAGTGTTCATACTGGCTAGATGACATTTGATGTAATTTCCTGAACAGCTAATATTTATTGTTTACATTTTAAATTGTTATAGAGGTAAATAAAGTGTTTTGAAATGGAAACAAATAAGAAACAATTACTTACTAAATTGGAAATTATTAATTAATTTGCAACAATTAAAAATGTAAAAAGGATAGGTTTCATTTTGCAAAATCACTTTAATAATTAATTTTAAGATTTGTGTTTAAATTTAAAGATCAGCTGTTAATTTTTTTTTTTTTGTTCTCACGGTTGAAACGTACAGTACATAGTTGAAAAAAAGTGTTTTTTCCAACCATGTACAGAGTTGCAAGGAAATGGGCATCGTAATTTCAATGTAATTTCGCCGAAATTACACAAAATTATGTAATTTCGCAAGTGTCAAAATGTATGGGAAATTACGTAATTTCAACTTGATTTCGGCCGAAATCACGAAAGTACATAATTTCACGTCGGTCTGAATGCCCTATTATGCCCCAATAAACTAATATTTTCATTAAAATGGTGTCTTATTTTAGAATATCGCCCGTTCAGCCTTATTTTCATTTATTTCTACTCCTATAGAAATTTATTAAACTCAAGTCCAATTACTTATGCTTACCCCCAATACATTTAATAATTTTATTTTAAATGAAGGGGAGTTCAATGGTTTTCAGCAGCAGCTATACAAAAAAATAAAAAAAGCAAAAAACATTTAAAACTATTAAAATAATGTTACTGTTGTGTTGTTGGTGGTTGATGGTAGTAGTAGTGATGGTGTTGCCACCGCCGTCGTTGATGTTGATGTAGTATTTTAAAAGAACAAAGGAAAACATAAAAACAAGAAGAAACGTTTTACCTGCAAGCCATCATCAAATTTCATACCATGATGAAATGAAACTTCTTTTTTTTTTAACTCGATACAAAATTAAAATTTGTAAAAAAGAAGAAAAAGAAACACAAGAACGAATTGAAAAAAGAAAATCAGGCTTAAAGAATTCACCAGGTTGTACAAAAGGGCCAGCAATCCAGCCAGTTATACATGATGCACGTAGTACAAAAAATATAATTGTGTTCGTTGTTATTGTTGCTATTGTAAAAAAAGGCATTCTTCACACATTTTAACTTGTTCTTTTTAGTCTGTATTTCTTAATAGCCCAGCTAGAGCAAAAGAAGAGCATGTATTCATTGTACCTTGGTAAAATTGCCTCAAGGCTTTATTCCTTTTATTGCATTTAATCCCTCTTTTTCTTGATGTTTGTATGAGTTTATTTAATTTGTACAGTAAACAGGCTGACGGACAGACCGATCGACAGACAGAGGGACATAAGTAATACAAATACCAGCATGCAAATATTAACACTACTACAACATAACACAGTGGATCCTAGTGAAAAATATTTGGTGATAAATTGTTGACTTTTATAAGTTTAAAGATAGTTTACCGATGCTTTAAAAAGTTTGTACTCCAAGCCTATAACGCAAATACTTGACAGCCTATCTACACTTAACATAATATGTAAGATTTTTCTGTCAGAGAGTGTCAAATTCGCTCTCGGAGAGAATTATGTCACGTGTAGATTCAAATATTAGTATTATAAGAAGTATTATGAGACTGTTGTGATGGCATTTCTCAACACAACTATCTTATAAGATGAAATGTCAAAAAATACATATATATGAAAGTTTGTTTGTGTGTGTGCATGTGTGAAAAATATTTGGTGATAAATTGTTGACTTTTATAGTTTACCGATGCTTTAAAAAGTTTGTACTCCAAGCCTATAACACAAATACTTAACAGCCCATCTAAACTTAACATTATATGTAAGATTTTTCTGTCAGAGAGTGTCAAATTCGCTCTCGGAGAGAATTATGTCACATGTAGATTCAAATATTAGTATTATAAGAAGTATTATGAGACTGTTGTGATGGCATTTCTCAACACAACTATCTTATAAGATGAACTGTCAAAAAATACATATATACGAAAGTTTGTTGGTGTGTGTGTGTGCATGTGTATTTTGGAAATTACTAAAAAAATCAAAGTTTTTTGTAAAATTGTTTCATATTTTTTTTTTTTTTTTAATTATGTTAAATAGTGCGAATTTCTTAAATAAAAAGGACATGTTTACTCTGTGACTGATGGAAAATAATGATATTTAACATAGTGTCTACATTAGAGATTTTTTTTATCAAGACAAACGTCAAGCTTAACGCGAATTTGTGAAAGGTGGCAACAGTTGCACAAAAACAACAATATGGCGTATTCATTATCGTTTTTTATATATGCAGTTTGACAACTGTAACAACCAAAATAATAATCAACTGTTTAACTAAGGTTACCTTGTATATATTCGCACTGATTTTGACGTTTGTTTTGATATAAATTTGCCTAATGTGGACACTAGGTTATAGGGTTTATTAAAATACGTGTAGCCCTTATTTAATATTTAATATTACATATTCAAAATGGTTACTCACATATTATATCTCACATATTATATCAGCGTTAATCTCAGTTGTAGAGCTGAAGTGAGCGAATTGTAAATATCATAACATATTGTCTACATTAGACAATTTTTTATCAATACAAACGTCAAACTTAACACGAATTTGTGTAAGGTGGCAACAGTTGCACAAAAACAACAGTATGGCGTATTCATTATTGTTTTTATGTATGCAGTTTGACCAAATAATAATCAGCTGTTTAACTAAGGTTACCTTCTATATATTCGCACTGATTTTGACGTTTGTTTTGATAAAAATTTGTCTAATGTAGACACTAGGTATAATAGATATAGGAATTGATATCTGTTCTTTGTTCTTGGGAGAATGCGATTAGGAGTTGTTTTCTAAAATCGTTTATTGGCAAAACATTGCACGATCCATAAGAACTCAGCAATAACTTGGTAATGGCATATAGTTACGGATGTAGTTACTTTTTTTTTTAAGTTGTTTTGAAAATATTTCTTTATTGATTTTTATTCTTCAAGGTTAAGCCCTTTGAAGAAGATATTTATAAGATTAAGTTCTATAGAACATATATTTAAAGTTTTGATTGTAAAATATTCTGTGTGTTTACAATTGGTGAAGAGGAGACGAGACGTTTTGTTTTTCGCCATAAAATACCTCAAACGGACTTTTCATCGTATTAAATAAAGCGTTGATTGCATTATCGAACTATATGCTATAATTCATTTAAATATCAGGAATAGTGCCTCATTATGCCCTTTATCACAGGTGTAAAGGGTATATCATCACTTAAAATGCAAAAGGCCTTAACCACTGAAAAATCAAATATTGATTTTTTTTTTTACTGGATTATAATGTACTGACCCAAACTACATTTACGCAAAAAATTTCATATTCATATCTTCAAAAATAACATCAATAATAGCAAAAGTCAAAAGGCCCGTAACATCAACTTCAGAAACAAAGCTGTCGTAAAATTTGTTCCATTTAAGAAAAAAATTGGTTTTAAGAGTGTTTAATGCTTTATCTATTTTTGCTTTAAGTGAACGATTAAAATTTTTTATTTAATTGCTTAATTTTAAAGCAAAAAATTAAAAATTGTGGTTACGGCCTTTTGCATTTTTTGTTTTTGCTGTAAAAAATTAAAACGTTTGTCATTCATTCCGTTTGTAATTTGTACAATATTTAAAAATATAGGTAAGTCGATATAAGGGTGTACCGTCTGTCTCTTGAAATCAGTTTTTAGAAAGCCCCAGTTATCGGATATATATGTTTTGTACATCAAATTATAGGGTGTATTCCTTAGAATGACGCTAATAAAAATCAGCAAAATCTGTCCATTAATGGCTGCAATATCGTCGAAAGCTGAAAAGGCTTCTTTTTTGTTTTCGACTTCTCTAAGCTCCTATATAAGCTAGCGACTTCGTTTTTGCACTAGTAACTGAGATATCAGTCAAAATGCATTTTTTGGACTTTGTAAAGCTTCTATATAAGCTTCAGAATTCGTTTTTATGCAAATCTGTTGTAAATATTTTTTTAAAACTTCGGTTTTTTGAATTAACTATATCGGTCCACAAAAAACCGAGTTATAGGCAAAAATCTGTAAAAATGATTAGAAATATACACACACAAACATATATAAAAAGCATTGTAATAACTTTCAGCGTTGTTGTTTTTTTGTATAAGCATTAGAAATTGTTGATTTTATATACACACAATCATTTTTTTTTATGTATGTTTGGACGTTTTTTGGTTGGAAATAGAAGCATTGCAATGCAACTCAGTGTTGTTATTGTTTTTTTGTATAAGCATGTATCTACATACAAACATATGTATATAAAGCAACGCTTGCTATGATAGTTTAATTTTGTGTTGTAGACATTTGTATAGATTATTTTTGTAAGTGTAAATGGGAAAATAATAATACAATAAAAAAACAAATAAAACGCAACAAATTGAGGTAGATTGGCCATACTATTAGAAAGACTACTGATAGTATAACGAGGATGGCGCTAGAGTGGAATCCTCAAGGCTCAAGAAGCCGTGGACAGCCAAAGAACACCTCGAGACGTACGATACTTCAAGAACAAGAAGGGTGTAGTCTTACATGGGAAGTCGCGAAAATAACAGCAGCAAACCTTGTAAAGATGGAGATGCCTTGTGCAAGCACCCAAGACGGGTAATGGAAAAAATGTGAAAATATGAAAGCATACTTTAAGGCGTAAATTCTATTATTTGTCGGTAAGGTGCTGAAGGGTATAAAAGACAATAATAATAAAAGTGAAAAGGCCCGTAACATCAATTTCAAAAACGAAGCAGTTGTAAAATTTGTTCCATTTAAGAAAAAATTGGTTTAAAATTTTTTATTTAATTACTTAATTTTAAAGCAAAAAATTAAAAATTGTGGCACAGCCGAATATAGTGCTCTAACTTGTTTTCTATTCCTTTTGCATTGACTTTTGTTCGAACGAGTACCTCTGTTCATTGCTTTAATAGGTAATGAAAATTCTGAACACACTTCAGGACCTCAATGTTATAAAATTAGTTTTAAAAGTTGACCCGATTTTATAAAATTGCGTAATCCTTCTAACAGTAAAACTACGGATAATGCTTAAGAATCAGGATTACTGGCGAAAAAGCAGAATAAAACAGTTTAGAATAATTTAAATTTTAAGGTACTGATTTGACTACATATGAAATATGTTGGTACATTTCTGCTATGTAGAAAAATTAGACTTCTGCGAAAGATTAAGAATGTAATTAATTACGAGGACGGATCAATAAGTCCGTGACTTTTCGAACTTCCCTCGTAGTTATATGAAATGCAACACTATTCCTATCAAGTACAACCTGTTAATAGATGACTGTCAAATTTGAAGCAAGTGTCGTCATTTACTTTTTTGCGTAAAAAATAGGATTTTTCGAGGCATTTGTTTGGTCAATAATTTCATCGTTGGAGCTGAATCTCTTTCCACCGAGCCATTTCTTTAGGTTTGGAAATAGGAAGTAGTCACTAGGGACTAAATACGGAGAATATGGCGGATGAGGTTGCCACATACATAAAGTTTTGTCACTGACACTGCAAACGTGTGCACCCGTTCATTATCTTGATGAAAAAGTACCTTTTTCTTGGCCATATGGGGTCGTTTTCTTTTTAAATCCTCATTAAATCGATCTAATAAGTTGGCATTATATTCACCGTTTATTGTTTTTCTCTTTTCAAGGTAATCGATGTGGATTATCCCGCGTATATCCCAAAAAACTGTTGCCATCACCTTATTGGCCGATAAACTTACCTTGGCCTTCTTCGGAGCAGGTTCACCCGGAGAAACCCATTGTTTAGACTTCTGCTTGATCTCCGGAGTACAGTAATGGATCCATATTTCATCCACAGTTACAAAACACCGCAAAAACTCATTCGGATTGCGGTTAAACAACTCCAAACAATCCTTTGAAGTTGTCACACGTTTACGTTTATGGTCAATTGAGAGCAAACGCGGCACCTATCTTGCAGACAACTTTCTTAAACCCAGCTGATCATTTAAAATCGAAACTACACTGCCATATGAAATGCCTATGGCATCAACAATCTCATGCACTTTTACTCTTCGGTCGGCCAACACCATATCATGGATTTTTTCGACATTTTCGGGTGTACTGACCTCAATTGGCAGTCCAGAACGTTCAACGTCATTTGTACTTGTGCGACCACAACGAAAGTCATTAAACCACTTTTTTTTCCATTGAAATCGATGGTGCAGAGTCCCTATGGTATTTATCGAGCTTTTCCTTGGTTTGATGGACGGTTTTTTTTTCGCAAAAAATAATGTTTAATGAGCACTCGAAATTCACTTTTTTCCATTTTTAGAAAAATACACGAGGTTATATGTTTTGAACAGCTGTTAAACGCAACTTAAATGACGACACTTGCTCAAAATGTGACAGTAGTCTATTAACAGTCACAGACTTATTTATCCACCCTCGTAAAAAAGTATCTCTGGAAATGATACTAAAATGTTTTTCTAGATTATTATCGAGACGTTTATGTGAAATAATACCTAAAAGAAAATGTTTCCAAAAATCTAATAACCCCACTGTACAACAACACTCATGGAGTATGACTCAGTTAAAAAAAAAAAAAAAATATTTTGTTTCTTGTATTTTACCATGACAAATCCAGTTGCTGAATATTTTATTCATTTATGTTTCCTTTTTTTTTTCTGTACAAGTTTCAGATCAACCAAATAGTACACAAAAACTCACATACAGAGCCAGTCAAGCAGCCAACCATGCATCCAGCCAGCTATTATTGTGCTGCAGATTGCAGTAGGCACATCAGTCTCAGTACCAACAATAAAAAGCCAGGTTAAAAAAGGGGTCCTTTTTGCAGAATTTAATTCTGTTCAAAAGAATTGTACACAAAATATCAAAGTACTTGTTTTTTTGTATGTATTCGTAGTTCGTAATGACTGACTGGAAATATATACTCGTATGTATATAAAGTGGAAGAAAGGGAATAGAAAAAAAAACAAAAACAAAAACAAAAAAGCAAATAAAGCGAAAATAATATAGAAAATGGATGGAAAGAAGAAAAAGGGTTCAGCAACAAAAGGCAGCAGACAACATGCAGTGCTAACCAGAGCATTCTATGCACAACATAAAAGCAGCAGCAATAATAGCAGCAACAAGAACAACAACAACAAAAATATTTATATATTTCCTAGGTCGTTAAACTTAAGGTTGCCAGGTTGTGAGGTTGTGGCAGGGCTCTATTATTTTTTTCTTGCTTTCCTTGCCAGCATATTTTTGTTATGTTGCCTTTAGTCTGGTATGAGAGGAGCAATTTTAAACTAAAGGGATTTATTTTATGCGATGGGACAGAAGCGGAAGAGGAGAACACTTTTTGTTTGCTTGGAATTCTTATTTTTTTTGTTGTTCGTAAGAAATTGTAGAAAGGGAATTCAGACATATTTATTGAGCTGGTGGATAAAAGTTTCAGAATGAAAATAAGGTAGAATTTATGTGCTTTTTTGTTGTAGTTTTGTTGATAGAAAATTATAATGTAGACATGAAAAGTAAATATTATTGGTTGAAGTGTTTAAGGAAGCGTTTAGCAAGACAAGACAAGACAAGACAAGACAAGACAAGAAAGAGACTTTATAGCTGCAAAAGAATACAAATTCTAGTAGGTTTCTAACATTAAACTTCTTTCGCTTTAGTCAGTTTTGTTTAAAAGAATGTGGTGAGAAAAACATGGTTACAGCATTATCACTACAACAATATTATGTTCTCATTGTTAATTCTCTATATTCAGGATATTAATATTTTTGTTTAAATTAAGACATTTAATATTTACACTCAATAAAAATTTTAATGTGAATGACTGCAAAAATTATATGTTTCAAAAATTTTATTAATATGAAAAATATCATTACTTCTAAAAGCATTAAATTTTTACATTCTTTTTCCTTGTTCTTAAACTATATCCTTTTTTTTTTTTGAAACCTATTAATATTATTATTCCCATGACAATAAAAAATTTCAAATAATACTTATTCTTTTCACAAACTTAGTGGAAAAGTTCATGATTTTTTTTAATTTTAAAGATATTTTGTTTTTAATGCTTGTTTTCCAATTTCATTGTAATTCTCATTTAGTTTATATATAAATAAATATAAAATTTCGATGTAATTCAAGCAATATAAGATATAACTACCATTAAAGGGTTTAGTTAAAAAAAAATATATATATTTTGCATTTGAACCACATATGGCGGTACAAATTAATATAATTGATGAACAAATAATATGACTTTTTTCTCTATTATTGTCAGTAAAAAATTTATAAAAATAATTTTTATTTTAATATACGATAAGATGGAATAATAATATGACGGAATGTAATACTCGTAATAATAATATGATAAGATTGGATAATTATATGATAATATGGGATAATAATATAATAAGATACAATAATATAACATCAAACCAGAATTTGATAGAATGCGATAACAATGTAATAAGATTGTTCAATTTTTTGTAAAGCTAGGATCATAACATGAAAAAACATACCATAAAATCGGATACAATTATTAGTTATAATCCTTTGTATTTTTCGCTGTGATTATATTTTCTAACAAAAAAAAATAAAAAAAATAAATAGATAAATAAATAAATAATTAAATAAAGAAATGAATTAATAAATAAATGAATAAATAAATAAATGAATAAATAAGTAAATAAATAAAAAATAAATAAATAAATTAATAAATAAGTAAATAAATAAATTGATCAATTAATAAATAAATAAATACATAAATAAATAAGTAAATAAATAAATTAATTAAATAAATAATTAATAAATAAATTAATAAATAAGTAAATAAATTAATAAGTAAGTAAATAAATAATTAAATAAATAAATTAATTAATAAATAAGTAAATAAATAATTAAATAAATTAATTAATAAGTAAATAAATAAATAAATAAATAAATAAGTAAATAAATAAATGAATGAATTAATAAATAAATAAAGAAATGAATTAATAAATAAGTAAATAAATAAATAAATTAATTAATTAATAAATAAGTAAATAAATAATTAAATAAATTAATTAATAAATAAGTAAATAAATAAATAAAATAAATAAATTAATAAAAAAGTAAATAAATAATTAAATAAATAAGTAAATAAATAATTAAATAAATTAATTAATAAATAAGTAAATAAATAAATAAAATAAATAAATTAATAAAAAAGTAAATAAATAATTAAATAAATAAGTAAATAAATAAATAAATGAATTAATAAATAAATAAAGAAATGAATTAATAAATAAGTAAATAAATAAATAAATAAAAAATAAATAAGTAAATAGATAAATAAATAAGTAAATAAATAAATAAATTAATTAATAAGTAAATAAATAAATAAAATAAATAAATTAATAAAAAAGTAAATAAATAAGTAAATAAATAAATTAACTAATAAATAAGTAAATAAATAAATACATGAATTAATAAATAAGTAAATAAATAAATTAATAAATAAATAATTAAATAAATAAATTAATAAATAAGCAAATAAATAATTAAATAAGTAAATAAAACAAATAAATTAATAAATTAGTAAATAAATAAATAAATGAATGAATAAATAAATAAATAGATAAATAAATTAATTAATAAATAAATAAGTATATAAATAAATTTATTTATAATAAATTATAAATAATAAATAAATAAATAATTTTATTTATAAATAAATACATATATAAATAAATAAATATTTACTAGAATATTGAAGGTCTCGATTACAATGCATTGGGGAAATTATTATTTATTTTTTTTTTTTTCTAGAACTTTATTTTTAAAATAATCTTAATGTTTCATTCCCTCTACCTAAAACTTTTCAATTTTCAATACTTTTTTTATACACCAGCATTTAAGAAGCTCTTATTTAACGTTTTTTATTTTATTTTTTTTATTATTATTTCAGTTCTTTAATAAAATCTTTACAAATTTGTTCATCTTCTCCAAAAAATAAATAAATTAAAATCTTGCAACTAAAATGCACTGTCAACAAGTCATTCTTATTTAAAATTGGAGAAAATGATTCAACACTTTTGATTTTATTTAAAATAAATCTTGTTAAGAATATATATATAAACACCTGAACTAACTACAAACATCTACACCAATTTATTTAAAATATTTAAAGCAAGTATGTATTAACAATTGCCTCGCCAAGTATTTTTTCCTCTTGCTTTTGTCGAATATTTTTATTTTTTATTAAATTTATTTTCATGCAACATGAAATGCAAAAGAATCTGACAAGAACTAATAAATTATAGTGTTTTTTTTTTTAAAGAAACAGTTTTGAAGACATTGTGCGTCATCATGAGGCATATTAAAAAGGAAAAATAAAAAATGAAAAAGAAATTTATTTAAAACAGAAAAAAATAAACGATGCAATATTAAAAGAAATAATGAAAAGGGTGCAATAAAATACCAGGAAGGGAGTTCAATATATTTATATAAGTAAAAACATATTATGAATTCCCCCAAATTGCATTAACTGCAAAATATGTTTTGGTTGCATATAAGCACTTGAGTATGTACTACGTACTATTTTGTATGAACAATTTCTTTTTAGTACTTTTACATTCTCTTTTTCCGCATTTATTGGTTTGTTGTTTTTGCTTTTTTTGTATTGAATATAATATGAATTTTTCATAAACGCACTAATGACACTGATGACGATCACAAGGGGGTTTAATGTGGTGGATACATTCTGTTAAAACAATAATGGTCATCTAAATAGCATAAATAATTGAGATTTTTCAAATACTCATAACTTGGAAGAGCTCCATTTTCAGAGAAAAAATATATATGTTTTATCAACTCTTTGTTTTCACAATACAAAATACCAGGGTCCTCTCTATCATCACAATTTTCACAAGAAAATAAACCTTCCTGTTCGTAGACTCAAGTGTTTTTTATAGAGGTAAATACTCAAATATTTACTGCCTGTTTTTATAACACGAACGCAAAAACAACTCGTTTAACATACATTTAAAACAAAAACAAATTTTAAAATTTGTGAGACGAGTCGTTTTTGCGCTCGAGTTATAAAGACAAGCATTAACTGGCTGTTTTTATAACACGAGTGCAAAAACGACTCGTCTATCTTACATTTAAAACAAAAACAAATTTTAAAATGTTGTTTTTGTTTTAAATGCAAGTTAGTCGAGCATTTAGTTCATCTAAAAATCGTTTGATATAAAAGCAGAATGTTTTGTCATTCGATGTTGGAACTTTTTCAAAATATTAAGCCATATTCCAAATCTTCCATAATTCCTAAGGAATATTTTACAGAGCCTCGTTGAAGATTAATTCAGTAGAACTTCGCTCAATCTTCTACTCCATTTCTTATTTTCCTTTTTGTATAAACAATCAACAAAATGTGAATAATATGCTTAACAAATTCAGCGCTAGCGAGAACCAGAGTTGTAGGTTAACACGCAAACGCATGGCGGATAATTTAGCTTTATCTGTATTTATGAATGCTAAAAATATTAACCATAATTTCATCATGTTCTGAGTATTAGAATTAATGTTGTCCGTTAGACCAAACTCATTTTTCAAGTGTCTCCGATTTTTTGAAGGATTGTGAGTTATACCTTTTATATCCGACTGAAAATTAAATAAACTCATATTTCCGATATTTCAAAGTCTCTTTTGGTGATTCTACACGTAAGACAAAAGAGAGTGAAGATACTTAGCGGTGATACAATGTTGCCAAAATGGCGGTTTTCTCCTAGATTTGGCAATATTTTGCTGTTCTCAGCTGATACTTTACATAAAAACCGCTAAGAGGTTTTTCTGGTTGCAATATTTTTTTTAACTGTCAGTTTCTAGCAACTTTTCCTTGAATTGCAAAAACTTGGGTTTGAAACTGAAAGAAGAAAATTCAAAGACATTTTTTTTCCTTCTACAACTAACTAATTTATCTAAAGCGCCAAGTTATCAGAAATCAGATAATTTTATATAAAATCAACTGTTTTCTATATTTGTTTTTTGTCCAAAATTTTAAATCACTTCAACATTATTACATGGAAAAACACTGAAGTTATAGTGTAATTTGATTTAAAAGAAAGCATTGAAAATACAATTTCGAATGATGTACCCTTCAAATCGAAATATACATTATTTGAGATTTTGCCGTATGAAGAATTGTATAAGTGATTTTTAAATGCAAATGTTTTAAGTTGAGTATAGTAAAATATAAACAAAAAACAGATTTCAATCTGAGCTATTTGATACGTCTACGTAGCAAGTACTGCATACCAAAAAAAAAAAGTTTTCCAATTTGATTGTAACCTCTGAAATGCATTCAAGTTTTCAAAATTAAGATTTGAAATAATCGATATTCATTGTTAACATGTTTGTCACTTAAAAAAAAATAACAATTTATTGGATTCTTTTATAGGAAATATTTTAGCGTTAAAAATCAGCTATTTTATTTAAAGTATAGGCGGTTTCTAGCGGTTTTTCAAACACAATCTGATGGCACATATCCTTAAAGTTTTGGCAACACTGCGGTGATAATAGGGTGTTCAAATCTATTGATTTATTGGAGCATTGCAATAATGCTTAATAGATTTGGGTTGTAATTTATCTTTCTATAGTTCTTACGAATGAAATTAGGAAACTTTCATTGTTCCCGATACCCTTTCATACAGAAGAACACATTTATGTATTTTTGATTGCCTAGTTAATAGAATAATATAGAAGAAACTCTGCAGAAGTACTTTTCCATCCAAAGATAATTGGTAAATTCTAATCAAGTCCACAAGCACTAATCACACAAACACTAGTCTTAGAAACTCGGCATACGTGGCAATTACTGTACTTTCTAAAATATTAAATGCGTTATTAAAACTGGAAGGATTTCCGAAAATTGTGAAAATGATGTATTTTTTGAATGACAGAAATGTAAACCAAGTTCAACAAACTAATGCGTGAACAACACTAAAGAGCATAACTGGAGAGAAAAGAAAATATTTTAAATTAAAGAAATGTTGTTCTGATTTTCTTACATGCCACTGAAGCCTTTGAAAAAGGCGAAGGCAAAGGCAACAATTCTTAAGTTCCATGAAAACCCACACTTGTTTTGAAAAACAAGAGTAAATTAGTTGAAAAGTACTTACTGCGTGTATGCATTAATTTCCTTCGTTTTATATTAGATTGTGGTAATAGTATTTGTCACGTGAAAGTACCATCATTAGTCTTTCTTTAAAGGTATGTGTCATTTTGTTGTAAGGTAAATAACAAAGCTTTTTAAAGCTTTGAATATGGAGGCTTTCGAAAAAAGAGCATTTGCGGGTAGTTGTACTTGATGGTTATGTTTTGAAGAAATCCTCTATGGAAAGCCATCATATTTGAGTAGAAGTTTGTGGGGACTGTGATTTAACTGAGATATCTTGTTGTAAATGGTTTAGATGATTTAAAGCTGGCGATTTCGATATGCATGTTAGAAGCATTCCGGTCAGGCGAAAAAGTTTGTAAAAGAATTGGAGGCTTGTCTCTTGCTACACGCCAGAAGCGCTTCCAGAATCGTAGGGAGTAGATAAAAAATAATTTAAAGATATTTAAAAGTAATTGGATTTTATTTTATTTTTATTTTATTTATTTAATAGCCAATGAGATTATAATTTCTTACAGCCTAGTAGACATATTATTCTTAAAGCTATTTACAACAAAATGTTTTTCATAACCATTCAATAATAAAGACGTTGAAAATATCCCTCTTAATGCGGATTGGATTTACTGAGAAATCCATATTGAAATCCAAGTATTGAATTGATGGTATCAAAGCTGGCATAATTGGTTCGAAAATATTTGACTTTTAAAGGAGTAAAATTTTTAGTTGGACGATTTGGGATTACGAATTCGATCTTACGAAGCAGGAACTTGGAATTAATTGAACCGTTTTCTAAATTAATTACAAATGAATTATGCATATATTTTCTGTTATTTTCAAGAGTAGAAATATCAATAAGCTTTAATCGACTTTCATATGATGGTAAATTAATATTAGGAAGATTACTAAGACAAAATAAGAGAAATTGTTTCTGGACCAATTCAGTTTTTTTTATATGAACTTCGTATTGACGATCCTATACCACAGAAGCATCTTCCAATATTTGTTTAAAAGATGTGTGAATAATTGCTTGAAAACGAAAGGATTCTTTTCCCCAGCGATTGAGAAAGTCTAGAGCTCCTTTTCCCTTATTAACGATTTTTGAAATGTGGGAATTAAAGGATTGTTTACAATCAAGCAATACACCCAGATCAAGAAATTATTCGACTAGATCAAGTTGATATTAATTTATTGTGTATCTACAGAGTACTGGACTTCTTCTGTAGAACATCATCTTAAATTCAGACCAATCATAAAGATTGTCAAAATCTGCTTTACATCATCAGCATACATTAATATTCTGGAATTCTTAATGTAAGCTAGAAAATCATTTATAAATATTAGAAATAATAAAGGGTCCAGATGACTACCTTGTGGAACACCGGATAAAACAGTAATGGTTTTCGAGGTACATTCTCTAAATAATACACATTAGTATATATTTTTAAGATACGGTTATGTAGAAATTCATCTAAGAAAAACAGTAGAAAATCCCAGTTTATCCAATTTAAACAGATCAGGAGATCGTGATTCACTTTATCGAAAGCTTTACTGAAATCTGTATATATTGTGTCTGTCTGTAAGCAGGAATTAAATGCAGTTATAACTGAGGTTGTAAACTCCAAAAGGTTAGAAGTAGTGGGACATCCTTTTCTAAATACATGCTGCAATGGGGAAAGATCTTGAACTTGATGGAAAAGGATTTCAGCAAAAACTTTGCTTTCCTGGTAAGCTAACTGGTATAATGGGAAACAAAAATAAACTACATATTTTTTGCCTGAATAACTAGTTATTTTTGTTCGACTTGTCCACAAATTCATGTAGTTATTTTTTGACTCTAGGGTTACTCAAAAATATGTACCTAAACGAAAAGAAAAATAAAAAAAACAAAACAATTTTGCCGTCAGTGAGACTCGAACTTGGACACAAACTAATCATTCGTTTTTAATGGCTAACGTCTTACTCAATACACCATCTTTTTGTTATAAAAAACTAGCAGCTTCAGAATGGGGATGAACCAACAACCTTCTGGTTGTTAATCCGGCGCTCTAGCCAACTCATCCATGTGATTGCAGTATTACTGTGCTATTATACTATTGAATACTTATTAATGTAATACAGAGTAGGCAAATAATAATGACGCCTCATTACCAAGAAACTACTTTAATAAGTAGTTGTCATTACCGAAAACCAAAAAGTTTTTGTTGGGTATCTTTTCAAAAAGTTTTGGAATAACATTTACTTTAGCAATACCTCTATAGTTGAAAATGTTGGATCTGCTTCAGAATTTGCTCCAAACTTCAGGAAAATAACCACCAAGTATTGCTATGTTGAATAAGTAGGTTATTGGAGATATAAGAGATTGTAAACATTTTATAAGAACGCAGCTTAGAACACCATCAGGTCCATATTTGGGAGAATATTTTAGATTCTGTACAACTGCAGCATAACCTTTACTATTTCTTTTATCCTGGATATTCAATTTGATTTATGGTTGTATTATAACACACCCAACAAATTATACTTCTTATTTGAAAAAATCTAAAGTTCTACCCAGCAGTTTTGGGGGGTTAAAAGTATATAAATATTCTTTTTGTGAGAACTTCCCAAACCACATTTGATAGCTAAGTAAGAATATTACAAAATGTACCGCTTGTCAGTAGCATAGCAGAATCAGAATTAAGTTCCACTAATATTTTATCTAAAGCAAGATAATATAAAGCCGAGAAATATCTTGAGAAATATTTTTGGTAATTAAAATTAAAATACTTAAAAAGTTTTATTTTAGTGATAGTGCTAATTATTGAATCATTGCTGCAAACATTTGTGAATGAACATGTTGTTAGGGAGTTGTAGCACACTATACTTACATTGTTGTGGCCTGCAACCGAAGAATATTAATTGCGGATATGCATGTATGTATGCACACACACAACCACCCTCATACTTACAAATAAATATGAGTTTATTCATTATTTTTGTTGCTGTTTTTTTGTGGGCATTTGTTTTGTTTTTTAATTTTTTCTTTATTCTTTTTAAGTAAAGCATAAAAAAGCAACACTGTTTATAGTATTATTGTGCTCATTAGTGTTGCCGTTTGGTTACATTTGTTGTTACATTTTTCGTAATTTTTCAACGCTCCACGTAATATGTATATTTTTTTTTGTTTCTAACCGCATTTTTATAATTTCTGAATTATAACCTTATTTAAGTGCTGACGACTGTTGTCATTGTTCAACAATATAAAAAAAAGCAATACGTATTTTAAAATGCATATGTTTAGGGAATATTTAGTCAACAAAACCTATAAAATCAGATCATTGTAACCGGTTGAATACCAAAAAATATGTACCTTCTAAAGCAAATTTTGTAACAAAAATGAAATTAAATTTTTAAATTTTTTTTATTTTTTATTTTTAACGTTTCCCATGTTGCCGGTCTTCGACTGGGCTTGAGAACTTTCTCCTCTACGTATGTCGAACATAGGCTTCGCTGAATAAAATTTTTTTTGGAAATAAAATACTTTTGCAATTGCCGGTAACTTCAATAAAAATGTAATTTTTTCTCTTAAAGATTTATTGAATATGGTCATGTTATATATTTTTGGAAAGGTATTTTTACGTACTTTTAAATAATTTAAATCTTGTATTAATAAATATATTCAGAAAAATTTATCAAAACTTTATAGGCTAATAACTCGTAAACTATGCTCAAGCGGACATAAATTTTTACATTACTTTAATCACAAGTAAGAGTACCAATGAATCATTAACAATGTTATTTAAAAATCACGTGAGCTTGCTGGTTTTTTTTTTCAAAGTACATTTTTGACAATTTATTTTTAATTTTTTGATAAATTACTTTCCTTAGCAAATTTTTGTTAAATTGTCATTTTATAAAAAAAAAATTTCGTTAAATCTTCTTTTTATAGTTTTCGTTACATTTTCTTATAAAAAATTTTCGTTTCTATAGAAAACTAATTGATTACTGTAATCACAACAAGGTACTAATGAATCTTTACTAACATTATTTAAAATTCAAGTGTTCTTGTTGGTGATCTTGATTTATATCCAAATTTTTGTATTATTTTCTTTCAAAATTTGAATAGAAAATAAATACGTATTGCCCATTTATTTTTTTTCAATTTCCGAAAATGTAATTTTTTATGAAAAATTTTAATTTTTTTGATAAAAAACTGTAACTTTTTTCAAACCACCCCTGGCAACACTGGTGCTGATATGCATACACAACTGCACATGAACTTTTTTTTATGAGCAGTCATTGCTCACTCTCCCAAATATTTTACTTATGTTTATACATGTGTAACTAAAACATTTTATTTTATTAGTTATTACTGCACTCAGAGAATGCACATGCCGTAATGTGATCAAGAAATGTACAATCCAAAAACAACAGTAAATTAAAAACAAAAAAATAAAAAGAACTTAAAAAAAAATATTCCTTAAAAACAGCTGTTTAACAAATGACGAATATATTGTAGTTGTTGTTTTTGTTTGTGTTTGTTTTATGTGTAAATTACTCATAAGAAGGAAATATTTAAAATCCAACAAATAAAATGTGGCGTATGTAGGTGTAACCAGCCAGAGCTCAACTTAAGTCAGCAACACAGGCAAGCCAGTCAGCCAGCTTTGTTTAGGCAAAGCAATGCAACAGCAAGACAAGATAGACAGACACACAAACAGTCACTTAATCAGTCTCTGTCAATTTCTTTTGTTTGAAATTTAATATTTGTCAGGCCGACTATACGTCCATCTGTCCATTTGTCTGTAAGTCGGCTTAATAAACTGACTGACTGTTTGTTGCTATCTTGGGTGCTTAATAAATTATATACAACAACAATAAAAATAGCACAAATTAAAAGGGGGAAATATGTATTAAGAATAATTTTTCATTTGTTTATTTATTTAATTCTTTAATTTTTCTTAAATGCATTTTGTTTTTGTAAACACATTCTTGCGAGTATGTTTTTTGTCTGTTATTGTTTTTGAAGTCTGCTTGCTGCTCAAAGCCGGGGTGTATTTCTTTTAAATATACTCAGAATACAGTGAAAAAAAAAAAAAACAATCATTTGTATAACGGTATAACTAAAGTTAATGTAAACAGATCCTTTGTTTAAAAGACAAAAACACAAACAATAAGTAAATGTATTAATTAAGCAAGTAAATATGAGCAAGCGAGTAGTCCCGTTTTTCTCCTTTATGTATGAGATTTCAAGATCAAACCAGATCATAAATACTGATTGTTTAAAGTGTATTTTTATACCCTTCATCACAGGTGTAAAGGGTATACATAAGTTTGTCATTTCGCTTGTAATTTTCACAATTTTCATTGGAGAGCAAAAAAGTTTATATTTTCTGGATCTTCGTAAGAAATTATCTTGATGGGATGATTAATGTCCGTCCGTTTGTCTGTCCATTTGTATATATATATACATATATATATATATATATGTATACGCTCCACTATTAACAATCAGATTTTAACGCGAAATGACATAAAGTCGTACAAAATGTGCAAAACTGAAAAAAAAACAAATATCTTTTAAGTCAATGCACAATTAGCAATAACCTACGTCGCACTGTGGATTATATTAAAATTATCTGTTACTTATATGAAACCTTAAATTTTTGTTACTATTTGCAGGTTCTGAGGGAATGTTGAATCAGTAGAGATCTTTCTTTTTTTACATCACATTATCTATTAGGAAAATGGCGTTTATGTAATTTACTTAATTGTACGGAATATGGAGAATTTTAAGATAATAATGATAGAATGATTCTATGCCTGGTATAAAGTATTTTTATACTGGTGGCACAATACTGGCGAATACCGTGAGTTAAAAAATTTATTTGAGGGAATTTAACTCAGACATTAATGCAGACTGCAGTTTTAAAAACTTAAATTTGTTAACAGGTATTCGAGATAAAAATTTTTAAAGCCACATGATCGGACATGATCTTTTTGAGAATTTTTGCTATTGAAATTTAGAAAAATCGGTTCATAAATGGCGGAAATATGCCTAAAAAGCGGCTTTGGATTTTCTGAAGGCTCTATATGAGCCAGGGACTTCGTTGTTGCAAAGAAGATTCGATTTTTGTGCTGAAGAAATTAACTATTGTTTATATATAATTGGTCCAATAATAACCGAGATATCAAACAAAAGCTACGGATTTCGTTTTTATATAAATCGGTCATAAATATTTTTATAAAATTTCGTTTTTTTTTTTTAATCAACCAAATTGGTTCATAAACAACCGAGTTATGGACCAAAGACTGAAAAAAAAACTGTTAATAATATACACACTACATTGCACTACAAATTTACCGACTTTTGAATCGGTAAATCGTTCATCTATATATATAAAACAGGATGTGTATATGTATGTAACGTATAGACTCCAAAACGGCTGGACCGATTTTGATGAAATTTTCAGGGAATCTTCAGAATATTCAGGCGGGTGACACTGTGAAGTCTGATTTTTGATTTTCAGTCTGCGGGCGGAGGGGCGTGGCAAAATTCAATTTTGCTTTTTTTATTTTTTATTTATTTTTTTTTGAAAGCCGTTGTCATGTTTTTCAAAACGAGATATCAAACTCTTAAATCGGTTATGTAGTTCCGAAGATATTTACAAAAAACCTATGTTAATTATGATCCAATATCAAAATTTTAAAACTTTCGAAATGTTGCATTCAAAAATCTGAGTTTTCGGTACATTTACAAAATATTTACATCATTTAAATAGTGTGGTAATACAACACTCATGTTTGCTTAGGGCCAGCAGCTAGTTGGATTATAAAACTATATTGTGTGAAAAATTTGTGAAATCGAATATTGTTAATCCGTGCCGGACCTGAAGTTTGTATGGTGCGTTTATATGGGGAAAATATGGCTTTTTTACGGTTTTTAGAAAACAAGACATACAAATGTTAAAGTTATTACGAATTCCCCAGGCCATTAATGTGTTTTAGACCCACTGTTGCCAGATAATTATAGTATAAAATCGGCAAAATTCGACGAAAAAATCGTCAAAATCGGTATATTTTTGAAATCGTCAAAAATTCGTCAAATTAAAATGCATATATTTTTTTTTGGCTATTTATGTTCATATTAAAAAAATAATATTAAGTTTTGAAACTATTCGTTTATTAAATAAACTTCCAACATTGTTTTATATTATATAAAATTTGAAAAATAGGAACAAATTAGCAAAGGGGGCTAATTCTCGCATTCGTATGCCAATAAATTTTCATTCGAACGTTCGAATTTTTTAACATTTGGGATTCCCTCATTCGCTGGCGAATAAAAAGTATCGAAATTTCTAATGATGGCATTCGATAACAAATGATCATTCGATTGCAACCTTGCGAGTTTTTACTCGTAAGCAAAGAAGCATTCGAAATAAAGTATTTTTAGCAAACAGAAGAAAAAAAAAAAAAGAAAATGTAAGTAAAAAATTTGTTACTTATTTTAAAAAATATAATATTAATAATTTTATTACTTTTAGGTCAAAAATAACAAAAATAAATTATACACAAAAGGAGATTCTGGCCGACTTTATGGCAGAACATACAGACTTGGCAAAAAGTATTTTACCGAACAGTTCACAAGAAAAGGCAAAAATTAACCAACTTTGGGAACAGCTTGCCGCAAAACTTAATGCTTCCGGCCCACCAATTAAAGATTCAAGAGTATGGCGCAAGGTAACATTCAACAAAATATAATCTCTTATTTCTTGTAATGATTTTTTATATACATATGTATGTAGGTCTACGCTGATCAAAATCTTCAAAAAAGCGAACCGGTGATGGCCCTTATGAGGAAAAAACTCTTTCCCATGTAGAGGAAAAAATATTAGCTGCAGCAGGCATTGAATTAGCAGTTGAGGGTCTGAAGACTGTAAAAAGCTTTGGGTCAGTGTTTCTTTATGACATTAATGTTTTCAATCCATTTTTAATTTAAAATTATATCTTTAAAAAATTTCGCCGCAGTCGAAAAACTCTTAAATGAATTATTCTGTAAAAATAAAATTAGTAATAGCAAATAAGAAATTATTCTCTTCGTTATTGAAATACTAACATTTTAGCCTTTTTAAAGCAATTTTAAGAATCAAAAAAGGCTAGAAGTTAAAACGAAAATTTTGAGGCTATAGGCAAAATAAAAAGGCTAGATTTAGCCTTAAAAAGGCTAAACTGGCAACACTGCTCCACACATTAATGGTCTGGGGAATTCGTAATAACTTAAACATTTTTTAATCGATTTTATCTTTTTATATCTTGTTTGATAGATAATTATGTGCAGATTTTTTAACATTTTGTTATAAAGCAAAAAGCCATATTTTCGCCATATAAACGCACTATAAAAACTTTATGCGACATGGTTTAACGATATTCCATTTCACTAATATTTTACACAATATATTTTTTACCATCCAATGAAGAATTCTAGGGGAGTTACGGTTACAATTCAAAAGTCGGTAAATTTTGTTGCAGCCTAATATACACACAAACATTTATATTTATTTTACGCATTGCATTAAATATTAGTGTTGTTGTATAAGCAAGCAGTTTAGTTGACAACAGCAATATTATAATGATTATCAGTGTTGCTGCTGTTTTTTGGTATCTACAGTCAGTTTGTTTGTGTAATATATAAATATGTGTGTGCTTATAAGTTGTTGTTGTGTTTTTAAATAAGCGTTCCCTGCAAGCATTTAGTGAATTCTTTTTCGAAATAGCTCACTTCTTCGCCACTCGTAGAAGTGCAATAGAAGATATCTCTCAATTTTCCAACAACAAACTATATTAGCATACGAATTGAATCTTCTAGACGTAACTTCTTTAATCACTATTAGAAGTTGTTTGGATAACAGTTACAGTTATCCAAAAATGAATACACTATTTTTCAACACCTTTGCTAGCATTTGGAAGATTGTCTTTTATCAATCCGCATAATCTGTCGAATTTGGCACTCTAAGATGATTAATAGTAGAACGCGCAAAACTTTACAAAAAAAAAAAAAAAGGTTCGAAATTTTATCATAAAATCATGTAGTAAAAATATAAGTTTTGAAGTGATTAGAGTGAAAAAATATTGATATTAACTAAAATTATTGAAGTAAGCTGATAGTGAAATAAAAAATTCATAAGTTTTACTAATAAAAGGAAAATTAAAATTATAAAGAAATTATCAATATTTCAACAAGTTTTGGAAAGCGAATAAATTTAGGAAAACATTTTCATTTTCTATAAAATTAAAATATGTTATTAACAATTTGAGGGCCAGAACAGGGACAGAAAATTTTGTTTTAATACATTTTTTAAAAGTTTGGGAGTTTGACTTATGTATGACATGCCCGCAGCAAAAGTCGCTAATTTTCAGAATAATTTTCTATAGAATAAAAAATTACGAATATATTAAAAATTCCATTTTTACAAGTCTATTCTGTGGAAGATTAAAATTTGTATATATAGCAATCAAAATTTTGAGAATGCATTGCACTAGAGTATCCTAGAAATATTTTAGCAAAGCTGAATTTTTGCACTTTAAATTTGATTTTTCAAAATTTTAAATTAAATTTTTTTTTAAAGTTTGAAAAGAATTCAAACATTGTTCTTGTTATTAAATGTTTTGAGGAAATTGTTTTGTTGTTGTACTGCTTGAAATGTGTAGAATAGATTGTGGTAATTTTTTGGTTAAGTAGCGATATATATTTCTAAGTTTCAAAAATCTTCAGGTTAGGTTAGGTTGGAAAGGGTGGCGCATTCACGCCTACACCCAGAGGCCGAACGGCCCATTGTGATCCCTTTATGAAAAGAAGAAAAAGAAAAGTGGAACCTATACCCAATCAATCAGTTATGATTGTTCCTAAGCCATTTTATTCCCATTACAAACCCTATGAGGTTGACAAGTCCTTTGCCATTAACCTCACCTAGTTCATGTAGTGTATGGCTTCCAAACCACTTCAACCTATTACGCTGAAGCCCTACGCAGTGACAGAGTATGTGCTCCACTGTCTCTAGCTCCTCAACATCATCGCACGTTCTACAAAAGTCTGATGTGCCAATGTCCCACTTACTCGTCATATTCCCTATTGAGAAGTGACCCGTAACCATACCTACTATGACTCTAAGACTGTCACGACTCATACCTAGAAGATGCTTGGAATCCGCCAGTTTTAAGCTAGGCCATAATGCCCTAGAAACTCTGCAGTCCGATCTGTCACTCCAGGCTCGATTCGTGTTGTCCAGAGTCCACTCCCCTATAGCCCTAAAGAAGGACCCAATGGGAATCTTAACAGATGACTCTATGAAAGACCTATCTAGCTCCGAGCCACTGCGAGCTAGCTCATCGGCTATTTCGTTGCCAAGAATGTCACAATGACCAGGAACCCAACAGAGTCTCATCATATAGGAATCCATTAACCTTCTCAATTCCCTTCTGCACTCAAGTACCAATCTGGACCTAACAAAATGACTAGTCAGAGCCAATAACGCTGCCTGACTATCAACATAGATAGTAATCCCAGACCCCCGTTCAACATTCCCTTCAATCAAGCCCAGAGCCTTATAAATGCCAAGAATCTCTGCTTGAAAGACACTACAACTGTCAATTTAATGTTAACTTGAATTGAAAATATTATCGTATAATTAATTTTATTGCTTTCCGCAATAAATATCAGAAAGAGTTAATTTTAATATTTTTACTTTTTATAATTTTGTTCATTCCTAATCCTTCATTTTAAAATATAAGTATTACTGGCATTATTATTTTAAAAATTTTATGCTAAACAGTTTTGAAATTCTGCAAATATTTTCTATCGAAAGTGCAACTACGTCGGCACACCGGGAAGTTGATATGTTTCGCTTTTACTATCGAATTCTCATATTGTTAGAGATAGCATCTTTTGAGTAAAGCTTTAGTGGGGATTGGAAGATTCGAATTATAATTTTTTATCAGACACTTTTTACTGCGTTATAGTAGTTCTTAATGCGTGACGTACAAAATTTACTAAAGCGTTACGAATTCTGATCTAATTAGTAACACCGTTTGGGAAGAAATGTGTCACTAATAGATAGTTACTTTTGAGTAACGCTTTAGTGGGGATTTGAAGATTCGAATTAGCACCTTTCATTATACGCGTTTTACGTGACATTCAATATTGACTAAAGGGTTACTCAAAAGGAACTATCGCTTAGTGGCACAGTTCTTCCCGAACGGTGTTACTAAGTAGATCAGAATTCGATAGTAAAAGCGACGCATATCAACTTCCTGGTGTGTCGATATAGTTACGCTTTCGATAGAAAATGTTTGCAGGGTTGCTTGTAGAACAAATGTATGTATTATTTTTTTTTTTTATAAATGTGAAAATATTAAAGCATACACCATAGAAAACAACTAGAAGTCCAATTCTTTTAATTCGCTCAGCAAAAAAAAAAAAAAAAAAAATACTCTCTTCACACGTATAAATTAGTTCTGAAGAAAATTCTACTAACACATGCAAAGAGTACGGATTTTTTTTTTTTTAACAGCTGAGTTGGGTTTTTTAGAGCAAGTTGGACTTCTAGTTATTTTCTATGGAATAGAATTAGTTGTTAAAGTGGTGAAGGGTATAAAAGATTCGGTACAGCCGAATATAGAGTTCTAACTTGTTCTTTTGTTTGTTTTTTTTTTAACTTTTGCTAATTTACTTTATTGACTTTTTCTTAAAACGATAATACATACATACACCCAGCAAAAAAAAACGAGCAAGTGCTTCCAAAAAAGAACTTTTTCACTACTTCAAAAGTAGAACTAAGTGCATATTTTGTTCTTTTTTGGAAGCTAATAAAAATGACTTCCAAAACAGTGCAAATAAATGTATTTTTAGCAGAAAAAAAGTGCATAATTTCTAAGAAAATAAAAATTTTACAAATTGAAAAGTATTTTTGTTTCGCGGAATTGAAAAAGCTAAAACCACATTTTTATAAAACAAAAAATTTATAAAAAATTTATAAATATAGTTTTAAGTACTTTAAAACTAATGAATAAGAAACATAAAAGAAGAACATACTACCAATAACAAGCACTAAGTACTTCCTTTCAATGACAACAAAATGTTAAAATCATGACTTTTTCAGTTCTTTTTTTTGCTGGGTAAATTTAAATAAAAAATAATAATAAGTATACAACTTAATAAACAAATTGTGATTGAGTTTTAAAGGCGAATTTAATTAAATTATAAATAAAAGAACTTTAAATTTTAGTAGTCTAGAAATTAATTTATGTGGTCGGTTTATGTTTGAATAAAATTAAAAGCAATAAATCTCAAGAGGCAATTAATACAAATTAAAAAATTCAAATTAAAAATAATTCAAGGAAGCTGAAATATACTTACTTCGTCACACCTTTTACTTTTAAAAACATGTTAAAACTATGATCACACTGATCTAATGTTTTAATTCAAAGAAATGTAGAATTGATTTTGTATGTTATGTAATACACTCAATTCGTCATACCTTTTACTTTTCAAAATATTGTTAAAAACTATGGTTTTGTTGCTATAATAACCATATTATCTTCATTTATTTATATTTTCTCGTTTTCTATTCGACTATCTCAGAAGTTCTTCACATAGTTTTCCAGCTTTCGTAATATTCCTATCAAAGATCCCTTTTGATCCGCAATGTTCCATTTTTGATCAAAGGATCGAAAACAACTGCAAAAGTGTGCAACTGATATTTTGGAGATCTGTTAGAATGTGTAATAAAAAGATATCAACATTTCCTTCCAGGTCAACGCCACGTTAAAGTCTTTCATCAAATGTGGTTGAACTGAAAATGGTTTCTTTACTTATGAACTAAAGACATGATGTGAAATTAAAATTAAAAAATAAATAAATAAATGAAACCATTGTTTAATTTAATTCTTTAATTCAAATGTTTGTTAGTTTTGAAAAAGTTCGATATCCCGCATTTGGATGAAAAAGCTCCTTTAGAGTACATCTATCTCTAAAGACCCTCGCAGAACAAATATAACTAAACATTTTTAAGGTCAAAGTGGTTGGAAAATGGTTAATCCAGGAACTAATAATATGGTTAAAAATTTGTTGATCGAAGGGGAAGTTCCGCTTCCTGAATCATAATAGCTATTTTGACTGAGATCACGAAAAGTATTTCGCGGAATTAAAAAGGGAAACTCTACATGTGGCATTAAACCTATAAACTTAGGAATCTTTAATTCAAATGTTCGTTAGTTTTGCAAAAGTTCGATATTCCGCATTTGGATGAAAAAACCCCTCTATACATTACACCTACCTCTAAAGACCCTCGCTGAACAAATATAACTAAACATTTTTAAGGTCAAAGTGGTTGGAAAATGGTTAATCCAGGAACTAATAAAATGGTTAAAAATTTGATGATCGAAGGGGAAGTTCCGCTTCCTGAATCATAATAGCTATTTTGACTGAGATCACGAAAAGTATTTCCCGGAATTAAAAAGGGAAACTCTACATGTGGCATTAAACCTATAAATTTAGGAATCTTTAATTCAAATGTTTGTTAGTTTTGCAAAAGTTCGATATCCCGCATTTGGATGAAAAAACCCCTTTAGAGTACATCTATCTCTAAAGACCCTCGCAGAACAAATATAACTAAACACTTTTAAGGCCAAAGTGGTTGGAAAATGGTTAATCCAGGAACTAATAATATGGTTAAAAATTTGATGATCGAAGGGGAAGTTCCGCTTCCTGAATCATAATAGCTATTTTGACTGAGATCACGAAAAGTATTTCCCGGAATTAAAAAGGGAAACTCTACATGTGGCATTAAACCTATAAATTTAGGAATCTTTAATTCAAATGTTTGTTAGTTTTGCAAAAGTTCGATATCCCGCATTTGGATGAAAAAACCCCTTTAGAGTACATCTATCTCTAAAGACCCTCGCAGAACAAATATAACTAAACACTTTTAAGGCCAAAGTGGTTGGAAAATGGTTAATCCAGGAACTAATAATATGGTTAAAAATTTGATGATCGAAGGGGAAGTTCCGCTTCCTGAATCATAATAGCTATTTTGACTGAGATCACGAAAAGTATTTCCCGGAATTAAAAAGGGAAACTCTACATGTGGCATTAAACCTATAAATTTAGGAATCTTTAATTCAAATGTTTGTTAGTTTTGCAAAAGTTCGATATCCCGCATTTGGATGAAAAAACCCCTCTACATTACACCTATCTCTAAAGACCCTCGCTGAACAAATATAACTAAACATTTTTAAGGTCAAAGTGGTTGGAAAATGGTTAATCCAGGAACTAATAAAATGGTTAAAAATTTGATGATCGAAGGGGAAGTTTCGTTTCACGAATCATAATACCTATTTTGGCTGAGATAATGTCTATTATCGAAGGTATTAAATGGTTGAAGGTAATTCATAATAAAATTTCGACTTGTATTTTCACAGGGCTTACATAGTTGAGAGTTCATTCAGCTCGCCTGTGATTATCTGATAACAATATACTGCGGAAAGGGAAGATAGGGATAATACACCATAATGGGAATATCTTATGAATTGTAATCATAAATATGCCCCTCTTTTCGATCTAACCTAGTTCGCTACATCAAGACAGGTTATGAAACAATACCCAAACTTGCTGAAAATTGTTAGAAAGATTCTCTTTATAAGATAAATTGGCACGGATGCAACTAGATAAATGATCTGTTTGAATTGCTTAACATTTCGATTTCATACTATAACGAAGAGCTTTTTATTTCTGTATTATCAATTAGGGCTGATTTAGTGTCAATAGAGTAGTTCGCCCTCCACAGAGAATCAGAAAATGAATTTTCGCAAAACTCAATATAAGTAAGTCTCCTGGACCGTATGGTATATCAGCAGTGCTTTTCGATGTTAGCAGTTCCATTGACAAACCTTTTGAATATTAGAAAACATGTCGGTGATTATCCTATTTGCTGAAAGTTTATTAATGTCATGCCAATTCTTAAAAGGAGAAAGGCTAATAATCCTGAAAATCACCGTGCAATAAAAATTTGTTCAGCGCTTTCCAAAGTCATGAAGAGTATAGCAAATTACCATCTTGTTAAATATTTGGAGTACAACAGTTTAATAAACAACCGGTAGTCATGGTAGTTTTCTTATCGGTTGTTTCATCCACCATTTAGACGAAATAAAAGTGTTAGCTCTAAATATATCTTAGGAGTTTCAAAGTGAAATTTATAACTTCTCTCGGTTTATATGGGACTTTCGCAGGTATCGCATTATGCGATTTATATAACAACTCGTTTCTCATCAAACAAGTTCTCTCGGTTTATATGGGACTTTCTCAGGTATCGCACTATACGATTTATATAACAACTCGTTTCTCATCAAGCAAGTTCAAGATCATTTCAGGGGTACCGCGAGGCTCCGTTCTTTTTTCTACTCCATTTCTCATTTTTCTTAATGAATTTTTTTTTTTATCAAACTTTTAATCCCGTCTACTTTTTTTTTGCAGATGGCAATAACATTTGCCATTCATATTCAATCAACTATAGACCAATCATGTTGGAGATTGTGGTCATAAGACAAAATCATGATAAGACTTAGCGTAATATCGTAACAATCTCTGAATGGGTTGGCGTGAATGGTGTCAACACATTTAAATCTATTTAAGTGCTTTGGCTTTTTTTAACGGTGCAAGAGATACTTTATTCCATCTGATATTCCTACTATCTATTCCACCAAAGTATATCTAACGGAAAATCTCATGTATAGACCGGTGCTACAAAGTTTATCTTACAGCTTCTCTATCGAGTTCAGGAGAAACTGAAGTTTCTTTTCTGTGACATTGATTCATTGGAACATCGTCGCAGTGTGGGTGGCATTTCCCTATTCTATTGCTATTAAAATGTATCTTGATGAAATTAGTAGATTTGTTCCCAACACGTTTTTATTTCCAGGAAATACACCTTCCTTCTGGAAAGCACATCCATTTGTGTTTGATTGGCCACTAGATCTCACGATACATTACAGGAAAATTTATTTTAAGCAGTACTGTACGTATAGGGCTTAAATTCCCAGAAAAAAAATCTTTCCAGTCACATGAAACTTCGGGAAATTCACAGTCCAAAAATACTGCTCTCTATACCCTCTTTTTATTACCTGTATTCCTAGTATCAACACAATGTTCGGTATGAGTAGGGGGCATGCCAAGATTGCTGGTTCATAAAATAAGAGTTTGATGATCCTTACGTCCCAAGATTATTTCTCTTCAGACCCCTTTTGTAATATTCATCCATTGTTTTGATTCCATAATGTGGAATACATATGAAGGAGATTGATAGAATGTGTAAACAATTGATTTTTTTTCTCTATTCACTACCATACATCCAAATTACTAATCTTCCATGGTAAGAAAAATAATAAGAAATCTTATTTGATATCTTTTTTGCAATCTGATGTTACAACATCTGTATCTATAAGGTGTTACAGATTCCAAGTTCCTATATCTTAAGCTTAATAACACAGATCAACAAAATCCAAAAAGAAAAAAAATATATATATCGCTAATTATTCTGCAAAATTCTTATTCCTTACTTTGATATAGTGTAGAAAGTTAACAATTTTAACCCATTGACGACCAAAGAAAATATTCTTCACTGAGGAGTTTTTAGGTTATATAATATTCTAGGTAATAGGAAGAGCAAATTAGTCATTCATATTTTATAGAGAAGAAATGGTGCTACAGAAATGTAGGGTAAGTCAAGTCTCCAGTGTGCCATGCATAGCCCCTAAGTCTTTAAAGTT
Organism: Protocalliphora azurea; assembly: GCA_932274085.1. Lineage (NCBI taxonomy): Eukaryota > Metazoa > Arthropoda > Insecta > Diptera > Calliphoridae > Protocalliphora > Protocalliphora azurea. The sequence goes on along the minus strand of OW026520.1, from coordinate 34,059,106 downwards.
GTAAAAATCAAGAATTTCTCAATTAACCTTAATAAAGCCATGGAAAAATTAGATGTAAGGAATAGGTGTAGAGGGGAAATTTGTATTTTATATAACTAACACTTGACCGTAGTAATAAAATATTTAAAATCGCTCTGACAGGAAATGCGTTTAAAAAATCCAAATTCAAAAATTACATCATAAATAATTTCCCTTAATTCTTATAATGGCTTTGGGATATCTCGTTTTTTTCCATTTTCTTTTCTATGCTCGTCGCGGTTGGCTCGTAAGTAAAACACGTAGAAGATCAAATTTTCGATCACTTTTTGAAGTATTTCGCTTAATTGGTTTAGGTTAGTAGTTTCTTATTCACAGCAAATACGTTGTTGGTATTAACTCCTACTTTCTTGGAGGACAATTTGCAAATCCTAGTAGATAAATAATGACAAGTTTTCTTTAATAAATCCCATATCATGTTTGGTTTTTATAAAGTCTTAATAGTGATTTAAATATTAAAAATTAAACAAGAAAAATCTTGTTTTATATTATGAAAACTTTTTTCAGAAATCAGTCTAAATACATATTTAAGATTAAATGTAATTGAAGCTTTGAATACGGCTATAACTTAGATTTTTATCAATTAAAATTAAAAAGTAGTTCCAATCCATTTCAAAATAAGCTGTTAAAAAGTACATTCAATTTATATCGTACTTCCGACTATGAACGTGGCCCTATTATTAGTTATTATGGGATGATTGTCTATTTATACGACACCTTAAAAAGTTGTTAAATTATAGGTGATATCAAAGAATATAAAGAATGGAAGGAAGCTCTTTTTTCGTACAACAACATACAAGTTGTGTGAGAATTTAACACATTTGTGAGAGAGGAAAATTGCTAAAATTTTCCTTCAAAAATTTATGAAAATATATAGCACAACATACAAAAACGTTTTTAATTTTTGTGCACACTGATATCATATTTTTGTTCCCGAAACACTTTTATTTTTACTTAAACGAACAAAAATTATTTTTTAGTATTTTTGAATGAACAAAATTGCTATTGTTGGTATTGAAAATTTAACAAAATATAAATTATTTTCGTATTAATTTAATAAAAAGCAAGAAAAATATAATTACTAGATATTTATAATTTTTGAATAGTATTTTGTGCAGCTCTACTACTTGTAACTAAAATCTTACAAACACAACCTTAAAGTTTTGTTTTTTTTTTTTTTTTTTTTTTTTTGGCAACAGTTAGGTTTTTTGGCAGGCCTTCCATTCTTTATATTCTTTTTCAAAGATTGATATTTTTACCACATTTAAGTACAATTTTTTTCATAATTTGCAGTAATTTCATAATTTGCAGCAATTAATTGAAAGTTCTGAAACATTAGTTTAAAAAAGACAGGTTGCGGTAATCATAACTGGAGAATATTCCACAGGCAATTGAGATTTTTGTGGCGTTCATTATAATCTCGACTATTTTCCCATTTTTTGTTCCTTTCACCAATTTGCCAGCACATACATACATTAGTTATACATAAATATTCCTCTAAATAAAGCCAATATATATATATATATATGTTTATATAAATACTTAGTGTTAATTAGATGATGAAGCCATGTCAGATATTGACAACTAGATTGTTTTTATTACACAAAAAAATAGATGCAAGGTGTTTGTGCTTTTTTTTTCTAACCACTAGTCTACACGTAGACATTTTGATGTTGGCAATTGTCAAATTCTATCTCTCTCTTTAAAATGTTACGTGTGAAGCAATAAGAAATCTATTGCGCAATCTATTTCGCAATAAATGTTTAAACACAAAACTCAGCAATAATGTTTAACATAAGCTGTCAAATTTATTGTTATCTTTTAAAATTTAACCCTTTTTAACAAAAAGAAAAGTGCAAAATAATTAATAAAGAATAAAAATGGGAAATAAATTAAAATTTTCGATAAAAAAGACAATTTAACATATAAATTTCTCATCTACGTTTTCTCTACCACTTAACACAAACTTGGAAATAAATTTGTTTTCCCGTTATTCTGCCGACGTTATTTCTAATGTTAAGAAATAAAAATGTCTTCGTGTAGACGTAGAGTAAATAAAAAAAAAATTTTGCTTTGTTTTTATTTTCCTCATAGATGTGTAAGTAAATATGTAAAACAAATGAAGAAAAAAAAAACAAACAACTTGAAAAGAACGGATGTAAATTCTTGTGCACCCATTTAACAATAACAATTTAAACTATAAAACAAATTAAAATATTGATAGTTAACATTTACACATACACATATTAATATTTTATTTTTGATATCTTCAAATAATAACAATAATAAAATAAAATGACAACTTCCTCTCCTAATGTCATACATGTGGAATACAAAAACAAAAACAGAAAGAGCGGAACACGAAGAAGAGGCATTTAAAAAAAAACAAACATGCATACATTTACACACAAACCTACATAGAATCATACATAAACACATATCGATCACAATTCATAGTCAATTAAATGATGTATGAAAATAAAAACATTTCGTTTTTTCCCTTTATATTGTTGTTGTTTTCTTTACGAAAAAACAATATAAAGAAAAAATAATTATAATTTAAGCAAAAAACGTATTTAACACGTTATCAAAATTACAAGTAACTATTTTATTTATATAAAAAACAACATATAGAAATAAAATTTGTTTAAAAATCGACAGCAAATAAATAAAATAAATATAAAGCAAAAAATTACACGTTTTAATAGAAAAAAAAAAAAAAATACAAACCAAGAGAATATATATATATACATACATATACATATATATATATATATATATATATATATATATATATATATATATATATATATATATATATATGTATGTATGTATATGTATATATACATATATTGTATAAAATAATATAAAGAACACTCAACGCAAAATAATTAAATCATGCAAAAATGTTTCTTCCGCATTAAGCAAGAGGAAAAAATCAACTTCTACTGCTTGTATGTTCAACGTGTATATTTAAACAAAATTAAATAGAAATAAAAATAATAACTATAATAAAAGTATATATAAAAAAAAATAAAAATACACGCTTACTTTTGTTCCCAGTCCAAGAAAAAGAATTTAAACAACTAAATACACACTCTCGGCACAACTCTTTTCATATTGTTAATATTTGCTTATGGTAATATTAGGATGGCGCACTTTAAATAATACCCCAGCAAAAACTTTTTGGTTTTCGATAATAACAACTACTTATTAAAGTAGTTTCTTGGTAATGAGGCGTCATTATTATTTGCCTACTCTGTATTACATTAACAAGTACTCAATAGTATAATAGCACAGTAATACTGCAATCACATGGATGAGTTGTCTAGAGCGCTGGATTAACAACCAGAAGGTTGTTGGTTCAAGCCCATTCTGAAGCTGTTAGTTTTTTTATAACAAAATGTCTAAAAAGATATTTTAAACTAAAAAGAGTTTTTGTCGCTTAGGATGCTATGTGCGAGATGGCGTATTGAGTAAGACGTTAGTCAGTAAAAACGAATGGTTAGTGTGTATCCAAGTTCGAGTCTCATTGACGGCAAAATTTTTTTGCTTTTTTTTTATTTTTGTTTTCGTTTAGGTATATATTTTTGAGTACCCCTAGAGTCAAAAAATAACTATATGAATTTGTGGACAAGTCGAACAAAAATAACTAGTTATTCAGCTTGTATCTTGTTGTACGAAAAAGAGCTTCCTTCCATTCTTTGTATTCTTTGATATCTTCCATAGAAGATATTTACGCAATATCTTCTTTTCATTATTTGGAAGAAAATCCTGAAAGTAATATTTTTCTAATATTTTATTTTTATCATTTTAAATAAAATTAGTTAATAAACAAAAAAAAATATTTTTTTATTTTTTATCATTTGCCTAGTATATTTTATCTTCAAATTATCATCCTCCTTTCAGTAAGATGATTATCACTTCCGCAATAAATTGATGATATCCCGTTGAAATCATCTGGAAGAACTTAATGCAATACTTTTATTTTTCAGTCACAATTTTTTTTTTGTTTTCAATTGTCGAAAAATTATTAAAAAATTAAAAGAACTTGAAAAAATTTGTTTGTCTTATGTGTGCGTTTCAGTTTTACGTGCTTTATTATGATAAAATTTATTTGCATGTTTTACATGATGTAAAAATCTTCGTTATTATATTATTTTTAGATTGATTTAATGATAATTTTGCTACATATTTATTACATCTTCCAGAAGATTATCTAGCGGTATCTTTTTTTTCAACTAAATGATTATCTAGCAATATTGCCTATTTTTCATCCAGGCGTATTGATTTCTTATTGCTTAGATGTATCGTCTATGACGCATAATCTCTCCCGATGGAAGAAACTTCCATAATACGAATATGATTATTTTTCTTCTAAACAATACGAATTCGTATCATGTTCGTATTATTTTGAAATACTCGGTGGCGGTTAAGTATGTTAAAAATACTCCTTTTATTGGGTCTTGGATTCAAGAACAAATCAAAAAGGGGCTAGACTTTCTTGAATTGATTTCACACTCTTCTCATCGGATATAAGTTAGCATAATGGAATGTAATTCCTAGTTGAGCGGTTTGGAATTATGAATTCGATCTTGCAAAACAAACACTCGAAATTAATTGAATCATTTATTAAAATAATCGCGAAAGAAATGTTCACATATTTTCTTCGAGAGACTTTCATACAGTTTTCAACAATTTCAGTTTATGGCTGCCTGAAAAATAAACTCAGTCCTTGCTTAAAAGTTGGAAACTACCTAAAATCCTGTCGGAAAATAATTCCTCAGTGGGTCGACTCTTTGAAGAGCCTATCCAAAAACTAAGCTAGGTGCCACACTTGACAAGTCTGCGGTTCTTCATTCTTCTCATTTCAAACAAATTGCTCTTATTATTATCTTTGATTTCGAAAACAGTGGAGTATAGTGATTTCTTTTTTTTTTTAATTAAAATTTAATTGATCTGCAGTATTTGGTACAATATTGCGTTTGATTTTTCCAAATATCCTTTGTTAGCAACCTACTGATCGAAGGCTCCGAGTCTTTAAAATTCTTTATCAATCGCAATGGTAAAATTGACATCATGAACATACCTGTGTCTAAACCCAGCAAAAACTTTGCTTTCCTGGTAAGCTAGCAGGTATAATTGGAAACAAAAATAAACTACTTATTTTTAGCCTGAATAACTAGTTATTTTTGTTCGACTTGTCCACAAATTCATGTAGTTATTTTTTGACTCTAGGGTTACTCAAAAATATGTACCTAAACGAAAACAAAAATAAAAAAAAAACAAAAAAATTTTGCCGTCAGTGAGACTCGAACTTGGATACAAACTAACCATTCGTTTTTAAAGACTAACGTCTTACTCAGTACACCATCTCGCACATAGCATCGTAAGCGACAAAAACTCTTTTTAGTTTAAAATATCTTTTTAGATATTTTGTTATAAAAAACTAACAGCTTCAGAATGGGGTTGGACCAACAACCTTCTGCTTGTTAATCCGCCGCTCTAGCCAACTCATCCACGTGATTGCAGTATTACTGTGCTATTATACTATTGAGTACTTATTAATGTAATACAGAGTAGGCAAATAATAATGACACCTCATTACCAAGAAACTACTTTAATAAGTAGTTGTTATTACCGAAAACCAAAAAGTTTTTGCTGGGATCTAACAGAACGCAAAAGGAAAACGCGAACTACATTAGATGCCTTCTTGACAAAAAGGCAAAAAAATGGAAAATTCAAAATAGACTGAATGATCTGATTGTCTCAGAATTTTATTTGTTTTTATAAGTATATTCGTTTATATTGTTTTTATTTTTGTAAGAAATAAATGTTTAGTTTTATTTTTATTAAAAAAAGACATAATTATCCAACTTAATACCTAACAAATTTTCTATTCATCTTCCCCTAACAACATTATTTACATGTTAAGATACCTCGTTTAGCATTGTTTCGCATTACGCTCTACTTTGATGGAACGTATGCTAAGCGTTAAGCGGGATCATACTATATTTTGTTGGAAATAAAATGTTATTATTGAAACCGCTTTTTTGTGTTTAAAAAAAAAATGGTTAATTCGACATTCGAAAAATAGACATTTTGAAAAAACCGACAGTGCTTACACCTAAAAAACGGGTTTAAAACCGGTTGGAAAACTAAGTCGATCACCCTAATGAGAATCTATTAAAAGTTAAAAAAAAAAAAATTGTGCTACTCGATACTAAATAATTTAATATCTTACAGTTGATATACATACATAAATGTTTTCTAAAAAAATCGTGGTCAAAATGTAAGAATATCTACAGAAATAAGAGAACTTATAGCATACAAAAGGTATCTGTGAAGAATATTTCACAGAACAAGAAGCCCTTTGATAAAGCAAATTTTAATTACAAATCGTTTAAAGGACTACAAAAACAATTCAGTGAAAAACTTCCTAAATAAATTAAATGTTACAAAGAATGCTGAACATAGACTTTGGAATGCTACGAAGTATCTTAAAAGACCAACCAAAAGAAATGTACCACTAAAAGATACATAGAAGTGATAAAAGCAAAGCAAATTTGTTTAAAAACCACCTAGAAGAAACTTTTGACGCTTATAACTTAAATAACCCTATTGAGAGAGAAAAAATTATTCAATTCCTTGATGTACCATGTCAAATGGACAGACCTATTAAGCATATAACGCCAAATGAAGTGCAAACTGCTATAAAAATGCTTAATATCGCAAAAACACCAGGATATGATAATGTTGACTCTAAAGTTTTAAAATGTTTACCAAGGAAAGCTTTAATTTTTCTTACAACAATCTTTAATTCTGTGAACAGATTAAATCATTTTCCATCACAGTGGAAATATGCTAAAATCATAATGATACCAAAACTCAATAAACCTGAACAACTAGTCTCTTCATACAGACCTATAAGTCTGTTGCCTACGCTTTCAAAAATGTTTGAAAGACTTTTTCTTAAAAGATTGCTTCCAATTTTAGAAGAAAAAAAATATAATTCCAGAACACCAATTTGGTTTTAGGCATAAACATGGCACATCGGAGCAATGCCACTGAATCGTTGAAGTTATTTCTAATGCTTTAGAGCAAAAACTATTTTGTTCAGCTGTTTTTTTGGATATACAGCAAGCATTTGCTAAAGTATGACATGATGGACTGTTGTACAAATTAAAAACACTAATACCGGCGCCATACTATTTGCTGTTTAAGTCGTACCTACACCAAAGGCATTTTTTTTTAAATATCAATGAAGAAAACTCATTTTGCTTGTATTGTTTTTGTCCAGAAGAATCATCACATTCCCCTTTTGCAAAAGAGAGTTAACTTGCAGTTTTCATATTTTCTCAAATCATTTCCTTTAAATGATAATGGCAAGCGTTGAGCTATATGATTAAATAGATCTTGAAGTTGTACCTCTACCGAAATTGGTGTCATTGTAATATTGTCCCTTCTTGGTGACAGTTATGTGATGATATGGTGGATAGAGATTTGAGCCTTTTTTAATAGCACGCAATCTGAGTTTTGTTAACTTCAAATCCAAAAATAATGCTAATGCCTCTTCAGTTGAGAATTGGTTTTCATCGCTTGGCGTTGACATACTTTTGAGAATCCGTTTTGTTCTCACTGGACTAGCGTTAAAAAGTTTTTGATGTGATTTGTTTCTGTGTTCGAAATTGATATAGAAAAGTTTCTGGAATATTTTCACATACGATTTCTTCATTAATATCCTTAAATTTCCGCCTTTTAGATCTATCGCTACAGTTGTCGATTGGTTTTGGTGTTTGGCTAAGATTGTTTTGGTCTGTACTTTCTAAAGATACTTGGAAAATAAGTTCGCCCTTTAACCAGTTTTTAAAGCTGATATAAAGTCTTTGTTTGCTACATCCAACTTTTTTTGTAGCACTTATAATAGAAAGAGGAAAAATTTTGAGAGTAATTTCATTCAAATGGAAAAAGTGTTCTACAGATGGATCCAGGCAGATACAGAAGTATATATGGGATTGAAGAGGACACTTGCGCCTTTCTTCTGGTAGTAAAATTTGTTTAACCCTTTTTGACCCTCAAAAGTTCTATTCCACAAAAATTCAAATTTGTCTAAAATATAGTACCTGCGAAAACATAAACGGTACAGTGACACATCATACTGATAATTTATTTCTGATCTAATTTCCGAAAATTAAATTTTTTATAAAATAACATAAAATATAATATCATGCCACGCCCATAATTGACAATGTTTTGATCTAATTGGTTGGCCAACTTAGTTTCAATATGTTTACTATTGAATGTCATTAAAATTTGTGAAATCGGTATTAACAAGAAGTTGGAATTTTGGCCAATGAAATTAATTTCTGAGCCATCGTACGTCACACGTTCAAATATATTTAATTCTAATTTTTACAAAAACTACGACCGTATTTGTCATTTGAAAAACAAAAATAAGGAAAAACAATTAAAATATTTTTTAACTTAAATTTTTAATTTTGTGTGGGTAAAATGAACTCAAATACAACATAAGGTTGTAGTACGTTAGTTCAGGTTAGGTTAGATGGGCAGCTGTAAATGTCAACTATAAAGTTTACTTGGGTCCTATTGGTTCCGTTGTGTTGCTTTGATGAATCATGTGAATCTGTTTTTACATGTCTGAGAAGATGTACGAATCGAACCAACTTGACGCATGAATAAAAGATCTGATCCGTCTGACATCAATTGTAGAGAGATCAGATAATCCACGCATATATGGACTACCGAATTCAGCAGTTCTGATATTCGCAAGAGCAGATCAGTGACAAAGAAAATATTCTACTGTCTCTTCCTCCTCCTCGTTAAAGCAACTTTTACAATAGTCGATAGGAAGTCCTAGTCTCTTAGCGTGTGCACCAGCAATCCAGTGCTCTGTAATAATGGCTACAAGTATTCGTAGCTGAAGCCTTGGCCATATCTGTCTCGACATAAAACATGTGGACTCGTTTGTCCATCTTTGTTGAGCTATTCTCGACAAGTGCTGCTGTACCATTGATCTGCAAGATGACAGCGGTATGCCAACTTATTAGTCCGTTTCTTCACTTTGAAAAAGGAAACCAGTTCCGACTAATTCATCCGCAATTCAACTCTAGGTTTGAATGTCTCGCCAACACATTTAAAGATATCCATCATTCATGTAACAGCCTGGATGTCGTAGTACGTTCCTACAACTCAATTGTGTTCCTAGCAATAGACAAGAATTATTTGAAGTAAGAAATCATAGAATGCAGCAGTTTATGTCACTTCAAACTAAATTTTCCAAAAAATTACTAATTTTTTTCAAAACACAAAAACAAAATATCTGTGACTACATGTATTTTGTTGTTGCATGAATTAGGTTTTTGACAATTGAATCAGGTTTTTTTTTCTCTCACATAAATATTTACTTATTAATCTATGTAAGAAATTGTAAATTGGACCGTCGCTGCTCACCCAGATACCCTTATGAGGGTTTCTATACTCTATATCTTATAGAAACCATTTGTCATTGATATTTCGATGTCGATAAAACTCGTTGTAACGAGTTTATTATAATGAAAATCGAATCAAAAGATAAACATCTTTATAAATTGAATTACAAAGATAAGGTAATACTGAAACCTGCGGAAACTTAGTGGCAAGTTGCAATAGTACTAATCCCAAGAAAATGCGAAAAAGTACAAACAGATCGAACCGGTAAAAAGGGAAAATGGTATAAAAGTACCAAATGAGTGGAGATTATAATGAAAGAATTTATATACAGTTTTTTATTTTTTATTTTCTAATTGATTAATTTCATTTTAAATTAAAAAAAAATTTTGAACCTTGGTTACCAATTTAGGTAAATTTTGCTGCATGTGTAGAGAAGGATACAGTGCCATTTTTATTTTGAGAACTGTGGCGACTCTATAGCTTTGAAGGTGATTAACTTATTTATTTAAATGACCATAACTTTTGTTATATAAAAGGTATCAAAATTATCTTTTTGCCGTAGATTTTTCAAAGCTTGTATTTTTAGACGCCATATAAAAATTTTGAAAATATTTTTATTAGAATACTTTTTCGAATTTCTTTAGTGACGTATATCTAAAAAAGTCCATCTTTAATTTTCTATATATGTAATGGTTGATTCAAGTAGCGATACTTTTTTCAATAGCCATTTTTGACTGATCACGTGTGAGTCGTGTCATGCTGTCATGTTATTTTTGTTTACGCCTGAACAACGTTTACAAATCGTTCAACTTTATTACGAAAATTCAAGTTCTGTGAGAAATATGTTTCGTGAACTTCGCTCAACTTATGGTCAACATAATCGGCCTACTGAGCGTACTATTCGCAACACCATCACCCATTTTGAGACCCAGCATTCATTATTGAATAATATTCGACCGAATAGACTACGTCCAGCACGCTGTGAAGAAAATATAGCGGCCGTAACTGAGAGTGTACACGAAGACCGTGGAGAGTCGATTTGGCGCCGTTCGCAGCAACTCGGACTGACGTATGGAAAACGTACAAAATACAGTTTGTGAAACAACTGAAGCCGCTCGACCTTCCCATGGTCGCTCTATGGGCTATTGAAAAGTTCCAAGAAGATCCGACATTTTCGAGGCAAATTTCGTTCAGCGATGAGGCCCATTTCTGTCTCAATGGGTATGTAAACAAACAAAATTTCCGCATTTGCGACGAAGAGCAACCTGAAGAGATTCAAGAACTGCCACTTCATCCAGAAAAAACAACGGTTTGGTAAGGTTTGTGGGCCGGTGGAATCATCGATCCATATTTCTTTAAAAATGATGCCGGTGCGAACGTAACCGTCAATGGCGACCGTTATCGTGCCATGATAACCGACTATTTGATGCCTGAAATTGAAGCTCGTGATCTCGGCGACATTTGGTTTCAGCAAGACGGCGCCACTTCCCACACATCGCATCAATCAATGGATTTATTGAGAGAACACTTCGGCGAGCACATAATTTCACGTTTTGGGCCGGTCGATTGGCCACTAAGATCGGCCGATATCACACCGTTAGACTTTCTCCTGTGGGTCTAAAGTTTATGCGGACAAACCCGCTTCGATTCAAGCCTTGGAGGAAAATATCACGCGTGTCATTCGCCAGTTACTAGTAGAAATGTTCGAACGAGTCATTGAAAATTGGACTCAACGGATGGACCATCTGCGACGTAGCAACGGCCAACATTTGATAGACATAATCTTCAAAAAATAAATGCCAAAGAATGTTCTTTCAAATGATAATAAACATTCCCCATTAAATTTAAATTTTCTGTGTTTTTTTTTTCTTTAAAAAAGTAGGGAACCTCGAAATGGATCACCCTTTATATATATATATATATATATATATATATATTTTTTTTTTTTTTTTTGGTAGGAAGCCTTAGCGGTATATTTGCTACAAAGAAAAATTTCAGAGAGGTAAAATTGTTTAAATTTAAAATGAAATTACTCAATTACTAAAAGCAAGAAATTATATTTTATTGAAATAATAAACAGGAACAGTATTACAATAACTAGTATAAAACAGGTTCACTTATATTAGATCTGTGAATTGTCAAATATTAGCTAAAAGGTGTTAATTAAACCTTTTTAATGGCAACCTCATGTAAATGTGAAAGTTTTAGGACAAACGAATCTGTCACGGGACAAGTCGATCGAATTAGTAAAGTGTCAATTTCCACCTCCTCGCTTTACAAGTGTCAGTTGTGTGACAATCGTCAACTCCTCGCTTACCAAGTGGCGGTTAAAACCGCAAATGCAGACAATATTCCATGGCTGTGTGGTTACCGTATAAAACTATCAAACATAAGATAAATTAGAAGGACATGGAACATATCGTCATCAACATTTAAGGTGAGTGTGATGGAACTAGAACCTATCACTTAAAAACTATCCTGTAAAAAATGGAGCTTCGAATGCAGCTAGTTTGTAATATTATGTTCACACACATTAATTTTTGACTTGTTTTTTGAAAAACTCAAATAGTTTAAACATCATTGTTCAAATATTATTTTATTGAGTTTTTCGTTTTGACTTGTTTTTCATATTTTTCGTATATTTTCATAAATTTTTTTATTTAAATTAAAATTTTGCACAAAAACTCTTTCTATTAAAAAAGAATAAATAAATAAATAAATAAACTTTTAAAAGAAATAAAATTTATCAACAAATATAAATTTGATTGATAATTTTTAATTTTTTTGTTTTCAAACCGTTTGACAATTTTCACTAATTCTTTTTTCAACAAATTTCTATGTACTAAAAATACCAACAATTTCTTTCCTGTATGGAAATTTAGTGATGTTTTTGACTTTGAAATCTATGAAAAAACAAATCAAATTTATATGTGTTTTTTCTCGTTTTCCAAAAAAACTCTATATGTGAACATAGCATAAGAGAGAAAAATTTTTTCCATTTTCCACTTCCAATTTCCCTTGTAATAGGCATGAATTTTTGATATAAAAAGCTCTTTTTTCAATGCTAAAAAAGAAGCGATTATTTTAATATAATCATGGCGAAATGAAACAGGTGGCAGCAGTTCTACAAAAATACCAATAAGGCGAATTCAAACAGGTGACCACACTTATTAGCTGATTTTTTTTTTTTAGCATGTAGTACTGTCAAACTCCAATATAAGCACAATTTTTACTTATCCGTTGAAGTGTCAAACTTCATGTTTAAAAAAAAATAATGTTTATGAATAATCAGCTGATTAAGTAAGGTCAACGGTTCGAATTCGCTTTGAATAAAAATCAAAATTTTTGCTATGTATTGTTGTACCTTTTTGACTTCGTTCTCTCTACATCATGTAGATTAGCTTCACGTATATGTTTTGCTTTTTACTTATAAACATATAAATTATTTTCTCCCTAACAATTGCGAATTTATTCGCCTACGCTTATTTCGAAGCGCCTAAGAGTATGCTTTCTTTGCAAAATATCACTTTAGTGCTTCCAAAAACTTGAAAATTGTTTACTGGGTAGTCATGTGTATTAATTCCTGTTCGCCAAAGTGAAAGTAATCAAAAGTTCAAATTATGAATGAAAATCAAACAAGAAATAATATATCTGAAAAGTGAACTAATTTTCCTTGTTTTCGCATTATACTTCTTGACACTTCAAAATGGAAACGAATATAAAAATCAATTTTTTGTGTTTTATGTTATTGACTCCAAAAAGTCGAAATTGTAGGGATAATTCTGGAAGTGTGTTGCAAAAATAGTGCTCTTTACAACGAATTCCTAACTGAACTGTGTTATTCCCACATTTATTATTGTGTCGGTTGGTTTATACAATTATCAAATCTGGTGGAGGGGTTTCAAAACTGTATAATTCTCCAAGAGACTAAAGTAGCTGAGTCAACCTAGAACCTTACAATGCATTCCAATTCCATGTACAATAGCTCATCGAAGACCCTAAATCGTAAAAAGTTTGGTCTCATTGTTAACAGAGCGGGACTGTAAGAAAGTGTTCCAATTTTCAATCTCCAACATAAAATGCTTAATATTGTGATCATAATTGCTTCCTAATTCTACATTCATTACCTGTGCCCCATTTCTGATAGGTTAATTATTTAGTCTTAGTCAGACTTAAAAAAAAGTGAGGTTATACTCCCACATTGATGATACAAATAAATAATATTCTCCACACATTTTTCTGAATCAAGTGTTTTTTTTTTTTTCAAGAGCAGGCCATTAAATTATAACTGAATATAATATAATTTAATTTTAAATATAATAAATAGCAAAAGTACAAAACAGACCTAATATTATGGTACATTTTCAATGTATAGGTACATTGGGTCAATGTATAAGTTCAATGGAATCAGGTTACAAGTTCTTCAAGTCAGCGTAACCGTTCATTGAAATGTTAAACATTTCAATGTATAACTTCATTGAAACATTGTATAGTTTCGTTAAACTAAAGGTACTGGTGCTTTAACTCAACGTACTGTTCATTGAAATTATTTATTTAATTCAATTAACATGTTCATTACGACAAAATACAAATAAGTTGAATCAATCTTATAACTGTACTGATTTGTATTATCAAACAAATACTATGTTCCAAAGGATACCAATCCACTAAACTGAACAGAACTCTGTCCACTTTAAATGTTTTAGGTTATACTAAAAAATATTTAAAAAATACTTAAAGCGTACAAAATAATAAAATAGAGTTTAGAGAGAAGTGTAGCCATTCCAACAAAAAATTAACCGAAAACACAAGGAGGGTATTTCAGAAAATATAAAATATTTTATTAAATAATAATAATAATATATATTTTTTTAAATTTAAGACTTAAATATAACAGCCTTTAAAAAACTTTTGAAGTAGTGAAAATGTTAATTTTCTGGAAGCGCTTGCTCTTTTTTTTATTTTTTTTTTGCTGGGATACTTTGACACTTACGATTGAAAATAAGATAATAATATTTTTTTTTTTTTAATTTAAGACTTAAATATAATAACAGCCTTTAACAAAATCAAATTTTCAAAGAATTTGACCCATTGGTTTTATTTGCACTAAATTTTTTGTGCGCAGTCCTTAATTATTAATAACTCCCAAAAAAACTTTTGAAGTAGTGAAAATGTTAATTTTTTGGAAGCGCTTGCTCGTTTTTTTATTTTTTTGCTGGGATAATTTGACACTTACGATTGAAAATAAGATATTTTGTATGTATATATATATGTATGTATGTATGCACCCTGCCATCATTTGGAAGTGAGTTTTTTTCATCCATCCTCTAAAAAGTGTCATTTTTAACACTCCTGGATGTTTAAAAGTAGAAAATACACAATTTTTTCAATAACAAAACCTATTAGTTTCGAATTTTGAACTAAAAAGCTTGACCGTTAACATTCCAGAGCAAAGAAAAAGAACAAGCACGGTATAATTTCGCTCAGTAAATATATAACTTTTAAATTGATCTATGTTGTAGCATATAGCCTTAAATAGAAAATGAGTTAATATAAAAAATTGTTAATTTTTAATTAGTGATTTTTATTTTTAAATATGTATCTCATATTTAATTTAAAGTTATAGTGAATTATTACAGTGGGTTTAAATATAAGGTAAGCGTTTAGCTCCAATATAATTATAAAATATTTACTAGAAATTTTCCAGCTGCCTTAAAAACATGTTTATTATACAAAAGCGATTATATTTCGATATTTTCCGGATGTACTTTTTTACACTAATAAATTACAATATTTCGATAGCCAAAGAATGCACTAAATAATGTCATCCCAAAAGTATTAGAACTGCGGCACATTTATTTCCAAACGGTGACTCTTCTTCGATAAGAGAATGATATCATATTCGACTGTTATTAATTACATGAGGTGTTGCATTAGTTCAAATTTTGATATATGTATATATGTATGTATGTATGTATGTATGTATGTATGTATATATGTTTAAATTACAATTAAATATTTTTGTGAAACTGGATATTGAATTCTAAATATCACCCTAATATACATCCGTAGTCGTCATACACACGATGTTGGTGATTAGTTTTAGTTGTTTTTATTATTTATAGTTTGTTTTCTAGTTTCTGTTCGTAGTAGATCGTGTTTTTTTTATTGTTTTTTCTCTTATGTTATTGTTGTTGTTGTTAGAAAACAAGAAGCAGAAATTGTTGTCGTTGCGTTTTGCTTACACACGTCTATTCTAAACAAGTTGGTTGAACTCTTATACATCATCATCGTCGTCGTCAACATCATCATTTCGTTACGATTTACAAGTCAGTTGTATTTAAACAAAACGTAGAAGAAAACAAATAACAAAAAAAAGTATAGAACCAAGGAGAAGGTGGAGGAAACAAAAAAATAAAAAAATGAAAAGCATACAAAGAAAAATTAAAAAGAAAAAAAAAAATTATAAATAAACAATAACAAATTTAATCATGATTATTTTACTTGTATCCATGTAGTACTCTTACTTAGTGCTTTGGTTCAATTTGTTCCCACAGAACAAGCAAGCAATGGAACCAGAATAAGAACAAGAATAAATAAAAAAAAAGAGCCGATGACGCTGCTTTAGTTGAAAGTATGTAGCCAACATTCAATAATAAGAAAGAAAGATTCGTTGTTGGCGTTTAATAAACATGAGACAATGGTGTGTGTGTTCTTAAACACAACAACATTAGCTGACTGTGGCCAATCTAAGGGGCGCACTAGAGGAATTGCATCAGACAAAACATTTTATTCAATGATGATGATTAATAATTCAGAAAATATTTAATTTTTTTTTTTTGAAATATTCAAATGTTATCAAAAATATTTGTTTTTAACCCTTTAGTAAGCCATGATGCACATTTTCACTGTTGTTTATTTTAATCGAACAACATTACCCAGCAAAAACTTTGCTTTCCTGTTAAGCTAGCAGGTATAATTGGAAACAAAAATAAACTATGTACTTAGTTTTTACCTGAATAACTAGTTATTTTTCTTCGAGTTGTCCACAAATTCATGTAGTTATTTTTTGACTCTAAAGGTACTCAAAAATATGTACCTAAACGAAAACAAATATAAAAAAAAAACAAAAAAATTTTGCCTTCAGTGAGACTCCAACTTGGACACACACTAACCATTTGTTTTTACTGATTAACGTCTTACTCAGTACACCATCTCGCACATAGCTTCCCAAGCGACAAAAGCTCTATTTAGTTTAAAATATCTTTTTATACATTTTGTTATAAAAAAACTAACAGCTTCACAATGGGCTTGAACCAACAACCTTCTGGTTGTTAATCCAGCGTTCTAGCCAACTCATTCACGTGATTGCTGTATTAGTGTATTATTATACTATTGAGTACTTATTAGTGTAATACAGAGTAGGCAAATAATAATGACGCCTTATTACCAAGAAACTACTTTAATAAGTAGTTGTTATTACCGAAAACCAAAAAGTTTTTTCCTGGTTAAAATATTAAGTTTTCCTTTAATAGTCTTTTTTGTTGTTATAAAATAATATTTAATTTATTACCGAATATTTCGGCAAACATTTTCATGATGGTTTTTTCGATTTACGAATTTTTTGCTAAGCTGCTTTTAGTACAATTAATAAATAAAGAAATATATGTACAATTATTCAAGGCAAATTTTTTAAAATATTGATTACATTGTGTGATGTTGCCTGTGTGTTTAATTAGTAAAAGAAAATATACAAAATTTTTTCAATTACGATTTCTATATAAGAAATATCGGTTGATTCAAATATGAATCACTAAGCTTTTGTGTAATACAGAATTGCAAATAACAAACGTAATGTTACATTTTAAATTTTAGTGTAAAAAATCATGTATTTTTACATTTTTTTTTTTAATCATCGGATATGATTACATTAGTCCATTGTTTCAAGTGCCACTTAAGGTATTTCTACATGGTAATATTTTTGGTATTAAAATTTGTCAAAAACTCAAATACCATAATACAATTCTATCGTATAAACACAAATTTTTTGTTTATGAAAAAATACTTATGATTTTTTCGAAATACAAATTGTATTTGTAATATTTTTAAACATTTGATTTTCATATGAATCAATAATGTTTTTCTAAGAAAATAAACCAAAAAATAAAAAAAAAAATGATGAAAGAAAATGAAAACAAAATTAAATGTTTCCTGAAGAAATAATACACATATTTTTATTAAACTAAAATTATGCATTCATTTAAAGACATGTATTTCTGTGGTACTATATCGTGTGTCACTTGAATAAGGAATTCTTTTAATATTAATCAGGAAGGCTATGATTTGAATTTCTTTCAATATAAACGGCAAGAGAATTTTTAATTTGATAGTTTTTAAATAGTTTTTATTCAAAATGGGACGTGGTAAGGCTCTTAATAACTCTGAAAAAGAAAAAATTCTGATTTTGAAATCTCAGGATCAGAATCCGTTCCAAATAGCCAAAAGTATTAATAGAGGAAAGACAGTTGTGTACAATTATTTAAATAACATGGAAAGATATGGAAAAAACCTGAAAGGGCGGCAGAAAATGGCAACAACTCCAAAAGAAAGACGAAAAATTCTTAGAATTGCATCAGATTCTGCATCAAATTCTGCATCAAAAATACGTGAAAAAAGTAGAGTCAGTGACAGTCTAAGAACAGTGCACTGTATTTTAAAGTCATGCCCATACATAGTCCGACGAAAAATGCAAAAAAAAAACGCCACTTAATGAAAAACTCAAATCACAACGTCTACAGTTTGCCAAAAATACAAAGACATGGTCCGACAAATGGTTTAAAGTGGTATTTTCCGATGAAAAAAAGTTTAATATTGGATGGTCCCGACGGGTATAACTAATACTTCCATGACCTAAATAAGGAGGAATTATTTTTGAACCGCAGACATAGCCGAGAGGACGGAATAATGGTATGGGGTGCCATTTCGTATTATGGTATCATAGAATTGGTTTTTGTATACAACAAAATGACTGCAAAGACTTACAAAAACATTTTGGAGAAAACATTTCCAAAATTTAATGATTTCTTTGGACCCATACCTTGGACCTACCAACACGACAAGGCTCCGATTCATACCACCAGAGCATTAAAACAAAGGTGTTCAACTTTTTGGATTGGTCCCCATATTCACCAGACCTGAATCCAATGGAAAATGTCTGGGGTTGACTTGCAAGAAAAGGAGGAGGAAAACAATTTGAGAAGATAAAATCCTTAAAGGATGCCATAACGGAAGCAAGGAGTTCAATTTCGCTAAATTACCTAGAGTCATTATACAAGTCGATGCCAAATCGCATTTTTGAGGTTATTTCTAAAAATGGTAGCAGCACTAATCTCGATTCAGTGTATCGGAGGTAATATCAAAATTATTTTAGATTTCCAAATAGTAAGGTCCACATTCTTGAGTAAATGTATTATGCCGTTTTTTGCGGATATTTCTAACATAACGATATGTATGTTGGATTAGCGTGATTAGTTATAATATTATTAGAAATGCTATGATTCAGAAAATATGAAAAAAATTCAATTACAATTCTTTACAAACAAATGATTAACCACAAAATTTGAAGCCAATTATTTCAACATAAATATATGAAGAATAACCACATACAAATTCGCACCGATGCGTACACTGGTGCATATTCCTATAAACGCATATAAAATTTTTATTTTATTTAATTTTTTGAAGTATATTCGTTTCTCTTAACCAAAAATAAAGCGATATATTTTTATGTAAGAAATATTTGTTTCTTGCTTTTGTTGATTTATATAATTTAGCAATCAGATCATATTGGTGATCATTTCAGTGGAATTTTCCTATAAACGCAGCTAAGAAAAATGTGTCTAAAAAGTTATTGCAAAAAAAAAGAAGAATATTAAACAGATGGCAACATATAATGAAGGAAACCAAAATGTAAGCCAATGTTAAAACAGTATCATGAGGAAAATTAGAAATTGAATTTGGATGGTACCAATTTATATTCTTGCTATTGGAATGATTTGAGGTCGAACGAAATTTGTATGTCGAAATGCAATTTCGGTGGAGGCAGTTTTATGGTTTGGGCAGCCTTTTCTGCTGCAGGATAATCAAAAATATGTTTTGTTCCAATTAAAAAGAATAGTGCAATTTATAATGAATTGTTTAAAGATGCTCTTCTCTTATTTATTGATGAAAAAGTGAATGAATATTGCATATTCCAACAGGTTAACGCTGCAATGTATGTCTCGAACCAATCTAAATCATTATTTAATGAACATAGTATTCCACTGTTAGAGTGGTGCTTGCAGTCCGGATTTAAACCCAATAGAGAATCTGTGGGATTACGTAAGAAATGCACAGAATGAAACCATAATAACAATAACGGAGTTAAAACTAAAAATTAAGCAAGCCTGGAAAGAAATTGAGAGTGATTTTCTTAAAAAAATTAGTCGAATAAATAACAGACCGGATTTTTTGAAGTTATCCAAAACAAAGGTTCATCAACACATTATTAATAATGCTAAATTGGTTCATTAGTTTAAGTGCGTATATAGGAAAATTCCATAAAAAATGGCATTAAAAATTTTTTAAGTACATTTTAAGTTTTTTGTTATTAATTTTTTAAGTGAAGTCAATAAATAATTTAAAAAATTAATCATTTTTTAGTCCCATTTTTGGTAAGTTGATTAAAAAAAA
The DNA here is from genome assembly GCA_932274085.1 of Protocalliphora azurea. Lineage (NCBI taxonomy): Eukaryota > Metazoa > Arthropoda > Insecta > Diptera > Calliphoridae > Protocalliphora > Protocalliphora azurea. The sequence continues at coordinate 34,038,889 of OW026520.1, read as the reverse complement.
AATTATGTGCGTTTATAGGAATCTGCACCAGTGTATATGAATCATTTATTAAAAAAAATTCTATTAAAAATTATGTAAAATAATTACTATTTCCTAAATCTCACATAAATATTATTTACAATCAATAAAATAAAATAATTTTTTTAAACAAAAACTGATTTATTTGAAAAAAATTCTGAACATAATTTTTTCTGTGAACTTTTGCATTGAATAATTTTTCTTACTCAAAAATAGAAAATTGCCCACTAAAGGGTTAATAATGTTTATGTAAAAGATAATAATTTTGCAAATTGTTTATATCCAAGGTCAGTCAACTTTGAGAATGTGGTAAACAATATTGTGAAAGTTTAACTTGCCTATTTCAATTTTGAATTTATTCAAATCAGAAAAAATGTTTATCGAACCTATTGTGTGACCTAGATTGATATCACGGTCTCATTTATAAAACTCATTATAGATATGAAGTGCCAAACTGTGCGTTATTATGGATAACAATTAAATGAAATTTTCTCGCAAGTCAAAGATAAAAAAGAATCATGACTACATTGAATGATTAGAGTTCTAATTCGTCTAGAGTACAGAGTTGAAAATCATTAAACTTTTACAACAAATATTAATTTTTGCAAAAGGTTATTCAAGAACTTTTAAACGTCAATTTATGTAAATCTTTGCAAACAGTTAAATAGTACCTATAAATTAAAGAGTATTGATTTGTATGGAGACAAAAAATGTTACAAATGTACCCTCCTAAAATTCTAGATTAATATGTTTTACACTAATCCCCAAAATATCTCGGTTTAATTATTGCGTTCACTTGAGCTAAGCCAATTTTCAAATACCTTCAAAAGTATGATTTTCGACCAACAGTATACATAATTTTTAACTTTTTGCAAAAAAATTACAACATATGATAGATAAATAATGTTTAATATGTAATGAGTAACAATTTTTTTTAATTAGTTTTCATTCTCGCGAAATTAAAATTTCAGTAAAATTTTCTATTATTTTATTTTAAATACTTTTTTATAAAAGTTTTAAATTTTTGGAAAATTTTCATTGTAATTTATAAAGGGTGATTCAGGTAGAGTTACTTTTTTCAATAGCCTCTTTTTGACAGATCACGTGTGCGTCGTGTCATGTTGTCATGTTATTTTTGTTTAATATTGTTTGGCATTTCATAATGGAAAGACTTACGCCTGAACAACGTTTACAAATCGTTCAACTTTATTACGAAAATTCACGTTCTGTGAGGAATGTGTTTCGTGAACTTCGCTCAACTTATGGTCAACATAATCGGCCTACTGAGCGTACTATTCGCAACACCATCACCCATTTTGAGACCCAGCATTCATTGTTGGATAATATTCGACCGAATAGACCACGTCCAGCACGCTGTGAAGAAAATATAGCGGCCGTAGCTGAGAGTGTACACGAAGAGAGTCGATTCGCCGCCGTTCGCAACAACTCGGACTGATGTATGGAACGATTTGGCGCATTTTACGTCCAGATCTTAAATTGAAAGCATACGAAATATAGCTTGTGCAACAACTGAAGCCGCTCGACCTTCCCAAGCGACATCGCTTCGCTCTATGGGCTCTTGAAAAGTTCCAAGAAGATCCGACGTTTTCGAGGCAAATTTTGTTCAGCGATGAGGCCCATTTCTGGCTCAATGGATATGTAAACAAACAAAATTGCCGCATTTGGGACGAAGAGCAACCTGAAGAGATTCAAGAACTGCCACTTCATCCAGAAAAAACAACGGTTTGGTGTGGTTTGTGGGCCGGTGGAATCATCGGTCCATATTTCTTTAAAAATGATGCCGGTGCGAACGTAAACGTCAATGGCGACCGTTATCGTGCCATGATAACCGACTATTTGATGCCTGAAATTGAATCTCGTGATCTCCGCGACATTTGGTTTCAGCAAGACGATGTCACTTCCCACACATCGCATCAATCAATGGATTTATTGAGAGAACACTTTGGTGAGCACATAATTTCACGTTTTGGGCCGGTCAATTGGCCACCAAGATCGTGTGATATCACACCTTTAGACTTTTTCCTGTGGGGATATGTAAAGTCTAAAGTTTATGCGAACAAACCCGCTTCGATTCAGGCCTTGGAGAAAAACATCTTGCGTGTCATTCGCCGGTTACCAGTCGAAATGCTCGAACAAGTCATCGAAAATTGAACTCAACGGATGGATCATCTGCGACTTAGCAACGGCCAACATTTGATAGACATAATCTTCAAAAAATAAATGCCAAAGAATGTTCTTTCAAATGATGATAAACATTCCCCATTAAATTTGAATTTTCTGTGCTTTTTTCTTTAAAAAAGTAGGGAACTTCGAAATGGAACACCCTATATTTTGGGGCATTACTGCAAAGGTCTTATTCAATACTATTGATATATGTATTCATTTAACTCTTTAGTTGCGTAAGTAATTGGTTAAGTAAATTTTTATGTCAAATAAATGGTTAAAGCATTCATTTATCATAAAAACCATTAATTCGTGTAAAATGATGACTAAATTTCAAAAATCTCTTTAATTCGATTATTATCGCGGTTTTAAAGGAACTTATTACATTTTTCATAAATTTATCTATATTTAAGTATAATAAATACTTCCATGTAACTTATTTGCAGAAATTACTAATTTAACCTTTCGGGAACTAAATGCATAAATTTGAATGTTTTGCTGTTATAGGGTTAACTACGTGTAATCTTCAATAGTATCAGGATAGAGCATTCCATGGCAAAAAAAAAAAAAAAAAAAAACGCTAGTAAAATTTTAATATTCCGCGACTGAAGAGAGACATAGCAATTATTTAGGTGAATATTACAAGCCTTAATATGCCTCTATTACAATTTGAAGTTAATTTTCATTTAACGAAAATTTTGGTAATTATATTGAAAAAGATGTTTTCAAAATGGTCCAGCTCACATAATTTTAAACATTCAGATGTGATATTTTGGAAATCATATAAGAACATACCAATCTTCATTTCTACAGGGGTACATTTGCAACTTTTTTCGTGAGGCTCTTTATATGCATTATTGAAAAGCACAAGTCTATGATAAATAATAAGGATTCATTAATGAATAAGTTTAAGGTTTAACTTAAGAAATGTATTTTATTGAATTTAGTTTATTTAGTTTAGTACAGTGTCTATTGTGAAATATGACATAGTTCGGAATTAATGGCTCTGCCGCATTGAATTGACAGTGGCCTGTGCTACGTTGACTTTGGGAGCATTGGTTGGTTACAAGTAAGAGACCAGTTAGCATTAAGCCTGTTGATTCATCCCGAACTTAATTGAGCCAGAACTACTCTACGCGGCAGGTCCTTCTCATTGCCTGGAGTAACCGTTAAGGCTGCCGACCGCCAAGTAGGACATTCATGCGGTAACTTGAACCGCTTAAATAGTGGTATCTCTATGAATGTCATTCAAAGCTGCCATATATGAGCTGTGATCAAGTGGATCGTACATATACCTCTTTTTGCACTTCTCGTATATACGAAGGCCTATCCTGACATGCCTCTGAGGAGTCTACAGCTGTTTGATGTTAAAATTTGGATGTTGACATCGCAGGAGGACTTACCGACTTAGCATTGTATTATGTTCCTTAACTGGAAGAACCTTCGTTTCTTAATGTAGGTGGTAGGGTGAGGTTATTTGTAAGCAGATTATTACGAAAGAGTTCAAAATGTAGCAGCGTAACTAACCACACACCGGTTTCGTTGTCCGTATCCCAAGTTCTGCTGTTTAGTGCTTTGAACAACTTGTTTCTACTTTGAAATTTGTTCGTAATTGCTTTGATTGATTTTACAACCTTCGTCTAGGTTGTAAAGAGTGTTACTGTCGACTTCGTTGGTGATAATATCAAGTTATGCGCAGCTTTTCGTTGATATAACCATTTACCAAACCGCATAGGTCATCAACGTAGTGGCCTGTCTCCAGATTGGTGCAGTTTTCCTCCTAATATATCACGTCAACTCCTGGTGGAGGCGTGGAAGTTTCGAGTGGCAAAAATTGAACTGAGCTGGCGACAAGACGCGAACCAAAGGGACTCGGTCTCGAAACTCTACTAACGACTGACGGCCACTCAAATAATTTACTATCCATTTCTTCAAGTTTTTTGGCACTGTGGATCTCAAGATATCCTGGAAGAGGGTGGAGTGACTGACTGTATCGAGGGCTTCGACAGGTCAAGTGACACGAGGATAACCAAGGCCACAAGGCCCTTTAGTTTAAACCATTTGCCATTTCAGTGGCTACGGCGGTTAATGTTATGGTGATACTGTGCATCTTTCGATACACATACTGGTAGATGATAGGTCAACTAGGGAAGGAGAAGAGCCTCAAGATCCACGCCACAGGTGACAGGAGGAACATCGACCTATATGATTGTCCCCCTCTCAACCCGCAACACGTTTTCCAGGCATTGGGTATGACCAGGCTCCTCACTGACGGGTTAAAAAACGTTGTCAGATACTCGACTCCTTGCTCGCCATGGTTCGTCAGCATCTGACTTAATCGCCTTGGAGGACTTAGAGTTGTTGATGGTCTCTGCAACTTCAGTTTTCGTGAAAAGTTGTGGTATAACCGTGATTAAAAGGTTCTGTAGTTTGTGAACAACACTTCGTTTCGCCTTGTCTCTGTCTGGGTGCTCAATAAATTGTCGGCAAAACGCAAGCGAGCATTACGACCTTAAGGCCATGGTGATATCTGCAAACTTAGTAGCTAACCTTTCACAATTTTTCTTCTTCATCGGGTTGAAGAGAAACTGACTTTTGACTACAACTGGCCAACTCCTGTAGTCAAGTTGTATTGTTTACCAACCTGCTGACATCACCGTTCATCTGGGCGATCCTGGAATAGTCGGGGTTGCGAATGCAGATTAGTAGGTGTCATCACGCTAATCTTTATAATATCATCTGCTGTATGCCAAGTAGAGCCATCTTTCTGTATTAGTTTTATACGAGTATTGTACGCCTTCAAGCACTGTTTCCGAAGAAAATTTCTCTAAGTTAAAGACTACAAAATCCGAGTTCTTTTCCACTCGAGTTCACCTGCACACTTTCACGTACAGCGGCAATGTTTTCCGATCTGGTGTTCATTTGAAGGTTATTTCGAATTTATGCACCAAATGTTGGAAAGTCAACTTTGAAAAGCAATTGCGTGACCGTAAAGAAATTATTATCTGGCTCTGAATACACCGTATGAAGTTGTATTTTGGTCAAAATATTGTAAATGATTTGCTCTTTCATAATTTTACTAAAAGCACAGCGAATGTGGTGAATGATAGTTTTATTACTCTATCTCAGTCTTAGTTTTCCTAAAACTTTTTTTTTAGCTAAAAATCTACTTTAGATTATTACTCCATCTCAAGATGAACTAAATTTTTTTTTTTTTCTGCAACATGTTTTCTTCGTTTGCTGTAGACGGTTTGGAATATATCTACAATTTCTTAGTCATTGATAGTTTCTTCTTAGTTGCTAAAGAAAAAATTCATACCCGAAAGTATGTTGCACTATTCCAGCCTTATTTACGTCTAAGCTATTCTTTTTTTCTGTTGTAAATTGTTCTATTTTTCTGTTGAAAACGGTAAGTAATTAATCCATAATTCCATTTAGTTTCGCCTAAGTTGCTACATTTGTAAAGATAGGTGTGAAGAAAGTAAGTAAGTAAGTTATCAACTTAAGTCGTTTTAAGTTTTGCCTAAGTTGCAAGATCTATTGAAAATAATGGATATTCAGCTACATTCGACAACCCATTTTGGGAAAATTATTCAAAAGATTTAAAATAATTCCCTTGAATTTATCATACTTTTTATTATCAAGAAAGTGAAGATAAATTCTTTTGAAAGATTCTGATCCTGCTATTCCATATTTGGTGAAGTATCTTCTATAATATGGAAAAAAACTATTATCACAAATCTGAGTGAAAGATCTTCAATTTTCAACACTATCTCGACCACCATTTTCTTAAACCTGAGTAATTTTATTATTAGCTTGAAGCAATTAATTTTAAATTTAACGTTTTTTTTTGGTTTTTTTTTTTGGCTCAACTGCCATTCCAATTATCAAAAAAAGTCTTTGCCCTCCCATACTTTAATAAATCAAAATTAAAACAATTTGTTTCCAAAGAATCTCATTTGAAAATCTCTTCCAAATATATAAGTTTTTATACTCAAAATCTACACATTTTCAAACAAATGTCAATGATCTTATTCACACGATATTCGTTTTGGTATACACAGAGCTGAGCGGTATTGCTTGATAAGTTTGTTGAATCATCCCTTACTGTCATGTCACGCACTAGTGCCACCCACCTATTAAACATAGTTTGGTCATCATTGTCATAGAAAAAAAAAAAAAAAAAAAAACAAAGAAATAAGAGCAAATACTTACAATTCCCAGCAAACCAGAATTTGAGAAAGATTTGATTTTTTTTAATGTAAAAGTTTGAGTATGATTTGATAATGAATAGAGAATAATGGCATTCTCAATAAAAAGCGGATTTTTCCCAATTTTGATGTACTCGTAGATTTGAATTAACCTTTGATATCAAAGAAGAAAGACATAATTTTTCAAACGTTTGAAATATGAAGACTCTGTGTTTGTTGTGTTATGATTTAATATGTGTTTGTTTGTTTGTTGGGGTGTGTGTGCTTACTCATTGGTAAAAATTGTTATTCATTGTAGTTTGGTTGAGAATTTTAAATGAGAAAATAAATCATCAACTATCGTATTTACTCTCACACTCATTTGCCGAATTGTATGTATTAAGAAGATGAACATTCTTTATTTCCTATTTCTTGTTGTTATTGTTGCTTTTGTTCTTGTTTTGTTATTATTACTATATATTTTTTGTAGTCGTTGTAAAAGTTGTTGGTATCGTTCGTTGTTCAATATGATTTAAGTGGAAGGAATTTACTTAATTCTTATTTTTTCTTATTTTTACATTAATATGTATGTAAGTTTTTATGAAAAGAAAGAACATTCATTCCCACCATTTAGTTGTCGGCAATATCAATATTTTTTTTTTCTTCTTCTTTGTTTTGATATTTTTGTTCTTGTTCTTGAGAGAGTGTTGCCATCTATTCAAGTATTTACTTAAACTTCAAAAGCATTTACTTCATGTGTATATAAATATGTATGTATACATACATACGTTTATATAGACATATGTATATAAACTTGCTTTGTTGTTGTATTTTTTTCTTAATATATTCGTTCATATAAAATTTTCTATAATAAAATGAACGTTAAATGCAGACATTGTCAATGGTTGTTGGAGGAAATTTAAAGTTTTATTGTTTGAAAGACGTTTTGTTTGGTGTTATTGTTGTGTGTGTGTCGTTGGAGCTGCAGAGGATCTAAGTGACATATTGTCAAATGTAAGTAGGGATAGGTCAAGGTTTGTTTTTTTTTTATCTTATTCGCACAGCAGCCACATAACAATGACAACACAAATTATATCAATTTTGTTGTATTTTGCTAGAGAATACAATGGAAATGTGGTCTTTTGTGTCTGGGTATTAATAGAAGAGTTCTTGTGTCAAAAAAATTTAAAATTATTTCAAGGAGCAGAGTAATTATCAGAAATTTTATATTGGATTAGCTATGATTTTATTATAATTAATGTAATTATAATTTTTTACATCGATTTTTTTAATAATTGATTTATAAATACACAATTAAACATAGATACGTGGGCGGATCAATAAGTCTGTGAGTTTTCGAACTTCCCTCGTAGTTATATGAAATGCAACACTATTCCCATAGAGCGAAGCGATGTCGCTTGGGAAGGTCGAGCGGCTTCAGTTGTTGCACAAGCTGTATTTTGTACGCTTTCAAATTAAGATCTCGAAGTAAAATGCGCCAAGTCGTTTCATACGTCAGTCCGAGTTGCTGTGAACGGCGCCGAATCGACTCTCCACGGTCTTCGTGCAAACTCTTAGCTACGGCCACAATATTTTCTTCACAGCGTTCTGGACGTGGTCTATTCGATCGAATATTATTCAATAATGAATGCTGGGTCTCAAAATGGGTGATGGTGTTGCGAATAGTATGATCAGTAGGCCGATTATGTTGACCATAAGTTGAGCGAATTGCACGAAACACAGAACGTGACAGAACGTGAATTTTCCTAATAAAGCTGAACGATTTGTAAACGTTGTTCAGGCGTAAGTCTTGCCATTATGAAATGCCAAACAATATTAAACAAAAATAACATGACAGTATGACGCGACTCACACGTGATCTGTCAAAAAAAAAAAAAAAAAAGGCTATTGAAAAAAGTATCTCTACTTGAATCACCCATTATTATGAACTGAAATCAATGAAAATAAATTATTTTCTGTGTAAAAGTACATTAAAAACAATAAGTATATTTATAACAAAATGAAAAATTAAGTATTTTTGTTCACTAAAGTGCATATATTTCAATAAAAACTCTGCTTTTTTTTGTTGTAGGTTTAATTGTTTGTAGTGGTTATTTTACTGGATTTTACAAAATTTCTATTGGTGTACTTTTTTGTTGACAAGTTTTTTGGGAGTAAAATTTTTAGTTTACTCAGTAAATACTAAGTTTACTGGATTTTAATGGAAAAGTAAAAGAACGGACCTATAATAAAAAGAATTGATCCCAAAGATGAAAGCGACCTTCATGACTACATTAGAAGGTAACACCATAGAAATAACCATAGAGATATAATTGAAAACTTTGAACAACTAAAGGGAAGGATATATCATCCAAAACTGACAACAATAAATTAACAATTAAGACATTTGTAATATAAAAAAGTACGATCGGAACATTAAGTAAAAGTTTATGATAACTGAAACACCTGATAGACTCAACCAAATAGTTCATGTTGATGTTTTTTATAATTTACAGAAAACACTATTATTGACTTTAATTGATATGTCCAAGCAATAAAAATTCGCAATAGGTCTTGGATTGAATTTAAGAAAGTTCTCATCCAGTACCTCAGTGTTTTTGTGTAACGTGGAAATAGTACATTCAACACTATTTTTCCCTTTTCTTTACATCTTTTTTTTTTATATATTTTTAATTATTTTCATTTTTCATACTAATATATTGAATACCTTATTAGTAATAGGTAATTACATTGAATACCCCTACTCTAAATACTACATACACACACCAGAGACCTGCGCCGAGGAATTTTATCGGCGGCGGTGGCTTGCATTAATAAGCTTCGGTGGCGGCTTAAAATTGGCTGTCAGCCGGCTGATACTACACACATTAAAAATTTAGTGTTTTCATGCCCCTTTGATTAATATTTTTTCCAGCGAAAGTATAAAAAGAACTATTAATTTATTGAAAATGTATAAGAAAAAATATGGGAGTGAGGATATTTTTGGATTTTTGCATAAAAGATTAGAATAATTGTTCGCATATTATAATGAGAAATGGTCTGCTCCGATATAAAAATATATCAATTATTTATGTGATTTATTAGCTGACAAAATCGTTTGTACGTTTTTTTTAGATTTCTCGCAGGATGGCGATTAAGGCTCATTAAAATTTATTAGTAACTGTTAATATTACTTTTTCACAGTATTTGCATCAAAAATAATCAATTATAAGTCATCAAATATACTTGATTGATTTGTAATTATTTGAAGTTCAAAATGATGCAAATATTTTTTTTTCATATTTAATTGATGGCAAATACTGCATTAAAATAATAAAAAAAGTTTCATTTTTAACATATTTTCTACAAAAAGAATTTAAAAACGGCGGCTGCTTTTAAGCCGAGTTAAGCCGAAAATTTTACGGCGGCGGCGGCTTCCAAATTTTCCTCGGCGGCTCGACTTAGCTGAATTTCAGCCGCTCGGCTCAGGTCTCTGACACACACACACACATGTATAATAACTGCTTTAGTTGTTCAGTTGATGTTGTTTGATATAAGTTTTATATAAAATTAGATAGAATTTACGATGGTTTAAGAACCGTGTATAGGAACTACGTTCGTCGAAACGACTTTACCAATCTTGATGAGTTCATATTCCTCACAGATGAGTTTGAGGCATTGAAGCGTGAAGAACGACCACAAACCTCCCATATGATGAGAGACTCGGGGTATGATCGTGCGACAAGATGCTGGAGATGTATCGTGTCTCAAAATTTAGCATCACAGTATTTAAATACATGTATTTTGTAAAAACCTAGGAAGTTAATTAATCACTGCACCAAATGAACCTAGAATCTAGTCCGAATATTTTCTGCTAAACGGGCACTTGTTTCGGATGATAGACTATCGATTTTTATTTGAACGCTTATGCCACAATGTAGTAGTGAAGTCGTAATGTCTACTCAATATTTCTTAGACTTGTCTGGGTAACAGGGTATTATTGGGATCAAAATGGTGAATAAGTGCACAAGAAATTGGTGGCCTACGGATATAACGCAATCATATTAACGGACAGATGATCATATTGCTCTGGTCGAACTATTAAATAGGGGCTTCAGTTGTTTTATTGAAGATTTGCAACATTTTCTATGTGACCGTCCGGCACTGCTGGAATGCATACTCAAGTATCGTTCTCTTAGGAATGTAGATTTTATATATCTCATACTCAAAGTTGTTTTTAAAAATAATTTCTTGAAATTGTATTTTTAATGATTTTTTTTTCTTTATCAAAATCTTTTAAAAACTTGTTTCAATATTTATTTTTTGTAAAGTTTAAAATTTTCCTTTGAAATTTGTACAATTTTTTGTATAAAAAAACTAACTCGCTGTGCAGTGTTGATTTTTCGTTTAATCGAAGGCTTAAAGTCGATTTCAGTATAAAATTGGCTCCTATAAATAGACTACAAAATAATCGTTTTTTTTTTTAAAGAGAATCGATTTTCGACCATAATCGAAATCAATTTACTAGTCACTATGCTCAACGATCAACTTGAGTTTAATTCGACAATAGTTTTAAAGCAGTATGAGAAGTCTGAAAGCCTTATACAGTTCCAAACAATTCAGTTCTAGGATCATGGTTAAAAATATTAAAGTTGTTTTCATTTCAAAAAAAAAAAAAAAAAAAAAAAAAGCAAAGAAAATAAGTTGTTTGATATTGATCGCGAGAAAGTAAATATCGACACCTAAAATTGATGGAGAAGATCGATCCCCTTTGTCCAGAGCCAGACTTTTTCGCAAAGCTCTCGTCATATTGTAAAATCTGATAGGTATCGTGCAATCCAATTAAACTTTTTCTATTATTTCACTTTTATTAGTTTGTGATTGAAAGACACTTAAAATTAAATTTAAATTATAATTAATGTTTATTAATGAAATATTTAAATCTTATTATCACAATATTAAGTATACAATTTAACAAAAGATTTTAGATTATCGCTTAAAAAAAAAAAAAAAAACATGTTCATTAAATTATACACAAATACTTTATTAGCACTTTATTAATATTTAATAATTAATTAAAATTTCAATAAAATGAAATATGTTTATTATTAGAATGCCAAAACGGAACTTCAAAAAAAAAAAAAAAAAAAAAAAAAAAAAATTACCTGTTACGATTAATCATTTATATCACTAATGAGATGCTTATCTGAAATTGAAGATGAATGAAATTATTATTAAAATTATTAAATATTTAACATTAATTTGTATAATAAACATTTCAAAATAGTTAAAAAAATAGTTAATGCAAAAATTAGGCAAGATGTGAGTTAAATAAGCTGCAGTGAGAATAACTCGTTTCAAAATATTGACTGGTAAAAGATCAAAAAATACTTTAAAAGTATTTTTTTTTTCAATATTAATATAAATAATATTAATATAAAATATTCCATATTAATACAAAAGATTATTATAAAATTTTGTTCTCATGCTTAAAGAAAAAATTTTGAAAAAAATTTAAACATTTAATAGAGGTTTCTAATGACTTTTAAAATTATTTAAATTATATTTTGTTTCTGTCCAATATGTTCAAAATCTGCAAATCATTTAAAGTTTTTTTTATATTCTCCTTAGCGAGGGATAATAAAAGAGAAAACTTTTAACTCTAGTTATTGAATCTTAAAATTATGCAGGGAATCTTTGACCTCTCAGTTAAGTCCTGAAAAATGTGGTATACCGCCCCATTTCCCGTATAAATCATTGATCCATTAGAGAACACTAAAACTGTATTTATACCCTACACCACCATAAGCGGTTGGGGTATTGTGAGTTTGTCCTGTTGCTTGTAACGCATAGAAAAAGTTATCCAACACCCACCTTAAAGTATATCAATCGACTCAGAATCACTTTTTAAATCGGTTTAACGATGTCCGTCCGTCCGTCTGGCTGGCTGTCCATGTAAACCTTGTGCACAAAGTACAAATCGCAATTTTTAAAGATAATTTAATGAAATTTGGCTTTTATGATACAAGGACAAAGACTATTGAAATTGGTTGCGATCGGTCCATTATTTCTCCTAGCCCCCTACACAAATAACCCCCCGGAATATAATAAATAAACAAATTAAACAATATAAAACGACAAATACGTGAACATTGAAAAAGTAGCCCATAATGCACCTAGAAGACAATTATTATGAAGTAAATAGCAGCAGTAGAAAACTGAACTTTATTTGTCCGACAGTGTTTCATATCTATGTTAATCTATGGTAGGTACTTTGATAGAAAAGTCCATACATATTTAATTTTAAAGAGCAAATGGCAAATAAATAAATAATTAAATCCAATATAAACTCGGATTATCGACCTCGCTTATCCAGATTATTCGGTAATCCTAATGGCATTTCCCAACGCATTATATACCGGATTGATTGCAACTCTGTAATCTGGATTAAATATAAAAAGTAATTTTTTATTTAAATTTTGGTATAGATTTAAAAATACAATTAGAATTATGATGTAAAAGTTGATTGTTTCATTTTCAGTTTAAAGCCAAAAGAATACAAATAAGTTTAGACAAATTAAAAACTATTGAAAAATTTTAGATATGGAATGTTATTAACTGAACATCATGGACTTGATGCTTTAACGTAAATAACAAATATATTTTAGACGTTTCTGCAATCGAGTTTACACTGAAATAAAAATCATTTTTGAAATTTATTAAATTTTTATAAATTAATCAGACTTTTAACATTTTACATAGAAGTCTTTTTAATTCCCCTAAAATATTTACAAGAATTGCTTTTGGGTCGGTCAACACCATATGAAAACTTGATTGCAATGCATTGATCTAATGGTTGATTGATATGTGAAAAGAGCTGCTTAATACATCACATTGACTTTTGAAAGTAATATTTTTTATTATTAATTCAAAAAATATTTTCATGCTCTTAAGAAATCACTATTTTATTGACGATTTAGTGTAAGACTTTGAAATCACCACAAATGCTTCTATTGACAATGAAGATAAGCTGATTGACTTTGCTCTTAATAGCTCAATCGACCAGCTAGGAAAATTTACAATCATGGATTTCAGCTCTAAGTTCAGCTCAAAGGTTTATGAAACTGGGTTCAGGCAGGTTGTAAATTGTATATAGCTCATCCTCCAGATAACTAGATTTTTCTGAACTTTACCTATTTTATGTAAAAATTTTATATTAAAAGTGACTTCAACTAAACTAATTTTGATAGATGAACAAAATTAAAAACTTACGCCCGGTCCTACGATGTCGAACGAAAATTTCGTTATTTATTTTAATGGAAACAAAAACAAAAGCAAAATTTGAAAATTTATTTTTTGTTTACAATATAATTATTAAATAATTATAAATTATTGAAACGAATTTTTCATTCTTTTTCATTTTTCCTTCAGTAATTCTTTTTTAATGAAACTTCACAAAAGTTAAGTGAACTAACAATAATTAATCAAATCTTAAATCTAAACCTTAATATATGTTTAGTCCAATCAACATCAGACTAAAAGCGATTTTAATGCATATGGTTTAACTTCGGTTCAGTTCTGCGGTGTTTCTTCTTCTCAATCTGATATATCCATTACTTCTTGGTATATTTCGTGCTAGTGGGTTAGGATGTATTTCCAATCTTTTCAAGTATGCTCCTGCATGTTCTATTATAGATTCTTTTAACAAAGGAACGTTTAGATTCGATTATAGTTCGCAATATTTTGTTTTGGCGTCTCTGTATTTTCTCAATATTTGATGCTGAGGCAGTACCCCAAAACTGAATCCATTAACTCCATATTGGCTTTAAAACTGATTTATAGAGGAGTAGTTTGCAATCTAGACTTAGCACAGAATATCTGTTAATTAGCCAATTCATTTGGAGTGCTTTCAATTTCATTTGGGTCAACTTTGCATCAATATGGAATTTCGAAGTAAGGCATCGGTCGAGATGTATTCCGAGGTATTTTACCTCCGATTGGGGTATTATTTGGTTATTTACGCGGTGTTTCTTCTTCTCAATCTGATGTATTCATTACTTCTTAGTACATTTCGTGCTAGTGGGTTAGGATATATTTCCAAACTTTTCAAGTATGCTCCTGCATGTTCTTTTATAACATCTTTTACCAAAGGAACATTTAGATCCTTATGTGTGTTAGTAGTTCTTACATACTAAGGGGCTGCGATTATACCGCGTGATCCATTTCGAGGTTCCCTACTATTTTAAAGAAAAAAACACAGAAAATTCAGTTTTAATGGGGAATGTTTATTATCATTTGAAAGAACATTCTTTGGCATTTATTTTTTGAAGATTATGTCTATCAAATGTTGGCCGTTGCTACGTCGCAGATGGTCCATCCATTGAGTTCAATTTTCGATGACTCGTTCGAGCATTTCAACTGGTAACTGGCGAATGACACGCGTAATGTTTTCCTCCAAGGCCTGAATCGAAGCGGGTTTGTCCGCATAAACTTTAGACTTTACATATCCCCATAGGAAAAAGTCTAACGGTGTGATATCACACGATCTTGGTGGCCAATCGACCGGCCCAAAACGTGAAATTATGTGCTCACCAAAGTGTTCTCTCAATAAATCCATTGATTGATGCGATGTGTGGGAAGTAGCGCCGTCTTGCTGAAAACAAATATAGCCAAGATCACGAGCTTCAATTTCAGGCATCAAATAGAAGGTTATCATGGCACGATAACGGTCACCGTTGCTGCGAACGGCGCCGAAACGACTCTCCACGATCTTCGTGTACACTCCTCTCAGCTACGGCTCCTATATTTTCTTCACAGCGTGCTGGATGTGGCCTATTCGGTCGAATATTATTCAATAATGAATGCTGGGTCTCAAAATGGGTGATGGTGTTGCGAATAGTACGCTCAGTAGGCCGATTATGTTGACCATAAGTTGAGCGAAGTTCACGAAACACATTCCTCAGAGAACGTGAATTTTTGTAATAAATTTTGAACGATTTGTAAACGTTGTTCAGGCATAAGTTTTTACATTATGAAATGCCAAATAATACTAAACAAAATTAACAAGATAGCATGACACGACTCATACGTGATCTGTCAAAAAAAGGCTATTGAAAAAATATCTCTACCTGAAGCACCCATTAGTTCGCAATATTTTGTTTTGGGGTCTCTGCATTTTCTCAATATTTGATGCTAAGGACGTACTCCAAAACTGAAGCCATTAACTCCATATTGGCTTTAAAACTAAGTTATAGAGGAGTAGTTTGCAAACTAGACTGAGCACAAAATTTCTGCCAATTAGCCAATTTATTTGGAGTGCTTTCAATTTCATTTGGGTAAACTTTGCATCAATATGGAATTTCCAAATAAGGCGTCGGTCGAGATGTATTCCGAGGTATTTAACCTCCGATTGCTGGGGTATTATTTGGTTATTTATAAGGATAGGTGGGCATGATATTTATTTTCCATTTTTTTTAGCCATCTCTCAATACCAAATATATGATTCTGCAAAATTTGAGATGCCTCTTGTGGGCATTCATGGGTGCTTAAAATAGCTGTATCATCTGCAAATGTTGATGTATGGGTTTGACTATTAGTTGGCATATCGGAGGTGTATAGCAGGTATAACACAGGGCCCAGTACACTACCTTGGGGCACACCTGCTTTAAAGGGCTGAGGGGTACTAAAAAAGTCACCTTCTTTAAGAATAAATTTCCGATCAGTTATATAGATTTTTAATAATTTATGTATATTTATGGGGTAAATTTTGTTCTATTTTATATAACAAACCGTCATGCCACACTTTGTCAAAGGCTTGCGATACGTCAATGAAGAGAGCGGAACAATATTTATTTTCTTCAAACGTTTTGTTTATAACATTTACAAATCTGTGTGTTTGTTGGGTAGTACTGTGTTTTCTTCTAAATCCGAATTGATGATTGGGTATACATTGGCTTATTAGAGGGTATAGCTTGTTGATTAGGAGCTTCTCAAAGAGCTTAGACATATTAGATAATAGACTTATGGTTCTAAACGATTCTACTTTTGTGCGATTTTTTTCCTGGCTTAGGTATCATGGTAACCAGTGACACCTTCTATTCTAGTGGATAATATAAAGTATTATTTTTAATGCTATTATGGTTAGCTCTAAAATCATCTGGTTACTGATTTTATCAATACCAAGTGCCTTTTTGGAGTTTAAATCAACAATAAACTTGTCGATCTCTCGAATCTCAAAGTAAAGGGATTCTTCAACTGCTCTGAAATTTATCATTCGACATGGTGGAACAGGTCGTTAATTTTAAAATAAATTTAAGAATTTTTCTTTCTTGTCCTTAAATCCAAATATACAAAAATTCAAATGAAATTCTCTCAATCTTTTAATATTAAATCATAAATTCATTTGCTTTTAAATACTTTACTTTAGTAAAGCATTTCAAAATTCCCAATACTAGAGTTTATATAATAAAATGTTATTAAACACATTTTTGCATGGCTTTTCTCGAACATATCTTTATTAAAAATTCCATTAATATAAATTTATCAAAAATAATAATGGAAACCAATACACAGGGCACTTGTATATACAACTTTCTCCTCGAAAAAATAGTTGGCAAAGAGCAAATAACAACACATTATAAAATATTTACTCTAAACATATTAAAATAGGGGATATAAAATATTGTTGTATTGTCCTTATTGTGTCTGAGTCCTTTGCACAAAAACCAAATCAAATTATAAACTAAGGACAGCAAACAAAGACACAACAAATAATTTCTTGACAAATTTTACAAATTTTTGTAATGTCTGTGCATCGATGTGTATGTGTATGTGTATGTGTATGTGTATGTGTATGTGTATGTGTGTATTTAATGGTTGCACAAAAATTGCATTATTATGCAAGGTCAGTAACATTGTGCTCAGACAACAAAAATTCAACAGAACACAACCCAACCAAACCAAACAAAACCAAACAACCAACCAACCATAATGATGATGATGATGGTGATGGCAATGACGATGATGACACATGCAATTATTTTTAGTCTGTATTCATGTTTATTTTTTGTTTTTGGTTGTGTTTTTTTTTTTGCAATACTCCCCTCACATATAAACACCTTTGTTCAGTGTTGCAATTTCCTAAAATATATTTTCTGCAGTGCATGACCTCCACTCCTGTTTACCTCTTCTCTTGCAATCTTTCTCTCTTTTATATACGCGGAACTCCTGTTAGATACACAAATACTTCCATATATTTTAAACACCCTCCCTAAATATATATATATATATATATATATATATATATATATGTATGTATAGGTACTAAAAATATAAGTATATTTATACAACATTCACTGTAAATGGTTAGAATGTGGAGAAGAAGAATGGGAGCAAAAAACTAACCTAACACAAACATTTTTGCTTAACCTTAACCCCCTAAAATAAAACCAAAAAAACATTATGAATGCTTTTTGGTGTGTATCTACAAAATACTCGTACAATATCCAAGTACGAGTATCAAGAATTTTTTTTGTCGTATGCATTTGTGTATTTACAGAGTAAGTAAATCGTTACTTAATGCAGCAACCATGGTGGCAGCAGCAACAGCACCAGCAACAGAAGCAATGTTTGCTGCCAGCAACAAACAGTTCAATAACACTCGTCATCATCAAAAAACAACAAATACTTTAGAATAATAATAATAAAAAAGCATTAAAGCAGAGGGGTTTATTTTATTCCTCCACTCAACTCTAGTCTACGAACTTATCATCATCATATTTTACTACTTTACACAGTGGTCGGTCGGTTAGCAAAATGATTTATAAAGGAAATTTAAAATAATATTGTAAAGTATTTTTATGGTAGCATGACATAACGTCAAAGGACATTATGACATGTTGCAACAATTCATAATTGTTATAACAATTTTGAATTACACTATCGGACGAATTAAAGTGCGGTTTCCTAATCCTGCTATTTACTTCATAATAATAATTTTCTAGATACATTATGGGCTACTTTTTTTTGGTGTCCAGATATTTGTCGTCTTATATTGTTTAATTAGATAAATAAATGTAGATGTTTGCAGTAAGATCCACCCACAATCCAGAAACATTTCTTGATTTCAGTTTGGTAAAGTGAAGTGAAATTTGTATATAATTTCTTCAAAAAAAAAAAAAAAAAAAAAAAAAACCATTTCTTTATACAAACTAACAGTTTAGAATTAAAATTAGAAGAAATTGAGGGGACAGTAACCCTAAGATTACGAAGTAAAATGGTAACGATATTGCGCTTCTCGCCAGAAGAGAATTAGTTTCATGATTCCAAGAGCTAAAGAAAGAAGTAATTATAACTATTTTAACTTTTGATGTCAAGAGAAAGCTTAAACATATGAATTTTAAAAGTACATATTCTAAGCATAAGTAACTATTTACTATATGCTGCTAATAAAGGGTGATTCAAGTAGAGATACTTTTTTCAATAGACTTTTTTTTGACACATTACGTCATGTTATTTTTGTTTAGTATTGTTTGTTGTAAAGACTTATGCCTGAACAACGTTTACAAATCGTTCAACTTTATTACGAAAATTCACGTTCTGTGAAGAATGTGTTTCGTGCACTTCGCCCAACTTATGGTCAACATAATCGGCCTACTGAGCGTACCATTCGCAACACCATCACCCATTTTGAGACCCAGCATTCATTATTGGATAATATTCGACCGAATAGACCACGTGCAGCACGATGTGAAGAAAATATAGCGGCTGTAGATGAGAGTGTACACGAAGACCGTGGACTGACGTATGGACTGACGTATGGAACGACTTGGCGCATTTTATATCGAGATCTTAAATTGAAAGCATACAAAATACAGTTTGTGCAACAACTGAAGCCGCTCGACCTTCCCAATAGACTTCGCTTCGCTCTATAGGCTCTTGAAAAGTTCCAAGAAGATCCGATGTTTTCGAGGCAAATTTTGTTCAGCAATGAGGCCCATTTCTGGCTCAATGGGTAGGTAAACAAACAAAATTGCCGCATTTGCGACGAAGAGCAACCTGAAAAAGATTCAAGAACTGCCACTTCATACAGAAAAGCAACGGTTTTGTGGTTTGTGGGCCACTTCATCCAGAAAAAACAACGGTTTGGTGTGGTTTGTGGGCCGGTGGAATCATCGGTCCATATTTCTTTAAAAATGATGCCGGTCAATGGCGACCGTTATCGTGCCATGATAACCGACAATTTGATGCCTGAAATTGGTTTCAGCAAGACTTCGCCACTTCCCACACATCGCATCAATCAATGGATTTATTGAGAGAACACTTCGGTGAGCACATAATTTCACGTTTTGGGTCGGTCGATTGGCCACCAAGATCGTGTGATATCACATCGTTAGAGTTTTTCCTGTGGGGGATATGTAAAGTCTAAAGTTTATGCGGACAAACCCGCTTCGATTCAGGCCTTAGAGGAAAACATTACGCGTTTCAATCACCAGTTACCAGTCGAAATGATCGAACGAGTCATCGAAAATTGAACTCAACGGATGGACCATCTGCGGCGTAGCAACGGCCAACATTTGATAGACATAATCTTCAAAAAAATAAATGCCAAAGAATGTTCTTTCAAATGATAATAAACATTTCCCATTAAATTTGAATTTTCTGTGTTTTTTTTTTTTTTTTTTTTTTTTCTTTAAAAAAGTAGGGAACCTCGAAATGGATCACGCTTTATAATAAATGGAATCTGGGCGTTAAAGCCCCAGAATCATTTCAAAATAAAGCTATTTGCATGAATAAATCAATATTTTATTTAAAAACTCTAAAAACTGAAAGGAGTTTATAAAGAACCATGGAAACGGTTGAAATTTAAAATTTTTATAATAGTAGTTCGTCTAAGGTTTGAACCTTGCCTGCACAGTTAGGTTAGTAATAATTAAAATTACTTGTGCCTTTATCTCTCCACTTAAATGAGTAAAGGAGTTACTTTTAGCGACAATTGCGATGTCGTTAGGATTTTACTTCATAGTCTCAATTTCTTCTAATTTTCACTCCAATTTATTATTTTTTATAACAAAATCCTTTCTTTTGGTCTCAGATTGCAAAATTTCACTTCAGTTTCCCATGCGAAATCAAGAAATCTTTCAGCATTTTCAAATGTAATAATAACCTTAATTGGAACTAAATGAATAGAATATTTAAATTTAGCATTTTTAAAGCATCTACCTTCCGTTTTGTAAGAAAAATTTAAAATATTGGAAACTTAATTTAAAAAAAATGTAGTGTTACTTTATTTTTTCGCACAAAATTCACGACCCACACAACTTTTTTATCTCAAAAACGAAATACAAATAATTCAAAAAATTATATTGTTTATTAAATTAAATAATAGGTTTGTTTCCGTACTTTTTGGATACATTTTGGAAAAATGAGAATAAGTTAAAGTTGCTCTCATAAAAATACCAAATTATACAAAAGTACTGGAACACCATAAACCAAATTATTTAACGCGAATGAAAACGTCAAAATAATTCGAAAATTCATAAAGAATTTACATTCAATTTTAGAATATTTTAAATGGTTTTTTTTATTTGTTTTCTTTTGTTTTTAATTTTTTTAAAAACAAAATTTTTTCAATTAAAATTGTTTTTTATTTTTTTTTTTATTGTTTGTCAACTTACTCACCCAGTCTACCCGAAGAAAAAGTCTGAGCTGTTTCGTGCAAGAAGAAAAAGAATATTATTCTCACAAATTCAATTCGCTCTCATTTACACAGTTCGGAGCAGGCGGGATTATGTGTACGGGAACAGAGCTATTATAATACGACAAATCAGAGATGTTAATTGAAATTTTTTAATTGTACTAAACAGCTATTAAAATTGTACTTTTTTTTTGCCAAAATTGTACCAAAATTAAAAATTGTTGTAAACATTCTCACTTTAAGTTAAGAAATGACGTAGAGATCCCAAAATAAACTTAATACTTTCAAGTTACTTTTATCGATATAAAGAAAATAGTAGCTGTGTTTTGTTGGCAATTTCATATAAAATTTAAATTTGTATACGTTAGGAGTTAAAGTGCGTATATAGTGCTCCCAAATCGGGTTAATGTCGTGTTTTTTTTTTTTTTTTGTTTTTAATTAACAGTCAATGTTAAAACTCAACGGGAGCAACAAAACACAGCTAGTATTATTTAACCTTTAATCTTTTGATGAATTATAATAGTGTTTATATAAATTTTGATAACAATAAATGCTTTTTATTTCTTCTTTAAACCTATCACAAATATTCTTCTTAATTTCTTCATACACAGAAAAAATTATGGCCAAGATTTTTCTAAACAAATCAATATTTGGTTTCAAATAAAATTTTATAGAAAAAAAATTTATTTGATTTTAAAGTTTAGTTTTATTGGTTTTAAATGATGTAAAAATCAATAAAAAAAAAACAAAAACTTTTTTTGTATTTTGACATCTTTTATAAAAATTAAAATGAAATTATAAAACTTCTGAAGCTAGAAATTATTGTCCAGATTTTACAAATAATTTGATATTTATTTTCTTTTGGATTATTCAAAAACTTATGTCATGAGTAGAAAAATAGTTATGTAATATTGTTGTATTATCTCCTACCAAACCTATCCAACCATCATATTATGGATCGATTTAAGAATGTACGTGCGATTCAGAGCTGTAAATGAATCATTCATTTTTGAATTAATTCGCGAATATATATATATATATATATATATATATATATATATATATATATATTTATTTATATACACAATTGTAATACCGGTGGAATTGATGAATTTGGAAGATGTTGGCTAAGTTTTTCTTATATCATTATGAAGGCTTCCTTGTTTAGTCGATAATAACTTATAAATTTAGAAAAAAAATCATTTTATAAAATATGGATACTGTATGAATGTACTTACCCTGCACTTGGGTATGATACTCGTAATGGATCCGAAGCATCTTTTAAAGTTCGACGATGCAATTTTTCAATAGAGTGCTAATGTCTCTGTGACTCTATTACGCTAACTATAGATATTCCCGGCATATTTTCACTTTTTTCAATTTTAAAACAAAATAAATAATAAATTTGTTTGTTTTTCCAATTCTGTTTTTTTATTTTGTTTATATTAAAACATATGATTTTTGTTTTGATTTATGCAACGTTGCCATATGAATCTAGAGAAAAAAAAATGAACTTTTGCAAATTGACAAAATCGATCGAGATCTGAAGAAGCAAAAGCAAATTCGATCGAAATAGCAGATACGGAATCAAAACCATTCCGATCGGAATGTGTGACAGGCCTGTATATTTAATATTGCACATGGTGATCATAAAAATTATTTAGTATAAATAAGTGAAGGTCTTCTTCATACTGGGTTGAAAGACACGGGCTTTTAATATTTTCTTGATCTTAGGAGGATGGACTTTTGAAGCATTTTTATGATTTGATTTGGTTGGATTGTTTTGAAACTGCGATTTTGCACCTAAAATACGACCTCAACAAATTTATACAACTTAATACAATGGACTTACATCCTACATTTATAAAATTTCCATTTTTATGTCTTTTGGTCTTAAATAGTTTCTTTTTTAATGAATTTTTATTTTTGTTGATTTTTTTTTGATTAATGTCATTTTTCTTTAATTGTCTAGAGCTCTGAATTTAATATTTTGCATATTAATTAAATTTTTCGGTTGTCACAACTAATAATAATGGGAATTAAAACTAATAGTGCTGAATTCAATTCGATTGTTGTTTTCAAATTAGTTAAGCAAGTTTAAGTGAACAGAGCTAATAAATCAACAATTTTTTCAATTCTAAGAACCATAATTCAACCCAAATGATGTATTTATAATACTAAACGAAGAAAAACTTTTACAGTTATAGCTTTTTAATAATTTGAATAAAATTTCATTACATCTTAATAATAATTAATAATAAAGAACGAATTCCAACTCATTTGTTTTCTGTGTGTGCAGCAATGAAAAAAAAAAAAAAAATTAAAAAAAATAAAAATAAAAATTCTCCGCCGAGATAAAGTTTTACGGCATTTGAAATTTGACCTTTTGAAAGTATCTTGTAATGTAGATAAATATAATGATCTTTACATGATCAGCCTTTGGAATCTAGTCTACTCACATAATATTGTATTCAACATCTTTCGAATAGTCTGTAAAACTCATTACAATCAGCAAAAGAATTTTAGTTTCATTCCATCACGTCTCAAATTTAACCCATTGAAGACCAAAGAAAACATGTTTATATATATAAGAGCTAAAGAGAAGTTGTCCATTATGTTTTGTAGAAATAGCAAAATAAGAGTCAAAAGGATATTGTAGAGAGAGAATTTGCATGATTATAGATCATGAAAATTATAAAACAATCTAAATTTCAATGCCAAAAAAATGTGTGTACAGCAAAGGTTTCAGAAAAAAAATTTCTTCTTAAAAATAAATTTTATTAAGAAGAGTTAAGGCTGGATCCTAGGGTGCCAAGTGCCAATTTAAAAAGTAATCAAAATTTTTAAATTGTTTAGGCAAAAATGGTATGATCGTCAATATTATTGTTAAAGCTCTAATCAAAGATGGTCCAGGCTGTAACTTTCTTAATGTAATTTTTCGTTTCCTCAAAGAAGCCAAAATTAAGGAGAGAATATTTATAGAACCAAATATCAAACAATTGACAAAAAACCTAACATTAATTTCAACTTTAAGTGACGTCGAGTCTATACTAGACAAATTTTTATCAAGATAAACGTCAAATCAACACGAATTTATGTCAACATTTGTACAAAAACAACAATAAGGCGAATGATTTTTAAATATGCATGCTGACAGCTGTAACAAGCAACAATAATAATCAGCTGCTTAACTGAGGTTACCTTGTATAGATTTGCACTGATTTTGACGTTTGTCTTGATAAAAATTTGTCTAGTATAGATTCCCCCAGGTCTACAACTGAGATTAACGCTGATATAATATGTGAGATAAGGCCGGCAGAGGAGAGTAAACATTTTGTTTATGTTATGTTAAATCTTAAATAAGGGGTACACGTATTCTAATAAATCCTATAAGATATTATTATTTTCAATCAGTTACAGAGTAAACATATCCTTTTTATTTAAGCAATTCGCACTTTTTTAACACAATTTTTATAAAAATGATTTTTAACATTTAAAACAAACACTAAAAGGAAACAATTTTACAAAATAACATTGTTTTTCAAAAATTTCCAAAATACACATGCACACACACACAAGCAAACTTTCGTGTATGTGTATTTTTTTGACAGTTCATCTTATAAGATGGTTGTGTAGAGAAATCTCATCACAACAGTCTCATAATACATCTTATAATACTAATATTTGAATCTACACGTGAAATAATTCTCTCAGAGAGCGAATTTGACACTCTCTGACACAAAAATCTTACATATTATGTTATGTCTAGACGGGCTGATAGATTCGACGTAATGTAGAAAAAAGAAGCCTGGATAAACAGGGTAGCCAGATTTTTGTTTAATCTCTGTCGCCAAATTGTTAATTACAAATCTCTAAAATTTGACAAATTAAAATTTTATTGGGGTTTTAACGAAAAATGAAAAAATTAACAAAAATGTTTAAAGAGCGGTACGATTTTTAGAGCTTTAAATTTGAATTAATTCAATAATGATAACTCCACTAACTAATAATAATAATAATAATAATAATAATAAAAAGGAAATAAAATTTTAATTTAAAATTGTTCCAAATTGTCATACCCAATACCTATTCTGTAAAACGATTTTAGAAAACTAATTCTTTAATGAATGCTTTTTGTTTAAAACTATAACACTCAGAACTAGTTGAATAAGCAGTTGTAGGGTTGTGGAGGCGGTATTTTATATCAACTTATATTTATTTTTTTTATTTTAATGAGCCAGTTTTTAAGGGCAACTTTCTGAAGCCTTTTCGTTAGACTTTTTTAATTTTTCTTTTAAGTTTTTATTATTATATTATATGAAGTCATTAAGGAATTGGTTACTACGGCACTAATTCTAAAGATCCTAATTTTTATCAACAAATTATTACTCACGTTTTGTAGAATATTGTCGGTAAGCTGGCGAAAAGTCCTATGTGTTTTTGAACAACTTTTTAGGAGAGCTTAAAAAACAATTTATTTTTTATACGAAAGCCTTACAAAATTATCTATTAATCGTTCTGATAACTTCGGAACTAATCCAAATATTTGAAAATATATTAAAATTGAAAATGGACAATCAATAAAGCTTTTGGATGGTACAATAAAAAAAAAAATTAGAAAAATACATAGGACTTTTCGTCAGCGCACCACCCAGCAAAAAAAGAGCATAATATTCATTAGTAAATTTACTAATGCTAATAAACACCTATGAATTTAAAAACTGGTTGTCATAGGAGGGAAGTGATCTAAATTACTGAACAGCATGTTATGAAAGATTGTCTTTTTGTGAAATGACATAATTCAACATTTTGTCAGTGACAATCAAAGTGATTTTTAATTAGTCCAAAAGGCACTGCTTCATTAAAAAGTTTACAACAATAAATTTGTTCAATTCTGGTGAAAATTGTAGCCAAATCACTTTACTATAGTTACTTTTATTTAATACATTTATAATTTGCTCAAAAGTACTGAATTGCAATAATTAATTCAGGACCTTAGCTTCTTGCTATTCAATGAGTGTTGTGAATTTTGAACAACTTAAAATATTTTTTGCTGGTCAACGATATATATTTTGAGAGTAGAATTTCTCCAAGCAAGTTGAAGACAACTATGAAATAAAATCCTTCATTTTGTCATATAAGTAAATAATTCAAATTGTCAATTGTTATTAAGAAAACGTTTTAATTTTAAAAAAAATAATAATAATAATAAAAATTAGCGAAATAAATCGACAAAAAATTCGCCATATCGCTAAATGAATAACTCAGTCAACAAAAGCACTTAGAAATCGCCACACCTAACAGCCCTTTGGAGAACGTTCATTGTAGTCATGGAGAACTTTTAAAGAATCCATAAATCCCCGCAATATGATAAACAGTTAAATGAAAGGTCACGTGTCTATAATAATAAATAATAAATTTGTATGACATTTTTGTTATTTTATTAATTTAAATTTTGTAATTTTTATAAAATTTTTCATATACATAAAAAACCTAATTTTTGACGTTGATGATTTCAAATAATCGATTTGACAAAATTTACGATTTTTTTCTTCTCAAAACATGATTTTTAATCAAAAATGTCTGGCAACCATGCCGTAACTGGATAATGAGAGGTCATTCTGCGTATTACATATCTCTTTATGTCACATCAATGCACCTAGGTTCAGAGCACGAAGCCGATGAATTTTAACGCCGGCGGCGATATAATATTATAATATATTCGGCGGCGGTTGATTTTAATAGTCTCAATCAACAACAACAACTTCAACAACAACTTCAGTATCCTAAAGGAAAAGGAACTAACACAAAACATGTCACGGGACTGGTCCTAAATGATAGGGATCGGTTCTACGTTTTATTCCTATTGCTACGATTACTTTGTTTTACAGCTAATTAAAGTGTGCGTTCAAATAAAACATAACACACAAATATTGATATAAATGTTGATCGGAATAAATTACAATTATGAATGAAATAATATATTTTATGTTTTTTTTTTCTACAGATTTATTACGTGTAACTATAGAGGATAAATGAATGATTAGATATGATTTTTTTTTATTTTTTATCTTTAAATTACTAACTCGACTATAATTTGCGTAACTTTTTTGGAACCAGCTGTCTACTTGGTTTAAAATTTGTCAATGTTTTGGGCACAGCATTAGTCTACCTTAATTCCCTTTCGACAAGGGCCCAATATCTTTCAACTGGCCGAAGTTTTGGGCACAAAATTAATGTTATGTTTACGGTAATGACACGATTTTGGCTACGAAGTCCGACCGGTGACTTAATACTGGTACCACGGGTGTCTCGAGCCCCTGGAACTTCGGTTCCAGCCTGACAGATGGAGTTGCCCCCTGGGGAGCTTTTCGGGGTGGCTGTGATTTAAACCCAAATCGCAGGTAGAGCGTGAGCTCAGTGTGGAATTGCATTGGAACCGGGTGCCGTGACCCATAGATTGGAAGGAGTTTTAGATGGGTTCCTATCTGACAATGTCTTCAAATTGGTACTCAAGTGTAGAAGTTTGTTGCATCTTGGGGCGTTGATGGACGCATTGTGCTCACTCGGTGTTGGGCCGTCAGGCAGGTACCCACGTAAATCTTGAACACATCTGTAATAGCACCATGCCAAATCGGCCGAAAGAATGTTGAGACTATAGTTCTTATATAAATTCTTTGTAGACAGTAATTGATATAAATATCTGAGTTTATTGTACCCGATATTGCATATGGTTCACTTCCTTCACCACAGCTGTATATAGCTTGCCAAACAAGAAACTTTTTTTGAAATTTTTATGGTTTTTTTTGTACGGTACTCTTCTGGAACATTTCCTATAATGTCTGCTAAATAAAACTTTTGTCTAGAAAACTGTGAGCAGTCAGAACTGATGTACGTTTCATCATCCATTACACAAAATTTTTTTAGGAACTTTTCTCTCTTTTTAGCTTAAGCATTATTTTTTTGCATTGATATCTGCTATTTATTGCACTTAAAATGTTTTAAGTCCAATATTGGCTTTAACTATGCGCAAATAGAGTTCAGAATATTTGATACGTCTAGCCACTTCGCGTCTGCAAATATTTGGAATACTACTGCTCCACCTTTTTGGCTTTGTGGTCTTTTATTTTTTCCCGTTCCAGATTTCCGATAAATTGTATTGATCATTGTTTTACTATTTTATCATTCTAAAAAATAATTATCTGCTGACACGTAGCTTTTTTTAAAAAAATTTTTTTGTATATTCAATTTGGTTAAGTTTAGTTTCAAAGATTTTTGTTACTTTTACTTTCTATAGTGAATCAAGCACACAAAATATTTTGAAAATTCGTATCCTTCTAAAATCTGGAGAATTTTTCAGAGATATATTGATTACAATTTTTCAGAGATATATTTTATTCGAACGCACACTTCATTGCTAGATATTGTTATTGTCACTGCTTTCTGGAAGCAGAACGACTTAGTGACTTAGTAAAGATAGAAATTGCGAAATCTAAAAATTAAACAATTTTGAGGACTCTGACAAATTTTTCTCAGTGTAAAAGATCTCGGAGTAGAAAAACCTTAATAATACTTTGTTAGGCTTAAAATATTTACAGTTTAGGAAATTGCAGATTAGCTACCTAAAAAAAGTAAAAATACATAATCCGTCAAGCCCGACTATATGATACCCTACAGCATTATGTATGTACATCATAGTTCGGAGAGGTATGTTATATGGGACCTTTGACCAATTGCTGATCGATACTTGTATTAAGAATATATATTATATATATTATGTTATTTACACGTTTTATTATAAATAATTATAAACCAATTATGATAAAATTTGGCACTGTGATTTGTACTTATGTAAAACGTACTATTTGCGTCAAATATTAACTTGATACTAATATTTGTATGGAATTTGCCCCCGTTAAAGTGGTTTTCGGAAGAGAGGTTTATATGGGAGCTATGGTCAATTATGAACCATGTGCAATCATGATTTTGTGCACACAGATATAAAAGACTTATATATGAAAAATACCAGTTAAATATTTCTACATTTAAGGCATTCATGACCGCTAAACCTCTATTCAGGGGGGGACATTTATATGGGGGCAAGGTGAAATAATGGACTGAACTAATTTCAATAGCCTCCATCCTTGGACCATAAAAGATATGTGTGTCAAATTTCATTTAATTATGTTTAAAATTGTGACCTGTAGTTTGATTACAAGATTTACAGGGACGGACAGACAGACGGACGGACATCGTTAAATCTACTCAGCAAGTGATTCTAAGTTGATTGGTATACATTTAGGTGTTTGTTTTTGTGTGTTACAAATATCAGCACAAACGCATAATACCGCAACCACCTATGGTGGTGGGGTTTATAAAAAGTCGAATTTAAAAATTGCTATGTTTTTTAGGTTAAAAGAGGATCATAGAAAAAAAATTATTTACAAAATTGTGATGGATCTTTAAGCATAAGACTATGTAGATTTTTTGAGTCCAGGCAATGTTTCATCACTTGAAAGGTCAATAAAAATTTTCCAAATGTGAAGAAGCTTTTAAGGATTCTCTGAAATATCTATTTTTAAATAAGAAAGTTCTTTAAATTTGTTATTTTTTTATTTCAATATTTTTGGAATTTCTCTTTGAAAAGGACTCTTGCTAAAATAACTTGAACCACCAAGATATCAGAGCTATGATCAAAACTTTGTGGTATGAAAGTATTGAACAAATTTGGTTCATTGATAGTTCTAAACCGATTGAGAATTACATTGACTTAAGATTGTATTTAGGGAGAAGTTCAAGAAGTATGAGATGTAGGATTGTATATAAAATAGTGAGTTTGCTGCTTACAAGGCTAACCTCAGTCTATAGACTCATTAAAGAAAAAAAAATTTTCTTTGCACTAAATTTCATTAAAATATTCTTATTTTTAAAGGGACATTTGTATGGGGGCTATGTGAAATTATTTACTGATCAAAATCAATTTCAATAGGCTTCGTTCTGTAACATAAATATCCCACGTGCCAAATTTTATTGAATTATCTTTAAAATTGCGATCAGTACTTTGTGCACAATGGTTACATGGACAGTCAGCCAAACGACCATCCAGCCAAACGGACGAAGATCATTAGATCGATTTAAAAAGTGATTCTAAGTCGATTGGTATACTTTAAGGTGGGTGTTGGATAACATTATCTATGTGTTACAAACATCAATACAAACGCATAGTACCCCACCCAAATATGGTGGTGTAAGTTATAAATATTATATTTTAAGAAAAACTACTAAACTCAATTTTATTAATAACAAAATAATTTACTTATAATAATTTTTATTATTCCAAAAAATAAAATTTTTTTCACAAAAATAGTTAATATTTTATGGACATGAAATATTGAACTTCTATAATATTGTACGAGGTCTTCACTCGGACTTAAGTCTTACAAATTCCCCTCTAAAATATTTGGGACTGAAAGCATGGATTCACATGTATTGACATTAAGTCTGTTGGACAATTTATTTTTCATAAGTGATAATTTAGAAAAAATTGCGTTCTGCCGAGGCACTGCTATGAATCAAAGTAAAAATATAAATTAGGATATAAGTAGTCATCAAAACTATTTTTTAGTTTTTAACAGTTACATTTCATTTATATATCCTTCAGGGGTTTTTTTCATCAGTATTATATGAAATAATCTCAAAATAACTAATTTCTTCATGGGAAATAATTTATAATGGGTCGAGATATTTTAAATAACTTTATTTCTCAGATTGTTATCAGATATTTATAAAAAGTTTCCATTTAATACCATTTTAAAAAAGGGGCCAACAAAGTGGTCAGGTGGTTGAAAAGAGCAATTTGTAACGTTGTCTATAATCCGGATTATGTAATAAAAAGTACTTTTTTTTTATTAAAATTTTACTAAAAATAAAAAATTATATAATTATTATATAGGAGTTGATTCTGCTTGAATTCTTTCATTTTCGCTTAATGTTTCTTTAAAAAGTTCTTCAGTAAAATTTGTTTTTTTTTTTTTTTTTTTTTTTTTTTTTAGATAAAAACTTAAAATATTAAATGTTATTTGACGAAAAATTTGAACTCGATACTCTAAGTGTTTCACATGTTAAATAAAAAATATAGTTTAATAGTTTTGTTTTTTTAAAAATTGAAAAAGAAAAAAATCCTCGATAAACCATAGTATTCCACAATCCGGATTGTGGTCTGCAATATTTATCCAAATTCTCTAGCTTCTGGTTTTTAATAATAACGAGATTTTAAAAATCAAAATTTTGTTAAAAGAACGAAGATTTTAGTTCATCAAAATATTAAGCTAAATGTTCTTTGGAATATGTATAACAGCATGTATAATTCAGATAACACATACTTGAATACCTTATGATAAAAACAGAATTTTAAAAAATCCCCAATTTCAGAATGAGTTTTTATTATTTACCTTAATGTTCTTATAGCTTTGGTCCTAAAAATAAATAATATATCTCTTTTGTTTTTAATACAAACAGTTTCTCTTCTTAGTACTTCTCTATTTTTAGCATTTTCTAGCATTATTCTCTGTAAATTCTTTCACCTAAGTGTGGTTTTGGCAGGACTACACACAATATATTTACATACTTGCCCAAATGATAATCATACTTTTACTGAATAAAGTTATTGTACATAAAAATTAATGCAAAAATATTTAGATATTAAAAAAAAAAAAAAAACAAATATCAAGGGAAAATATATCAAATGTGTCGCTATCAATACAGCGCAACTTCCCAATAACAAAATATCGGAATTCAAGCTAACAATGATAGCTTGCTGTACAATTATTGAAAGATTCTAGATCGAATATTAATTAACTCATTTGTTATCATCTCGCATTTATCTTGAAAATTAATGAAATTTGAGATCAAATTTCCTCGGCAATAGGGTTTTCCTAAAAAGAAAAACGCCTTGCAATTTAATTCTACCAATATAAATTTTCAGAACATCAACCAGTCTACGAAGAACTACAGTGCAGCGTCATCATCATTATAGTCTATGAATTCTACTATAACTCTAGTCATTTATTATTGAATTTTTGATGTTGTGTTTGTTGTTGCACATAAAATGGAATGTGTCTACATAATACACAAATGTATAAAATGCATGAGAGCATGTTTGTTGTATATATGTATTTTTCCTTTAATACATATTTTTTTTTTCTACTGTATATAAAATGTAGAATGCATGCAGTAATTGATGATGCTAGAGTCATTTTATAGATGAGTTCAGGCGGCAGCATCATAATCATCGTCATCATCTACAACAACATCAACAAATCCAATCATCTACGAATACGAGTATGGATTAAACCATACAAAGTTTAAAACAAAAATGTGCTATGACAGACGGACTGATAGATAGACTTACAGACGGTTCTATATAAAAAAATACATATGTACATTCATATGTATTGTACATATGTTTATATATAAAGATGCATAGACAGACATAACAAAACAATATAAACATTGTTTTTTTTTTTTTTTTTTTTTGTTTTTGTTGAAGTATTAAATGTGGTACGTGCACCAATATATCTTTTACATACACATGCTACAAATATTTTCTGACATGTGTTAGTATTTGTCTGCTTAAATGTATATTTTGTTGTTGTTGTTTTTTTTTTTTATATCAAATAAAAAGTTCTCATATAAATTTTGTTTTGCTTGTTAAAATTCTCTTATTCCATTTTAATGTTCTCAATGTGGACATTAATGCTGTTGAAGATGATGTTGATGATGATGATGCTGGTGCGGCATTGCATTTAAAAAATTATATACATATATTTATGCAGCATATCCCTTCTACATCATTATTACCATAAACAACATTATTAACCTTTGAAATCCATGTTCATTATTATCGTCTGCGTCTTTAACATTATTAAAGTTGTTTTTTTTTCTTTCTTCCTGCCTTTTTTTATAGTTTTTATTCCTTATTTTTGTTATTTTTTTTTGGAATATTTGTGGTTAGAATCTGGTATGATGTTTCACAATTCGGTTTGACATTATAACAAGTACTTCTTACTATCATTTGTGGTAATGTAAACTAAGAAGCAGGAAAAGTTTCTATTAGAAATTAACTTTCTTCTGGAAATATTGATTAGTGCAGAATGAGCAAGAATATGTGAGAAAAAAAAAAAAAAAAAAAAATGCTATAAAATATTTTGAACATTAAGGAATTTCAATCAGAAAATAATTTTAAGTGAAGAATTTAAATTTTTAAAACATTTTTGAATACCTACATAGATTTCGAATTTAACTTTAGTAATTATTTAATTATACGACTTGAGAAATATTCTGCAGCACCTGCGACATGAAATAATTCTAAAATTACAAGAATCAAAATAAATATCACTTATTTGCGACTAGAGAAGAAAAAAAAATCTTAAAACGTTTTGAGAGGGGTTTCTCGAACAGATTACCGGCATAAAGTCCAATTTTAAAAGTTCGAATTTTGCAAAACTATAAACAAATATCTCATTCAATAGCTAAAAATATGTTCCAAACTTATTATTATTATTATTTTTTTGATATGACATTTGCTGAACTAAGTATTCGCCTTCAAAGTCCAAGTTTTTTCAAACATTATTATTTTTTTTTTAACTATTGGAGGTTAAAGCTAATTTTAAATATAGAAAATCTATATACGGTAACATTTTTTAAAATATTTTTCCTTATATTATAATTTATAAATTATTTATATCTGCATTGGAATGCCCAAGGCATAACAACTGAGTCAGCAGCTGCCCAGCTGGAATACTTTTTACACAAAAGGAAAATCGATATTCTCCTTTTAAATGAGACTTTTTTGAAACCGTACCACAAATTTCAACTTGGTGGTTATAAAATTTATAGAGAGGATCGATCTACTCATGGCGGAGGAGTTCTAATTGCAATTAAAGGTAACATTAAGCATACGTTGTTACCAAAAATAAAAACAAGTACTGCTGAAAGTATTTCAATACAATCCAGTTCATACTACCAATTTTAAGGCTGATTTGGATAAATTAACTTCATTTTCAAAAGACTATTTTATTTTCGGTGATCTGAATGCCCAACATACACATTGGAATTGTATGTCAAATAATTCGGCTGGTAATGATCTCTACAGCCACTGTCTTCAATCCAGCTACTACATTTATTACCCAAATGGACACACTCGCTTTGGACAAAATATAAACCCCATTCAACCGTCCACAGTAGACATTCTTTTATCTAACTCGTGCCATCATTTTTCAAACTTTGAGACACATCCAAATGCTTTACAGTCGGACCATGTACCTATATCTTGTGTTATTTCTGGACAAGTTCAAAACATGACATATTCAGTTCCCTTGTATTATCGAGCAGACTGGTCAGCAATCAGAAACTGGGTGGAAAATGAAATTAGGTGTTAGAATATTGATCAACCCGTTACTAATTCAGGTAATCTGGATTTTTATTTTAACAAATTAATATCTATAGTTAAAGAAGCGTTTAATAAAATACCTCTCGGTTATAAAATTCCGTGGCAACGAGAAATCTCTGAAATTAGTAAAATGTTAATTAGTCAGAGAAATAAATACAAACGTAAATTTCAAAGATGTCGCGATTTTAATTATAAAAATCAATTGAAAAGCATTTTGAAGCTATTAAATAAACTTATTGATTTTCACCTTAATAAAGACCGCAATGAATCTTGGTCAAAATTTATTTCGAATTTGCCCTCGGGCTCTAAAAAGTTTTGGAATGTAAAAAAAGCACTGAAAGGAAACAAAATGTCTTTTACTGATCTTCATGTAAACGGTGAAGTTTTAAAAACTGGCAATGAAAAAGCTAATTCAATAGCAGACCTATTTGGTGATTCACACACCATCACTTTAAATAACTATTCACCTATGGACTCGGCCGTCTCAAGATTCATTCATGATCTTGACGATACACTTCTTGACAGATCTAACGTAGAGCTTACCAATTTAGATGAAGTTAAATCGTTTGTACTTTTATTGAAAAATAATAAAGCCCCTGGTTTAGATGGCATTAATAGCATTATCCTTAAAAAGATGCCCGATTACTTTTTTGAAACTCTATGTAAACTTTTCAACTCTTGTTTAATAGAAGGCTATTTTCCAACTATTTTTAAGAAGGCAAACGTTATCCCAATTCCTAAGCCTGGAAAGGATCCTAAATTACCGTCTATCTATAGACCAATCAGCATCCTAAGCCTATTGGATAAAGTATTTGAAAAAATAATTAATAAGAGAATTTTAGATTTTTCCAACCAAAATAATATTATTGACCCTCAACAGTTTTGATTCCGCAAGGAGCACTCCACAGTACATC
This sequence comes from Protocalliphora azurea, assembly GCA_932274085.1. Classification (NCBI taxonomy): domain Eukaryota; kingdom Metazoa; phylum Arthropoda; class Insecta; order Diptera; family Calliphoridae; genus Protocalliphora; species Protocalliphora azurea. The sequence goes on along the minus strand of OW026520.1, from coordinate 34,003,438 downwards.
AACTAAAAAGAGTCGTTAATTTTATTGAATCAAACAAAAGAAATCGTAAAAGCACTGGAGTTACCTGGTTTTTAAACTAAATTCCTTCAATTATCCAACGTATTTGCAAAAGATAATAAAGAGTTTTTTAGATCAGCGCTCATTTGCTGTATCTATAGATAACACGCTATATAGTGATAGACAAATCCCTGCGGGTCTGCCTCAAGGATCGGTATTATCACCTACTCTTTATTCAATATATATTTCCGATTTTACTATTCGTAAGAATCAAGAAGTAGCTTTTTACGCTGACGACATTGCGGCGTCCTCACGCCTCCAACCAGAGACCATTCGGTTCATTGTGATTCCTTTATGAAAAATAGAGAAAGCTGACAGATAAAGTAAGAGAAAAATCCTAGTGGAATATAGCAAAAGATTGAAAAGAAAGATAGCTAAATATAAGAAAAATTAGAAAGGTGTGGAACCTAAATCCCATGAAATCAACCTGACTAACTCTAAGTCACTTTATTCCTATTACAAACCCTATAAGATTGCCGAGTTCTTCACTCGCAATCTACTCTAGTTCGTGTAGAATACGGCTCCCACACCATTTCAGTCTACTTCGTTGAAGCCCTACAAAGTGACAGAGTATATGCTCCACTGTCTCTAGCTACTCCACATAAGAAAGGTGTGGAACCTAAGTTCCATCAAATCAACCTCACTAACTCTAAGTCACTTTATTCCTATTACAAACCCGAGTTCTTCACTCGCAATCTCCTCTAGTTCGTGCAGAATATGGCTCCCGCACCACTTCAGTCTATTTCGTTGAAGCCCTACAAAGTGACAGAGTATATGCTCCACTGTCTCTAGCTACTCCACATAAGAAAGGTGTGGAACCTAAGTTCCACCAAATCAACCTGACTAACTCTAAGTAACTTTATTCCCATTACAAACTTTATAAGGTTGCCGAGTTCTTCACTTGCAATCTCCTCTAGTTCGTGCAGAATATGGCTCACACACCACTAAAGTCTACTTCGTTGAAGCCCTATACAGTGACAGAGTATATGCTCCACTGTCTCTAACTACTCCACATAAGAAAGGTGTGGAACCTAAGTTCCACCAAATCAACCTGACTAACTCTAAGTCACTTTATTCCCATTACGAACCCTATAAGATTGTAGAGTTCTTCACTCGCAATCTCCTCTAATTCGTGCAGAATATGGCTCCCACACCACTTCAGTCTACTTCGTTGAAGCCCTACAAAGTGACAGAGTATATGCTCCACTGTCTCTAGCTACTCCACATCATCGCACGTCCTGCAAAAATCTGACGTGCCAGTGTAACACTTACTGGTCATATTTCCTATTACGAGGTAACCAGTAATTATGCCAACAATGATCCTTAGGTTTACACGACTCATGTCTAGAAGATGCTTCGAATCTGCTGGTTTAAGACTAGGCCATAACGCTCTAGATAGCTTGTAGAGTCCGTTCTAGTCCCCCAAGCATCATACGTTCTACCTATGGTCCATTCCCTTATGGCCATGAAATATGACCCAGTCGATATGAATTTAAATTTTTCCGATTTTTTTTTTACGATTTCAAAAATATTATGCCGATTTTGACATCGATTTTTTTTTTATCGTATTTTGACGATTTTACACTATAATTATTTGGCAACTGGTGACTTGGATATCCAGAACGATTTGAACTTCTTTAGCGCGGCATAGGAGTAAGTTTTTATTATCTGCTGATAAATTCTATTAGGTTTCTCAGGAAACTGTATGTTTGAACTTATTGGTTACTTGTGTAATAGCTACTCTAAGAGCTGCCTAGCTATGAAAGAATTCTTTAAATATCCGAGCCTATAACAACGCATACTGAGATTTCTCGTTAGGTTAATTTGTCAATAGTAAGTCTGTCTTACTTTTCGGATAAAATTTTTAAAATTAAATTTTATAATGAAAATATCTTTTATTGTGCCAAAATTTGCTTTGAATCGAGATACTAAATACTTCATTATATTTCTATTTAAACCAATTGAACATAGTAAATTGTCTATATTATGTTCCAAAAATTAACTTCCATTTAGCTTTAACAAATTAAAATATTTAACAAGAAATTTGCTGAAGCGAACAAAGAGCCTTTAGTGAATTTTGAAAACTAAATTTTGAACAATTGAAACGTGTTGACTTTTTAGTTTTCCCTGAAAATTATTAAACAAAAATATTCTCTTTTTATGAAAATACTAAATTTTATTTAAGGGTAACAACTACTATTTTGCAACTTTGACCTTAACCTAAACAACCCCACCTTAACTTCAATTTGCACAATTAATTATTCCTACAACAGATGTTTTGTCTCATTCAGTGATCTCATCTATATTTTGCTAAAACTATTAACAAATTTTCATAAAATAAAATATAATAAAATGCTATAACCTCCAAAAACAAATGTATATTTTTAAAGTTAATTTTGAATGGAAACCAAACAAACCAAGAGTTACAAAATGAATACAATGGATTGAATAAAAAACGGTTAAAGAATATAATTAGAGGAGAGGTTTGTTGCCCCTAACATTTCAAACCATTAAGGAATACAGAGTAGAAACAAAAATAATTATGTTGCCAATGGCGGTACGAAAATAAAAATACTAAAAAAAAAACGAAAAATGAAAAATTCAAAAACTCAGAAATAATTTATTTTTAAATAACAAAAAAAAATAAAAGAAAATAATAATAATAATAAGCAAATAAGAAGTAAATAAACAAAAGAATTCTTTATACAACAAAACAACAACAACAAAAGGCAATACAAAAAAAAGCATGATGTTAAAGACCACATACGGCTGAATGACTGACTGACTGACTTACAACATGGCTAGAGTTGTAAGAAGAATGTACATACCTACACATACATACATACATACATACATTCTTTATGAATGTATAGCTAGTGGGGTTCTTGGTTGGTTTGCTGGTTGAATGATTGCCTGCCGGTTGTGGTAATACGTTTACTAGCTATTGTTGTTGGTTGTTGGGTTGTATCAAGTTTTGTGCCTGTGCCTGACAGAATGACTGTGGCTCAGACGAAAAAAATATTGAGAGTTTGGGAACTGAAAAGGAAATCTTGTTTATTCCTTAACAATAGTTTAAATAAGTTTTAAATATAGATCATATTCATTCGCATGAGTATAAATTTTCTCCATCTGAAAGTTTATTATTTCGTTAGAAAAAAATATTTATAAGAATTTTCGAATTTTATTGTATCAGACATTAGAAGTGTCAAAATAAATAATAAAAATAAAACATTGATTACCATAATTGTTTGCTACGTTCCAAAAATTTCAAATTCGAAATCGAAAATTCGTTACAAAAATTAATAGATTAATTATTGTCATAGTTTACTATGTTCGAAAAATTCAGATTTTGAAAAACTTTTAAAATTTTGAATAACCATTACAAAAATAACAACTGTTGTTATAAAAACTTGAATTCAAGAATTTTTAGCAATATTTGAAAAAATAGAACATAATTAAAAATTTTCAAGCATTAGAAAAATGTTAAAATTTTGAAAATTCGTTTTAATATTAATTTAATGCAATAAAACATTAATTTTTGTATTTATTTGCAATTTTTGAAAAATTCAAATCATTAAAAAAATTACACATTACAGTCATTTTTGCTATAAAATATTGTTTTCAGTCATTTTTAACAAAATGTTTAAAAATTTTAAAAACAATTTAAAAGTTAAAAAAAAAATTAACAAATTTAATCAAATTTTGAATATTTATTACACAAATTACCATTATTGCCATAAAATGTTGATATCAGGTGTTTCTAACAATGTTCGAAAATTTCGAACATAATTCAAAAAAAAAAAAAAAAAAAAAGAAAAAACTTTACAAAAATGATAAAATATTGAAAATTGCATACAAACATTACCATCATTACCATAAAATATAGATTTTTATAATTTTTAACACACTCAACAATATTTATAAATTTCGAACTTCAATAATAATTACAAAAATTTACATAAAATATTGATTTCATGTGCTTTTAACAATGTTCGAAAAATTCGAACCTTAAACTTTCGAACTTTGAATATTCATTATAAGATTTACCTTTATTGATAATTTCATGTACTTTTAACAATGTTCGAAAAATTCGAACATTAAACTTTCGAACTTTGAACATTCATTATAAGATTTACCTTTATTGATAAAAAAAAAAATATTGATTTCAGTAATTTTTAAAAATTCAAACAAATTTTATGATTTCCTAACTTCAAAAATATAAGAAATTTTGAAAATTCATTACAAAAATTTCCATTATCAAATTAAGACATAATCTAAAATTAAAAAAAAAAAAAACAAGATGAAGTTATATATTCGGCTGTGCCTAATCTTATACACCCTTCACTGGTGTTGAGATGTGTTATATGAAAATGAAATACGATATTATATTGAATATCGTCTAAACGGTTGAACTGATTTTTAAGAAATTTTATTTTTTTTATTAAGTAGCAGGCAGTGTATGTATGAAAAAAAAAATAATTAAAATTAATTAATAAACAAATAATATGTAAATAATTCTGTATGATTAATAAACATTTTTATCTATTATTTTGAAACAAATGTAATGGACTCAATAAACAATTTATAAAAATATATGATAATATGGAATAATAATATGATAAAATGAAATCATAATGTGATAAGATTGAATATTAATATAATAAGATGGAATAATATGAAAAAATGGAATCATAATATGAAAAAATGGGATAATAATATGATAAGATGGAATAATAATATAATAAAATGACTTCATAATCTGATAGCATGGTATAATAATGTAATATGATTGTATAATAATATGAAAAAATCGAACCATAAAATGAAAAAAGAAAGTGTATGTTGTGCAAGATAATACAAAATATTTTTTATTAACTAAACGCTTTAATAGTAGTTAATTCATATCTTATTTTGCTGGAATCACAGCAAATATAACAAAACCTTGTCTACTTATGTTAATGAAGATGGAAAACAAAACATGTTTAAAGTTATGAATTTTTCAATCATATTTGTAAAAAGCATATTTATTTGTAATATTTTTCTTACAATTAAAAAGTGATTGGAATTCGTATTGCCTAGAAGAAAAATTTTATTGCCGCTATACTCATATTCGTATTGCGGAAGTTTCCTCCATCGGGAGCAATTGTGCGCCACGGGCAATACATCTAAGCAATAAGAAATCAATACACCTAGAAGAAAAATAAGCAATATTGCTAGATAATTATCTAGGTGAAAAACAGAAGATACCGTCAGATAATCTTCTGGAAGATATAACAAATATATAGAAAAAATTATCACTAAAAAAAATTTTGAAATAATATAATAAGGAAAATTTTTACATCTTGTAAATCATGAGTGACGAAAACTAAAACATAAAATATCCACTTTTGGCTAAAAGACAAACAAATTTCTGCAATATCTTTTAATTTTTGAACAATTTTTCGACAACTGAAAAAATTGTGACTGAAAAATAAAATAGGATATCATCAATTTATTGTGGAGATGATAATCACCTTACGAAAAAAAGGCGATAGTTTGAGGATAAAAATAATAAAAAAAAAATTAAATTTAAAAATTTTTTGTTGTTTATTTTCTAATTTTCTGAGAAAAACACAATATTAGAAAAATATTGCTTTGATGATTTTCATCCAAGTAATAAAAAGAAGATATTGTGTAAATTTCTTCCAGAAACATATCTTCCAAATGTTTGTAGGGTTATTGTTATGGAAAAAATAATATTATTATGGTTGGAAAACGAGGTATGTTTTAAGAACAAGGAAAAAGATTGGTAATATTTAATAACTGTAGAAATAAAATGATGTTTTTTATACTAAGAAAAAAATTTTTTTTGCTTAAAATATTCAAAAACATACAATTTTTGTAGTCAATAAAATTTTGATTGAATGTAAACATTGAATGATAAAACTGAAACAAAAAATTGTTGTCATAAACAAAGCATTATTAAAATTAATGAAAATCAACTATGAGAACATAATATTGTTGTAGTGACAATGCCATAATCATGTTTTTTCTCTGTGTATATCATATAGGACGAGAAAAGGCTTTCATATATATCGGGTGATATAAAAGGTGTCCGCGATTTTTTTTTTTTTGGCGCTAGATGGGGTTGATGCCCATATATCGTGGAACACTAATTCGATTGTAACAAAGAAACACGAATTTGAAATATAATATTTCAAGTTACATTTTCCGTGTTCTTTCATTCGTTGCTCGTGTTAAAAATTATATTGATTTGAAAATTTGTGTAATATATGAAGAAATGTGATATGTGGTGCTTTTACTACAAAAAAAAAAAAAAAAAAAAAAAGGAAAAACGCTGCAATAAAAAAAATGCCGAAAAATGTATAAAGTGTACGCTGCGAATGCCGTGAGTGAACACCGGACCCAGGAGTCGTTTGCTCGATAGTTGAAATTTTGCAACTGGTGGTGCAAGACCGATGCGCAAGATATGAGGATATAGCGAAGGCACTAAACATCAACCACCTGACAGTTTGAAATCATTTGAAAAAGGCTGGCTACACAAAACAGCTTGATATTTGGTTGCCATATGAATTATCGCAAAAGAAAATTTCATTGACCGAATTACCATCAGTGAAATGCTGCTGAAACTTAACGAAATAGAACCATTTTGGAAGCGAATCATTAGGACGATGAAAAATGGGTTCATAATGAGAATATTAAGCGAAAAAATCATGGTTAAAAGCCGGAGACCCTCCACAAATGACTTCAATGTCTGATTTTATGGCAAACAAGGTTATGCTAAGTGTTTGGTTAGACTGGAAGGAAATTGGCCATTATAAACTGTTACAATCTGGCGAAACTATCAATTGTGAATTCTACTATTCACAACTTGATCGTTTGAACGAAGCAATCAAGAAAGAGCGATCAGAATTCGCCAACAGAAAATGTGTTGTGTTCCATCAAGCCGCACACATATTCGACAACCCGCCAAAAATTTATTGCACTTGGCTGGGAAGTTTTGATGCACCCACCTTATAGTCCGGATCTTGCACAGTTCCATTACCAATTGTTGCGGTCTCTGCAAAATTCTCTTGATTGCGAAAAATTGGGCAACCGAAGAGCCGCTGAAAATCACTTGGTCAAGTTTTTCGCCGATGAACCACAGCGATGAAATTATGAAGCTACCCGAAAAATGGCAAAAAGGTCATATATAATATGGCGAATTTGTAATTGATTAAAATAGATTTTCAATAAATAAAATTTTCGCTCAAAAATATTACATAAAACCGCGGTTACTTTTTATATGACCCAATAATTCATTGCACTTATTTTCCTTTGTGTTCGTTAATGTTGATCATATGTTCCAATATTAAGTCCATAAAGTATTTTAAAATTGGCGCCACTGAGCTCTGCAAAAGGCTAGAATACGAGCTAATCATATATCATATTGCTCTTCTGCAGCTAGAAGATTACGCTCAAAATTTGTATTTTTTGAACTATTTACTGAAGTTTACCATATTTTGGATGAAAGAAATTTTTCTTATTTTTTTCTGGACTTGTTAGTTGGATTAATTTGAAGCCCAGACAATTTTAAGAAGTTTGGCATATTTTTGCATATTTTAGTCTTAACAGCATATTTTGGATTTAGCAGCATACTTTGTTATATTTTATGCTTAAAATCCTTATTTTGCATATATTACTTTAAAGAGCATAATTTTGCATATTTTGCATTTAAGAGAAAAAATTTTCAGATTTTTCACCCAATTTAATTTTTTACATAATTTATCATTAATAAAATTTTTGGTTTACTGTCGCATACAAATCAGATGATCTAATTATTTGCTTCCTATAAATTGATAGAAATGTTGCAATTTTCTGATGCTATGTATTAGATTTAAATATTTGAAAGTGCAAAAAGATAATATTTTTAGCAAATGCTAATAAAAATCAAGTTACTTTTAGCATGAATACTCCGTAGTTTAAAATTTAGATAGAAAAAATATTTTAAAAGATTATTTTATTTCTTAATTTTAAGGATATATTTTCTGATTTTAAGAGCATTTTCTATGAGCATAGAATCCTTTTTTTAGAGCATATTTTGGGTTTCACCGCTTACGACAAACGTCAAAACTAAAATTAATTTTACCCAGATTTTTTTAATAAAAATTAATTTAAATCAATTAAAAAATATAAAAATTTCAGTTCCCAGTATGTCTGGTGTTACTCAAATCATAAATTAGAAATTTTAAAAAACTAAACTTGAAAGTTTTATCAGATAATAATGTTAATAAGAAATAATTTTAAATAATTTTGGGAACTGATTAAGTACAAGATAATTGTTTACAAATTTGTAAGAAATTTACTTAAAAACCATTTGAAAAAACTATAATTTTCTACAAATTTTATTTTCAAACAATTTGATTGTTGTAATGAATCGGGCCCGAAATAAGCTATAGTAAAACAATTGCTATAGTAAAACAATAAAAGAACATTTCATAAAAACCCGGTTAACCGACAGAAAAAACCAGGCCTAGCGAATAGTTCGAAACGAAAAATTATTCGAAACCGGTTGGTTTTTTAAAGAGCAAAAACCGATTAATCGGTTTCGATTTTTGGATACACTATGTAAAACACAATTCTGGAAAATATTTAAAATTGGTTCTATTTACACATTTTAAAATCCTCAGTTAATTTTTCTTTATAGTTTCATTTCTAGTATAAGATTTGTTTCTTAAAAGAACTGAATAATATTGTGTTTTCAGTGCAAAAATTCTCAACTTAATAATTTTTTTTATAATAGTGAATATTTTCGAAGCGCAATTTATTTAATATTCATTTCCACAAACCAATAATACAATTAAAAAGTCAAAAACTTAACTTGTCAAAAGTAAAATTATTTTGAAGTTTCACTAAATTCTTAAGACTTTCTATGAGGAAAAGTATTAATACTTTTGAAAAATAAAATATTTCGTATTTTATCAGTGTCTTCTGAATGTAATACAATGATTTTATGTTTAATTTAGTTTTCGCTTTTCCTTCAAACTTTTGTATAATTTTAATTTTGATACACAGAAAAAAAAGTCACCAATTACCAAATATTTCACTAAATGATTCAGTCAATCAAAAACTTTTTTAAATTTCAGAACTCACCAAAATAATTACAATTACTAAAATCTGAAAAAATGTAAAAACCAAAAAAAAAAAGCTTTCCAATTAAAATATTGATCAAATCAATTAAGTAGATGATTGAATGAACTAAAATTTTAAGATGATTGAATGAACTAAAATTTTAAGTAAGAAATAAAATTTTACTTAAATTTTATTTTTGTTTTATTTTTATTTTATATTTACTTAAATATATTTATTAAATTTAGATACAAAATGAAACTACTATGTTAATTGAAAAATATATGGAAATAATTTCTTTCAGTGTATGAAAATCAAATGTTTTTGAATAATTTAAAATATCACTTTTGTGTCGAATATTTTTACTATAGAAATTTAAAACTACATATTAAAGTAATATTAAATTTCCCGTTTTCCCGGGAATATTAAGAAAAAAATCCCGGGAATTCTCGACAATATTTTGCCGGTAAATACCGGGAAATTTAACCCTAGTAGCAGTGCTGAATTTCGATCATAAAACAATAGATAGTTATTATAATTTATAAAGTTGAGAATATAGATAGGTAGATAGAGAAGGTTGATATGATGATACACTTATTGTATCACATCTTCACCCAGAGACCAATGTCGATCCATTGTGAGTCCCTTCAATTTCACTACATAGAATAGAATAGAAGAAGAAGAAGAGAAAGGATCAAGAAAATAGTGAAGGATAAAAGACCAAATGAAAAAAGTTGTTAGGGATAAACCTATAATTCCTACTTAGCCAGCCTGCCTATTCCCATAACGAAACCTATGACGTCTACAAGCTCCCTGTTCCGCACGTCACATAGCCCGAAGAGAAATTGACTGCCTAACCATTTCATCCTAAGATGCTGCAATCGTTTACAGTAACACACAATAGACTCGGACTCGTCGACGTCCTTACATATTTTACAAAAATCAGAACTGTCAGCGTCCCATTTAGACCTCATCTTTCCTATCAAGCAGTGTCCCGTTATGAACCCTATTATGATTCTCAAACTTTTCCTGCTCAAACTCAGAAGAGTACTTGTGTGTGTGTGTCCCGTCCAGTGCCAACCATATCGCCCTTGATACCTTATAGTCCACTCTACTCACCCAAGCCGAATTGGTTCTACCCAAGATCCATTCGTTGATCTTCCTAAAGAAGCAACCCAGCGGGGGTTTCACGTTCTCTCAAATATCTTTCTCTGCGCATTGCATTGCCAATTCATCGGCTAATTCTTTACCAGATATATTGCATTGGCCAGGTACCCAGCAGAGTCTCACCATGTAATGTTCTAGCAGCTCCCTCAGTGACTTCTTGCTGGATTTTACCAGATGTGTATTCAAAGCCTGCAGAGCCACCTGATTGTCCACATAGGGAGCAAACTCAGAACCCCTCGCAACGTTCAATCTGACCAATTCCGCGGCCTTTAATATACGGAGAATCTCAGGCTGAAAAACGTTACATTCATCAGGAAGTCTAAATGAGCCTTTTACATCCGTGTCCATAATGTAGACTTCCGTGCCGATATTCATCTTTAATCCATCTGTAAATACTTGACAAAATTCGTACAGCCCCTCAGTGTTGAACCAAACCTTCAAAGCATTCACCACAAAGTCTAATTTAATGGACATGTAATCTGATGTCTCCGTGGAGCCTAGATTAACCTCACCGTAACTGACTTCTTACACGATCCGGAAGTGACCTGTTCTTGATGAACCTAATAATCCCAATTCCTTAAGTCTCAACAGGCTCTTTGTCGCCATGCCCCTTACAAACTCCTCAATGGGTAAGAGATGAAGTACGACATCCAGAGTCGCGTGTGGTGTACTTCTCACTGCACTTGTAATGCCGATGTGCCTTCGACAAAAGGTTCCTATTACTCTTCCGCTCCAATGCCTGCAACCAAACAGAACAACCATATGTAAGAAATGGTCTCACTACCGAGGCGTAGATCCAATTCACAACCTTCGGCTGGAGTACCCAGTTCTTGCCTATAGAGTTCCTACAGGTGTAGTAGACATTAAGGCTACGTTTGAGTCTCTCCTGAACATTCATCTTCAGTCGGCTTGGCTATCAAGAAATACTGCAAGATATTACGCTGAGTTGGATAGTCTCAGTTCCATTCCACTCAGTTGAGAACTGTAAAACAAAAGTACTGCGATGATCTAAATATTTTTAATAACAATTTGATATTTTGGTTACTACCATTTTAGAAACGTTATAAATTTTAACAGACAAAAATCGAAAAGTTGTAGTCTGCCGATTTAAGGGCAGATTAGAACCAAGAAAGTTCATTGCTCGGAAGTACCATGTTTGTCTACTTCAAATTTCTTTCTTACCAATCCCCAATGGCAAAACAACGTGTTTCAAAATTAGCTCCTTTTCTAGCACCGTTCCAGACCATTTAAGGAACAAGAAATATGCAACATTTGTTTAAACATTGCTTCTAAAACTGGTCCCTAAGGAGGAAAACACAGAAAATCGTTTAATGTTAAGTTCAACGTTCAATTGGCGGAGATGATATTAAAGCAATATCAAGAGTAACAAAAACAAAACAAAACAAAAACAATAAAAAAACACTGCAATCCAATAATGACGATGAAGTTGATGTTAAGCACGATAATGTTGCAGACATTGATGCTGTAGAATTCAACGGCAACAACAACAGCAGCAGCCAACAAACAGCATGTTGCTGATACTCCATAGAAATGTATAAATTTTTTTTCAACAAACAAGTCTAAAACGTACCAGAAACGTACCATAATGAAAGGAGAAGGCGCGCGCGCGCGTTTTAAGTTCTTTACGTAAGACAAAACGTATAAAAGTGTCTATAATTATATGTTTGCGGTCGAGAAAGAAATATGTTAAAAAAAAAAAAAAAAAAAAAAAAACGTTGCGTGTATAAAACACCAATTAAACTATAACAACGGCAGCTACAACAACAATAACAATAACATTCAGCACTTGTAGTAAAATTTAACAACAAGAAGAACAAGAATAACGTCAGCAACAGCCAGTCAAAGTGGCAAAAAAGAAAAAAAAACATATGAATGCGGGTAAAAATAATAAAAAAAAAGTAGTTTTGCGTATGATGAACCCAAAGCAACATTATCCAACCACTAGAGCCCGGCGTAAATATAAACATTGTCTCTCACTTATACAATACGTACAATGAAAATATGCACGGTGGGTCTAGGGTTGGTAATTCTATAAAAACCTTCTTATGTCCAGAAAAACGATTTTACTACTTAATGGAAATCAATATTCCAAAATGCGAATATCTGGAACTTGTGGATTTATTAAAATTATTTTGATTATCAACAATAATTAGTCCAAAAGCTTGAGAAATTGGTTAACCCTTTTATAAAATTTATATAATTCTTATTTTCAGTGGATGATTGATAACAATTTGAAAATGGGTACCTAAAAACAATTGAGTGTAACAAAATTTTTTGAAAAGAAGGGGTTCTGAGTTTACTCTCTATGTTGACAATCAGGCGGCTCTGAAGGCTTTGGATACACATCTAGTAAAATCCAGCAAGAAGTCATTGAGGCAGTTGCTAGAACATTACATGGTGAGAATCTGCTGGGTACCTGGCCATTGCAATATATCTGGTAATGAATTAGCCGATAAATTGGCAATGCAATGCGCAGAGAAAGATGTTTCGGAGAGGGAGACTAACGTGAAAACCCCGCTGAGTTTCTTCTTTAGAAAGATCAACGAATGGATCTCGGCTAGAACCAATTCGGCTTGGAAGAGTAGAGTGGACTGTAAGATATCGAGGGCGATATGGTTGGCACTCGACGGGACACACACACAAGTACTCTTCTGAGTTTGAGCAGAAAAAGTTTGAGAATCATAATAGGGGTCTTAACGGGATAACACTACTTGATAGGGAAGATGTACCACCTGTTAATAGATTACTCTCAAATTTTAAGCAAGTGTCGCCATTTACTTTGCGTTTAACAGCTGTTCAAAACATACAACCTCGTGTATTTTTCTAAAAATGGAAAAAAGTGAATTTCGAGTGTTTCATTAAACATTATTTTTTCCGAAAAAAAACCGTCCATCAAACCAAGGAAAAGCTCGATAAATATTATGGGGACTCTGCAGCATCGATTTCAATGGTAAAAAAGTGGTTTACTGACTTTCGTTGTGGTCGCACAAGTACAAATGACGATGAACGTTCTGTACGGCCAATTGAGGTCAGTACACCCGAAAATGTCGAAAAAATCGAAAAAGTACGTGAGATTGTTGATGCCATAGGCATTTCATATGTCAGTGTGGTTTCGATTTTAAATGATCACCTGGGTTTAAGAAAATTGTCTGCAAGATGGGTGCCGCGTTTGCTCTCAATTGACCATAAACGTAAACGTGTGACAACTTCAAAGGATTGTTTGGAGTTTTGTAATTGTGAATCCATTACTGTACTCCGGAGACCAAGCAGCAGTCTAAACAATGGGTTTCTCCGGATGAACCTGCTCCTGTTTGTCGGCCAATAAGTTGATTGCAATATTTTTTTGGGATGCACGCGGGATAATCGATTACCTTGCAAAGGGAAAAACAATAAACGCCGAATATTATGCCAACTTATTACACCGATTTAATGAGGATTTAAAAACAAAACGACTCCATATGGCCAAGAAAAAAGTTCTTTTTCATCAAGATAATGCACGGGTGCACACGTGTGCAATCTCAATGGCAAAACTCTATGAATTGGGCTACGAATTTAGCCCCTAGTGACTACATCCTATTTCCAAATCTAAGGAAAGAGATTTCAGAGATTCAGCTCCAACGATGAAATTATTGACCAAACAAATGTCTATTTTAAGGAAGGTAAATGACGACACTTGCTCAAAATTTACCAGTAGTCTATTAACAGGTGGTACTTGATGGGAATAGTGTTGCATTTCATATAACTGCGAGGGAAGTTGGAAAAGTCACGGACTTATTGATTCGCCCTCGTATTACAAGGCCCAAAACTTATTACCTTTATAGGACAAAGTCCAAGAATTCATGGGTCCGCATAACTAGAGTACTTATTTTAAACAATCAAATAAATAGTTGATCAAATACCACAAAAGTACAAAATTGATATAAAATAAAAAAAAAAAAAAATTTGGTTGAACAGAGATTTGAACCTGAGCAAAAACTTTTGTACATGTTTCAAATTAAGTTTGTGTAAGTTTTTAATAGTTAACATAACAATAGAATTTCAAATAATTTTCCTAAAAAAAAGGTGTGGGTTTAGTTTGGGGTTGAACCGATTATCTTCTTGATGCTAGGTAATCGCTCTAGCGAATTCAGCTATTGCACAACTAAATGAACTTGTTATTTACTGGTAACTAGTTATGCCATTACTCAAAGAAATGAAACAAATAATGATAACTCATTACCAGGTAATGAGTCTAGTAAGTAATAACCAATAACTAAAACATATTAGGAAAAGAAAATATATTAAAATTAAGTACAAAATTTCATTAGGTATTTCAGGATACGCTCTCAGGATCAAAAATTAATGTCCTTATAAAGTACCAACCAAATCATCTAGAACTTTGATATTGACATCAGTTATTATATGGACCTATATCCTACATGGTTACAAAAAAAGTCCAAAAACCGATAAAAATAATTTAGAATATAATCCCTAATTTTAAAAATTAAAATTGAGGTTAAGTTGAAAAAAAAAATATTACAATTAAAATTTTATAAAAATGAAAACTGTCAAATGTTGTCAAATGTAAAAGAGAAATGTTGTGGCTTAATAATTTTGCAACAAAATATTAATTTTTTTTAATAGAATTTGAAAAAATTTCAACTTTCAATTCAATTGATGTTGAGAAATCAGGAATAGAATAGAAACTTCACCGAGGTACGTGAAAAAAAATAAAAATTTGTATCTTTGAAGCGCAATATCTCATAAACCAAAAGAGATAAGATATGTTTTTTGTAGATCTCGAAGAGTAGAATCCTCAAATCAGTTCAGATATAATGAATCAGGATAGTTTTACAAAATGTTCATACACGAGGTGTCCAATTTGGGACCAATCTGTACTTAAAACTCGGCTGTAACGCTACTATCGCTATGTGAAATTTCATTGAAATCAGACCAGCTGTTTCAAAACTGCATAATTATTTCCCTTTAATTTTTTTTTTGGATCGCACACTGTGCAAAGGTAGTAACCATGTAGGAGACTAAGACATATCATTTAATTGTCACATAAGATTACTTTATCCACAATCCCATTGTCCCCACTGTGCGTCGTCATCAACAACTATTTTCAAAGAATTTATGAATGTATGTATGGGCCACAATGTGTATGTGAAATTATTATGGAGCAACAACCAGCAGCAATAGCAACAACAATATCACATCATCTACAAGTGAGTATTAGGTGAGCAAATGTTACAACAACAACTTGCTTCTTGCTTCGTTTATTCTTTTCAAATATGCGTACCATACAAACATACATATGTATGGTATGGTATCTGCATGCAACATATATCATTTGACTAAGAGTGTGTGTGTTGTTTGTTGGTTTTAATCCACAAAAGAAAAAACAACAAATTGAAGGAAAAAATAATACTGAAAACAGAAACAAAAGGGCCTTAAACTTTAGGAAAAAGTCAAGGTCAGTGATTTTTATGTTGCTCTGTTATTAAAGCTGCTGGTAACAATATTGTTGCTAGCTCTTGCTGCTGTTGTTGTTGTTGTTGTTAGCGATGATATTTTTTCCTCTATTCATTAAATAATAATAATAAAAAAAAAGAGTTCAGACTTTGTTTTTTTTTTTTGTTTGCCGTTTGTTCACTTTTGTACAATACAACCAACGTTTGTATCCAATAATTCTTGGTTACTTTTTATACCCTTCACCACAGGTGCAAAGGGTATATATATGTTTGTCATTCCGTTTGTAATTTCTACAATATTAATTTCTGGATCCTTATTGATAAGGATCTGTTGAAATCAGTTTTTAGAAAGTACCAGTTAGTGGGTTAGATATGTTTTATACATCAAATTATAGGGAATATTCCTTAGAATAACGCTAATCGATCTATTAATTGCCAATATATCGCTAAAAAACCGAAAAGGCCTGTAAAAACGCATTTGTTTTCGACTTTTCTGAGCCCCTACTACATAAACTAGTGACTTCATTTTTGCATTTTCGGAATCTTTTTGTTTTTTTTTGGAATATTTTAATCGGAAGAAATGAATAAATTCGGTTCATTAGTAACTGAGATATTGGTCAAAATACATTTTTGGACTTTGTGGAGTTTCTATATAAGCTTCAGAATTCTTTTTTGTACAAATCTGTAGTATATATATATATATATATATATAAATCTGTAGTATATATATATTTATATATATATATATATATATCATTTACAATAATTCCGTACACATTTTCGGTTTCTCTCGTGAACACCCTGAAATGTTGCTCCGGACCCCAGGGGATGCATGCTTATACAAAAACAACAACAACACTGAGTCATTGTAATTGTTCTATTTTCAACTAGAAAATGTCCAAACATACTTAAAAAAATTTTTTTTTTTTTTTGAATTTCCAATTTTTTAATTAACCATATCGGTCCATAAACAATTGAGTTCCATGCAGAAATTTGAAAAAAATTATTAAAAATATACACACACAAACATCTTATATATATAAAATTCTTGTGTCTCGGTGTTTGTAATTGAACTCTTCCGAGACGGCTTGACCGATATGAAATTTTGTATATGTTAGGTATGAGAATAGGTCGTAAAGTATATTTCATATCGCTAGAGGGCGTAAAATAGGGCAAAAGGGGTAAAAGCTCCCCCTCCCTATATCTTCTTAACTAATCAACTCATTTTCTTGAAATTTGGCAGCCAAATAGTGTAACATCTTGAAGGAACTATAGCCTATAATTTTTATTATTTAGGGCGTAAAATAAGGCAAAAGGGTTAAAAGCTCCCCCTCCCTATATCTTCTTAACTAATCAACTCATTTTATTGAAATTTGGCAGCCAAATAGTGTAACATGTGGAAGGAAGTATAGCCTATAATTTTTATTATTTAGGGCGTGAAATAGAGCAAGAGTGATAAAAGCTCCCCCTTCCTATATCTTCTAAACTAATCAATCGATTTTCTTAAAATTTGGCATGCAGACACTGTAGCGTCTGAATGAAATTTAAAGATATACATTTTCTGGAAATTCCAACATTTAAGGCGTAAAATAGGGCAAAAAGGGTAAAAGCTTTTTCTACTTATGTCAATCGGTTTTCTTAAATTTTGGCATGCAGACACTGTAACGTCTGGAAAGAACTTAAAGATATACATTTTTTGGAAATTCCAACATTTAAGGCGTAAAATAGGGCAAAAAGGGTAAAAGCTTCCTCTACTTATGTCTTCCTAATTAATTATCCAATAATAGTTTCAAGTCTTGAAGAAACTAAAGGCTATAAATTTTATAAACTTTTTATAAATTTTAGGGCGTAAAATAAAGCAAAAAGGGTAAATGCAAGCCCACCCATAGACAAAAAATTAAAATGCATTCGTTATTTTTTAATTGAAAACTAAAATATTATAGAAGAATTACAATGACTCAGTGTTGTTGTTTTTGTATAAGCATGCATCCCCTGGGGTCCGGAGCAACATTTCAGGGTGTCCACGAGAGAAACCGAAAATGTGTACGGAATTATTGCAAATGAGATATTTTTTTTTTGTATTTTTCGACATATATAATTATGCCAAAGTTGGATTCTACAGGTGCCTGATGAGAAAAAATCTATTGAAGGTTCTAATAGCAAAATTGGTGAACTTTTAATTAAGCCTTGTTTTGATATAATATTAGACAAGTCCACAAAAGAAACAGTCATGAGAATCCATCTGATTCAGATAACTCTGATAAAAAGAATTGATGACCAGCGGTGAATTGTAACGACTGATGTTTTTAAATTAAGACAACTTTTATTTTATTGCAGAAAGTGAAATAAAGGAGAAATTATTGTTTACTAAACCTTTGTCTAGGACTTTCAAAGGTGTACAGATGTAGCCGCATCAGTGATAGAGTGAGAGTTAAGTGAATGTAATCCAATGACAAGTACTTGCTGTGAAAACCTTATCTGATATGTTTAAAAGTGCTCTTCAAACTACCCTAGACGTAGTAATTTTTATAAAACCTAGTGTCTTAAGAAATAGAATTTTTGAAACCCTATGTGCCGATTTAATTGTGGAACATAAGAAAATACTACTTCATACCAAATTCCCTTGGATTTTATTGGCAAATATCTGGGTAAGGTGTTGAAGGGTATAAAGGATTCGCTAAAACCAAATATAGCGCTCTAACTTGTTTGTTATTTTTTTTTTACTAGTTTCCCAGTTTATTGTTGTATTATTTATTTTGTTATGGGTGGAGATGCTGGAGGTGGTGGTGGCGGTAAATTATCTTCTTGTTAAGTTCATTGCATCGTTGTGAAAATTGCGTTTATGTTCTTAAATATTTATTCTTTGAAACTCTTAATGTATTTTGTGTTTTATATATATTTTTTTTTGTCTTCTTATGCTTAAATTGTTTAGTTTAACTTTGAGTACAGGCAGGAATAAAAATTTATACTAATAAAAACAAAAACAACAAGAGAAATAAACAACAACATTAATGTGTACAATAAAACTTTAAGAATAGTGTATAGCTGTGAATGTGCTTGTTATTTATTTAGATAGTTTTTTTTTGGATTATTGTGTTTTCATTGCTGCAGCAGCTTTATCCTCATCATCATCTACGTGGTCTTTGCAACATCAGTCTATAAGGACAACGCGACGAGATCATAAAATGCATATATATATATTTTATTTTTTTTTTTTCTCTAAATAATTCTTTAGAATTTTATTTTCATAAAAAACGATCTTCAACAAATATGTAACGACTTTTATGGCGAATTGTAAGAAATGTCAACGACTCTTTTTTTTGTCCCCTTCATTTCTCGTGGTAAAAAAAAAAAAAAAATAATAATAGTTTTACAAGCATTTAAATTTAAAATTAATTTAATTTAGATAAGAATGACAAAACAATAGCCAATGGTCAAACAATGGTTCATTGTTTCCTTAAACATCTAGTTGGCCTTATCTTAATGCTTTTTTACTGCTTTAATAGGCAAATATTTATTCGATGAAAACATATAACTTATTACACACTGTTCTTTTAGTCTAGATCCAATTTTTTATGCATAAATATGTTTTTAAACTATATCTAAACATTTTTAAATATCCGTTTAGTCTTATTATTATTTTTTTTTTTTTGCTAAAATAATTATTGCAAAAACGTTTTGGTTTTCGGTAATAACAACTACTTATTAAAGTAGTTTCTTGGTAATGAGGCGTCATTATTATTTGCCTACTCTGTATTACATTAATAAGTACTCAATACTATAATAGCACAGCAATACTGCAATCACGTGCATGAGTTGGCTAGAGCGCCGGATTAACAACCAGAAGGTTGTTGGTTCAACACCATTCTGAAGCTGTTAGTTTTTTATAACAAAATGTCTAAAAACATATTTTAAACTAAATAGAGTTTTTGTCGCTTAGTATGCTATGAGCGAGATGGTGTACTGAGTAAGACGTTAGTCAGTAAAAACGAATGGTTAGTGTGTAACCAAGTTCGAGTCTCACTGACGGCAAATTTTTTTTTTTTTTTTTTTATTTTTGTTTTCGTTTAGGTACATATTTTTGAGGACCTCTAGAGCCAAAAAATAACTTCATGAATTTGTGGACAAGTCGAACAAAAATAACCAGTTATTCAGGCAAAAAATAAGTAGTTTATTTTTGTTTCCAATTATACCTGCCAGCTTACCAGGAAAGCAAAGTTTTTGCTGGGCATATACTGTTGGGAATTAATGGAAAAAGCTTCAGGGATATTTTTATTTTATGATTCCTATTCATTCATTTCTATAGATGATATAAATAATAACACCCCAGCAAAAACGTTTTGGTTTTCGGTAATGGCAACTACTTATTAAAGTAGTTTCTCGGTAATGAGGTGTCATTATTATGTGCCTACTCTGTAACCAGAAGGTTTTTGGTTCAACCCCATTCTGATGCTGTTAGTTTTTTTTTTTTTTTTTTTTTTTTTTTGTAGCAAAATGTCTAAAAAGATATTTTATACTAAAAAAAGTTTTTGTCACTTAGAAAATTAGATGCGAGATGGTGTATTGAGTAAGACGTTGTACTGGTGAAAACGAATGGTTAATTTGTGTCCAAGTTCAAATCTCACTGACGGAAATTTTTTTTACTTTTTATTTTTATTTAGATCTAAAAATAATAATGGATTTGTGGACAACTCGATCAAAAATACTTAGATATTCAGGCAAAAAATAAGTAGTTTAGTTTTGTTCCCAATTATACCCGCTAGCTTACCAGGAAAGCAAAGTTTTTACTGGCACGTTATCCTGTTATTCTGTCTTCTTCTACATTATTTAATAGAAATGCTCTAGAAAATTATAACAAAAAAAAAAAACTAAATTTAGAGCCATAGAAACTCAAACTCAACAACTTTATTTAGTTTTAGTTTTTGTTTTTTACTTTTTTATTTTTAATTTAAAATGAATTCACCCACAACAATATAAAACTAAATCCACACCATCATTATCCTTTGCTTAACAATCATAATATCCTTCATCATTTTGTATTTTACACTCATCATATTGAAAGTCCTTATGGTTGTCAGAACCATCATAATCATTACCTACACTACCATCATCACAATACTAAAGTGTGCGTTCAAATAAAATATAACACAAAATTTTCGTAATAATTCTTATTGAAATTAATTTTTGAAATATCATTCTTGATTATAATATCTTCTAGAGACATGTCAGATTTAACAACAGATGACAGTCACAGATTTATTTTAACTTTTTTTTTTTTTAAATGTTGATTTCAGGGTAATAAAAAAGTCTGATAAGGACCTAAAAAATGAGATGAAACTTCAAATTAATAATGGATTATTGGTTTCATATTTAGTTCTATGAATATTAAGAAAATTTTCGTTTAGAAAGTTACGGCCGGCATCATCTTTGATTAAAGTTTTAACAAAGATTTTGAGGATCACTTTTGCCAAAGAATTTTTTTTTTTTAATTTTGGAATTTGCATTTATAAATTTTTATTTATTTATTTATTTTTTTTAAAGAATACTTTTCTTTTTTAAACTTTTGTTCTCCACAACTTTTTAAATATTTTGTAATATTCATGTTCTGCGATCGTGCATTAATTAATTATATCTAGGGATCGTAAATGTTATGACTTTTATCATAAAAGTCGGAAGAAAATAATTAATCTAACATTTTTATTTATTTTTTTTAACAAAAAGAAAATAGCAATTTTTTTGGACCAGAAATAAATATTTTTTCTTCTGTCGCATAGTTTGTTCTATTTATAGAATTCCAATACATATTTAGAAACAATGCAGCAAAAAAGAACAAAAACTTACAATTCTGTTTTCAAGGTTGGCCAGAACAGGGAAACATTAAAATAATAAAAAGACTACACACAAATATATAGAAATGGGGTTGAAAATTTCGTTCCACTTAATATAGTTCAGAATTAAGAATATTGTTGCTACAATAACAATTGAAGTTACGTATTCTAATTCTGAAAAATTGTAAATGAAAAGAGTGATATTTATAAATGACATTAAAGGCACGAAGAATGCTGATGACCAGGGACGGGAAGTTCATGTATTTAAAAAGTGTGTTTTTAGGCGCTTTAAAAAAATTCAATAAAAATGTTAAAATATGCCCTAAAAACAAATAAAATATGCACTTTTATTTCTTAACTTTTATAAAAAAAAAAAAATTAATTCAGTATCATCCCAGCAAAAACTTTGCTTTCCTGGTAAGCTAGCAGGTATAATTGGAAACAAAAATAAACTATTTATTATTTGCCTGAATAACTAGTTATTTTTGTTCGACTTGTCCACAAATTCATGTAGTTATTTTCTGACTCTAGGGGTACATATTTTTGAGATGTACCTAAACGAAAACAAAAATAAAAAAAACAAAAAAATTTTGCCGTCAGTGAGACTCGAACTTGGACACACACTAACCATTCGTTTTTACTGACTAACGTCTTACTCAGTACACCATCTCGCACATAGCATCCTACTCGACAAAAACTCTATTTAGTTTAAAATATGTTTGTAGACATTTTGTTATAAAAAACTAACAGCTTCAGAATGGGTTTGAACCAACAACCTTCTGGTTGTTAATCCGGCGCTCTAGCCAACTCATGCACGTGATTGCAGTATTGCTGTGCTATTATAGTATTGAGTACTTATTAATGTAATACAGAGTAGGCAAATAATAATGACGACTCATTACCAAGAAACTACTTTAATAAGTAGTTGTTATTACCTAAAATCAAAAAGTTTTTGCCGGGATATTAAGGGCGTGTGTGAAACGTTAGAAAAGTTCTACGATAAAAAATATATTTTCTATGGTGAGAATAATTTTCATTGCTGCTGTGTGAAATAAAAAACTGAAAAATATTGACAAATTTAAATTTTATTATTAAAAAAATCAAAAAGAAATGTATATAAAAAAGTTTAAAAAACGTTATGGTTTGAAAGATTTTAAAATATCCATTATTTTTCCAAATATTTTGTTCAATTAAAATTTTTCTATAAATTTTAAAACTTAAACAATATTCATTTGTCAAAATTTTTACTAGCCCCATGAGCTAGTAAACATTTATTAAACTCATAATTATCCAAAATTTACTAACGAACATACTTTATACACTTTCTACTCCACGCAGGGGATCTAAATTAAAAATAATTACAGTAAAGACAGCTTTTGTATATAGAAAATTACCGTTCGGGTATCAACAGATGTGATGGATGCATTTTTAAATTATGTGGAAAGATTTTATTGTTTCTTCGTTTGAATCTTGGAAAATTGTAAAAACTGTATTGACAAACACTTTTTTTGATGGCTGTGCTCTTAATGATAGATCGGTTTTTCTAAAATGTAATTAAGGGTAGCTCTATACAGCTTATTGTGCTCTTAGACACAATAATCTCATTGTTAGCTTCTTTCAAAAGAATTAATCAATTCTGGATGTTTTACAAAAACGAAAATGCTTTCTATACATACATCGATATTAAACGTACTTATTCTGTCTTCAGATAAATGACTGAAAATTTGACCCTGAATGTCTGTATTTATCTCTATGTTTTAGGCTATCCAAGGGCTGATATAACTTTTTTCAGTGATATTTTTTTGTCGATTATTTTAGAACAATACTTCTCCGAAAAGAAATTATTTATTCTGTGTAATTTCTCATATTAATACGAAATAAACGTGGAACCTTCTAATGACGCACCTTTTACAATAATCAACTTCCTTCTGGGATTGTTAGTTTTGGAGAAATAGCTTACCACCTATTAATTTGTCCATGGTATTTTTAATATTTTAAAACATTTTTTAGCTCTTTTAAAAATTTTGAAATATAGACTTATGTCGTTTTATCAAAAATCAACAGAATTATTTTTGCTACACAAAAAATAATTTAAAATATGATACAAAAATATGCATTTATGGCAAAATATGACAAAACATGCATTTTCAACAAAATATAAATAAATATGCCATATCGATAACATTTTAAAGCAAATTCTCTAATTCTCTAATTATTTAGAGAATTACATTTGCATGAAATTCGGGCTTTGCTGATGACGGTTCGTAGCGGGCAAATGTGGTCAATATTAACGTGGGCACCTACCATGACGACCCGTTGGAGGTACAATGCGCCAACCAACGCCCTCATGTACCTGTCAGGAACACATAGGTGGCAATTTGAGAGATTCATTGTCTGGATAAGTCCACTCCCCCTTGCTTAGGAGTTGGAGCTATCTAACCTCCTGCCGCACTATTGGCGACTCGTGTTGCTATGCAACACCACATCGTGACTATAAACAACTTCCTGCGATTTAGGTTTAAACCGACAACCACCACGTGAACTCCCCGAAGGGCCTCTCCAACAGTCAGTCCATTGCGACAACACCGAATCGATGTTGCCGCACCAGAGGCTACTGGCTACCGTGGTACCAGATTAACACAATCTGGTACCACGGTACCAGGCCCCGAAGGTCCTTTTCTTCCATTATAGATCCCAGACAAGTCCAGGCAATGGTGCACTTATATATACTTGCCAAACTGTTACGCTCTCTAGGACCGAAGCTATCCTAGAGTGTAACATGACAGGATTTTCTCTACCACGTATCAGCTATACATCAAGTACAAATTAATCCAAGAAGACAAGCCGCCGTGGCGGGGTTCGTAGCGGGCAAGAAAATGCATTCCATTCTGCTAGTGCCTAATATATATCTTTTTCACGGTATTCTTCATTAATTGTTTTATTAATATGAACTGGAGCCGGAAGAAATTAAATAAATTCATAATGAAAATTTATATTTATATTTTATTATTTTTTATAAGAAAATGAAGTCAAAAATCCATCTGAGAACTGTATATTAACGATAATATCCTTAGTGAGTCTAGGTTCTGACACTTTTTCTTAATCACTTAATGACTGTTTGAAATTTCTAAACAAAATTATTCCTAATTATTCTTAATTTTATTAGAAAAAAAAAATTAGAAAAAATATTTTTCTATCAAGTGTGGTTCAAAAATGATTGTAAAGTCCAAAAAAAAAATACAAATAAAAAATGAAAAATTTAGTTTGTGTTCCACAGTGGTTCCAAAACATTTTTTTTTTTTTTGGAAATAATTCTGTAACTTGTGAACCGTTGCAGATAATGCAATAAAATTTCACATGGCCAGATATGAGATGGTTTTTGAGTTAATTTGAAGTTATACAAATTCCTAGTGGGTTAGAGGGTAATGGGTGGCCCTCCAAAGTTGGCCATCTCGGGTATGCCATAAAAAAAAATCGCGTAAAATTTATTTATATGACAGAAAAGGAATTTTATATAGATGCTCCTTGTACATCTCTACAAAAAATAAGCTTACATGTGTAGCTTATCTCCTTTGGTTTAAGAGATATTCAGGTCGAAATAAATTTTTATCACGTTTTTTTTTTAGTTTTTTTTAACTTGTCGGGCTTAATATTTCCCCCAAAATTTATTTAAAATGTTCACCAGATTTCTTATAAAATTCTAAATAATATTGCTGCAAGAATCATATAATATCAAGTTATATTATTCTGAAGTTGAAACTTTAAAAGAATTTTTTGGTTTTTTTCCAAAAAGGTGGCCATATTTATTCATTTATAAAATTTGTTTTTTTGTTCTGAGCTATATCATTTTTTAATGTTTTCAAAAGAAATCTTAACGCAAATGCGTTTAAAATAAATCCGAAAGAGCTTGGGGCAAAGTTCTTCCCACAAGCCCTATCCAAACTTTGTTAATTTTGAAAAATTAAAAAATTTTTTTTTTGTTAAATTCTGAAATTGCAAAGCTGGATACGCCCCTTATAACGACAGGGTGACTATTTCAATTAAAAAAGTCAATTTTTTAAACACGTTTTATACGGTTTAAGATTTTGGGTATTTTTATTTATTCTCTGATTTTAAGACAAGTTTGTATATATTATATAGAAATTTCAATAAAATTGTAAATAGTTTTCGATTTTGAAAAACTATTCAAATTTTGAATCAGAAACTTTCTAAAAAAAACACCAAATAAAGCTTCGAGCACTGACGCAATATTTTTTCGCGTCGAATCTTTTATAAAGCACTAAACAGTTCAAAGTTTTTCAAGTCGATACTGTAAAAGAACTCTCAAGTTATTTAAGTCCTAGAAAAACAATGAAATAACTCCGAAACTTTTTGCAAATTACTTACGGGAAATTTTGCTGGAAGTTATTTTATTTTCTTTTCAATTGAGGTCATTTTTAATGTTTAAAGGTTTCCTCCTCTGCACTATTAACTAAAGTCTTTTTCGAGAGTTAATTCAATAAATTTGGGATTTATTTTTTATTTTGATAAATCCTTGAAAAATTGGAAATTCTTTAATTTTATAAATTTGTGAGTTTTTATTTCAGGTTAATTGGAATTTTGCCAGGAAATTTAAAAGTATGGGAAATAATATTCCATAGGTAAAATCATTGAACATATTTTTAGATTATAAATACTTTTTTTTTAATTTTATGTTATTAAATTTGTTCAAAGGGAGTAACAATTTTGTCACCTTTGTACAGCGTGAAATTTTGCCAAATTAGGTGTATAAAATTATAATATAATTATAAACTTTTTTTTAAAAACACAGAAAAAAAATATAACGTTATATTCTTTCTAATAACACAGTTGTTTCATTTTACATCAAAATTTAATTAATATGTTGAAGCAAAAATAAAATAAAATAAATTTTAAAATGAAATTCAAATAAGATTTTTTTTTTTCTCATTTAAACGTTTAATTCATTCAGTCATCTACTTGTTTGATTTAATAAATTTTTTAATTGGGAAATTTTTTTTTTGTTTTTAATTTTTTACTGTTATTAGTTATTGATAAAATAATTTTTGGTGAGAGGGACAAATTTAAATAATTTTTAATTTAATGAATTATTTTGGTGATTGCACGCAAAGAAAAAATATTGTCATATTATGGTTTGAATTTATGATTGTTTGTAAATTGTATAAATTTTTAGATGTGGCACCAAAAAATGGTTCATATGAGGGTTTGATTTTATGTATATAAAAATAATATCGTTGATACACAATAAAAATATGGTTGGACTTCATGCATATGACAATAATATGATTAAGATACAATAAAAATATGGCATATAAATATAATAATATAAATATAATAATATAAAATATAAATATAATAATAGAAAAATATGACGCTGCGATCATATTATTGTTGTATGAGAACTTAATTTCATGTATTTAACAATAATATGGTTGAAGTAGAACCATATCTTTATTGTATATGGACTTGGAAATTAATTGTAAACGGCGCAATTAGAGTCAAACATACAGGTCATGTATAATTTAGCCTGAATTCACGAGGAATGGGGGGGGGGGGGAAGGAAATTCGATTTTATATGGAATGATTTACTTAAACTTTTTATTTTTGCCCCAAGTATGCTTCAAATAAAATATATGATTTGCTTAAAAATATATTAAAAATAGTTTGATAAAGTTTTGAAATGTTTAAACAATTGTTTGAGTACTTAAACGATTTGAAAGATTGACGTCTTATTTTATTGTAGATGAAAACTTGACATCTTTAATGTTATTTTGATATAGAAAATCATATTTAATTTAAAAAATGTAACAAATTATTTTTTATTTCTAGTAAATAAAAAAGATTGAAATAAAGTTAAGAAGAAATTAAAAATTGACTTAAAACTATCATCAAAGGTTTTTTTTTTTTAAATATCTCAAAATTTACAGGGTATTTTGAAATTTATGAAAATTTGTTAGTTTGAAAACTCTGTTGTTTTTCTTACAATTTCAAATAAAAATTAAGTATTTATTTTATTTTTGTAAAAAAAATATCGATTTTCTGTACGGTTCCCTTTTCCAGATTAGTTTCAAATTTTTGCATCAGTAAGTTTTTGATATTAAAGAATCTAATTAGAACTATTTAAGTAAAATTGATATTCTAATTATCAAAACCTACATAACTCAACCTTTAGTATTTTTCAGGAAATGCATTTATTTATTTAGAGGATAACAAATAAATAAAAAAACACCTATTCAATATTCCCTGAAATTTACGGAACATATATTCATAAAAATTTTTGTTTGTATTTCAGAAACTAAAAAGGAATAATAAAGTAAAATATCAAGTTTTTTGATGATACAAAAAAAAAAAAAAAAAAAAAAGTAGAAATAATAATAAAATAAAATAAAAAATTTAGTTCAAAAGTAACTTAAAAAATATTGTATAAAATTTTACCGCTTATCAACTTAAATTTTTAGCCACAAAAATCTTGTACATAATTTTGAATTAAAAAAAAAAATCCACAATTTAAAACATGTATGTAAAATATTTATATCTAATTTAATTTTAATTAAAATAATTATTTTAAAATAATTTAAATTTTAAATATATATTGAGTATATTTTCCAATATATTTGTATAAAAATCAAGAAATATGCTCATTTTCAAATACAACTTATGTATAAAGTTGTCCATATAAAGTCAAAATAACAATAATAAGTCAAAATAACAAATACAATAATATTTTTATATATTGAAAATATTTTTTTTGTACATAGAATTTTAACAACCATAACGTGATTCCAACACAAACATTTAGCTTAACATGTTGCATTAACAATATAATTGTAAAAATTGAGAACAAAAATATAGTTGCTACAACCAAAAATATATTCAACAATAACGATGTTTGCAATGGCAGAATATTATTGCAGGAAAATAATATTGTTGGATCAATCATACTATTTATGTGCATAGTAGTCAATATATTGAATAGAAACAGGGATGTCAATTGAAATTTTAAATGGTACTAAACAGCTGTTAAAATTGTACTTTTTTTTTTTTTTGCCATAATTGTACTAAAATAGAAAATTGTTATAAAATTGTCACTTGAAGTTAAGAAATGCCTTAGAACTTTATACCCGTAGGCAGAGTAATTATAAACGGGATAGTTTAAGAAAAGAAAAAAAATTCAATAAGTATTTCTTTCAATTATAGATAATTGAGTTAGAGTTTACTATCACCTTTTTCCAGGGTCGAAGCACGTAGAACAAATAAGTATTTATATGGGATTTTATTTTCATATATTCTTTTTTTTTTTTTTTTTTTTAGTTTGAGTTACAATTCAGGGGTAAGTATCTAATAGAGTTATTAGTTCACTTCACGATAGTTAAAAAACAAGTAAATGTTAATTAGAATTTTTAATTGGACACAAGTTCGGTTTTGGCGGAAAACCCAAAGTTTTGTAACCTAAAACTTTAAATTTTGTAACGAATACTATAATTTTCAGTAATAACAACGTTCTTTCATATTGCGATATTAACTTCTTGTAATAGAATTCAAAGAAATGATTTTAAAACTAAACTTATATTAATATTATTAATATAATAATTATAAAAAATTATAAATTGGACTGTATTTATATAAATTTTGATAACAATTTATAATTCCTGCCAATAAATGCTTAATCTCTTCATAGTTTTTAATTAAGAATTAATATTAATAATACAAATTATTGATGACAATAATTCTTCGAATATTAAGAAATCTATGAGACCATGACATGAGAATTTTAGAATATAAAACTGAGACTGGGTATCAAGTACGAATATAATCATAGTGCTTTGTCTTAACTATGATTATAAATTTAGGGGGAAACTTCAATACTTGTTTGTTTTTAAATACACACACACACACACACATATATATATATATATATATATATATATATATATATATATTGAGATTTGTTTTCAAATTTCAATCTAATTCTAATTTTATCCCAGGATGTAGCTAGAGTCTGAACTGCATTTTTGAGATTGAAGTTTTTTTAGTTTGAGCTCCAAATTTGTTCCCTTCTCGCCAAGCAAGTGGGTGAGCAATTGCTTTTCATAATTTAATTTGACTAATTTGATAACGTTTTGATCTGACGGTTGAATAAACGCAGAGCAATTGGGTGGTTGATTCATTGCTCTAATTAAACCATCATCACTTTTTAGTTCCTCAACTGGGTGACACGTCGCATTATCTAAAGGCAAAACTGCTTTTTGCGGCAGACCTTTTGAAACCAAAAATTCTCGAACCTAAAAATGTTTACCTATGAACAACTTACTTTTAATAATTGGTGAAAATTAACTTACGTGGGAAACAAATTCGTGATGGAACCAGTCCTTGAATATAAATGATGTCATCCAGGCGTTATTACTGGAGTTGTATATTACAGGATTATTGAAAAAGCATTTAAAGGCGCTTGGGTTTTTCAATTTTCCAACCACTAACAATTTCAATTTATCTGTGCCATTCGCACTGGAACAGGGCAAAAAAGTTATTCGCTCTTTACATATTTTTCGTGCGGGAGCCGTTTTCTCATTACATGTGACAAGAGTGTGAGTTGAAAGCATTCTATAATATAAACCGGATTCGTTGGCATTGTAGATTTGGTGAAGAGTCAAGCCATGCTCATTAACGTAATCCTTAAACTCTTTCACAAGATGAGGTTTCGAAGATAATTTCTCGCCAGTGATTTTTAAAAATTCAATTCCATGTCGACGCTTAAATTTCTTCAACCATCCTTCACTGTCATTGAAACCTGAGTTGGTTTGATAAATTTTGGAATACAAATGACTGGTTTTTGATCGCCAAATCGCTACTAATATTGAAAAAATTTTTCCCCTTTTTCATTCTTGGATACTCAGCTTTCTTTGCGGTGCAACGTTTGCCAAGGCCATTTTCTGTTGTAGGTACGAACTTTTTTAATGAATTTTCTTGCTTTTATAATGCGGTAAACCGAATACTTATACAACTTGCAATTCACACAAATTGAATTTATGGAATCTCTACTTTTAAATTTTTTTTTATAAAATTTATAATTTTTTGTAGAAATCATTGGCTTTAAAATATGTTGAACTTTTCCCATATTAAGAGATATATTTACACAACAAATGTCAGGAATAAACTGACAAAACTGAAGATCAAAATCATCCAAAAAAGTTTAATATACCAAAAGACGGGGATTTTTCTTTTTTTTATAGGTTATAGGCATTGTACGAGGACGTATCAATAAGTCCGTGACTTTTCGAATTTCCCTTGTAGTTATATGAAATGCAACACTATTCCATCAAGTACCACCTGTTAATTGACTCGACTGTCAAATTTTGAGCAAGTGTCGTCATTTACTTTACGTTTAACAGCTGTTCAACACATACAACCTCGTGTATTTTTCTAAAAATGGAAAAAGAGTGAATTTCGAGTGCTCATTAAACATTATTTTTTGCGAAAAAAAAACCGTCAATCAAACCAAGGAAAAGCTCGACAAATACTATGGGGAATCTGCACCATCGTTGTCAATGGTAAAAAAGTGGTTTACTGACTTTCGTTGTGTTTAGTGTTGCATTTCATATAACTACAAGGGCAGTTCGAAAAGTCACGGACTTATTGATCCGCCCTCGTAATCAAATTGAAAGATACATTTAAATGTCGCGAAAATAGAACCAGTTTTTCGTAAACTGTCGCAATTGTAGAACCTGCAATTATAAAAATTAAGCCGTGGCGATAATGGGTAGTCGCGATTAGCGAACTTGGACTGTATATAGCTGTCTTTGTTATACTAACATTATTAAATTCTTTAGCCCAACGTTTAATAAATCCAAGAACGTCACCAGCCTTATTTTTACACATATTAAAGTGTTTATTAAATATAGCACGCCAAGATTCAGGAATTTATTTACGGACTAAAATTGGTATTCCCCAAGATGGAAACATCCATAAGAAACAGGTTTTCTCGAGTAGAGCATATGTTTGCAATTTTTTTGATATTAAGATCCATTAAGTTCTCTTTACAGCATATAAACAAGTTATCTAAATCCTTTTGTAAAAATGTTTAAGTGGACTACTTGAGCTTATAAACATTTTAACGTTGTCTGCTTACATTAGTATCTTGGAAAATTTCACAATTTTGGTCCAAGATGACTGCCTTGCGGTATACCGGATTTAACATATATGATTTTAAATAGGGCATTATTAAAATGAATGCGTTGTTGTCGACTTGTCAAATATGATTTTATACAATTTAAGGTTCTGTTTGTAAATCCAATTAAGGACAATTTTCTTAATAATAGATCGTAATTCAGTCAGTGTATATAACATCATTATATTGCCTTTTAGTGAAACCATAATTTATCAATGTAGTAAGTTGTAATAAATTGGTGGCTGTTGAGTGTACTTTTCGCAACCCATGTTGGTAGGGAGTAAATATTAATGAAATTTGTTGGTAAAGAGTTTCAGTTAGATATTGCTCAAAGAGTTTCAGTTCAGCACTTAATTTAGCAATACGTCTATAATTACTTATGTTTGACTTGTGTGTCTTAACAATTTAGTTAAAAATTCCAATTTAATATTTTATTTCCAATTTATATATTTTAAGAAATATAATTAAAAAAAAAATCATTTTTCATAGAATGATGTTATTTTATAATTAATCAAGTTAATAATGCCTGAAACTAATTTAGTTTTCTTAAAATAAAAAACAACAATAAAATTAAATTATTAAAAAGCGAT
Source organism: Protocalliphora azurea (assembly GCA_932274085.1). Taxonomy (NCBI): domain Eukaryota; kingdom Metazoa; phylum Arthropoda; class Insecta; order Diptera; family Calliphoridae; genus Protocalliphora; species Protocalliphora azurea. Next base: position 33,971,031 of record OW026520.1, on the reverse strand, counting down.
TAGTTAAATATTTTCAAAAAAAAAAAAACCGCTATTGACACTTAACAACAGCATTGGCGCCAAAAGTTTAAATATTTACTCCCTTTAAAAACTTTCTACTTGAGAATTTTATAAAAAACGGTAATTCTTTTGATTTTTAACAAAATTAATAAGAATTAAGTCTGTTCTATATCGATATTTAATCACCTGCAACATATTAATTAATAATTCCTAGAAATCTTTTAAAAAAAAAACACTTAAGCTCCCCCCTCATATATATTTATTTAAAGATTTAAAACCACAAATGTAAAATAATATTCATTAACTCCATCTGTTTTTTTTTTTTTTGGTCTTCTGGTTGCCTTTTCCGTTTACTTAATTCATCCATTCCATTTTTTTTTTTGGATTGAAATTTAAAAAAAAAAAAAAATCTACAAAGAAAATTTTTCACAGGAATCTGCTAATTTCCATAAAATTAAATTAGTGTAAAATGATATTTTTTTGATTGAAACATTCACACATGCCAGCGAGGAGTATTTAAAAAATAAAATTTTAGGGAAAAAAGTAAAGCAACGAATATCCATCAGCAGAAACAGCAGCAGCAATAAAGTACAGATGGAAAGAGTATATATTGCCATGTGTGTGTGTGTGTGTGTTTGTTTGTGTGTGTTGTTAATGAAGGGAAAGGACGATGAAATGTTAAATAAACAAGAAGAATAGAATGTAAGTCTGCCTCTATATATAAGTGTATGTAACTGTATGTAAGTAAATTTATTCGTTAAGCCCATTTATATGGTAACACCACCACCATATGTCATATAGGACATCAGCAGTAAATAGCAGCTGTCAATAAGCGGCAGCTGGTATCCTTTTCTTGTTTTTAATAATTTTAGTTTTTTGTTTTTTTATTTTTCGGTGACATTCTTCATTTTTGTATATATTAGTATATGTATGTATGTATATATGTGTGTATGTATGTATATATGTATGTATGCATGTTTGTATATTTATTCCTTTAGCCAGTCTGCCAGTCAGTGGTGGTGGTTAACTGCGGCTGCTGTCAGCTTAATATAATTTTTTTCTTTTTTGCTTCAATGTAAAAAAAAGCAAAACACCAACCTTTGTTAATTTAGCAAAAACAACAATAAATTGTTTTACTTAATAAATGACGAAATGATATTTTGTTGTTGTTATTTTTAACTTGCAATAAGAAATATTTAAAAAAAACGTGTAATAATATAATAAATATAATAAAATATATAAAGAAAAAAAAAACATGAATTTTTGTTACGTGAAGCCATAAAATATATTTAAAAAGAATAACGCCACTTTGTATTTATTTTTTATATTTTAAATTTATTAAACCGGAAGTTTATAGTTAAGAACCGGAAAATTGAGAAAGGTTATGTTAACTAAATGAAAAATACTCACACCCGCACTCATATATTAGCACTAGCAGAATAATGACTAAAAAAAAAATATATAAAAAAATAACATTACAAAGAAATGCAGTTTTTATAATATAAAAAGTTGAATTTAGTCAATAAGAATTAAACTCGTAATGTGTAAAAAAAAGAAATGAAAGCAAACAAGTCTTGTTTACACTCCTTAAAATCAAAAACATGTCGTACAGTGAGTCGAAAAAAGACATAAGACAAGGATTATTCAAAATTATGTAAATTAACGTATGCAGAATAAAATTGCAATAAAACTTTTGATGCTGGTCAAAAACAGTGTACTTATGATAAAAACATTTTAAAATCAATTTTGGATAACCACAGGAATATTTTATGAAAATCGAAATTCTAGCTTCTGCAAAATGTTAATAAAAGACGTATTACCTAGGAAAAATATTTGATTTTATTTAATAGTTATATACACAAACATATACAAAACAAAATCAAAAAGATAAAGTCGGACAAGACCGACTATATATAATACCCTACACCATTGTATACAAGCACAAAAATTCGTTAAGGGAACTTATATTACACCTGTAGCCAGCCAATTTTACTAAATTTAAAATAAAATATACAAATACAGAATAATATTTTGATACTAACATCTAGATGATTTTATGGGGGATTCCGGAAAGTGGGTTTATATGGGAGCTATGGTAAATTATAGACTGATTCTTACACAATTTTACAATGATGTTTCCACTAACATAAAACTTATTTTTGTCGAATATTAACATGATACTAATATTCATATGGGATCTATGCACGTTAAAGTGATATTCGGAAGAAGGCTTATATATATATGGGATCTATGGTCAATTGGTAAATTATAGACCGATTCTCATAAAATTTGGCAATGATGTTTCCACTAACATAAAACTTATTTCTGTCGAATATTAACTTGATACTAATATTCGTATGTGATTTATGCACGTTAAAGTGATATTCGGAAGAGGGGTTTATATGGGATCTATGGTCAATTGTGGAACGATCTTGGTAAATTATAGACCGATTCTTATAATATTTGGCAATGATGTTTCCACTAACATAAAACTTATTTTTGTCGAATATTAACATGATTCGTATGGGATTTATGCACGTTAAAGTGATATTCGGAAGAGGGCTTATATATATATATGGGATCTATGGTCAATTGTGGAACGATCTTAGTAAATTATAGACCGATTCTTATAAAATTTGGCAATGATGTTTCCACTAACATAAAACTTATTTTTGCCGAATATTAACTTGATACTAATATTCGTATGGGATTTATGCAAGTTAAAGTGATATTCGGAAGAGGGCTTATATATATATATGGGATCTATGGTCAATTGTGGAACGATCTTAGTAAATTATAGACCGATTCTCATAAAATTTTACAATGATGTTTCCACTAACATAAAACTTATTTGTGTCGAATATTAACTTGATACTAATATTCGTATGGGATTTATGCACGTTAAAGTGATATTCGGAAGAGGGGTTTATATGAGATCTTCATAACGATCTTCATAAAATTTGGTATACAAATTGATACTTGTATAGAAATTTTTTGCACCAAATTAAAATATTCTTATTTTTAAGGCATTTTTGAGTATCTAAACTCTATTCCGTGTCATAACGTCGTCACGATTTTTTTTTACAATAATTCGTCGTCAGACAACTACACACATCGCTCGGTTCTCTGAATGTGCGACGGAATTCCTGGATCCGGCAGTGATATATCAGCTGATTTAATATACTCTAACAGGTAATCGTATGGGATGCTTGCAGTAAATGTAGACTCAGATAATATGTTCTCATTATCTAAGTCGACTAAATCCATATAATCTGTGCAAATGAAATTAGTGATATGCTTTTTATAAGCCCTGAGTTTAGTTGAGTCTGTGGCGTACTTAATTTATAAATCTTAAAAATAAACTTTTTCAAAAAATACTGTGCTTTATAATTATTTTAAAAACATAAAAGCATTTGAATTTCAAGTTTCATATTTTCTTTAATTTTAGAAATATTTTTTCATTCTGTTAAAATTTTTTGAATTATAAAATTTTATAAAAATTTTGTAAAAAATATAAAAAATTTAGTGTTTGTGTTTGATTTATTTTGTACCACACATTATCCACTAAAATTGGTGACACCGACAATCGTTCCTGATTAAAATAAATATTAGAAACATGTCGATAAACTGTTGGGAAGAGGAATTTGCATCGCTTCCTCAACCAGCGAAATAGCTCCAGTTTCTGTGAAGGTACCGCCGTTTTGGAAAACAAATCCAGCGCTATGGTACAAACAAGTTGAAAGTCAGTTTATCACCGATGGAATTACATCAGATTCAACAAAATTCCACACTATTGTTGGTTCTATTGAAGCCAATGTTCTATGTGAGATTAGTGACATAATTTTGCAACCACCAGAAAGTAACATGTATGAAACTCTCAAACAACGGTTACAAGAACGATTCACTAATTCGGAGGAAAAGCAATTGAAAAAACTCCCACGCCATATCGAGTTAGGAGACAAAAAGCCATCAACACTTCTTCGCGAGATGTCCACATTATCTTCTGGTAAAATATCTGACGAATTTCTCAAGAATCTGTGGATGCAACGTTTATCAAAACAAATGCAAGCTATCTTGTCAGTAAGTAGTGAATCATTAACAAAGTTAGCGCTTATGGCAGCTAGAATTACTGATACGTCAGAATCGTGGGAAGTAAACGCCGTAACCTCATCAACTGACAGTGCTCTTGAAAAGAAAATTGAAGCACTCACCAAGCAAGTCGAAGCATTATCTTCTCGAGGTCGAGGTCGTGCGAAGAGCCGTATTCGTAGTTTTCAACACTCACGCACAAGAGATCCGTCATTAGGTAAGAAAGAAAAACCGTACTGCTGGTATCATTTTAAGTTTGGTGAAAAAGCTATGAAATGTGTTAAACCGTGCACATTCTCTACCACAAATTCTTCGGAAAACTAATAGGCTCCTCGTCCATGGTGACAGGCGGGACCAGCCGTGAAATTTGTCGCCTTTTTCTTCAAGATCATATGTCTAATTTTAAAGTTCTCGTCGATACTGGCGCCGACGTATCTGTTTTTCTTGTCACATCATCGCAACTTCAACAAAATCCTGCCCCGTTAAAATTATTTGCTGCAAATCAATCAGCAGTAAAAACCTTTGGCGAAAAAACGCTTATATTAAATTTAGGTCTAAAAAGAAATTTTTACAAAATTTTGTTAATGACTCTTTCTCGAATCTTGAATGCTTTCGTCGAAAAGAATTGTTAACAATATATTTTCTTTTTGTTAACAATTTTTCAAAAATTTTTTGGTAAAAATTGCATTGACTCAATAAATTTATAAAAAAGCGCAATACTGCCATGTACTACTGAATAATAACATTTTACATTAAAATACATCGCTACATAAACTTTTATAATAAAGTTAGCCAATATTTTAAAATTAGTTAAAGACAAACTAGTTGCAATCTATAGGCGCAAGAGTCTGTTAGTTTTTGTTAACCCGAGAGAATGAACAATTTGTTCCTGTTTCATGCTGGCTATATCTTCTGGACACGAACCTTCCGATATAGCTTTGGCTATGCGAAAGAGATATAGAACGTCAGTAGAAAGATTTATTTCATCTTTAGCATCCAAAGATGGAGGCATATTAACTAATGAAATCGGTTCAAAATCAGGTAAAGCCTACCGTGAAATGTTATACTTTTAAGGGAATTATATTAAACGTTGATAAAATAAATGCATGCTTACCGGAAGTTGTTCACAGGTCTGAATTAATTTCGTCCCACTAGCAGTACGTGATCCACTTCCAAAAATTCCATTTTCAATTCCAATTTTGGTGGGTTCCTCATCGCAGCAAACTCCTATCAAGCTGGCAAGCGATAATTTTTTTTTTTCTTATAATGGAGTCCTCAGCGTCAACTTTAAATAAAGCTGTCTTTAAATAAAATTTCTAGTTCGTTTTATAAAAACAGGGGGTAAGAAACATAACTATGGAAGCCTTAACATTTTGTGGAAATAATTTTCTTATTTGACGGATAGATCTAGAAGGAGTTGTAGCCTCCATCTAAAGTTAATGTTTATCTTCATACAAAATAAATAATAATGGAATATCTTGGGGAAAAAAAAATAATTCATATTTAACGAGAAGGTTTTATTTTTTTAGCTCCAGGTTGAAAACCTTGAATATATTCTAAACTATTGTTTTTATTTTATCTAAATAGGGATAGCGAAGCACGTCGGGTATAAGCTAGTTTAGTATTAAGGGAGCTAAAGTGTAGCATTTTTGAACTTTCCTCCATATTCAACGGACTTAAATAATATCGAAAACATTTCTATAATTTCGATAACTTGAGTACAGTGGACAACAGCATGCAATTAATACTGTACCTATGCAGCAGTCTGGAGCGCTATTGAACTGATATGTGAAGATTTGACCAACAAAGATGAAACAAGGACTCTAGAAACATAATTTTTTTTGAAATAAAATAGCGAAAACAAACAAAATAAAATGATTTTTGACTTGTAAAATTACTCTTAAGCGAAAGTCTTTGGCTCAAATAATATTTTTCGGTTAATTTACAATAAAAATTGTATAAAATCAACCACTAAAAATATGATGGTTGCATTAGTAACATTGAATTCCAAATAAAATATAATATTTTTGGTGAAATAATAATTTTTCTTAGTGGTTCGGTTCATAATAAATTAATCCTTAAAGTAAGGTTATGTTAAGTGAGCTGTTGAAGTAGCGGGGAACAAAATCATTAGGTTTTCATTTGTAGATATTATTAATAGGAATAAAAAGCTAAACGTATCGATTCTAAATACTGGAAATAGAACTAGACACCAAATGATGAAATCACTTGTAATTTCAATGATTTTTTTTTAAAATTTTTGTAGTTCCTCAAGAAAATAAACTTTACTATTTCTGCAAAAATTTTTCAAACGTGTTTACATTTAAACATTTTTGACAAGACGCTCCTGTTGAATAAAACAATGTGTTGGTAGGTAATGTAGGATATTTGGAAATTAGTTTAAAAGTCCAACGAGAGCTCAGGGCCTCTGATGCCCATGATTGTTATACAAGATTTCAAATTATCTTCGAAACTATTAAATGAAAAAAAAAAAAATGATATAAAGACAACTTAATGGTAATTTTAGTCAAGTGTTTTATTTATATAAATCGAATTGATATGACCCATTATTAAGGGGTAGTCATGCCCATTTATTTATTTATTTTGTCTTATTATTTTCAATTAGTTTTATCAGTTTTTACCTGTTTTTATCACTTATTGGAATTTTGATATTCATGTGTCCTCGTAAATACAGAAATCACTTAAATATACACTAAATATCTAAATATCTTAAAATTTGAAATTTTGAATACTTTCCACTTTAGCTTCTCATTTTCCTTTCTACCTTAAAATAATTGATTTGGAAAAACGCCAAAAAATAATACCAAAAGATAAAATAATTTCATGCAAAGCGTTAGACAATAATTCATTCTATATAACAGTTTCATTGGAAGGATCAAAAGATCATTGGTGGCTATTTTATTAAAGTAAGGTTAAAAGAATGCCCCAGTTTACCCCAATCTCCACTACTATTATTGAAGTCATAATTATGAAAATCAAAAATAAGAAAATTTTTGTATATGACACATTTTGCAATCACTTAGTTCTTTTATTTTATTTCTTATTATTTATGGAAATTTTAGATACAAAACTAAAGTAAAAAATAAAAAAAAAAAAAAATATGTACACTAAGTAAAGTTCAAGGATTCAATCATTCTATTTCAATTTAACACAAGTTTAAATATTGATAACTTAAACTTACGAATGAAATGAGATGATCGACAACTCCAAAACATAATTCAAAGATTAAACCCAAAATAGCCGCTAATTTTAACTTAAAAACGGACTCTTGATTCTATTGCGACTTATATCTAAAAATTATATTTGAATTGATTACATAGCTTCACTTCATAAGCCGTTTTTCATTTATTTCTAAAAAATAAAATACGGGAGTGGATCAATAAGTCCGTGACTTTTCGAACTTTCCTCGTAGTTATATGAAATGCAACACTATTTCCATCAAGTACCAGCTGTTAATAGACTACTGTCAAATTTTGAGCAAGTGTTGTCATTTACTTTGCGTTTAACAGCTGTTCAAAACCTACAACTTCGTGTATTTTTCTAAAAATGGAAAAAAGTGAATTTCGAGGGCTCATTAAACATCATTTTTGTGCGAAAAAAAAATCGTCAATCAAACCAAGGAAAAGCTCGATAAATACTATGGGGACTATGCACTATCGATTTCAATGGTAAAAAAGTGGTTTACTGACTTTCGTTGTGGTCGCACAAGTACAAATGACGCTGAACGTTCTGGACGGCCAATTGAGGTCAGTACACCCGAAAATGTCGAAAAAATCCACGATATGGTGTTGGCCGACCGAAGAGTAAAAGTGCATGAAAATGTTGATGCCATAGACATTTCATATGGCAGTGTGGTTTCGATTTTAAATGATCAGCTGAATTTAAGAAAGTTGTCTGCAAGATGGGTGCCGCGTTTGCTCTCAATTGACTATAAACGTAAACGTGTGAGAACTTCAAAGGATTGTTTGGAGTTGTTTAACCACAATCCAAATGAGTTTTTGCGGCGTTCTGTAACTGTGGATGAAACATGGATCCATTACTGTACACCAGAGACCAAGCAGCAGTCTAAATAATGGGTTTCTCCGGGTGAAACTGCTCCGAAGAAGGCCAAGGTAAGTTTGTCGGCCAATAAGGTGATGGCAACAGTTTTTTGGGATACACGCGGGATAATCCACATCGATTACCTTCAAAAGGGAAAAACAATAAACGACGAATATTATGCCAACTTATTAGACCGATTTAATAAGGATTTAAAAAGGAAAACGATCCCATAATACACGGCTGCACACGTGTGCAGTCTCAATGGCAAAACTCTATGAATTGGGCTGCGAATTGGTACCTCATCCGCCATATTCTCCGGATTTATGCCCCACTGATTACTTCCTATTTCCAAACCTAAAGAAATGGCTCGGTGGGAAGAGATTCAGCTCCAACGATGAAATTATTGACCAAAGAAATGCCTATTTTAAGGACCTCGAAAAATCCTATTTTTTATGCAAAGTAAATGAAGACACTGGCTCAAAATTTGACAGTAGTCTATTAACAGGTGTTACTTGATGGGAGTAGTGTTGCATTTCATATAACTACGAGGGAAGTTCGAAAAGTCTCGGACTTATTGATCCGCCCTCATATAAAGATTTTATTTCTGTTGCAATGTTTTGTGGCAGCCTTTGATAAACCATAACATTAGTTTAGATTAAATCAGAAGAGAGGGAGATATACTTAAAATTTAAAAAAAAAGTGTTAATATTTGTCGAGTTCATTTGAAAAAATCTGTTATACTAACGTAAAAATCGTTCAAGGGAGGAATATTTAGCAATATTTAGTTAAATATCCTTTGTATTATACAGCTTCCAAGAACATATGAGTCATACAGTTAACCAATGTCTTACATGTTTCTGATGAAAACGAGTACCAAGCATTTCGTACTATTGTACATAATTTATTTTTGTATGTGACTTTAAGAAGTAAAAAAAAACAATATGGACAATTCTCCAAAGTTTTTTTATTTGATTTAGGTCCAGTGGATAAGAAGCCCACTTCGTGAAGTTAAAGTTTTCCATTCTAAACAATACTATATCAAAATGTTTTGATTACCATGCTATAAGGCTTTTATGGTGCACTTTGAGTGATATGATTAGTGTTTTTTTCTTTTTTTATTTTTGTTCAAATTCCGGCTTAACCCAATATAAGTATTTCTTAGAGGAATTATTTCTTTTCATCCTTGATCAAGAAAAATATGAATCGACATTCCTCTCCCTATATTCTTAACAATGCAATGCTACCATATGCTGAAAGTAGAATGACTCTTGTCATGATTTCGGAGAAATACATATCTCGAGAATTTTAAAAGTTTAATTTAGAGTGAAAATCTTTAACTTCATGGAGTGACCTAAATCTAATTAAAAAACTTTGGAGAATTGTTCAGGATTTTATTTTACTACTTAAAGTCACAAACAAAGATAAATTATGGACGATAGCACGGAAGGCTTGGTACTCGATTTCATCAGGAACATGTAAGATATTGGTTAACTGTATGACTCATGGGTTCTTGGAAGCTATATAACACAAAGGATATTTAATTAAATATTGCTAAGTATTCCACCCTTGAACGATTTTTGTGTTGATATAAGAATGTTTTTCAAATGAACTCAACAAATATTAACCCTTTTTTTCAAATTTTAATTATATCTCCCCTCCTTTCTCTTACTTAATCTAAATAAATGTTGTGGTTTATCAAGGTTAGGTTAGGTTAGATGGGCAGCTGTAAAATTAAACTATATAGTTCACTTGGGTTCTATTGGCACCGTTTTGTCACGAATAAATGATCTGATCCATCTGACATCAATTGCAGAGAGATCAGATAATCCGTGCATATGTGGACTACCAAATTCAGCGGTCCTTATATTCGCAAGAGCAGGACAGTGACAACGAAAATATTCTACTGTCTCTTCCTCCTCCTTGTTAAAGCAACTTCTACAATAGTCGTTAAAAGGGAGTCCTAGTGTACACCAGCAATCCAGTGCCCTGTTATAATGGTTACAAATGTTCGTAGTTGACGCCCTGGCAATTCTAGAATGAAACTCGACCGTTCTTGATCGTACTGAGGCCATATCTGTCTCGAGATAGAACATGCGGACTGGTTTGTCCATCTTTTTTGAGCTATTCTCGACACGTTGGTCCGTTTCTTCACTTTGAAGAAGGGAATAAGATGTGGCTAATTCATCTGCAATAATATTTTCCGCGGGGTACTTGAGTGACCCCTTAATCAGATCAACTCTAGGTTTGAATGTCTCGCCATATCATTTAAAGATCTCCGGCATTCATGTGGTTTATCAAAGGCTGCCATAAAGCGCTGCACCAGAGGGTAGAAACTTTTTTGAAATCTCTGTATTTTATTTTTTTTTTTTGGAATAAATAAAAAGGGGCTTACAAAGTGAACCTATTTATTGATTCGTAACTGTATATTGGAAAAACCAACTGCAATTCTAAATATGTATAATAAACAAATAAAAACGAAAAAGTGTTCGTAGAGCTTAATTAAAATCTGTTTTGAAATATGAACTAAATTTCATTTCCGTTTACTTCGTTTTTGAAATACTACCCTCACTTGGCATTTAGACACAAAGAGTACTTCTTTTAATTTTCGGTACCACTGTTCTTCAATGAATTGATGTAATCATTAGATATTTTTTTATTATTATTATTTTTTTTTTTTTTTTTTTGTTATTATTATTTAGGTGTGTGCGTATGAGAATTATTTCGTAAGAAAAGTAAAATAAAAAAAATAAAAAACACTGGAAAAAGTGCAATTTATCACGTAACTGGACTGACTGACGGACGGTCTTTATTGACACAGGGGCCTACAATAATAATAATAATAATATACCGAAAACTACTATTAAGCAAAATTTCTCTTCAAATTATGGTATTTAATCCATTCATTCTCTTTTGTAACACGAGCTTAAAATGAGGGTTTTCTTTGTGCCTGTAGCGTCGTACGTTCGAGGAGGATCGTTTTACATTTAGAACAATTTCATTTATTTATAAGTTCGTGTTTATTTTTCATTTTTACCTTTTTTTTTTTCGTTTGAAGAATGAAAGGAATACACAACTATTCTGGAAAAAAAAAACCTCCTCTAGTCAATGAAACCATAAAAATTGTCATGTTCGTCATGACAACGTTCTTTATTGTTGTTGTAGTTCTTTTCTTCATTTAGTTTTAGTTAAAGTTATTTGTTGTATATGAGGGAGGGTGTGTCACGGAGGTCTTCTTCTTATACTTCTACTCTTGCACTTGTAGTTTAAGTACAAAAAATATAAATTTATCATCGTTTATTTATAAATCTGTACGTTTTTTCTTTCTTTTAATAAAAAGAACACAATCAGCCATGTCATCCAACCAGCCATTCATGCCAACTGAGCCACTTCATGGAAAAGATTTATTTTTATGATAATAACAATTTGTTTTGTTATCACAGGAAATATTATTTATGATGAGAGCATAAACATCATACATACAACTAAACTGCGTATATATTATTCTTAAGTATAGAATTGCAAAGCAGCAATTTTAAGAAGTATTTAATTGAAAATTTATAGGCATTTGAATATTTATTTAGATACGCAGGGGGAGAAATAAAATTCATAAAATCTGTAAATTGGTTTTTCTTTAGAGGTGTAACCTAATCACAATTAAGGCGACACAGGCAATGATGACTCATATGAAATTTGGTAATAAACACAATGAGAAAAACATAAAATTTAATGACATAAATTAAAGAGAGTGATAAAATTTTTAAGTGGGAAAATATTTTAAATCTATTCTAATGCATAGGTTTAGGTGAGTATAATTATTTAGGGAATTGGAAAAAGACGAAAAATAAAATAAAGAGATAATTGAAATTGTTTGTTTGACATTCCCTTGTTGCTGAGTACCTTATTATTATTATTATTATTTGATATTTTAGCATGATTATATTTCATAGAATTATAGGTGGGGATTGAAGCTTCCCAGCAAAAACTTTGCTTTTCTGGTAAGCTAGCAGGTATGATAGATAGATAGAGAGATAGAAAGAGAAGGTTGATGTGATACCAGAAAGTACCACATCTCCACCCAGAGACCGATCCCGGTCCATTGTAAGTCCCTTCGTTGAAATAGCTGTGAAATATAGAGTATAGAATGCAGAAAATAGGAGAGTAGAAGTAGAAGATAAAAGAGTAGGAATGAGAACGAATCATATAAGGGGATTAGCAATCCCCCTAGGGTTATATCCCTGATTCTCCCTTAAACAGTCGATTCCCATGACGAAGCCTATGACGTCTACAAGATCTGCGTCCCGAACGTCACTTAGCCCGCCGAGGAATTGGCTACCCAGCCATTTCATCCTACGATGCTGCAATCGTGTACAATGGCACACAATGTGCTCAATAGACTCGCTCTCGTCGACGTCTCCACACATTCTACAAAAATCGGAATTGCTAGCATCCCATCTAGACCTCATCTTCCCTATCAAACAGTGACCCGTTATGGCCCCTATCATGATTCTTAAGCTCTTCCTATTCAAGCCCAGGAGAGTGCTAGTGCCCGCATTGTCCAGTGCCGGCCATAACGCCCTCGGCACTCTACAGTCCTCTCTACTCTCCCAAGCCGAATTGGTTCTGACCAAGATCCAATCATTGATCTTCCCATAGAAGAAACTTAGTAGTGGTTTCACATAGGTCTCCCTCTACGAGACATTCTTTGCTGCGCCTTGCCTTGTCAGTTCATCAGCCAGGCACCCAGCAGAGTCTCACCATGTAGTCCTCCATCAGCTCTCTCAGTGTCTTCTTACAGCCAGCAACTAACCTGGATTTCACCAAATGTGTCCCCAAGGCCTTCAGAGCCGCCTGACTGTCCACATAGAGAGTGACTTCGGTACCCCTCGCAATGTTTTGCCTGATTATTTCTGCGGCTTTCAGGATGCCAAGAATCTCAGCCTGAAAAACGCTGCACTCATCAGGGAGTCTAAAAGAGCCTTTCAAATCCGTGCCCATAATATAGACCCCCGCACCAGTACCTGCGTTCATCTTTGATCCGTCCGTGAACACTGCACAACCTTCATATAGTCTCTCAGTGCCGGTATAATTGGAAACAAAAATAAACTACTTATTTTTTTGTCTGAATAACTAGTTATTTTAGACTCTAGGAGTGCTCAAAAATATGTACCTAAACAAAAATTAAAAAAAAAAAAATTGACGTCAGTGAGATTTGAATTTGGACACAAATTAACCAATCGTTTTGAATGACTAACGTCTTACTCAATACTCAGTTAATTTTCTAAATGACCAAAACATTTTTTAATATAAAATATCTTTTTAGAGATTTTTTTAAAAAGAACTAACAGCATCAGAATGGAGTTGAACCAGCAACTTCTGGTTGCTTATTTACTGTGCTATTATACTATTGAGTACTTATTTATGTAATAAAGAGTAGGCAAATAATAATGACACCTCATTACCAAGAAAGTAGGAAGTAGTTGCCATTACCGTAAACCAAAAAGTTTTTGCTGGGTTGTAACGTTTGACTATTTTTTACGAACATAATTTTAAGATAATATTCTAAATATAAAAAACAGAATCATATCAGTTTTACGACAACTGTTACTCATATTTTAAACTTTTTTTTTATTTTATATTATTTTCTTTTTGAAAATATTCAAGCTTTTTAAAATATTTTAATAAAAAAATAAATAAAGAAAGAAATAAATTATAATAATTTCAGAACAAAAACTCGTCGATTTTTCTATGAGCCTATTATTTTATAAGTTGTCTTCTCACGAGCTAATCATCAAGTCATCCAATTTCTTTAAATGTCTTTCTGATAGATCCTTGGTAAGGTTATATGGGGACTTCTATAAGTCGAATTTTTTGAACGAAAAGGTTGTTCTGTTCTGTTTTTTTTTTTAGTTAAAATTTATTTATTCTTAAATATGTTGGTTTAGAATATGTTAGAATATGTTTTAACTTATAATCTGAATTTAAGCAATTACTTCTCTAATTGCAATAGATTAAGTTCAGTAATAATCAAAACATTCGTAACTGAGATAACATTTTACCTCTGCATTTATTCTTTGCGAAATCCGTTGGTTTGTTCGCTTGCAGGGGGCGTTCAAAGAAATATTTACGAAATCAATTTTAATTTTTTTAATTTATTAGAAAATCCCAATTGAGCAATTTTCGAACAAAGAATTTGATTTCAGTATAACTAAACAATTTAACAACGATTTAACGAATGAGACAAAAATTGATTCAGAGAAAGAAAAATCATAAGAATGAATTCCAGGCCAAATTAGGGTTGCCAGATTCGAATTGTGATCTAACTTGACAATCAAAAAAAAAAAAAAAAAAAAAAAAAAAAATAAGACTTGAATCGACTTATTTTTTTATATGAACCCTATATTGAAGTACGTACAGTCAATCGCATAAATTTTTGTACGACCTGTATGTATTTTTAAAGGAAGCCATTGTAAAAAAAAAGTTGCATATTTTCATAATTTAAAACCCCTAAATTTTATGCCAATATTTGTGCAACAAGTAAACAATTGATCTTCGCTGGAATAGTTTCCATATGTAGCAAATTTTATTGATTTATAAAAACTATAAATCTTACGCCACAAAATAAATAAAACCGATGCTAACAGGCTAAGTCCATATAAAAGCGAGGGCCGAAAAAATGTCTACACTCTTTTTTCTCTAAAATGTAAATTTCTTTAACAGTATAAAATAATTTTATACTTTTCTGAAAGGTAAGGATGACTTTAAAATAGAAAACAAATCCAATAGCTCAAGCGGTCGAAGTACACGCCCTCCCAAATTTGTTCTTGAGAGTTTGCAATCGCTGTCTCTGGGACATCAGGAAAATGTGGACTTTATGGGCGAAAATCTCATTTTAGGATTTTCGGCGTTTTTTTTTTGGGGGGGGGGGGGGGCGGAATTGTGGAATTTCTTAAAAAAAAAAATTAAAGCTTTTTACACTTTATCATTTTAAATGATAAAGTTTACAATCACTGAAAATTTCGTTGAGATATCTTGACTAACAAAAATTTAATTACGGATAAAACATTTATAGTTTCTCCAAAAACCAATTTTTTACACAAATTTTACTTTAATTTCAAAAATCAGAAAAAAGTATGAACTTGATTATTTTTTTTTTTTTTTTTTTTTTTTTTTTTTGATATGATTCTTCATTATATACAAAAATATTGAAGTCAATATCTTTTACAGAACTGAAATTACGCTACTTTAAAATTTAAAATGTCACTGAAATTTGCAAAAATGTTGCACTATTGTGAATGTGAAAAAGGCATAACTAAATAAATAATTTGTTCCCGTAATAAATTTTTGAAGGTGTGTTTGTGCGGACATACGTAAAAAATGCAATTTGTTTTTATAGGCCTTATTAAGAAATAGAATAGGAAACAAAAAAATTTCCTAAGTCAGAGATACACTTCTTTGAGCCCCCATAGCTCCGCTCCTGAGGGATATGTGGAAATCCCTTTCCAAACAAGTTTGCAATCGTAAATTGCCTTGTTGTCTCTGTTTGAAAATACCAAAGCAAAGTTTGTGGACTAAAATTACACACCAGCAGAATGGAATACGTATTTTCTATGCCGCTACACACTTCACCAGCATTCGTGGTATCTTATCCATTTTGGTTTCGTTGAAACCTAAGCATGGCACCCGCTTTGCACTGGGTGCAATTTTGAGGGACTCAATTAGCAGCGCTGTTATAGATGTGGTACCAGTAGTCGGTTCGAAGGACCATAAACAAGTTTGCAATCGTAAATTGCTTTGTTGTCTCTGTTTGACAATACCAAAGCAGAGATTGTGGACTAAAATTAGACACCAGAAGAACGGAATACGTATTTTCTGTACCGCTACATACTTCATCAGCATTCGTGGTGTCTTATCCATTTTGGTTTCGTTGAAATCTAAACATGGCGCCCGCCTTGCACTGGGTGCAATTTTGAGGGACTCAATTAGCAGCGCTGTTATAGATGTGGTCCCAGTAGTCGGTTCGAGTCGGTTTGCAATCGTAAATTGCCTTTCTGTCTCTATTTGGCAATACCAAAGCAGGGTTTATGGGTTATAATTAGACACCAGCAGAATGGAATAAGTATTTTCTGTGCCGCTACACACTTCATCAGCATTCTTGGTGTCTTATCCATTTTGGTTTCGTTGAAACCTAAACACCTTTCAAACTTAATATTATAAATTCCTCTACTGCACCTATGTGAAATTTTATGTATGTAAATCCAATTAGCCGATTAGAAGTTACAGATTTATTTCCAAAAATTTTCAATTCTGCCCCACTGTGCTTTGTATTCGCAATCAATGGATCGAAGTTAATATGAGTAATTTGGATGAAATGAGAAGCGTTAGTCAGCCACTTTTTTAACGTTTTGAATTCTATATACTGCTAGAGTACTACAAAGTATATAGGCAACATGTAATATCTTGGGATGCTTTTCTGTACAAAGGCTAGGAGCCGTGAAATTAATGGTATAATGATTAAGAATGTGTATCGAAAAATTCTGCAGGAATTAATGTTTTCACATGCCAGAGATATTCAGGCATGATAAAGACCCAAAATAAACTTAAAAATTAATGAAAAATAGGTTCACTCAACTCAAGTGGTAAACGCCATGGACAAGTCTGTACAGTCTTATGATCTTAACATGAAAATCTTCCTACATCGAAATCTCAAAAAAGCTGTTTTTTCGGGACACTGTATTGGACAAGAATGCCAATGCTAATAATATACAAACCTTTTTGTTTAATTTCTTTAATATAAACCTAAAAGATTCTCTGAAGTGATCAAAAACAAAAGAACTGTCACAAAGTATTAAGCCCAACAGTTCAATTAGTTTTGAGCTTATTTCATATTCTTAATTTTATGTTATGAATATGAAAAATATATTTCTATTATTATGTTAATTGGTGTTCAATCTTTTTATATTAATAATATTTTTCTTCAAAACCAAGAATACCCAAATTAATTAAAAATTCAATTTTATTCAGTTGGTTTTGACCGACATTGTATGTGCCATATAATTCCAGATTGCATCCATAGTTCCATAGAAATATCAAAAAGAAATTTCGTCTTATATATAGAAGTATGTAGTAATTTTAAATCTCTTACAAAAATATATGTACGCTTACATGTGTATCCTACAGCTCTTTTAGTTTTAGACATCTGTATTTAGACAGTGCTGTCAACTATTTGTAAACAAAACGCGCAGGAAAAAATACAAAATAAGCTAAAAAGCGCTACATCAAATCAAAACTTGTGATTTTGGTTCAATTTAGTGCTTTTTATCTTATCTGACTTTCATTAAGAGCAACACTTAAACATTACAATATCCAATTTTGTTATTTTTTTAAAATGTTTTGACTTCAGCTCAAATAGCTCAGAAATCCAAATTTCATGTACATTTAAAATTTCAGATTCATTAAAGACTTTTTTCCAAGAATTTTAATTTACAAAACTTGTTATCTTCAACCGGATATTTTAAAATTTTAATGTAAAACCTTAGGTTGAATCAGTCCAATTTTTTTCCCCCAAAAAAGGCAATAGGGATATGTTTGAAAGAATTTGGAATTTTGCTAGTACATTCTTTATTTGATGGGTAGGGGAATACGGATAGACACCTTAAATGACCATTTCAAACAAAAGAATTCTGAAGGTATATTTTGACATTTCGAAATGAAAAAACTCGTTTTAGTTTTTGGTGAACTCGAAAATTAATAAAAATGGTAGAAAATGGTTTTCTTTGGTCGGAAAAATTTTTACTTCTGTTGTGTGAAATTAAAACTTTATCGTTAAAAAAATTCAAAATATGTAAACAGAAAAACAAAAGATATGAATGAACAAATTTTAAATTTCTTGCTTGCATTTTAAATCCATTCTGAAAGCAACAATCTATTTTGGAAATAAACATTTAATGATGAATACGTTTGTCAAAAATTCTTCTAGCCTTATGAGCTAGTAAAATTTTGTTCACCTCATAGCTGTTCAAAATTTACTAAGAGGAATAATTTTTGTATTGTTTTACATAGGAGTTAAGTTACTATTTTTTATTAGTTAATAGGCAGGTAAAAACGTGTTCCTAATCGATACATAGAATACAACTAGAAGGTTATGTGAAAGTAATGTCAAACTAAATTTTCAAAAAACTTACTCTTTTACATATTGGTTTTCATGATAGTTTACTGCACTCAAATTGTCAAGTACAGCCTAGCTGATCCCTTTTCGACCCAACAAAAATGATTATGTATTTCGTTGTGGGGTGAATTAGGTTTCTGACAATTAAATTCTCTCTCACATAACTATCCACTTATTAATCTATGAACCGAATGAAAGTAAAACGAGCCAATTTAGCGCCATTTTTTAAAAAAAGGTTAACAAAAAAATGCGACTTCTGGGTTATTAAAAACCGCTAAATCTAGCGCGAAAAGCGCTGAATTGGCAACATTGTATTTAGAACATTGATAGGTAGAACAAAGGGAGAACATACAAATGCATTGGTCAGTCTGTTTAGAACTGAATTTGAAAAGTTTTATATTCTCTTGATCTTTGTTGAGAGATTTGTCTGTTTGTTTTGAATTTCCTTTTTTTTTTTTTTTTGTGTTGACGTACATGTTGATTATGTAAAAAGGGAGAATACTCTCTGCCCCTGAGAGCTGTGGGTGCCAACCAATGATTTAGACCATTAACACACATGTACATTTGTACTCTTAGCTTTTTATACGTACATGCTCTTATAGATCACTCAGTCTTTCTTGAACTTTAAATATATACAGAAAATAAATTATTTAAGAGCAATAGATCTTTTTTAAATTTAAAATATTAAATTATAATATTCAGTTCTAAACAGACTGACCAATGCAATTGTATGTTCTCCCTTTGTGCCTATCAATGTTCTAAATACAATGTTGTCAATTCAGCGCGTTTAGTGCTAGATTTAGCTCTTTTTAACAATCCAGAAGTTCCTGTGTACAATATAATAGCGGGAGAGTAATACAGAACATATACAAATACAAAATCTAAATGCATTCTCAGAGAGATCATTGCATAGCGATTTTAGTCAAAACAAAATATTCTCTCATTTTTGGCTCCGTTTTTTTTTACATTTTTTAAACTTGGCAGGCTTAATTTGGATTTAAGTCTATATTAAACCAAAAATTTAATAGGACATCTGTATTCATTTAAATTTTATTTCAGTCCTAACGTTAACATTATTTCTCAAAAAATACTTACAGAAATTCGGGGCATATTCTAAAGAAATGCGGATTTTTTCAGCACTTGAATTGGTTCAAATTACCGAATTACTTATAAAATCAAGGCCTGAAAGGAAAATGTAAATTTTTCTGAAAGCTCTAGCATGATACGAGTAACGATCCCAAAGCTTGACTAGAAGTAAAATAAATAACCACCACAAACTCCCGATCTCTATCCGATTGAGAACATTTGGATGACTTTAAAATGTAATATCAGCCATAAAACATTCCGAAATTGCCATAAACTTTCACATATTAAAAGCTTATAATCTCAATTTTTAAGAGTTGTTCGGAAGTGATAAATATTCAACCAAATATTAAAAATTTAATATATTTTCCCTTAATGATACGAGTATGTTCTTTTGTTCATCCGTCTATCCGTCGCTTGAAATGGCGTGTATGAAGCCCACCGATAACTGTCATATATATAGATCAGGAATCAAAAAATCATATATTTTTTTCCAGAACATTTCTATTGAAACTCGGAAATATTTTCGGGTTTTTCAAACTGGTTTTCGATTTTCTGAAGTCCCAAGCCTTATAAGCTAGGGACTTCGTTTTTGTAAAACAAAATCGGAAAATTTTTTTTAAATTTTTCTATTGAAGAAATGGAATCAGTGAGTCCATTAGTTACAGAGATATCCTGCAAAACGCATTTTTGACCGATATCCAAGTCTTCAATAAGCAACGGACTTTGTTTTTATATAGATCGATCACAAATATTTTTCTTGAATTTCGGTTTTTAAAATCAACCAAATCGGTTTATAAACAACCGAGTTATTGGCAATTTTTTTTATTTATTTAATGACTGCATCCCTTATAGTTGTTGTTTTCATGGGTAGTAAAAAAAACAACAACAATAAACTAAGGCATATCTGGGTTTTTTTCAACTTTTTGAGGCACCTATGTAAGTTAGATATTTCGTTCTCTCACAGAAAAAATCGGACATTTTTTTAAGAATTTTTATGCTGAAAAAATGAACTAAAAAGATCCAGTATTATCCGAATTGTAGGCTAAAACGAGTTGTTAATTTTTTGGCAGCTCCTATATAAGCTATGGACCTCGTTCTTACATAAATCTATTACAAATATTTTTGGTTTTTTAAATCAGCCAAATTGGTCCATAAATTTTTCACCATACCCTTTTTTAATTTAATATTGTCTTACATTTATAAAATATTTGTTCTGTACCGAAGTGATTATATATTTCTTAAATATGTGAGAACTTTTATAAAATTCCAAAGTTTACCGGTGCGCTTCGCTACCCTATTTAATGAGATAACTAATGTTTACTTTATATGGGAGCTATTAATCCCTCTGGAACTATTCAACCTATTCGAAATTTAAAATTACTTTTAAATTTTTTTTAAGACTTTGACTGTAATTAGATCAGAAAATTGATATTTTCTTTGTATGGGGGCTACTTCTCCGACTGGATCTATCCGTCCTATTTTCATTTCATTAATGCGATATGATAGTATAAAGGTTCCCACGAAATTTGAGGGCTCTCACTTTAATAATTTCTTAGATATTTTAAACTAATCGGTTCATCCTTTTAGGAGGTTTAAAAACGTGGGCGTAAATATGAGTATTGAATCCAATCAAGATCGAACACAGCCTATAATATTCTACAGTGCAAACACTATCTGTGTGTCAAATTTCATATAAATAACTTCATTAATAACGTGTAAAATTGAAAAATTAGATTTTTTTTAAAGTAGACGTAAAATGTGGGCTGTAATGTTCAATTGAGATCTAACAAGGCCTATAACCACATCTGGCACTGTAACTATCTCTGTGTGAAACGGCTTAAGCCGTTTAAAGGTGATTGATACACAAAAAAAAAAAAAAAAAACAAACGAATAAACAAACAAACAAACTTACACATCATTATAAGGATATAAGGATCTACATAAAATCTTGGATCTATTTCAAGTTTATATTAAAATGTAAATTATTTAAAGGTTTTACTATTTATTTATTTATTTATTTATTTTATAATTACAATACAATTACAAATTATATTCTAATTCTAACCGAGCGGAGTAACGAAGACCTTAGCTCGTTGTAGTGAAACAGACCAGAGTCTCTGGTGGGAATCGAACCCACAACCCCCAGACTGACAGACTAGCTCACTACCAACTAGGCTATCGGGGCACCCAGGTTTTACTATTTACATAGAACTAAAAAATAAAACCATTCTTTAAAAAATGAGTGAAGATTCGAATTTAGCGTCCCAAATAGCTTAAGAAACCACTTATGAGTGTTCAAGCCCAAAACCTTTTATACCTGATTTATTAAAATAAAAAAAAAAAAAAATAGTTTTCAGTTCCAAATGTTTTGACTACCACTCTAAAGAATTGTCTTCTTACACTTCTTGGATTTTTACATTATCCGGATTATTCGGTTATCCGGATATTATTTCCCAATCCATTACGTACTCTACAATCCGGATTGATTGCATCCCTATGTTACAGATTAAATAAAAAAAAATATATATATATTTTTTTTCACTTCAACTATAGTGCGACTTTAAAGATACAATAAGAATTATGCGCTGAGAGTGGTTTTTTGCTATATTCCTTCGTTTTCAGTAAAATATTGTTGCAAATTTATTCAGATAAAGTTAAATTTGTTGCAATATTTTAAGTGAAAAACACTACTGGATTGGGTCTGCAATCAATTATCGGGATTATCGAGTTTGTATTGTATTTAGCAATTTTACTTAAAATCATTCTATGTTTTACCTGTTCAAACAATTATCGTTTTTATGAAGCTTACCTGAAATTATAAGAATAAAATATATATAATTAAAATTTGTTTTCATAAATTATATTTAAGAAGAAAAATAACTAAATGGTTCGAGAGTAAATTAGTTTGGAGATATTTTATAAAAGCCCTAATTTATTTTTGATTATTATGGAAAATGTTTTATGGAAATGATATCAAAAAATTTTGATTTTAGACCTTACAAAAAAAAAAAAAAAAAAAAAAATATTTATTATTATTATTACTGTTGATGGCACATTAAAATCTATTTGTAAAGGGTGATTCAAGTAGCGATACTTTTTCCAATAGCCTGTCAAAAGACAGATCACGTGTGAGTCGTATCATGCTGTCATGTTATTTTTACTTAGTATTGTTTGGCATTTCATAACCGAAAGACTTACGCCTGAACAACGTTTACAAATTGTTCAACTTTATTACGAAAATTCACATTCTGTGAGGAATGTGTTTCGTGCACTTCGCTCAACTTATGGTCAACCTAATCGGCCTACTGAGCGTACTATTCGCAACACCATCACCCATTTTGAGACCCAGCATTCATTATTGGATAACATTCGACCGAATAGACCACGCCCAGCACGTTGTGAAGAAAATATAGTGGCCGTCGATTCGGCGTCGTTCGGAGCAACTTGGACTGACGTATGGAACGACTTGGCGCATTTTGCGTCGAGATCTTAAATTGAAAGCGTACAAAATACAGCTTGTGCAACAACTGAAGCCTCTCGAACTTCCCAAACGATATCGCTTCGCTCTATGGGCTCTTGAAAAGTTCCAAGAAGATCCGATGTTTTCGAGAAAAATTTTGTTCAGCGATGAGACCCATTTCTGGCTCAATGGGTATGTAAACAAACAAAATTGCCGCATTTGTGACGAAGAGCAACCTGAAGAGATTCAAGAACTGCTACTTCATCCAGAAAAAAAAACGATTTGGTGTGGTTTGTGGGCCGGTGGAATCATCGATCCATA
The DNA here is from genome assembly GCA_932274085.1 of Protocalliphora azurea. Classification (NCBI taxonomy): domain Eukaryota; kingdom Metazoa; phylum Arthropoda; class Insecta; order Diptera; family Calliphoridae; genus Protocalliphora; species Protocalliphora azurea. Next base: position 33,947,848 of record OW026520.1, on the reverse strand, counting down.
TTTCTTTAAAAATGATGCCGGTGGAACGTAACCGTCAATGGTGACCGTTATCGTGCCATGATAACCGACTATTTGATGCCTGAAATTGAAGCTCGTGATCTCGGCAACATTTGGTTACAGCAAGACGACGCCAATTCCCACACATCGCATCAATCAATGGATTTATTGAGAGAACACTTCGGTGAGCACATAATTTTACGTTTTGGGCCGGTCGATTGGCCACCAAGATCGTGTGATATCACATCGTTAGACTTTTTCCTGTGGGGATATGTAAAGTCTAAAGTTTATGCGGACAAACCCGCTTCGATTCAGGCCTTAGAGGAAAACATCACGCGTGTCATTCGCCAGTTACCAGTCGAAATGCTCGAACGAGTCATCGAAAATTGGACTCAACGGATGGACCATCTGCGACGTAGCAACGACCAACATTTGATAGACGTAATCTTCAAAAAATAAATGCCAAAAAATGTTCTTTCAAATGATAATAAACATTCCCCATTAAATTTGAATTTTCTGTGTTTTTTTCTTATTATTTATTAAATAATCTCCACATATATTAAATGTTAAAAAAAAAAAAACAGTTGCAAACTGATTATGAAAAATTTTCTTCAATTTTACATGCCTTAAGTCAATTTTAAGATATTTATTCAAATTGAAGAATTTTATTCAACTTGAATAAAATAAATTAGTTAATTTCTTCAAATTTATGTGTCTTTAGTCAATTTGAATATTCTTAGTTACGTTGAAGAATTTTATTCAAATTGACTAAAATGTATTAGTAAATTTTAAAATTTACAAAAAAAGTTAAATTAACAGATAATTTATTCAAATTAACTTCTTTTAAGGATGTTAAATTGACTAAAATTGTGTGTTTTACATACGAAGAATTACTGCCAATTTAACTAAATTGATTTAACCGATTTTTCGTTATGTTATTCAAAAAAAAAAAAAAAAAAAATTAACAACATTTTTTAGTTGATTTGAAGAAAAATTGTATTAATTTGAAGAAAAAAACTGTTAATTTAAATATTTTTTTTCGTTAAAATTCTACGAAAAATTTTCATCAATATTATCTACGAGATTTGGTTAAGTGCATTAGAGATTAAAGTCAGTTTCAGCCAGGTTAAAAATTTTTGATAAAGGCCCATATGTAGGTATGAAAATATAAATAAATATTACTTAAATTCAATTCTATACTATGAAACTCTTGTTATAGTCCTACAATAAATAATGTATATTTATAAATTTAAAAGGAAAGTAAAGATCTCATAAACCAAAAAAAAAAAAAAAAACTATTGAGGATTTAGCTGGGAAATATTAAACTTCATCCTACTCCCATATTTGAATAAATAACGTAAATGTTAATTAATAAGAAATTATCATAATTCAAACGGTAAAGTTTTGCAAAATAAATTAAAATAAAATCAAATTTAGGTTAAAGGGGTAAAAATTATTTCGAAAAACTTTCAACACACGAACACGTTCCAGTTTGAAGTTTTTTTTTTTAATAAATTAAATATTATTAATAAATTTGAATAAATTCTATGGTACATTTGTTTTTGTAATATTAAACTATTATCATAAATTATAAAAATACAAAAATTAGATAAGAGCCTTTTATAAGCAGAAACGAGTTTTAAAAATAAAATATTTATAATATTATACTTAATTGGCTTTTTTATAATAATAAATTAGAAAAAATAAAAAATATTTCCTTTTTTTAATAAATGATATTTCAAATCTAAACAATCAAGCATATATAGAAGTAATTTATTAAATCTTATTTTATGGCTTTTTAGAAAGTAAATTATACTATAGAACATTTTAGAAAAAAACCCACTATTAACAAGGGGTCATTGAATTTTTTTGTTATAAAATTACAAAAAAAAAAAAGCAAAAGAAAATAAAAAAACTAACAGCCACAAAAAGAGAATTTATTTAAATAAAGAAAGAATGTTTTAATCATTTCAAAATATAAAATAATAATAAAGAAAAAAAAAAAAAAAGCAGTGAACAGTTAAAAATAAAATAAAACCGAGAAAAAAAATTGCCAAAAAGTCAATAAACTCTAAAATGTATTCATGATGATGATCTTGAATTTAACAACACAGCTACAACAGCAACAACAATAAGAACAGCAGCAGCAACAACAACCAGCACTAGAAATAACAACAATATTAATGTTGGGCTTAGCACGATGTCAATAACACCAGTCCCGACCGTGCCAAGCCAGGCACCAAACCAGCAACAACTAAAAACGACAGAACAACTATTCAACCAAACAACCATACCATACCAACATACTAACCAACCGACCAACAACATACTCACTCATACATACAAATGATAAATGAATGGTGAGTTCGAGAAAGAGCCAAACCATAATAATAACAACAAAAAGACAAAAATCCGTGTTACCAACACGTTTACTACTACAACACAACTCACAAAAACAACACTATTTTTTTTTTTTGTTGTATTTTCTTTTTTCTTTCATTCTTTTGTCTATCTGTCTGTCTGTCCATACGTCTGTTTGTCAGCTTGTTGGTATTTACACCAACCTGATTACTCCATACTACTCTACTAAGTATTACGATCATGCTGATGTTTTAAGAGTAGTTTATTCTTCTTGTTGTTGTTGTTGTTGTTGCTATTATGGTTACGAGTTAGTTGACGCAATTAAATGTTTGCAAAAAAATGTTGTTTTGGAAAAAAAAGTAAATATGACAAAAAAAAAAAAAAGAGAAAGAATAAAACTAAATAAAGGTAGATATACCGACAGATAGACAGACATACAAACGTAATCAGTACGTCCGTTCAGATAACCATTAATAACCAGAAGGCAATTGCTTAACAGTTTAGAATGCATTATAATGTAAGAAACCATTTATGTTTAAGAAGACATATTGAAGATTTCAAAAAAAAAAAAAAAAATTCATTATGTTGTTCTTAAACAAATATTTAAAGTTTAAGGAAGTTTATCTCCCGATTTATGAACGATAGAACAAATCTAGGCGATTTAAAGTTAATTCAGGACCATATAAGAATCTTCGATTAAAACAAATCTTGGGATATGTAAAGGGAATCAAATCTTATATTGAAATCCTTGCTTAGAGTCATATATGCATGTAAATAACTACGAAGGTGACCCAGTAGGATATTTAGAGTAGTGTGTTTGAATGCGGGCTTAAAATCTACGTTAAATTTATCGCCTTTTTAAATATATATAAATATATATATAATATATGTAATATAAAAATATATATAATATAAATATATATATATATATATATATATATATGTATATATATATAATATAAATATATATTTATAATATATATGTATATATATATATATAATATATCCACTATCAGAAAAATTACTCTTTCTAGTATTCTCAAGATATTGGTGTCTATTCTTGAAAACGCGTCGAAGAAGTGAAAATTTCCATTAAAACAAAAACAAAGTTTATAAAATTGTTTTTGTTTGCTGTATATTTCTAAAATGGAATTTACCGTTTTTAAAAGAGAGAGAAACGCATTTAAGTTCTCACGCTTATTACATTTTAAAAATATATGGTAAACAAAAACAATTTTTTAAACTTTGTTTTTGTTTTAATGTAAAATTTCACCATTATTTTCCTGTTAGTAAACAATTTTACAAAAATATATAACATTAATTTCGATTTTCGACCTTCTGAAAGTAAAGGCTCTTCGAAATCGAAAATATCCTGCTCCAATTTATCAAAATATATGTATAATTATTTTTAATAATAATTTTTATTTCATATCTGCCGTAAAAAATTCTGCTTCTCCAACACGTTTTGACACAAATCTTTTTTCTTCTTTTTCGTTTTTTTTTTTTTTTTTTTTGTTGAAAAAATTTTTAACTTCTAATCGCCTGGCTGGATTTACACAAGATTTCACATAGAAGTAGCAGAGGAGCGTATAATTTTTAATTTGGATGGGTTTTCCATATGCACTTTAGGAGCATATAGGGCATATAGGGCTCAAAATAGATTAACGTTTAAGAAACAAAAAATATTATATCTGTAATAAAATCTTTGTTAGTTAGGATATCTTAACGAAATTTTCGTTGATTGTTTAAAACGAGAAATTGTAAAAAACTTTAAGATTTTTGTAGAAGGAATCCCACATTTCATAAAGCAAACAAAAAAAAAAAAAAAAACTGAAAATCTCATAAATGGGATTTTTCACATTTCGCCTATAAATTCACATTTTTCTGGAGATTATGATTCAAAACCCTTAAAAACATATTATGGATTCTAAATTGCAAGAAGGCCTATAATATTTTTCATTGTAGCCGAGTGTATTATTTCCTAATTATGAAAATTTTAGGTATAGCTTTGTTGTGATATGGTTTGTTGTGGTAAATTTTCTTATGCCACCCCTACCCCTGTGGATACGCGCCTGATTTCAATACTTATTTTTTTTTTTTTTATCAGCAATTTGGTGTAATTTTATATTTAAAAATTCTTCTCTTAAATTGAATATTTATAGTCAGATTTAGCACAACTAAAACCGATTTTGAATAACCTTAAATGACTCTAATTCGTCACACAAAAAAAGCATTTAATGGAGTCATTAAAAAAGTATCGAAACTGTGATACAGTTTTGCCCGAACGATGATTATTCTTCGATAGGAAAATAACTTCTTTTACTTTTACTATTTTAAAATAAATATAGATACTATTTAGTCAAAGTTTGGATAGTAAGTTAGAATTAGTTTGGATAGTTAGTTAGAATTTCGACAGATATAGTGACTTTTTCTATTCCTCAAAATGACTCCAATTTGACACATGAAAAAAAAACACTTAATAGTGTCATTAAAAGAAGTATTAAAACTACTGGACCTTCTTCCCGCACGGTGACTCTTCTTGGATAAGAAAATGATATCATATTCGACTGTTAAAAACAACTTGAGGTTACTCTTTAGTGCAAATTTGGATAGAAAATGTTGGCAGGGTATATATATATATATATATATATATATATATATAACGTGGTTTTGTCGTCGGCTCAGTTGTGTCCAGGGTCGACTTACGGGATCCACGAACCTTAAGTGAGAACACAATTTGTTTACCCTTTCCGGGGTTCAAATATACAGTGTATCTTTATTTAATAATTCAATGTTTTAGTTATCGATAGTATTTATAAATATTTTGTGTGAGATAAATTACTAGCAGCCTGATGATACGCAGGGATTCAGTCGAGTATTTCTCAGGTGAATCGGGTTCTATTACTGGTGGATGCTGGATCGAAGATTCGGCAGCACGATGATACGCAGGGATTCAATCGGGTACTTCTCAGGTGAATCGGATTCTATTACTGGTAGATGCTGGATCGAAGATTCGGTTCCCTCGGGTATTATGCAGCACCCCGGATCGTTTATGATACTTAAAGATATCTTACGAATACTAATTTAAATAATACAATTCCTTAAATCTAGGTTACAAAATTCAGACTTCATCTAAAGAGAAACAGTCAACAGAAGTCGCTGTGCCAAAACAGTCAAGCGAAGTTGCTGTGCCAAAACAGACGACCGAAATCACTGTGCCAAAACAGTCAACCGAAGTTGCTGTGCCAAAACAGTCAACCGAAGTCGCTGTGCCAAAACAGACGACCGAAGTCGTTGTGCCAAAACAGACGACCGAAGTCGCTGTGCCAAAACAGTCAACCGAAGCTGCTGTACCAAAACAGACGACCGAAGTCGCTGTGCCAAAACAGACGACCGAAGTCGCTGTGCCAAAACAGACGACCGAAGTCGTTGTGCCAAAACAGACGACCGAAGTCGCTGTGCCAAAACAGTCAACCGAAGCTGCTGTACCAAAACAGACGACCGAAGTCGCTGTGCCAAAACAGTCAACCGAAGTTGCTGTGCCAAAACAGACGACCGAAGTTGCTGTGCCAAAACAGACGACCGAAATCTATGTGCCAAAACAGTCAACCGAAGTTGCTGTGCCAAAACAGACGACCGAAGTCGCTGTGCCAAAACAGTCAACAGAAGTTGCTGTGCCAAAACAGACGACCGAAATCGCTGTGCCAAAACAGTCAACCGAAATTGCTGTGCCAAACAGACAACCGAAATCGCTGTGCCAAAACAGTCAACCGAAGTTGCTGTGCCAAAACAGTCAACCGAAGTTGCTGTGCCAAAACAGACGACCGAAGTTGCTGTGCCAAAACAGTCAACCGAAGTTGCTGTAAGAGGACTCATTCTTCTACTTTCAGTTGGTAATAACATATAACTTTCCCCTTTATCGGAAATATCAACGTTAGAATTATTCCCACTAGAATCAATGGTGGTCCGAAGTCTTTGCGAGCATATGAGCCTAGCTAATATCTTCATTGTCCAGATATAGTGTATGCAAAAACCGAAACCAGAAACCGGTTTTTATTTTTTAAAAAACCGACCGGTCTCGAATAATTCGACAGGCCGGATTTTTTATGAAATATTCCTTTTATTTTTTTTCTTTTAACTAAACTGAACTATACTTCCTATTTCTTTTCTTTTTATCAAAATTGTTTAAAAATTAAATTTCATACAAATATTATTTTTAAACAATTCTTAATTATTCGAAGGTATTTTTCATCATAGAATACAACTAGAAGTTTATGCGAGAGGCACTACAAACTAAATTTTCCCCAAAAAAATTACTCATTTCTTTTAAAGCACAAAAACAAAATATATGTTACTATATGTACATATTTTGTTGTTGCATAAATTAGATTTTTGACAATTGAATTAGGTTTTTTGTCTCTCACGTAAACTTCTAGTCAATCTAGTTTTTATTTTAATTTCTTATTTGAGATTCGATTAACACCAGACGTACTGGGAACTGAGATTTGTATATTTTTTAATAGATTTAAGCTAATTTTTATTAACAAAATTTAGGTAAGAAGTTTTATCATTTATCACAAGAATAAGCAGAATTTCAATAAATAGAGTTGGGTCGGAAAAATCATTATCAGAATTTAATTAAAAAAATACAAGATTTGTTGCAGAAGAGCGATATGATTGTTTAATTTCTTATTAGTTGTCATTACAAATGCGATGAATTATGAGTAGTGTTGCCTTAACTCATTTTGTGGCGTTACTAAGTCGATTATTATAATTACTTTTCAATGTGAAGTATATTAAAAAGAAATCTTGTTAATGCGAAAAGTCAAGTAAAATGTTTAATGAAGAAGGAATTATAATTCAAAAATGACACAAAATCACTTTAAAAGTTTGGGTAATTTTTCATATGAAATATAACCCAAATTTGTATGGGAATTTTTTGGACGTTTTTTCATTGAATCATTTTGCTGGGTGATATTTATAAATTTATTACAATTGCTTTTGAAAAATACCAAAAACTAGTGAGAACAAAAAGAGTTTCTAAATTTGGCCTTTTCTTAAAGTTCAATTTAGCTTCTTTTTTTTCTCATCTTCTGGTAACACTGATTATAAGTGCACTTTCTTTAGTAAAAAATAATAATCATTTTTAAATATATTTTAAGAACACCGTATTCGAATCCGGTTTTCTTAAAAAGGCTATTTTTCAAATAATTCGAAAACCGGTTTTTTTGAATACACTATCCAGATACCCAATGAGGGTGACCGTTTAATGTCTCGTTTTCTCCCCGATAATTAACCGGCATTCGTGAAGCATTTGAGATGTTTAAACACAATTTTAAGATTTTATGATAAAATTTTTTTATTAAACACAATTTTATGAACGATACTCTTTGATACCAAATTATTTGTTAATATTTCAAAATTAAAAACGCTACCAGTAATCTGGAGTTTAATTGATTGAGTTTAAATGATTTTGGACTATGTGTTCTATTTCCAGTTAAATTTACTGTCTAGTATAAGTGTTAAATAATATTTGACATTTGCTTATATTTTGGACTAACAAAGTATGGGATCATCTTACGCCTTGGTGAAAAATATTTAAGTATTTATTTTAACTAAATTAAAAATCGTTATGTTTGAATAACTCCATTTATAATTTTAATAGGTTTTGAATGATTTTTTTTTTAATTTCATTTTATTGAACATAATAATATTTTACATTTCATATTACTTAAATTACTAAAAGAAACATAAATTTATATGGATAATTCTCTTTTTCAGTTTACCTTTATGAAACCGACCTTAAACCTCATATATATTTTTCTTAATTATGATTTTTTAAAATAACTGTGGATACAATTATGTTAACAACACTTGATGGAGTAAAACAACAAAAATTCAAGACCTGAAATGGCTCGGTATGGTAACGGAAAGCACTCAAATTTAAAAAATCCAAAAAAAGTGATTGAAAATAACAAGTTTTTTTCCTTCTTTTAAGTGCTGTAATCGCGAATTTTCCTCTAATGTGAACTGCAAGCACTTGTAGAAATAAGCCAACTTGTCTTCAATCAGCCTGACGTTGACCAGTGTTGAATTACGAAACCAAAATTTTCAAAATTTTAATTTTTTGCAGTTTTACGATTGGAAAATTTGTGTCGCTACGAATATTGCAAAATAAATTATAAATCGTTTGAGATACATCTCGTTAATGTGCCCTCAATAGCAGTACTATAGGGGGTGCCCAAACTTGGGGAGAAAAAATGTGAATGACTCTCAGAGGTGCCTTGCAGTGTAATTTCAATGAAGTAAGGTTAGATGTGAAAAATTACTTTACTTAATTAAATGCAAGTAAAAAAATATAAAAAATCTGTGTACACTTTGCTTTTTACTAGATATTCTAAAGGTAGATTAAATCTGAATTATAATCCCGATTATTTTCACTATTATAAAACGTATCGATCCTCTTTTAATTTGTATTTTGTATACCTTTCTGTAGGTTAAATATGTTTATTTATTTTTGATATGGGATTTAAAATGGAATTTTTACAATTTTAAAATATAAAAAAAATTTATACACTGATCTATTGCTGATCCGTCCAGTATAAATTTGGAAAAGAAATAATCAGATGTTTATTTATTTAATTTATTTATTTATCTATCTATATATCTATTTACCTATCTATATATTTATCTATCTATATATCTATATATTTCTATAAATATATCTATGTATCTATTTATATCTTTATTTATCTATCTATCTATGTATCTATCTATCTATTTATCTAACTATATATTTATATATCTATCTATCCATCTATCTATCTATCTATCTAACTATCTATCTATCTATCTATCTATATATATATCTTTCTATCTATCTATCTATCTATATATTTATCTATATATCTATCTATATGTCTATCTATCTATATATCTATATATTTATCTATATATCTATATATCTATCTATTTATCTATCAATCTACCTATGTATCTATCTATCTATTTATCTATCTATCTGACAATATATATATATATATATATATATCTAACTATCTATCTATCTATTTATCTATCTATCTTCTATCTATTTATCTATATATATATATATATATATATATATCTAACTATCTATCTATCTATTTATCTATCTATCTATCTATATATTTATCTATTTATCCATCTATCTATCTAACTATCTATCTATATATCTAAATATCTATGTATCTATCTATCTATTTATCTATCAATCTACCTATGTGTCTATATATCTATTTATTTATCTATCTATCTATGTATCTATATATCTATTTATCTATCTATCATCTATCTATCTATTTATCTATCATCTATCTATTTATCTATCTATCTGACAATATATATATATATATATATATATATATATATATATATATTATACTGTAATGTAGGCAGCCTATACAGACCAAACATATGAAAAAAATAAGATTTTTTTCTTTCTCAAAGGTTTTAGACCAGACATCTGAATAAACTGTTTAAATTAAAAAGATTCTTCTTCAATTAGGTGGGAATTCTTCAAACTTTAAACATATTCAAAATAAAATTAAATATTTAAAACTCAATTTTAAGAACGCATACATTTACATTTTTTTTAATTTCTTATAAGAATATATTACTGCTCACTTTATAATCGGGAGGAGAAAAACAAATACACTTTCAAGTTAAGTTTATTAATCATAAGTAAAGCAAGTATATTAATTTCTTTTTGACATTATAGCCTTTTATTTTAAATCTCCAAATATGACAAGTCTTTAGAGACAGGCTAAACAACTGAAAAAAACATAACATAAAAAAATGTGCTCTTATGATATAAAAATTGAGCTCATAAATGATTTATACTAGAACAAATGAACAAATTAGTATTTTGAAAAGTAAAAATTGTCCCGCATGATATAAACATTTTAAGAATATAAATAAATTAAAGTTGGAAATAAAAAAAAACAGTAACTAAAAGAAACTATCTAAAATAGTAAAAAATTTCTTTTTATTAATTTTAATGTTGTTGTAATTATTGTTGTTGTTTTTTTACGCTGCTCTACTGCGTTTGGTGCTATTGTTTCCTATTTGTCACTAAGTTACTATTTTAATTTAGTTTTTATGTCATATTATTGTATATGAGAGTGTACTACGATATAAATATCAGAGCTGTAAATGAATCATTCATTTTTGAATTAATTCGCTAATCATTCATGCACTGATTTGGCAAATTTTGAATTAATTCTTTTCACATAAAAAAATGAATTGAATGAAATTTGAGTCAATTGAAATGAATTTGGTAAAAATAAATTGCATTTCATTTACAATTCAAATGAATATGTCAAATGAATTGCAATTCATTTACAATTTAAATGAATTTGTCAAATGAATTGCAATTCGTTTCATTTCTGCCTAATTCGTTTGCATTGATTCAAATTTCATTCAATTCTTTTTTGTTTTGAAAAGAATTAATTCAAAATTTAGCTAATTCATAATGAATTAAAATCAAAAAGGGATGAGTCATTTACAGCTCTGATAAATATAAGGAGGTAGTTCCACTTCGTTCTCAGAAACATTTTTTTTTTTTACCTTTAAGCCAATTATTTTATATTTGTTCTTTTGTAAATAAATAACAAAAGCGCTGCCACAAAAATAAAAAGGGAAAACTATTTAAGGAATATTTTTTATTATGTGTAATTTATATATTGCAAATATTCACTTTTTCGCATACATAGTATTGTTGGGACTTGAAAAACAACGCCCACCTGCATTTTTGCTGAAGTACCTAGTGTTACAGCAGTTATTGAGTATTTAAAAATATCCATTTAATAAATAATTTTCAAACAAAAATAGATTTTTTTATTCATTACTTTCATTCATTTTTTAAAACTATACTATTTGCATTAAATGAATGTATAAGACTTTCTCTATAAAATATGATAACTTTATTATTACCGTTATATCTATATATTTCCGGGAAACAGTACTTTTATGAACAAACAAGTGAGAGCGATATAGTCAAACACGGCCATATGATATCCTACAACATTGTGTATATGTAGTAAAATTCGGTGAAGGGTCGTATATGGGATCTGTTGCCCACAGGAATAGAGTGGGTAGAGCGTGAGCTCAGTGTGGAGTTGCATTGCAACCGGGTGCGGTAACCCATAGATCGGAAGGACTTTTAGATGAGATCCGCTCCTGGCCAAGGTGGAAGGCATGTCTAAATACATGTCTTCAAATTGGTACTCAGGTGTAGCAGTTTGTTGCATCTGGGGGCGTTGGTGGGCGCATTGTACTCACCCGGTATTAAGGCCACCATGGGGTTGAGCCGTCAGGCAGGTACCCACGCACCTGAACACATCTGCCCATAGGAATTATGAAATTTAGGGTGATTCCCGGAAGTGAGCCATATATAGGGGTTATGGTTAATTCTGGACCGATCTTCAAGAAAATTGACACTGCAGTTTCAACTTATATAAAAATTATTTGTGTTAAATATTAAATTCATACTAACATTAGAATGAGATTTGTGCACGTTCAAGTGATTTTTGGAGGAGGAGTTTATACAAGAGCTATGGTCAATTATGGACCGATCTTCAAGAAAATTGACACTGTAGTTTCAAATTATATAAAAATTATTTGTGTTAAATATTAAATTCATACTAACATTAGAATGAGATTTGTGAACGTTCAAGTGATTTTTGGAGGAGGGGTTTATACAAGAGCTATGGTCAATTATGGACCGATCTACATGAAATTTGTCATGAGGATTTATACTTATGAAGAACTTGCTTAGGTTGAATTTATTAAAATATTTTTATGTCTAAGACATTTATGATTAGTAAAACTCTATTCTGAGTGGACATTTGTATGGAGACTAGGTGAAATAAAGGACCGATCATAACCAATTGCTATAGGTTTCATGCTTACAGCAATTCATTAAGATATCTTTTAAATTGCGACCTAAACCTTACGCAAAAATTTACATTGACAGCCAACCTGCCGGCCAGCCAAATGGACATCGTTAAATCGTCTCAAAAAGTAATTCCGAGTCGAATGGGTTTACTTTTAAGTTGGTAGGTGTCCGATATTTTTTTCTGTGCGTTAAAAAAACATCAGCACCAACGCATCTATGATGGTGTAGGGTATAATAATAAACTATTAAATATTGTTATTTAACGGATTAATAAATTGGTTTATTCCGAACATAATTTAATAGATATTTAATGATATACATCTCAAATGATATACATACATCTTATTACGATCGGTTTAGAAATAACAGATATATAAAAGTTTATTTAACGAAACTCAATATTCATAACTTTAAAACTAAAAGTTGCTTAGCTAAAATTTATTTTTTTAGTAGAGCTTTTTGTTCTAAGCTCTACTAAAATTAAGAAAATTTTTCAAGATCGGACATATATATAAAATTTTGATCACCTTTAATAATAATTTTCTCAATGTACCGAAACATAAAAATAAAGAAAAAAAAAAACTGGGATTTTTTTAAAATTTGTACGGTAGCACGATTTGAGAGAATGAAATTAGTGTTGGCTTAAACGTCAGATGGTTATCATGGCGACAAAATGAGAGAGTGTTGCTAACTTATTATTTTTATATCATGGAGTGGTACTTTTTATTATAGTATAAATAAGTACGAATATATGGTGTTGTTGTATTTCTCATTAAAATTTTTTATACATTTCAATTAATTTGTAAGGTCTACTATCTATGGGGTTGTCGTTGACGTTTTGGGTTGAAGGCCAGTCATATATGACAAATTTGGTAAAGGTATCATTTTTATCATTATTATTATTTTTTTCGTTTATTTGTCATTTCTTATTTTGTTGTTATTATTTTGCTGGTTAACTAAATACAAGCTCTCGAATCAATGTAAAGAAGAACTTTTTCTATTGTATTGTATTTTTTTCGTTTTTATAATTATCTAAAAAAAAAAAAGAATACAAAAGTAACTTTTAAAGCAGAAAACTAATGTTAAATAATAATTGGTATAGAAGCCATTAACCTTTTTAAAAAACCTTTTTCTCTTTTGTTTGTAGAGTTCATAAAATTAATTAGGCCTATAAATATAATTAGACAACAAAATAACACCTGAGATCTTAAATTAAATTTATATGTTTATTTTTTTACAATTTCCTACTTTGTGTTCGTTGAACTTGATTTATTAAAATTAATTTTAATATAATTTAGCAAAAGGTTAGATTTATTAAGAATTTACTTTCAAATTTGTAGGTCTTTTTCTATTTGCAAATGTGAGGGAACCCAGCAAAAACTTTGCTTTCCTGGTGAGCTATCAGGTATAATTGAAAACAAAAATAATAACTAGTTATTTTTGTTCGAGTTGTCCATAAATTCATGTAGTTATTTTTTGACTCTAGGGGTACTCCAAAATATGTACCTAAACGAAAACAAAAATTAAAAAAAAAAACAAAAAAAATTTTGCCGTCAGTGAGACTCGAACTTGGACACAAACTAACCATTCGTTTTTACTGACTAACATCTTACTCAGTACACCATCTCGCACTTATTTTCCTAAGTGACAAAAAGTCTTTTTAGTTTAAAATATCTTTTTAGACATTTTGTTATAAAAAACTAACAGCTTCAGAATGGGGTTGAACCAACAACCTTTTGGTTGTTAATCCAGTGCTCTAGCCAACTCATCCACGTGATTGCAGTATTACTGCGTTATTATACTATTGAGTACTTATTAATGTAATCCAGAGTAGGCAAATAATAATGATGCCTCATTACCAAGAAACTACTTTAATAAGTAGTTGCCATTACCGAAAACCAAAAAGTTTTTGCTAGGAAGTAAATATAATTTAGGAAATCACAATTAACAATTAATTAACTTTAGATCATAAGGGAATTATACAGTATCATTGTTTAAACCGAGTGGGAGCTAAGTGAAATCGAGACCCTTTAAAAAAATCAGTATAGATCAGTGTTGCCAGGAGCCGAGAAAAAAGAGGCCAAAAGAGGCTAAATGTTAATTTAAAAACTTATTTTTTCTCGTTCTCATTAGTGTTTTATATTTTTTAAAGATATTATAGTTTATATTTCATATGAAAAATTACCTAATGTTTTGAAATGATTTTTCGACATTTTTAAACTATAAATTCTTTTTGATTAAGCATTTTTAAGTTTTTGGCTGATTTTTCGTTTTTATAAGAATTTGCTAAAATTATGTTCATAAATTGTTTCTATGGTTAATGAAGAAAATAAAAAATAAGAATAATAAAATAAAAAGAAAATAATAATAATAACAATAATAATAATAAGCGCCGCAGCCCAAAATTTTTCATTTCTACACAAAAAGGGAGATAATTTTGTTTTCTTAAATTTTATAATTTATTCCGACACTTTAACTTTCATATAACTTTCAAACAATTGTATACTTCAAAAAGATTAAAAAATATAATATAGAGTAGGCCAATAATAATGACGTCTCATTACTAAGGCACTACTTTAAGAAGTAGTTGTCATTACCAAAGAACCAAAGAGTTTTTGCTGGAACCATTTTAATAGACCAAGTTTTATTCATTTGTAGCACCATATGTGGTATGATTCAATCGGTTGATGATATATATATATATATATATATATATATATACAAACTAGTATTGAAGTTTTCCACTAAGTTTGTGAAAAGGATAAGTATTATATTTATTTGTAAAATTTTATTTCAATATTTCAAAACATATAATTTTTGCACTCAATCATATTAAAATTCTTATTGAGTGTAAACATTAAATGGCAAAATTGAAACAAAATCATTGTTGTCATGAACACAGAATTATTAAAGTTTAATAAAATTAACAATGAAAACATAATATTGTTGTAGTGATAATGCGGTAACCATGTTTTTTCTCTGCATGCAAAATGAAAAAAATGAGCGCAAAGAAAAAAATTACTCACTTTAAATGAATGGAGCAGAGTGTAGTTGAAATCGAAATATGTTTTGCAATAACAGTTCAGTATTGAGCGGAAAGCGCCCAGTAAGATAAACGATTCACTTCGCTCAATTGAATGAATGAATCGTTCAATTAAATTAGTTTGGTCATGAACTACACAACACTAGTGCTGTAATGATCCCAAAATTGTTATAACTAATGTAACCAAGTTTAAAGTCAGATTTTCGATTTATTTAATTCGTAAATTCATTCCATTTTATTTTTTAGATTTTTTTTCTTTTTCTTGGAATTCAATATATTTGTTTGCTCAATATTTCTTCAAATTCTAAATGTAATTCGTTGAAGTATTCCTTTGAATTTTCTTAATTGAAATTTAATTGTTAGTTACAAGTTAAAAACATCTGAACATATTCCTTCACAATTTTATCAATGACCTTGTGCAACAAAATAAGTCACTTGTCCTATAACTATAAAACAAAGTGTAGTTATGTAAAATATTTAAAATATCTACAAATTGTAGGTCAATGCTTTGACATGGTATTTGATACATAAAATTTGTAGTTTCGTATTTATGTGTTGATTTTTTTTTTTTTTGGAAAATAGTACACAAGGATTTTGATCTTTTGTTGTTGTCTTGCCTGGCTGGTGTTTTCTTAGGAAAGGTCAGAACAATTTCTAGTTTATCTAAACACACACAATTTTTATTCTTCATTCGCAGGTCTTTGTTAATCATAAGAACGCTCTTACACATAATCTAGTCTAACCTTAAAACAGTTACAAAGAAAAAAAAAAACAACCAAACTACTGGTAACCAAAAGTTGATACAAATTATGAAGAAGAGCAACAACAAAAATCGAACAAAAGAAAAAAAAGTTCAATGTTTCATGGGAGTTCAACAGCTTGTTTTAGTTGGACGCACGTATGGCAAACATGTTACAATTGTACTTTTTTTTTTTTGGTACTTTTTTATATCAGTTGGTACCATGGTACTACCAAAACTCATTCGGTATAATTTAATATGATCATATTTATTTTTTACTTAAGCAGCAAGTTAAACAAATTATTTTTGAAATATCAAATAAAGGTTTTAAGGCTGAACTCTAAATGAAAAGTTCAAATATATTTTATTGGTACTTAAAACTCACCTTCATAAGTTTAACTTAATATTTTATAAATACCTTCATTTGGGAATGTATTACAGTAAATTTTTCAGAAAATAATGTTTACATTAATGGCATTTTTTGAGGTATATTTTTCATATTAATAGAAATTTAAAAAAAAAATCCTAAAAAAATTTACAAAGAACCCAGCAAAAGCTTTTTGGTTCTCGGTAATGACAACTACTTACTAAAGTAGTTTCTTGGTAATGAGGCGTCATTATTATTTGCCTACTCTATATTACATAAATAAGCACTCAATATTGGAATCACGTGGATGTTGGTTCTACCTCATTCTGATGCTGTTAGCTTTTTTAACAAAACCTCTAAAAACATATTTTAAACTAAAAAGAGTTTTTGTCACTTAGGAAAATAAATGCGAGATGGTGTACTGAGTAAGACATTAGTCGTTAAAAACGTAAGGTTAATTTGTGTTCAAGTTCGAATCTCATTGACGGCAAAAAATTTTTTTTTTTTTTTAATATTTTCGTTTAGGTACATTTATTTTGAATACTAGAAAAAAAGTCCAAAAATAACTACATGAATTTGTGGATAACTCGAACCAAAATTACTAGTTATTCAGGCAATATAAAAGTAGTTTATTTTTGTTTCCAATTATACCTGCTAGCTAGCTAGTTTACGAGAAAAGCAAAGCTTTTTTTTGGAATATTGCAATATTTTTAATAACAAAATGCTTATATGGCTTTATAAATTTGCTTCCGAAAATATAATTTGGAGAAAAATTAACTCAAGTGTTCGTTCACTGGACAATGTACAGGAATAATTAATCAAAAATTTACTATATCTGATCTAAAGTATCGCTGATGAAAACTGGACTTATTCAGCTTTTCCAGACATTTCGAGAGTTATTATTTATAACAAAAGGAGGACAATTTTCTCTAATGTATCGTGTTTAATTCACACACAGGATTTAAACTCAACAAATTATTTGTTGCAATTTTGGACTATCGAAAAAATGCATCTTTGTGTAAAAATCTGAAAAGTTGGATGCAACTCCTCAGTCAGATTACTCACTATGGCGAGCTACAAAAAAACTCAAGAGACCTATTGTAAGTAGACCACCTTTACGTAACAGAAATGCTGGATGGGCAAGAAACGATACACAAAAAAGGGAATCTGTTTGTTTGTCATTTAAAGAATGTATTCACCCCGAACGAATCAAATGACATAATTGAGTTGCCACCTGTTGTGCCCCATTTCAGAGCAGTCGAACCCCTTTGTTTTGAGATTCGAGAGATCGACAAGACTATTGTTGATTTAAACTCCAAAAAGGCACCTGGTATTGATAAAATCATTAACCAGATGCTTTTAGAGCTAACCCGGATAGCATTAAAAATAATACTTTATATTTTTAACGCTATATTACACCTTGAATATTATTCACTAGAATGGAAGGTGTCACTGGTTACCATGATACCTAAGCCAGGAAAATATCACCCAAAAGTAGAATCGTATAGACGACCCATAAGTCTATTATCTAATATGTCTAAGCTATTTGAGAAGCTCCTAATCAACAAGCTATACCCGCTAATAGGCCAATGTTTACCCAATCATCAATTCGGATTTAGAAGAAAACACAGTACTATCCAACAAACACACAGACTTGTAAATGTTATAAACAAAACGTTTGAAGAAAAGAAATATTGTTCCGCTCTCTTCATTGACGTATCGCAAGCCTTTGACAAAGTGTGGCATGACGGTTTGTTATATAAAATAGAACAAAATTTACCCCATAAATATACATAAATTATTAAAAAGCTATATAACTGATCGGAAATTTATTCTTAAAGAAGGTGACTTTTTTTAGTACCCCTCAGCCTATTAAAGCAGGTGTGTCCCAAGGTAGTGTACTGGGCACTGTATTGTACCTGATATACACCTCCGATATGCCAACTAATAGTCAAACCCATAGATCAACATTTGCAGATGATATAGCTCTTTTAAGCACCCATGAATGCCCACAGGAGGCATCACGAATTTTGCAGAATCATATATTTGATATAGAGAGATGGCTAAAAAAAAAAAAAATGGAAAATAAAAATAAATGAACAAAAATGCACACATATAACATTTACCTTGCGTAGGGAATCATGTCCACCTATCCTTATAAATAACCAAGTAATACCCCAGCAATCGGAGGTTAAATACCTCGGAATACATCTCATACCGACGCCTTACTTCGAAATTCCATATTGATGCCAAGTTGACACAAATGAAATTGAAAGCACTCCAAATAAATTGGCTAATTGGCAGAAATTCTGTGCTCAGTCTAGATTGCAAACTACTCCCCCCAATACAAAATATTGCGAACTATCACCGCAGCCCCTTGGTATGTAAGAAATACTAACATACGTAAGGATCTAAATGTTCCTTTGGTAAAAGATGTTATAAAAGAACATGCAGGAGCATACTTGAAAAGATTGGAAATACATCCAAACCCACTAGAACGAAATATACTAAGAAGTAATGGATACATCAGATTGAGAAGAAGAAACACCGCATAAATAACCAAATAATACCCTACAATCGGAGGTTAAATACCTCGGAATACATCTCGACCGACGCCTTACTTGAAAATTCCATATTGATGCAAAGTTGACCCAAATGAAATTGAAAGCACTCCAAATAAATTGGCTAATTAACAGAAATTCTGTGCTCAGTCTAGATTGCAAACTACTCCTCTATAACTCTGTTTTAAAGCCAATATGGAATTATGGGATTCAGTTTTCATTCAATATTGAGAAAATACAGAGACCCCAAAACAAAATATTGCGAACTAATGGGTGATTCAAGTAGAGATACTTTTTTCAATAGCCTTTTTTTGACAGATCACGTATGAGTCGTGTTCTGCTGTCTTGTTAATTTTGTTTAGTATTGTTTGGCATTTCATAATGTAAAAACTTATGCTTGAATAACGTTTACAAATCGTTCAACTTTATTACGAAAATTCACGTTCTGTGAGGAATGTATTTCGCGCACTTCGCTCAACTTATGGTCAACATAATCGGCCTACTGAGCGTACTATTCGCAACACCATCACCCATTTTGAGACCCAGCATTCATTATTGGATAATATTCGACCGAGTAGATCACGACTAGCACGCTGTGAAGAAAATATAGCGGCCGTAGCGGAGAGTGTACACGAAGACGGTGGAGAGTCGATTCGGCGCCGTTCGCAGCAACGGTGACCGTTATCGTGCTATGATAACCTTCTATTTGATGCCTGAAATTGAAGCTCGTGATCTTGGCGATATTTGTTTTCAGCAAGACGGCGCCACTTCCCACACATCGCATCAATCAATGGATTTATTGAGAGAAGACTTTGGTGAGCACATAATTTTACGTTTTGGGCCGGTCGATTGGCCACCAAGATCGTGTGATATTACACCGTTAGAGTTTTTCCTGTGGGGATATGTAAATTCTAAAGTTTATGCGGACAAAACCCGCTTCGATTAAAGCCTTGGAGCAAAACATCACGCGTGTCATTCGCCAGTTACCAGTCGAAATGCTCGAACGAGTCATCGAAAATTGAACTCAACGGATGGACCATCTGCGACGTAGCAACGGCCAACATTTGATAGACATAATCTTCAAAAAATAAATGCCAAAGAATGTTCTTTCAAATGATAATAAACATTCCCCATTAAATTTGAATTTTCTGTGTTTGTTTCTTTAAAAAGTAGGGGACCTCGAAATAGATCACGCGATATAATCGCAGCCCCTTAGTCTGTAAGAACTACTAACACACATAAGGATCTAAATGTTCCTTTGGTAAAAGATGTTATAAAAGAACATGCAGGAGCATACTTGAAAAGTTTGAAAATACATCCTAACCCACTAGCACGAAACATACAAAGAAGTAATCAATACATCCGACTGAGAAGAAGAAACACCGCAGAACTGAGCCGAAGTCGCTTTTAGACTGCCGTTGGTTGGACTAAATGGATATTAAGATTTAGATTTAAGATTTGATTAATTATTGTTATTTCACTTAACTTTTGTGAAGATTCAATAACTAAAATTACTGAAAAAAAAAAAAAAAAATAAATAAATTGCATATAATATTCCTACTAAAATTATTCAATAAAAATATGTTTACATTAAAGTGCATAGATTTGTATGAAGATAAAAAAATGTTACAAATTTACCCCCCTAAAATTAAAGATTGATATTGTCTAAACTAAGCACCAAAATATTTCGGTTCAATTATTTCGTTCACGTGAGCTGAACTATTTTTAAAATACCTCCAAAACTATAATTTTCAATCAACAGTGCACATAACTTTTAAGTTTTTGTAAAAAAAAAAAAAAAAAAAAAATATGCCATAGGCACATGTCGACTAATACGTAATCAGAAAAAAAATTTTTAAATTAGTTTTCATTCTACTGAAATGACGATTTTAGTAAAGTTTTCTAAGAATTTTTTTCAACACTATTTATTAAAGTTTAGCCTTGTTCAGACCGGCGCGAAATTACGAAATTTCTATCAATATTTCCTGAAATTTACGAACCATAGGTACATAAAAATTTTTGTTTGTATGTCAAAAGCTAATAATAATGAACTAAAATATTAAGTTTTTTGGAGACACAAAAAATGTATAGTTCAAAAGTTATTTATAAAAATTTTATATAAAAATTGATGGCCACAACTTATTACGAGTATTTACTGTTCGATGAAATATTTTCATTTGTGTAGGTCTTTATAAAATTCAATGAATTCGAATTAGTTAATTCTTTTAAAGGAATGTCTAACGATAACAAGGGTTAACATGAGTTCATGTTCAAATGATTTGTTTTATAAAAAGTATTAAAATATTTAAATTAATATGCATATTAAGCAAAATATAACAATATATGCATTATCAACTAAATATGTAAAAATATAAAATAGTGTAATTCAGAAAGATAATTACTTTACACAATATTTAAAGGATCCAGAATAAACATGCATTTCCATGAAAATCCGCCCCCTAAAATAACCTTTCAAATGAAAAAAAATCCGTAATATGAACCTCATTTCAACATTGGCTCGTTCTTATAAAAAAAAAGATTTCCATGATTAACCCAAATATACTTAGTAATCACGAAGAGACATCGACTTCCAAAACAGGATTACTATCCTGAAAGTTTAAACTATCTCTTTTATATACTATATTTCTTTCTGTGCATATTTCCTACATATGTGTTTCTCAATGCTCAATCGATAACAACCAGGTCAATGAAATATTTAGCTTATTATTAGGGTTTGGGATTTCTCGCAATATTTCTTTTCTCAGGAAACAAGAATGAAAAAATCAATTTTTCGGTATTTCCGGGAATTTTTTAAAACTTTAGTTATAAAAAAAGGCCATGATTACTTATAAAGAAAATTATTTTTTTTTATTAAATAAAATAAAACAAAATGAAACATTATAAAACATACTGAAATAACGAAAAATTAAATTAAAAAATAAAATTTTTAGTCATTAAAATTTTGTAAATTTAGAATTTTTCAAAACAAACAAAAAAAAAAATGAGAAAAAGAATTCCACATGTACCACCTTGGAATACAAAGCAGCTCAATAGCTTGAAATATTTGAAAAACGAACGTTATAGAAAATACAAAAAGTCCTATTTATCTATTGATTATATGAGATATTCCATAACAAGATTAGTTTACAATTCAGAAAATATAAAATGTTACAAGATTTATATTTTCAAGGTGAAAATAAATAATGAAACCAGCCAAAATATTTTTACCAGTTTGTAAATTCTAAGCGTCGATTCTTTGGATATTCGTCCATGATCAAATTTAGAGATAAAAAATCCACCAACGATGCAGCTACACTGGTGCATATTCCTATAAACGCATTCAAAATCTTTGGTTTTCTTTGAAGTATATTCGTTTCTCTTAACGAAAAACAATGCTGTGTTGTTACAATAACTCGCAATGTTTCTTGCTTTTGTTATTTAATTTAGTTTAGCAATCAGAACATATTGTCGACCATTTCAGTGGAATATTTCTATAAACGCAGTCGAGAAAAATTTGTCTAATAAGTTAAAAAAAAAAAAAAATATATTAAAAATTTTTAACACTTTTAGCTGTTTGTTTCACTTAAGGTAAGTTTCTAATGACAACATCTCTGTTTACTGGAAATATTTTTGTTTTAATTAGGAAATTTCATCAGTTTAAAGAATGTCCAAAGGAAATTTTCTTAGAGACAGGAAAAAATTAAAATTCAATTTTTTTCATGATCAAAGCTGTTCTAACAGAGAAATTTTACGAAAAATTAAGCGTTCAGAAGGAGTTATTCGAGGCTTTCTTAAAAAATGGCAGAAATACGGAGTGGGGATACCAACAAAAGGTAATCAAAAATTAACAAAAAGGCAAATTAATAATATAAAAGAAGAAGCCACCCGCAATAAATTAAATGTTACACAAATAAAAAATAAACTTGACCTTCCTGTCACTTCCAAATATGTTGCACACATTTTTGGTAGCACAAAATTGAAGAAACCAAAATGTAAGCCAGCGTTAGAGAAGCGTCATAAGGAAAACCATTTAAAATTTGAGCACAAATACACAGACAGATGAGTGGAACAAAGTAATTTTTTCTGATGAAAAGAAATTCAATTTGCACGGTCCCGATTCATACTCTTGCTATTGGCATGATTTGAGGTCGAACAAAACTCGTATGTCGAAGCGCAATTTCGGTGGAGGCAATTTTATGATTTGGGCAACCTTCTCTGCTGCAGGAAAATCAAAAATATATTTTTTGCCAACTAAAATGAACATTGCAATTCTCTCATTTATAGATGAAAAAAATGGATGAAGATTGCATATTTCAACAGGATAACGCTGTAGTCCATGTCCCGAACCAATTAATTGGACTGGTCGGCTTGCGTCCGGATTTAAATCCAATGGAGAATCTGTGGGGGTAAAGAAATGCTCAGAATGAAACCATAATGGCAACAACGGCATTAAAACTAAAAATTAAGGAAGAAATTGACAGAGATTTTTTACAAAAATTAGTCGAATCAACGCCAGAGCGAATTTTTGAAATTATCTAAAACAAAGATTCATCAACACATTATTAATAAAGCTAAATTGGTTCATTAGTTTAAGTGCGTATCTAGGAAAATGCCATAAAAAATGGCATTAAACTACTAAAATTACAATGAAAAAGAAAAAAAAACTAATGTACATTTTAAGTTTTTTGTTATTAATTTTCTAAGTGAAGTCAATTAATAATTTATAAAATTAATTTGTAGCACCTTGAATATTTTTTAGCCCCATTAATGTGCGTTTACAAGAATATGCGCCAGTGTATTTGCGATATGTTTGCTGTTGTCTTCTCTTCCACCTATTCTGATAAAGAATTACATCAACTTTCCAATCATCCATATCCGATTCCTGCTGCAACCCTAATAAATTGTTCAACATTAAATAAATCGATAGTAATGACTGATGTACAGAATCTATTCTGATAAATGTGGATCTGATGGTGTTTCAAGCTGTGTTCTTAAAAATGTCTACATTTTCTTATATCTCCAAGAATTTACTTAGTCAATTTATCAATATTTAGTGGTTATTTTTTTTAAAAAAAAGGTATAATATAAGAATTTGGAGAAACTCTTATATTATACCTTTGTTTAAATCCTGAAGCAGATCCAACATTTCCAATTATAGAGGTATTGATAAATTAAGTGTTATTCCACAATTTTTCGAAAAGATAGTTACTGAAATCCTTTCGCATCAAATAGTTTGTTAACTTTCCTCATTCCAGCATGGATTCGCAGAAGGATGTTCCACTACTACTAACTATTTGGAGTTCATAACCTCAGTTATAACTGCATTTAATTCCGGTTTACAGACAGACATAATATATACAGTTTTTAGTAAAGTTTTCGACCAAAGTAAATCACAATCTCCTGATGTCTTTAAATTGGAAAAACTGAGATTTTCTCCTATTTTCCTCAAATGGATTTCTACATATCTTGAAAATAGATACCAATCTGTATTATTTGGAGAATGTATATCGAAAACAATTACTGTTTCATTTGATGTTCCGCAGGGTAGTCATTTCGGTCCCTTATTATTCCTAATATTTATAAATGATTTACAAGCTTACATTAAGAATTCCAGAATATTTATGTATGCTGATGATGTAATGCTCTTCCATAGCTTTAACTATTCCTATCAATGTTCCATACTCCAATCAGATCTTGACAATCTTTATAATTGGTGTACGAGTATGATGCATCTAATGGATCTGAATTTAAGAAAGTGTAAACACATGATGTTCTATAGAAGAAGTCCAGTACTCTGTAGATACACAATAACTGAATATCAACTCGATCTAGTCGAAATATTTCTTGATCCGGGTGTATTGCTTGATTGTAAACTATTCTTTAATTTAATAAGGCAAAAGGAGTTCCAGGTTTTCTCAAGCGCTGGTGAAGAGAGTTTAATGATCCTTAAGTTTCCAAGCAATTATTCACATTTCTCGTAAGACCAATCCTGGAATATGCTTCTGGGATCTTCAATACGAAGTTCACATAAAGAAGATTGAATGGGTTTAAAAACAATTTCTCTTATTTTGTCTTCGTAATCTTTTATGGAATCCTAATATTAATTTACCATCATATGAAAGTCGATTACAGCTTATTGATCTCTGTACTCTTGAAAGTAGGAGAAAATATGTGATTATTTTATTTGTAATTGATCTAGTAAACGTTTCAATTAATTCGGACTTACTGCTTCGTAAGATCGAATTCATAATCCCAAATTGTACAACTAGAAATTACACTCCTTTAAAAGTCAAATATTTTTGAACCAATTATGCCAACTTTGATTCCATGAGACGTATGTGCAATCAATTCTAGAGTTTTTATCCATATATTGATTTTTCAGTAAATCCAATCCGCATTAAGAAGAGTATTTTTAAGTTATTTAAATAATAAGACTTTATTATTGTAAATAGCTTTAAGAATATATTTTGGCATCACCGGTCCATAATAAGTTAAGTTAATTTTTATGGAAAATAAATGTCACAGGAAGCATAAACTTGAAAAAAAAAGAAACATAAATTCGTGTAAAATAGCAACTAAATTTCAAAGATTTTTTAAATACTTCCATACAACTAATTTGCAAAAAATGCTAATTTAATCTTTTGGGAACCTAATCTATAAAATTTACCATATTGCTTTTAAAGGGTTAATTATCTGTAATTTTCATTAGTATCAGAATAGACCTTTCCAATGGTATCTTAATATCCAATATATGTAGTTATGTTGAAAAATATCCGAAATATATACAATGGAAATATGACAAAAAAATTTTAATAAAATCTTGATATTTCGCGAATTAAAAAAGATGTAAGAATTATTTAAGTCCATAATATTTGAAGTTAATTTTCTTATAACGAAGATTTTTATAATGCTATTGAAAGAAATAAGTGTTTTAAAAATGGTCCATTTTTCAGCCTTAATATTTTAACATACTAATCTTCATTTCTAGAGAGGTACATTTGCAACTTTTTTTTTCGTAAGGCACTTTAATATACAAATATTCGTAATAAAAAAAGAAATATTTACAAAATTGGTACCCTCATGATCGGAAAGTACATTTTATTTGTATGGTTGGTACAAAATAAAATATGCCATTTGCCATCCCTGGTTGAACGAACATTAATAATGAGTGTGATTTCTTGTCTGCATGAATGTTTCCATAGAATTATAATTACGATGAATTGGAATTTTGTGTTTTATTTTTTGGTTTCATGTTTTTTTTTTTCTTTTGGCAACATGTTTTTTTAATTTTTTTGTTTGTTGGACTTTTTAATTTTGTTGGTATATTTTTGTTGTTGTTATTTTATTTGTTGTTTGTTTTTAAAGTAATAAACTGAATTAGTATGACCGAAAAGAACGTACGTATGATGAAGATGATGATCAATTGCTTTAACAAGTTGTTTTCATACTTCCGGTGTGTGTTGAGTTTAAAATTCTAAACGATAATGTGTGAGTGTACGAGGGATGATCAATAAGTCCAAGACTTTTCGAACTTCCCTCGTAGTTATATGAAATGCAAGACTATTCCCATCAAGAACCAGTCAAATTTTGAACAAGTGTCGTCATTTGTTTTGTGTAAAAATAGTATTTTTCGAGGTCCTTAAAATAGGCATTTGTTTGGTCAATAATTTCATCGTTGAAGCTGAATCTCTTTCCACCGAGCCATTTCTTTAGGTTTGGAAATAGGAAGTAGTCACTAAGGGCTAAATCCGGAGAATGTGGCGGATGAGGTACCAATTCGTAGACCAATTTATAGAGTTTTGCCATTGAGACTGCACACGTATGCAGCCGTGAATTATCTTGATGAAAAAGAACTTTTTTCTTGGCCATATGGGGTCGTTTTCGTTTTTAAATCCTCATTAAATCGGTCTAATAAGTTGGCATAATATTCGCTGTTTATTGTTTTTCCCTTTTAAAGGAAAAACTGTTGCCATCACCTTATTGGTCGACAAATTTACCTTGGCCTTCTTCGGAGCAGGTTCACCAGGAAAAAGCCATTGTTTAGACTGCTGCTTGGTCTCCGGAGTACAGTAATGGATCCATGTTTCATCCACAGGTACAAAACGCCGCAAAAACTCATTCGGATTGCGGTTAAACAACTCCAAACAATCCTTGGAAGTTGTCACACGTTTACGTTTATGGTCAATTGAGAGCAAATTCGGCACCCATCTTTCAGACAACTTTCTTAAACCCAGCTGATCATTTAAAATCGAAACCACACTGCCATATGAAATGCCTATGGCATCAACAATCTCACGTACTTTTACTCTTCGCTCGGCCAACACCATATCGTGGATTTTTTTCGTCATTTTCGGGTGTACTGACCTCAATTAGCCGTCCAGAACGTTCAGAATCATTTGTACTTGTGCGACCACAACGAAAGTCAGTAAACCACTTTTTTACCATTGAAATCGATGATGCAGAGTCCTCATAGTATTTATCGTACTTTTCCTTGGTTTGATTGACGGTTTTTTTTCGCAAAAAATAATGTTTAATGAAACACTCGAAATTAACTTTTTTCCATTTTTGGAAAAATACACGAAGTTGTAGATTTTGAACAGCTGTTAAACGCAAAGTAAATGACGACACTTGCTCAAAATTTGACAGCAGTCTATTAACAGGTAGTACTTGATGGTAA
This sequence comes from Protocalliphora azurea, assembly GCA_932274085.1. Classification (NCBI taxonomy): domain Eukaryota; kingdom Metazoa; phylum Arthropoda; class Insecta; order Diptera; family Calliphoridae; genus Protocalliphora; species Protocalliphora azurea. Next base: position 33,920,166 of record OW026520.1, on the reverse strand, counting down.
TACTGTTGGATTTCATATAACTACGAGTTAAGTTCGAAAAATCACGGACTTATTGATCCTCCGTCGAGGTTAGTTTAGAAATGTCTTTAAATCAAATCGATATTGTTCAGTAAAGTATTTTAAAATCCGTAAAACTAAATAGGCATTTTACAAAAAAGAAACTTTTCAAGATCTCATAGGAAAAAGCACATAAATTGACATACATCTTCGAAAGTTCGTCTGTGAAAAAAGAAATAAAGAGCACAAAGAGGAAAATTTGTCTGAAAATTTTTAAGACTATTTATCTTGTATTAGATTCAAATATATAAGATCAGAATTAAAATATCACATTTCTTCAGTCCCAGTAGCATAAAAAAAAACTTTTGAGATTCCCTTCCTATAAAAAATATGTTTTAAATTATAAGCATGTGTGTGTGTGTGTTATAAGTTAAGCCCCCAAATGTTTTATGCGTATAATTAATTTTGATGAACATTTTTCATTTATGATGTTATTTCATCTTCTTCATCACCATCTTTAAGATAATCTCTTAATGATTATCATCATAATTTAAATTAACCATATAGAATATCAAAAAAAAAAACACACATGCACACACACACTAATAAAATAAACATGATCATTTCAGAAGTTTTTATAGCTAAATTATTATTTAAACTTAAGCGCAGGCGCGTCGTCTATTTAGCTGCCTTTTACATAAAGAAAAGTCTCTTCTTTACAGCAACAAAACATAAAAATTTTTAAATTTAAAAAAAAGAACAGAACGCACAAGCGCGTAGATTATTGTTCAAGTGTTTTAAAAATATCTTTAGTGTTTTTGTTGTAGTTGGTTTTTGTTATTCATTTGTTTTAATTTTCTGGCGTGTAAAATGCTCATCAGAATTATCAACTAGGCAGCAGCTTGACAACTTTTAGCGCTGTTAGTCAGTGTTGCCAGTTTGGAGAGACATTTAAACGGGAAATTAATTTTTTTCAAAGCGGATCCAAAATGGTTTTCAGTGGAAAAAATAATAATATGTTCTCCAACAGAAACTTTTTAGGTGGAACCATTCGCACATTAGATCACAACGCAGAAGTTAATTGTATACAAAATCGCATTGAACGTTTATAAATTATGGCCCTAAAGTACTTGTTAAGGGTGATACAGACATTTTTTCTTAGAAATAAGTCGTTATATCGACAACAAACTTCTGCTGCTAATTAACGAATTTATCATAAAATATATTGCGCAATCCGCTGACCAAACGATTGTCAAAAACAAATTCTCTAATTTCATCGAAACACATTCCATTGTAATGACGCTTCCAAAAGCATTTAAAGCCGTGGAGAGAAGACACCCTCAAATTCTGCTCCCACACTTAAAGAATTGTTCTCATGTGGAAAACAACAATTATTTCTAACAAAGATTTCAGTCTACTTCGGTCTAGTGTCTATTACAGAGTATTCACGACTTTTCAATCCAGATGCTTTAGTCGACCGTTCAACACAAAGACTGGCGTCGTATATTTAATACAAAGACCTCGGTCTGCTCTATAGTGTAGGAACTTGGTTCAACAATACTCCCGCTGCCCAATGTTTTCAAGACGTTTTTTTTTTCAATAATTCTGTAACTTGTGTGGTGTTTTCGAATTGATTTGAAGGAGCACAGATTCTTAAGGGATCATGGGGGGGGGGGCGTTAAGTTGGTCATCTCGGGTATGCATTTAAAAAAAATCGCCAAAAATTTATTTATGATTTGTCAGAAAAAAATTTTACACATGGATAGTCCTTGTACATCCCTAAAAAAATGCGCTTACATGAGTACGTTATCTCGTTTAGTTTAAGAGATATTTAGGTCGGAATAAATTTTTCACTCATTTTTAACCTCGTTTTTTTAATTTTTTTTAAACTTGGCGGACTCAATATTGGCCCTAAATTTTTTAAGTATTCATCAGATTCCTTACAAAATTCTAAATAATATTGCTGCAAGAATCGTTAAAATATATAGATTAAATAAAATGTTATATTAATCTGAAGTTGGAACTTTAAAAAGCTTTATCTTTTGATTTTTTTTTTTTTTTCAAAAAAAGTGTAATATTTTTTACTTATAAAATTTGTTTTTTTGTGCTGGTTCAGGTTTTTTCGGGTTGGGATTTTGGGTATTTTGGTACCAAACAGTGGGCGTGTTTTTAGTTCCCTGATTTTAAGGCAAGTCTATCTATATTGTGTCAAAATTTCATTTGAATATCAATATCTCTACTCGTTTCTATTTCATTTAGGTTCAAATATTAACATTATTTCTAAAAATATACTTAAAATTTAAATTTAAAGTTTTTCAGGTAATGGTTTGAAAAAATTTTACCGAATTTAATAAATTTTCACTAATTCCGATCTTCCATATATCCATATATCCTACCCCACCTGGATAATAATCTTAACGCGATGTGGTGGCTTAAATGTAGGCTGTGGTCTCTTCCTTGTTCTCCTGGAAGGGTCTGTTTTCCAGGAAGATACTGAGTAATCAAGATCTATACTCTAAAGGCCTACATGACCAAAGGTTATCCATCCCCTATTCTCTTTCCCCAATACCCTCTTTTCTCCCCTCTTATTCCACATGCTCTTTCCACCACTTGTAAGGTTAAGGTGATTGATAGCAGTGCTGAGAACCTGAATGGATAGTCAGTGGTTAAAGAAAACTAGTCGATAACAGGCGCCAGAACACGGGCCAGTAGTGAGTATTCTTTGTCTAGTCCATGTATGCAGTCCCTGCATGGTTGGTCCATCCCCTTACGTACATACTCGTGGGAACTATATGAAGAAATCAAACACAAAAAACAAAAACAACAACAACAAAAAATTGGAGATGGGTATCTCCTCGGAAGACGACCTTCTGGCCTCTAGTCAAGAGACCTTGGTCGAACAACCTGGCAGCAGAGGAGAAAGTCATAACACCCCGCTGTCACATAACACGATGTCAAGTCTGACGACCAGTCGAAGGCGAAACGGAAAAAAAAGAAGAGCCAGAAATAAATTCTTAGATAACGTTATGTCAAAGTTCTCTTTATACTGGAAAAAATTGCCAAGAATGAGGTAAATGGCACTTCACATGAGCGCGATAAGAAAGATCGTGTCAAATACCAAGCGGTTGACGAGTATCTTGAGTTTAAGGACTCCCAACCATCCACATCCCAGGCAGCGCAGGAAAGGGCCAAGCGAAATCGCTCTCAAGCTGAGGGTAGCAATTCGCCGAAGAGGAGAAAGGTCCACGATAAATCGACCGCTCCGGCTCCTTCCACTACAATAACGTCAGCAAGAAGGTCGTTTAACGAGGTGGTTAAAGATCACTTGCTGATGGCACTGGCCAACGACAAAAGCGAGTATATAACTCCTGTGGTAACAGAATGGCTGAACTCGTGATGGAACACGTATTCACCAATAAAGACTCTACAGTTCCTCGTTTTGACTCTCGTGAGATACACCGGGGCTACAGGATAATCAAATGTTTGGACGTAATCTCTAAGCATTTTCTCAGCAAATGCATCGCTATGATTAGTAATGCATGGGAAGGCTTAAGCCTTAAGCTTATCCCAGCGGAGGAAATCACTATGAGACAGCGGACAAAGGTTTGGTTACCAAAGTTGAGATGTGAGAACCAAAAAATGGGTGACTGGACAGTCATCCGTACAGAAGATCATTGGGACAACAACAAGTGCATTATGTTCGCCATCTTAGAAAATAGCGCTGACAGGCATGCAGCTAAATGAACCTGTAAAAAAAACCCCACAACCGACGATGAAAATCGTGCAAATTAATCTGCAGCATTCAAAATGTGCTACAGATAATCTGAGGATTCTTTTAGCGGACATTGCTATAGTCCAGGAACCCTGGGTTTCAAACTTCCAAGTCAAAGGGTTCAACATATAAAACAATATATGTAAAAGATAAAGGTAAGCCAAGATCTTGTCTTATTGCTAAGAAACACATAAATAACATATATCTCAGCAGACCTGACAGTCGCAAGGGTCGAATTAGTGCGAAACAGGAGCTTCTCGATTACCTCTATCTATATGGCACATGACAATCCAGCCCCACCAGACGAAGTGAAGGTGTTTCTAGCCTCTATAGAGGCGCAAGATGACATTATCCTTGGCTGTGATGCAAACTCAAGGCATCAACGATAGAGGTGAGTGTCTACTTGATTTCATTAACCACCAGACCATATGCATCTCTGGCAACGACCCCACATTCGTTTTTCCGAGCTCGGTGAACCGTACTGGATGGAAAGAGGTGCTAGACATTACACTTACAAAAGACATATCTAATTTATCAGTATATAGGTGTAGAGTATCCAAAGAGAAATCCTTTTCGGATCGTCGGATACTCTTCGATATTGGACTTGTCTGCAATGAAACAGCGTCGACCTTCAGAAACCCAAGACGAACAAACTGAACTAAGTTCAATGGGATTCTCAGGCACAAACTAAAAAAAATACCTCCAGTCGAAGCAACAACTGAGGGAATCTGCAAGACTCAGTAAGGTTTTTGGCAAATGTTCATAATAATCCATCCTATATTAAAAGGATGGACGACTCATGGTGAGAATCGTCGGCGCAATCTTTGGACATTTTACTCAATACTCATTTTCCTGGCTGTACACATGTTACTGATCAGGGGATGGGGCATATTAAATCCTCGCAAGGAATCGAGGATGACATGACATCCGAAGAGATTTCATGGGCAATGGATAGCTTCTCTTCGTACAAATCTGCAGGGCCTGATGGTATTATACCACGGATGCAACAAAGTGCAAAGATATACATCATAGTCTGGCTACACAGAATCTTTAAACTCTGCCTAACCTTCAACTATGTTCCCCGGAATTGGAGGAGAGTGAAGGTAGTTTTCATTCCAAAAACCGGAAAAAGAAGTCATGCGAATGCAAAGGACTTCCGTCCGATTAGTCTCTCATCTTTTCAACTGAAAACCCTAAAAAAACTCATTGATTTAAGGCAGCGTCTAGAGGGTACAACTCGACTCTCAGGAAGTCAACACGCCTATATTAAATGTCGCTCCACGGAGACGGCTCTTCATGAGGTCGTAAGGGCCATCGAGCGATCCATTGAATTTAAACAATACACAATGGTTGCCTTTCTGGACATAGAAGGCGCTTTTAACAATGTCACGACTATGGCGATACAGAGAGCTCTGCACGAACTAGGAGTTGAGGATTACATCACCAACTGGCTGGTCTCAATGCTAGGGACAAGAATCGTCATTGCGAATTTAGGCAACAGTGTTAAGACCAAACAAGTTATGCGTGGAACTCCACAAGGAGGTGTGATTGCTCCGCAGTTGTGGCTCATTGTCATTAATACCATCCTGTGCGAATTGGACAACAAGCCACGACGGCTTATGCGGACGATATGGTGATACTAGTATCGGGACTGTTTCTGAACGTGATAAGCGATGTCATGTCAACTGCTCTGACTACACTCAGCAACTGGACCAAAGAATGTGGACTAGGAGTGAATCCGGGCAAGACACAACTGGTACTTTTCACCACAAAGATCAAGATTCCAAGCTTCAGACTACCACAGTTAGAAAACTGTGAACTCACCTTGTCGGACAATGCAAAGTATTTGGGAATTATTTTGGACTATAAGCTTTCATGGAAGCTAAACATTCAACGTAGAGTGAGTAAGGCTACGGTAGCATACTACACCTGTAGAAAGATGTTCACTGTGAAATGGGGTTTGAATCCAAAATTGGCAAAATGGCTATATACTGCGATAGTACGGCCCATTCTTGTATATGGATCTCTTGTTTGGTGGACCGCTAGTAGTAAGAGATACGTGGTGGATCAACTTTACAGGATACAAAGATTCGCTTCCATTGGCATTGCAGGTGCATTACGTACTAGTCCATCAGAAGCTCTGAACACTTTATTGCACCTAATACACATAGACCTACATATTATTGAATTATCAGTTAATAGTGCGATAAGATTATCTGCAATGGAAGGCTGGAGATCAAGAACATATGGACACGCTATTCAATCTATCTACCGACTATATGATTCCCCGGATGGACTTCAGAAATACTATTAAAGTCCTATTCCCCACCAGGAGTGAATGGAGAAGGGAAAATCTTCTTGAACAATATGTAACTAAGATATACACTGACGGCTCAAAGTTGAACTGTGGTATCGACTCTGGTGTCTTCTCTAACGATCATGGAATTAGACACTCATATAGACTCCCTGATGAGGCAAGCGTATTGTACCTTTTTCGGTTGATGATGATGAATTGCTGAAAGTTGGAAATTTTCAATTTCAAAATAACATATTCAACTTATGTACATGTATAACTTCGTTGATGCTTTATCCCATATTTTAATAATCAAAACATATGAATCATCAAAAGTTTAAAATAATTTTTTATATTTTCTTATAGGGTATTCTACTACAGTGGTTTCCCGGTTTAACGAATACTCAGTTTAACAAATTCATGATTTAACGTAGGTCCAAATTTTTTCCATTGAGCACCTTATATTACAAACAATTCATATATTTTGGTACTCGATATAACGAATTTTTCCAAAAATGTAAATTTGAAATCCATAAAAATAAGAGAAAGTATAGAAAGTACATCATATTGAAGGAAGAGAATAAATAATTTTTTTTTTCGGACAAGTTTTTTTTCATTTGATAACTATTTTCTAATAAAAAATTAGTAAATGAAATCAAATTAAAAATACGTTTCAAAACACTTATTTTCCTAACAGTTATATTCCTTTTTTAAATATGCTTTCGTTTGTATTCTTAACCGATACTACCATATGTGATACATTTATGCTGAAAAATTGTTCGACCTCCGCTTAAAGAATCCATTCGATTCATAATTAATTATTGAATCAATTTAACACTATAAATATTTGAGAACAGTTGCTGGGTTCAAAAGCCCACTCTCTACTATTAAACGCATATGCGCCCGACTATAATAGACCACAATTGCCTTACATTCTTGGTAATTTAAACATTAAAATGTATTGGAAAAATCTGTTATCCAAGGAAAAAATTAAAATTATTGATGTTAATGAAAAATTATTTAATTTTTTCACTTTTGTTTTGTTTGTGTTTTAACGTTAAAAAGTAAAAAATGTGGACTTTAAAGTCAAACTTTTAAAGTATTTTTATTAGTAAAAATATTCGCGATTTAACGAGTTTTTCGATTTTACATAAAATATCATTCGTTAAACCGGGAAACCACTGTATTGAAACTATAAAAATCACAACTTCACCTTATCCGGCAACTCTAATATTTACCTATGAACATTCACACGTACGTAACGCACATGTAAACACAAGTGTTGGTCATTATAATTGTGTTGTTGTATTATTTATTATTATTGCTTCTTTTTATTATTGTTATATAGTGTTGCCGAGAGGTGAGAAAAAAAGAGGCTGTCCCAAAAAAAAAAAAAAAAAAAAAAACAAGATCAAAATTATTATTATTATTTTTTTTAATTAAAAAATCTTATTTTTATCGTTCTCATTAATTTTTAAATTAAACATAGAAAGGCTGCCAGCAAAACGATCCAATAAAAAAATCATGTAAAAACCCAGCAAAAACTTTGCTTTCCTGGTAAGTTAGCAGGTATAGTTGGAAACAAAAATAAACTACTTATTTTTTGTCTGAATAACTAGTTATTTTTGTTCGACTTGTCCACAAATTCATGTAATTATTTTTTGACTCTAGGGGTATTCAAAAATATGTACCTAAACGAAAACAAAAATAAAAAAAACAAAAAAATTTTGCCGTCAGTGAGACTCGAACTTGGACGCACACTAACCATTCGTTTTTACTGACTAACGTCTTACTCAGTACACCATCCCGCACATAGCATCCTAAGCGACAAAAATTCTATTTAGTTTAAAATATCGTTTTAGACATTTTGTTATAAAAAACTAACAGCTTCAGAATGGGGTTGAACCAACAACCTTCTGGTTGTTAATACGGCGCTCTAGCCAACTCATCCACGTGATTGCAGTATTAATGCGCTATTATACTATTGAGTACTTATTAATGTAATACAGAGTAGGCTAATAATAATGATGCCTCATTACCAAGAAACTACTTTAATAAGTAGTTGCCATTACCGGAAACCAAAAAGTTTTTGCTGGGAATTCCCATACAATTTGGGGTTATATTTCTTATGTAAAACGACCCAATTTTTGAACTATAATTTCAAATTTTTGGGTGATTTTACGCTTTTATAAGATTCATAAATACGTTCTACGGTTAATAAAGTGTAATATAATAAACGTTTAAGTAAGTCCCTAAAATTATTTAAGCTATTTTAGTTTTAGTAAATAAAGCATATTTGAGTTAAACATAAAAAATCTAAATTTTTTGTGCGAATAAATACGTTTCAGTCTTTTTAAGGGAATTTTAAAAATCAAAAAAGGCTGAAAAAAAGCTAGAAGCTAAAACGAAAATTTGGAGTCTAAAAAAAAAAAAAAATAAAAAGGCTAGATTTAGCCTTAAAAAGGCTAAACTGGCAACACTGTTGTTATGTAGTATATTGTTGTCGTTTTTAATGCCGGTGTTATAATTAGATTTGTGAACTTGTCCAAGTAAAAATAATTCTACACAAAAATGTCTCACAAGGTCAGGGTTTTTTCTTAATTTGAACCAAAAAAAAAAAAAAAAAAAAAAAAAAAACTGATTATTTTTTTTTTTTTTTTTTTTTTTTGTTAAGAGCGTGTGACATCTCTTCTTGAATAGTAATTTTTTTGTGCAATCGAATTTTGATTTTAATGTTATGTTCTAGTGTAACTACTTTAATTTAACAGTCTTTATTATAATGCAGTTAAATTAATTAATGAATGAAAAAAAAAAGATTTAATATTCGATGTATATCCATTTAAACACGCCATAAATTAGAGTATTAGTGCACTACTTTAATTAGAATAGGTATATTAAGTTAGTCATATGTATTGACTTTAAAATATAACCAATACACTCAATTTTATGTTTATTAAAAATAAAAAAGGTAGTGGAAAAATACTTCAAAAATATATAATGAAGATAAAAATATAATAGAATTTGGCAATTTCAACCTTCAAAATAAACAACATTTTTATATGACCCAATCAATGTCTGTATCTCTATTGTTTCCATTAACACAAATGTGCAAATAAATTACAATTATTAATCAACTCTTTGAGATTACAATTGTTCAAAAAAAAATTTATAATATATTTATTATTCTTATTCTTGTATTTTAACTTTTAAATAAATGCAACCCACATTGTTTATTAATAATGTACTTGGTGTTATTAAATACATTATGTCACACTGCACTTATATTAAATTTAGATTTGTTTGATTTTTTTTCTTTTTTATTTTATTTCTAGAAAATAAGAAAAAATAAAACAAAAAGTTGTGTAACCCCAAACAAAATAACAGCTCTATGGTTAAAGCCCACTTAACCACAAATACTTAAAAATAAATATTATATTCGCTCATAAAATAAAACAACAATTTTTTTCAAACCACACTGAGCCATAGTCGGTTTCAGAGTCGAAGTTTGAGCCACTTTAACAAAGAAATAAAAAAAAATTATAAAAAAAGCAACTAAAGAACGAACATTGACCTTCATTGAAATTATTTTAAATAATAATGAAACAACAACAATAGCGGCAGCAAAATTAGCCAATTTAATTTAATTTTTTGCTGTTTTTTAATTTTTTTTTTTTTTTTGGTGAGTGGAGTCATTAAAATGCTGCTCACTAAAGTACAAAAAAAAAAAAAAAAACTTACAATAACTAACTACCAACTACAACAATAAAAGGCCAATATCAGCTACAATTTTTCTGCCATAGGCCAGGGATGATTTAGTTACTATAATTGTATATTTTATGGGTACAATGGAAAAAAAAAAACTAAAGAACATACGAGGGCGTATCCGTGACTTTTCGAACTTCCCTCGTAGTTATATGAAATGCAACACTATTCCCTGTCAAATATTGTCATTTACTTTGCGTAAAAAATAGGACTTTTCGAGCTCCTTAAAATAGGCATTTGTTTGGTCAATAATTTCATCGTTGGAGCTTGTGATATCGGCGCTACTTCACACACATCGCATCAATCAATGGATTCATTGAGAGAACACTTCGGTGAGCACATAATTTCACATTTTTGGCCGGTCGATTGGCCACCAAGATCGTGTGATATCACACCGTTAGACTTATTCCTGTGGGGATATGTAAAGTCTAAAGTTTATGCGGACAAACCCGCTTCGATTCAGGCCTTGGAGGAAAACATCGTAATGCTCGAACGAGTCATCGAAAATTGGACTCAACAGATGGACCATCTGCGACATAGCAACGGCCAACATTTGATAGATATAATCTTCAAAAAATAAATGCCAAAGAATGTTCTTTCAAATGATAATAAACATTCCCCATTAAATTTGAATTTTCTGTGTTTTTTTCTTTAAGAAAGTAGGGAACCTCAAAATGGATCACGCTTTATGTGCAGTAAAAATAATTGTTTTTTTTTTTTTTTTTTTTCTTTTAAGTAGCAACTTTGAAAGTATATAATTCGCACTGTAGACACTTTGGCTAATTGTGTCACTGTGCATCGATCTATGAAGTTTTAAACAGTCCCCTGGCAGTGATTTTCTGTATAGATGGCCACACATTGTGCGTGCAGAGTGCAATATGTTCATTCTTTGATATTTTCGTGACATTTAGTGTCCAATTCAACTCCTTGTCTACGATCAAATCGAGATATTTCGAGTGATCCGATAAACCCGGCTTAGTAGCATATTTCCGTATCTTAATGTGGTTATTCATATTCAAAATCATTAGCTTACCTTTTAATCAAGATATCCTAACATGGTGGATAGTTGCTAATCATTCAAGATAACTAATAGTGCTACCTGTGTTACACAGATCAATACTAAAAAAAATTCTCGTGAAAATGTGTTAAAAATTTCGTTTCTCCACAGAATTGTTACTGATTACAAAACGTTAATACATTGGAGAGCAAAAAATCGTATGTAAAGCTCGTCCAACCAAGAAAATCTATATCAAAACGAAAAATCCACGGCGCCAAGGAAATTATTTTAATTTGGTTAGATCAGAAGAAGGGTATCATCTATTGAAAGCTTTTAAAAACGTTCACGGAAGACCTGCGCCGAACACAATTATAATTATAGATGGGACATTTTGCCCTACCCGCACTATAGCCATAACATTACACCTTCTGGCTACTATTTGCTTAATTCTATTCCCAATTCCCGAACTGGTTCTTTCTCGACTCAAAATATGAAAGGTTGTTTTGGGATGGAATTCAAAAATTGGCAGAGAGATATACATTGTGACTTTATCTTAGAAAAAAAAAAAAATGTTCATAAAAAAAAAACATTAATGCATAAGTAGACCCAATATAAGCTAGAACAAATATGTCAATTATGTTTTTTTTATATTGACGTGGTACGTGGCAAGACAATATCCGCAATGCTAAACTGAAATCCAATGGATCTTCTGACCAGAAGGCACGCGCTTAACACTACAACAAAGCTCAATGCTACGGCAGCTGACAATATAAGACGCATGTTCACGCAAATATATTAGGAACCACAAATGTTCTTCCAACACTTCTGGACTATTGCACTCGAAGACCATTCCTTTCGAAGTTTTTCATATTCTCCATCACGGATGATACGACTGATTCATCTTCTAGTGAAATTCTATGCATCTACACGGAAGATTCTAAACTTAGAGATACTACATACCAGAATCTAGGACATAGGCTCCTGAAATAATGCAGTATACTACAGGTCGAATTTATGGCCATCAAAATATATTGCAAAAAGCGAATTGAAGCTGTACTTAAGATCAAACACAACACTGATAGGAAAATGAACCCTCGTGTCAGATAACAAATATGATATGGCCTATGGAATCCACAAATTCATCCTTCCTACTACGACTCTCAAGATTACATTTAAGGAATACTTGAAGCAGCTGTCTCAGGACAGAGCAGATTTGGTACTCATATCTTTCAGGACTGTAGTCTAACGATTTCTGCTGGCGCTGTTACAACGAAGAGAAGGAAGCATCAATTTTTCATTTCTTCTGTCTTAGGATCTGTTCTGTTTTAGGATCTTCGATCACGTTGTTTGGGATAAGTATATCTTATGGATCTGAACATTTTGTTAGAGCTTTTAGAATTTAAGAACTAAATAATTTTTTGAGCATAATTCAACAAACGTAACTTCATTCCACTTTACATACATTGGTCAATTTTGCATCCAGGATTTCTTTTTATCGTAAAATCATCGGTTGAGTGCTGTGGATGTAGCTATGATCGTAATAAAACATGGATCATGCAAAAGATCTAGCAGCTAAACTGGATTCGAGAATATATTAAATACAAGGACAAGCGAAAAAGAATGATTAATTTTTAAAATTTTCACTTTTTAAATAAATACCTTTTGATAACTTAAGTTGTGTGGCATAAATTTATGCCCATAGATAATTAATAATAGCGTTCCATGTCCAGATTCCATCTGGGATCAGAAATATATAATTTTGAAAAATGTATTCTTTCATTATGAAAATATAGAAAAATTTGGCATTTACAAGTGGCTCCAATGGATATAAGAAGCAGACATGAATTGGGTAAACGGAAGAGTGGCAGTAGTTTAGGACTAGTAGATTCCAGAAATGTATGTTCTATGTCCAGATTCCATCTGTGATCAGAGATATATAATTTTGAAAAATGTATTTTTTTACTATGAAAATATGGAAAAATATGGAATATTCAAGTAGCTCCAATGGACATAAGAAGTAGACATGAATCGGGTAAGCGGAAAAGTGGGAGTAGCCTAGGACTAGTAGATTCCAGAAATGTATGTTCTATGTCCAGATTCCATCTGTGATCAGAGATATATAATTTTGAAAAATGTATTTTTTCACTATGAAAATATGGAAAATTTTGGAATTTTCAAGTGGCTCCAATGGACATAAGAAGTAGACATGAATCGGGTAAGCGGAAAAGTGGGAGTAGCCTAGGACTAATAGATTCCAGAAATGTATGTTCTATGTCCAGATTCCATCTGTGATCAGAGACATATAATTTTGAAAAATGTATTTTTTCACTATGAAAATATGGAAAAATATAGAATTTTCAAGTGGCTCCAATGGACATAAGAAGTAGACATGAATCGGGTAAGCGGAAAAGAGGGAGTAGCCTAGAACTAGTAGATTCCAGAAATGTATGTTCTATGTCCAGATTCCATCTGTGATCAGAGATATATAATTTTGAAAAATGTATTTTTTCACTATGAAAATATGGAAAAATATAGAATTTTCAAGTGGCTCCAATGGACGTAAGGAACAGACATGAAACTTACATTTCTGCAGTCTGCTAGTCCTAAACTACCCTCACTCTTTCGCTTACCCGATACATGTCTGCTCCAACACCCACTAGGACCACTTCAAATTTTAAACTTTTGTTCAATAAATTTTTATTTATAAAGTGATATATTCGATCATTTTTTTTTTTTTTTTTTTTAAATCAATTAATAACATGTGGAGCGTACTTAACATTTTTGTAGGACGTATTTATCTTTACACCCTTAATAAAATCTGCTGCTAAGCCTAGAATATACAAAAATATATTCTAACAAATTGATGCATCAGAGGAAACTTTTGGTGTCAGTTTATGACTACTGTGAGCTACATTTTTATTTGAGTAGGAAAATGATTTTAAGTTAATTAATATTTTAAAAAGTAATTCAAATTACTACTACTGCAATTGATAATACATTTTTTTATTCATTTCCCCATAGGAAATTTTCAATTCTCGTAACTGCAAAAGACATTTCGAAATTAAAAGACAAAAAAAATAGCATCTCCAAATTTTTTTAACAACAAGAAAATAAAAGAAAAAATTAAGTTGTGCTTAAGAGTCAGTTAGTCAGTAAATTGTCGGTGTGAATGTGAATGAAAGAAAGAAGAATTATAAAAAATTAAAAGGAACAAAAAAAAAAAAAAAAGTTTCGTGGAATTGTTTAAAAACCTTCATGAGAATTCAAAGAATAAAACGCCAGCAAAAGATGACTGCCACTACTACGATTACTAGCGATGGTAACTCCAATACCAAAACAGCAAAGCACCACAACAACAACATTAAAATAAAAATTAACAATAAAAAGGCCCCCAATAGTGCAACTAAGATCAGTGTAGCCATATGTGAAAATTTAACTTATTTTTAACGTTTTTCGAGAACGTGAAAAAATTTAAAGATTTTTTAATACAAAAATAAGATTTTAGAAAAATAACAGTATCCCCAATAATAATACAGCTTTGAGCAATTATATATGTATATAACTTATATTTTCCCAATCTTTAATTTTGCTTTGTTTTCGGAACTTCTACTGAGAAAGAAATTTTTATGGGAAGTGATTCATAAAATGTATCAAAGCAAATATTTTTGTTGTATTTATTCCACTGTTATTTGTTATTTTATTAACAATTATTAATTACATAAAAACTATATACTTTTTAACAAAAAAAAGTTTTTTTCTTTCAAAAATATGATTTTTGAAAAGGAATTGTAAACATTTTTAAAAATAAAATCTGGCAACACTGGCTGAGAGTAAATTGTCGGATGGACAGACACTCTGAGAATGGATGGTTGATTCGTTGGTTGGTACTTGTTTGTGCTAAAATCATTATTTTTTGTTGTACTTACTTATTCATCTTTTTTTGGTGATTTAAAACAATGGCAAAAACAACAGAACCATAATAAGAGAAAAGAAAAGCAACAAAAACAAACGAAAAATCATACGACACGAACTCAGAACGACAAAGAAAAAAAAACAAAATTATACAAATAATATGGTCGTACATGGTCGTATGCTCACATATTATATGTATGTAGGTATGTACGTATTGCATTCACAGACAGACAACAATATCAATATTAACATCACATCACAAAGTCAGAGCCCAGAGCCAGGTTTGTGTTAAAAAAAAGCAGAGCTTTAAAAGTATATTATATAACATGATAAATGCAAATTTATTTCTAAGGAATAGTAAAACACAAGAAGACACACAACTTGATACAAATTTGAGATGCAATAAATTTTTGCTAATAAAATATTTTTGTTACAAAATCAAGTTACTTGGCTTTGAGCAAAATCTAAAAAGTTTAAACTTCTTTAAACAACTGCAACTAATGTTGTTGTGTAGAATAAAACGTAAACAATAAATACAATACGAATGAATATACTATATTCTCAGCAACAACATCAACTTGCTGACAATACGAAAAACGTTGTTACTACTTTGCTAAATATTGCCAGTTTGCGGGTTTACTTCTTGATGTTGTTGAAGATGATGACGGACGAAGTTGATAATATGAATACTATATTTTTATATTATTCTTCAACATTTTGTGTCTCTGTATCGGTATCTTTTGTATTTGTCGTTGTTGTTGTTATTGTTGTTGTTAGTCGTCTTTGTCCGTCCATCTTTCTGTTATTCTTTCGTTCATTATTTAAATGCTGTGATATAAGCAAAAAAATAAAAAAATAAAGTTTTGTTCTTTGTAAATAATTTTCCAAATTGGGCCAAGGTACAGTGGCTTGAATGAAGCTAAAAATAAATCAAAAGTATTCAATACAAACGCGTACAATAAAATTTATTAATGTGATTTGCAAGTGATTATCAATGAACTTAAATATATTTATGCGAATGCAATAGCGAAATGAAAAAATTTTAATTCAAATGTAAAAAATAAATTGTGATTGAGAATTTTTATAAATTTACAATACTCGTACACTATAGCACGTGTCCAAGACATATTAAAATAAATCAAATAAATTCCATCGTTGAAAATTGATTTCACTGAAAAATAATTCTCAGATTGTCTTATATAATTATTTGAGATGAAACCCTTAGAACTTTTAATTACCTATTTTTAAACAGTTGAAAAAAAAATTTTCTTAAAAAGATTGCAATTTTTAAATTGTACTAAACATATGTCGTAATGGTACTTTTATGACCTCAACTGTACCAAAATAAAAAATTATTATAAAAATGATCACTTAAAGTTCAAAAATGCCGTAGAACTCCCGAAGTAAACTTAATACTTTCAAGTTAATATCGTCGATATAAAGAAAACATTACACGTTGCTACAAAATGACACTTTTTTATTTTGCACTCGAAAAACCATCTAATGTCAGGTGTAGACCTTTATGAGGACATCACATATCAATTTTTAAATATATCGAAACATCCCCCACATTTTGAGATATTTTATAAAGATCTCGTAGCTCCCTAAGTTAAAAGACAATTTAAGATTTTGAATTTTGAAAACGTATTTTTTCATTATGAAAATATGGAAAATTTTGGAATTTTCAAGTGGCTCCAATGGACAAAGGAACAGATATTTGGGTAAGCGAAAGAGAGGGATTAGCCTAAAACTAGGAAATTCCTGAAATGTATGTTCTATGTCCAGATTCCATCTACTATTTCTAGACTACCCCCACTCTTCCGCTTACCCGATTCATGTCTGCTCCAACACCCACTAGGACCACTTCAAATTTTAAACTTTTGTTCAAAAAAGAGACCAGAAGAACGTAGCTTCTTAATTATATTAAAATTGTTTGAAAATTAATTTTTTCTTTTTTTTCGAAATTTTGACTGATGCAAGAGTTAAAATATTTGTATACAAATTTTTAAATTACATTTTGTTTAGAATAAAAATAGATATTCCCATTTAAAATCGCTTAAAATTTCGAAAAATTATTAAACATTTTCTAAACTTTATTAAAAAATTCTTCATATAATGTGTGCGTTCGAATAAAATGTAACACACATATTTTTGTTTATAACTTTGTCTGCTGATAACTTTTCTTTTTGCAATCAATATATCTTTAAAAAATACTCCGGATCTTATAATGATACAAATTTTCAGAATATTTTGTGTGCTTGCTTCACAATGGATAGTCAAAGGGAAATACAAGGAAAGACTTTTGAAACTATTAAAACTCATCCAAATTTTAGAAGTAGGGCCCAAAAATATAAGACTCAAAGTAAACTGGTGCATATTCCTATAAACGCACATACATATTTTTTTAATCAACTTACCAAAAATGGGGCTACAAAATAATTCACACAAATTCATGTAGTTATTTTTAGACTCTAGGGGTACTGAAAAATATGCACCTAAACGAAAATATAATACAAAAAAAAAAAACGAAGAAATGTTGCCGTCAATGAGATTTGAACTTGGGCACAAATTAACCATTCGTTTTTAACGACCAAAGTCTTACTCTGTACACAATTTGACACTTAATTATTGCATTCCCCTACCATCAGCTGACAATTAGTTTCTAAAGTGATAAGGAAGTTAAACAATGAGCTTGCAATTGATCGGAAATCTGGAACAGGCAAAAATAGAAAACCACGAAACGAACACAAAGACAAAAAGGTGGAGCAGTTTTTAAAAAGTATTCAAAACATTTCCGGACGCGAAGTAGCTAGACGTGTCAAATGTTTTGAACTTTATGTGCGCAAATTTAAAACCAATATTGGACTTAAAATATTTAAAGTACAAAAAGCACCAGATAGGAACGAAAGAAGAATGCTGAAGATCAAAAGAGAGCAAAGCTCCAAAAAAAAATAAAATAAAATACAAAAGTAATGGATTATATTATTACTGACTTCACACAGCTTCCTGGACAAAAGTTTTATGTAACAAATGTTCAGGCGAGGATCCAGCCCAGATCCAGATATTCTTTTTTTTTGTTTTGAAAAATTCTAAATTATGTACAAGATTTTAGTGCCTAAAAATTTAAGCTGATAAATGGCGATCAAATTTTATACAAGGGCAGATCAATATGTCCGTGACTTTTCCAACTTCCCTCGTAGTTTATATGAAATGCAACACTATTCCCATCAAGTACCACCTGTTAATAGACTGCTGTCAAATTTTGAGCAAGTGTCGTCATTTTACTTTGCGTTTAACAGTTGTTCAAAACATACAACCTCGTGTATTTTTCTAAAAATGGAAAAAAGTGAATTTCGAGAGCTCATTAAACATTATTTTTTGCGAAAAAAAAACCGTCCGTCAAACCAAGGAAAAGCTCGATAAATACTATGGGGACTCTGCAGCATCGATTTCAATGGTAAAAAAGTGGTTTACTGACTTTCGTTGTGGTCGCACAAGTAGAAATGACGCTGAATGTTCCTTCAAAGACTTAAAACTATCATCGGATAATTAATTAAGACATGGGTAGGGGGAGCTTTTACCCATTTTGCCCTATTTTACTAAATGTTGGAATTTCCAGAAAATATATATCTTTAAGTTCCTTTCACATGTTACAGTGTCGGCATGCCAAATTTTAAGAAAACCGGTTGATTAGTTAAGAAGATATAGAGAGAGGGAACTTTTACCCCTCTTGCCATATTTCTCGTCCTAAATAATAAAAATTATAGGCTATAATTCCTTTCAGATGTTACACTATTTGCCTGTCAAATTTCAATAAAATCGGCTTATTAGTTAGGAAGATATAAGGAGGGGGAGCTTTTACCCCCTGTGGCCTATTTTACGAACTCTAACGATATGAAATATATTTTAAAACCTATTTTCATACGTAACAAATATACATACAAAATTCTATTTTAACTTAAATGCAAATTATTTAAAGTTTATAGGTAACGTACATATTTCATTTACATATAACACATCTCAACACGTCTGGAGGGTGTATAAGCCGAATATAGCATTCTAACCTGTTATTACCCTGAAATGTAATTCTTTTGTCAAAATGTAATTCTTTGTCAAAGTTCAAAAAAAAGTAAACAAAAAAATAATAAAATATAAAATAAATAAATAAATGCAAATTTTATTTTGAACATTTTTATTTGACTGCCGGAGTTTAAGAATTCGATCTACTGTTAAATCTGACATGTCTCTAGAAGACATTATAATCAAGAAAGATATTTAATATTAACCGAAGCAATAATATTACGAAAATTTTGTGTTATGTTTTATTCGAACGCACACTTTAAGACTAAAAAAATTATTCACATAAGAATAAAAAAATCTGTAATAGATTTTGATTGGATGCTACTTTCAGGAGACAATAGGGATATTTTTTTGTATGAATCTATATAGATAAAAATGAAATATGTTTGTCTATTGGCTTATAGACTCCTAAACGACTGGAACGTTTTTCCTGTAACATCACATGAGCCCCGAAAATAAAATAGTCTACTTATTTTTTCGATAGGCGCAGGGGAAGTGGTAACCCCATAGGATACCAATATTAAGTATTGGATTTCTTAAAAGCCGCTGCACCCACTTTCTTGATTTTTTTATAGTAGAATCTTCTGAGCAACGAAATTGAAGTAATATAGCTGCAGGGGAGTGGTACTCCCCCATAGGACGCCAATGTTTATTATCGCATATCTTAAAAACTGTTATAGTGAGAATGTTCAAACTTGGTAGAAGTTATTCTTATGATAAACTACATCTTTGAAATTTAAAATAAAGGGGGTAGGCGTAGGGCGAGCAATACCACCATATGATGCACATATTAAACATTGCGTAACTGAAGAACTTGGCTAAAGCCACTGCAATGGAAAACTATAAATTTCAAAATAAAAATGAGCTGGGTGGACAGAGGAGGAGCTATACCCCCATGGATAGAAAATATTTTGTTAAAAGTGTATATTTACAAAACAAGTTGAAATACAATACGTATGTAAAAAAATAAATTAAATCAAAAAAAATATATATTTGTATTTTTTCAAACTTATTTCATTTTAACAGTGCAACGAAGCGCACCGGCTTAAGCTAGTGATATATAAAATTACATATGAAATGATTTGATAGTTTCAGTATCTTACTATTTTACTAAGTATTTACTTTGCATTTCGCCGTTTACGCTTTAGAAGAATTAAAAATATACTAGAGCTATTTTTAAAGGGCTTTAAAAAAAAAAATCAAAAATAAAATGGGTTATAATGGGTGATTCAAGTAGAGATACTTTTTTCAATAGCCTTTTTTTGACAGATCACGTGTGAGTCCTGTCATGCTGTCATGTTTTTTTTTTTTTTTTTTGTTCAGTATTGTTTGGCATTTCATAATGAAAAGACTTACGCCTGAACAACGTTTACAAATTGTTCAACTTTATTACGAAAATTCACGTTCTTTGAGGAATGTGCTTCGTGCACTTCGCTCAACTTATGGTCAACATAATCGGCCTACTGAGCGTACTATTCGCAACACCATCACCCATTTTGAGACCCAGCATTCATTATTAGATAATATTCGACCGAATAGTCCACGTCCAGCAGGCTGTGAAGAAAATATAGCGGCCGTAGCTGAGAGTGTACACGAAGACCGTGGAGAGTCGATTCGTCGCCGTTCGCAGCAACTCGGCCTGATGTATGGAACTACTTGGCGCATTTTACGTCGAGATCTTAAATTGAAAGCGTACAAAATACAGCTTGTGCAACAACTGAAGCCGCTCGACCTTCCCAAGCGACATCGCTTCGCTCTATGAGCTATTGAAAAGTTCCAAGAAGATCCGACGTTTTCGAGGAAAATTTTTTTCAGCAATGAGGCTCATTTCTGGCTCAATGGGTATGAAAACAAACAAAATTGCCGCATTCGGGACGAAGAGCAACCTGAAGAGATTCAAAAGCTACCACTTCATCCAGAAAAAATAACAGTTTGGTGTGGTTTGTGGGCCGGTGAATTCATATTTCTTTAAAAATGATGCTGGTGCGAACGATAATGGTCGCCATTAACGGTTACAATGGCGACCATTATCGTGCCATGATAACCGACTATTTGATGCCTGAAATTGAAGCTCGTGATCTCGCCGACATTAGGTATCAATCAATGGATTTATTGAGAGAACACTTCGGTGAGCACATAATTTCACGTTTTGGGCCGGTCGATTGGCCACCAACATCGTGTGATATCACATCGTTAGACTTTTTCCTGTGAGGATATGTAAAGCCTAAAGTTTATACGGACAAATCCGCTTGGATTCAGGCCTTGGAGGAAAACATCACGCGTGTCATTCGTCAGTTACCAGTCGAAATGCTCGAACGAGTCATCGAAAATTGGACTCAACGGATGGACCATCTGTGGACGTAGCAACGGCCAACATTTGATAGACATAATCTGCAAAAAATAAATGCCAAAGAATGTTCTTTCGAATGATAATAAACATTCCCCATTAAATTTGAATTTTCTGTTTTTTTCTTTAAAAAAGTAGGGAACCTCGAAATGGATCACGGTGTATTTATAAATATAATCTATTTTAAAATATTTAATTTTGTTACTACATAAATTTAAAGCGGTATTCTAACTTTCAGAACACATCCCATTGTGCATTATATTTTTTGCCAAAAACGTAACAATAAACGATAACAAGCAAGAACTAAACAATAAAAAAAAAAGAGTCTAAGTGTTTTAGGCACGTTTTTCTATATTTTACTACCCGAATCTGTAAGAAGAAACAGTGATTTAAAAGCCTCATAAACAGATTAAAAAAAATATAAAATAATCAACAGAGAAGAATACAGATCGGCAAATCTAAAAAAAAAAAAAAAAATGAAACAAAAATTTTGTTACCAATTGAGCTAGAGAGCCTGCATGCCAGGCTGCCTTAAGTCAAATAAATAAACTTTGCTAACAGACAGTAACGTAAACAACAAGAAAACAAAACTAAACAAAATTTTATAAAAAAAAAAACTAAGTCATGAAAAATTCCTTTGTGATTATGTGCGCCACATTCACATATTAAAGTTGATTCACCAACTTTTCCAAAGAAACAATTTGGTGTATTAAACCTGAAAAAACCTAAAACAAAAGGAACAAATTCTGATTGAATTAAACAAAAAAAAAAAAAAAAAAAAAGAACAAAATTAAAAAACGTTAAAAAAAGAAATAACCTACAATGAAAGTTTTGAAAAAACAAAAAAAAAAAATTAAAACCTAAGCCAGTCATCAGTTAGGCAGCCACTATTCAACAAGCCAAAAAATAAATGAACCAAAAAAAAAAAATAGCCCATTTAGACTGACTGACGGACTGATAAGCAAACTACCAAATAACTGAGAAACAGACAGTCAGTCAGTTAACAATATTTCAATACAAACAATAAAATTGAAAAATCTCAACAAAATTATAGACAAAAAAAAAATATACAACAAAATCAGCAAAAATTTTTATACAAAAAAACGTGTTTTCGTAAAAAAAAAAAAAAATATGAACACTAAGCAAAACACCTAACAAAATAACAGACTAACAGACAGCAGTGTTGCCAGAAGGCGAGAAAAAAAAGAGACTAAATTAAAATTTAAAAAAAGAACCAAAAAGGCGAAATGTCTCAAAAAATAAGGCCAGAAAAAAGTTAAAATTTTTTCTTGAATTTAAAAAACTATTTCTTTTCTCATTCTCATTAGTTTTTTGAAATATTTTTTTAAAGATATTGCAAGAAATTTATAAAGAAAAAAAAAACTAATACAAATACTTTTATTGAAGAATTCATTAACAATTTATCTGATATGGGTCTTTTTTAAATAAATGATGTCTACAATGATCCTAACACATTACTTGATTTGGTATTTGTTAAGGATTCAAACGTATGTTAATTAACCCTTCATGAGCCTGTAACAAGACCGGAAGACCCCCACCACCATCCAACAATTAAAGTAAATTGTAATTTTGAATTTGTTGTAAAGTTAGAGATAGAAAATAAAAATAACTTAAAGGAATATTGTTTTGAGAAGATAAATTACAACAACCTAAATTTTATGTTAACCAGAACTAATTGGTTTATTGGGCTTTAACACTCTCTGATAAAATTTCATACTCTCCTGATAAAATAACAAAAAAAAAACTTTTACAATATCGTAAAGTGTAAATTTCCATTAAAACAAAAGCAAAATTTAAAAAATTGTTTTTGTTTGCAGTACATTTCTAAATTGAAATTTACCGTTTTTTTTAAAGAGAGAGAGAGAAACACGTTAAAGTTCTCACCTTTATTACATTTTAAAAATAAATGGTAAACAAAAACAATTTTTTAAATTTTGTTTTTGTTTTAAAGGAAAATTTCACTTCTTCGACAAGTTTTCAAGAATAGACACCATCATTCATGGTTATATCGAACAGCCTCTCTTTCATTCGGTCCGCCCAGGTAAATCTAAAAACTTATCAGGGTTAAAGAATTTAAAAAAAAAAAAAATACACATTAGATTAATTTCATTTTAAATTTAAAAAAATTTTGATCCTTGGTTACCGATTTAGATAAAATTTGGTGCATGTGTAGAGAAGGATACAGAGGCATGTTAAGAGAATTTTTCTCGTTTTTATTTTGAAAACTGTGGCAACTCTATAGCTTGGAAAGTCACTAAGATATTTTTTTAAATGGCCATAACTTTTGTTATATAAAAGATATTAAAATAATTTTTTTTGCAATGGATTTGTCAAAGCTTGTATTTTAAGATGCCATATACAAATTTTGAAAATATTTCTATTAACAAATTTTTTTGTAAGAATTGTCTTTAGTGACGTGTATTTAAAAAAGTCCATCTTTAATTTTTTTTTTATATTTTTTTGGTAAGAAGCCTTATCGGTATATTTGCTACAGAGAAAATTTCAGAGAGATCAAAATTTTTAAATTTAAAATAGAATTACTCATTACAAAGAGTTCAAAAAAAAAAAAAAATTGAGCACAATAAATGACTATAGGAAATACTGTATATATCGAACAGAATGCAATATATTTAATCTGAAGCTGATCTTATGATCTTAAACTTAATTCTAAATCATTTTACAATTTTGTCAACTCCAAAAGAAATTCTACCAGCTAACCAATAATTATGAAATACCTTACCAGAGAAACATCAGATACATTCATTACACTGTGCGACAAATGGTAGGGGTCAGTGATCGGGAAGGGTTCAAACTACCGGGGAAAGTTATATCGGTAAAAAAGAAGTTATACGTGTCCCGGCGTTTCGATGGGTCACGTCTAGGAATCGAGATATATCGATTTGAAGTTAGTAACTATCATATAGGGGAAATTGTGACCTTTAGTGGTCTTTTTTTTTGACATAACTCGAGAACCACCAGTCCGATTTTGCTGAAACAAAATCTGTTATACAACGTTTCGCTACATAAGCAACAGTTTCGCAGTTATAAATAAATGTATGAAGAAAAAAAACTATTTTTTGCCTAAAAAATTGAATTTTTTTTATTTTTAATTCATAAAAAATCCAAAACGGTAAAAAAAGTGTCAAGTCCTATTACTTTCACGTAAAGTCACATAACCTTTAAACAAAATAAGACATAGATCATGAAAATCGATGGATGCATTTCGCTTTTATTCAAAATTAAGTGAAGGTATGAATTTCAAAAATGATTATTATAATAATTATTAGCAATATGTTTGCAGATTTTTTCGCTTCTACAAACTCTGACTCTAAATTCAATACTTCTAAGCTGTACCTGTTTACCGCTCAAGAACACCAAACAATTACATTTCCTCTAGTGGACTGACGCATCTGGTATTATTTCTTACATCCAAAAACTCAAGTCATCTTCATCCTGTGGGCCTGATGGAATTCCTAATTGCATTTTAATAAACTGTGTTCAAGCTTTATCCCTCCCACTTTCTATACTTTTCAATGCCTCAATCGAAATTGGCTACTTTCCCGAAATATGGAAAGAGTCATTTATCATACCATTATTTAAATTAGAAAACAAGTCAAATATGAGTAATTATAGAGGTATAGCTAAACAAGATGCTATCCCGAAACTCCTTGAGCAATGTCTAACTGAACGTCTTTACCATCAAATTTCATCAATACTTATTCCCTACCCACATGGCTTCCGAAAAGTACACTCAACAGATACCAATTTATTACAACTTACTACATTGATAAATTATGGTTTCACTAAAAGGCAATATAATGATGTTATATACACTGACTGAATTACGACCTATTATTAAGAAAATTGTCCTTAATTGGATTTACAAACAGAACCTTAAATTGTATAAAATCATATTTGACAAGTCGACAACAACGCATTCATTTTAATAATGCCCTATCCAATATCATATATGTTAAATCCGTTGTACCGTTGGACCGAAATTGTGAAATTTTCCAAGATACTAATGTATGCAGACGACGTTAAAATGTTTATAAGCTCAAGTAGTCCATTTAATCATTTTTACAAACGGATTTAGATAACTTGTTTATATGTTGTAAAGAGAACTTAATGGACCTCAATATCAAACAAAATGCAAACATATGCTCTACTCGAGAAAACCTGTTGCTAATGGATGTTTCCATCTTAGGGAATACGAATTGGAGTCCGTAAATGAATTCCTGAATCTTGGCGTGCTATATTTAATAAACACTTGGCGTCCTTGGATTTATTAAACGTTGGGCTAAAGAATTTAATAATGTTAGTCTAACAAGACAGCTATATACAGTCCAAGTTCGGTATTCGCGACTACCCATTATCGCCACGGATTAATTTTTAAAATTGCAGTATCTATAATCGCGACAGTTTACGAAAAACTGATTCTATTTTCGCGACTTTTAACTGTACCTTTAAATTTGATAACGAGGGCGGATCAATAAGTCCATGACTTTTCGAACTTCCCTCGTAGTTATATGAAATGCAACACTAAACACAGCTGTTAAACGACCACAAAGAAAGTCAATAAACCACTTTTTTACCATTGAAATCGATGGTGCAGAGTCCCCATAGTATTTGTTGAGATTTTCCTTGGTTTGATTGACGGTTTTTTTTTCGTAAAAAAATAATGTTTAATGAGCACTCGAAATTCATTTTTTTCCATTTTTAGAAAAATACACGAGGTTGTATGTTTTGATCAGCTGTTAAACGAAAAGTAAATGACGACACTTGCACAAAATTTGACAGTCGAGTCAATTAACAGGTGGTACTTGATGGAATAGTGTTGCATTTCATATAACTACAAGGGAAATTTGAAAAGTCACGGACTTATTGATACGCCCTCGTACAATGCCTATAACCTATAAAAAAGGGAAATCCCCGTCTTTTGGTATATTAAACTTTTTGGATGATTTTGATCTTCAGTTTTGTCAGTTTCGTTATTCGTGACATTTGTTGTGTAAATACATCTCTTAATATGGGAAAAGTTCAACATATTTTAAAGCCAATGATTTCTACAAAAAATTAGAAATTTTACAAAAAATTTAAAAGTAGAGATTCCATAAATTCAATTTGTGTGAATTACAAGTTGTTTAAGTATTCGGTTCATTAAAAAAGTTCGTACGTACAACAGAAAGTGGACCTGGCAAACATTGCACCTCCAAGAAAGCTGAGTACCCAAGAATGAAAAAGTGGTTTGTAAAACAAAGGGGGAAAAATGTTTCAATATTAGTAGCGATTTGGCGATCAAAAGCCAGTCATTTGTATTCCAAAATTTATCAAACCAATTCAGGTTTCAATGACAGTGAAGGATGGTTGAAGAAATTTAAGTGTCGACATGGAATTGGATTTTTAAAAATTACTGGCGAGAAATTATCTTCGAAACCTCATCTTATTGATTCATTTGTGAAAGAGTTTAAGGATTACGTTAATGAGCATAGCTTGAGTCTTCACCAAATCTACAATGCCAACGAATCCGGTTTATATTATAGAATGCTTCCAAATCACACTCTTGTCACATGTAATGAGAAAACGGCTCCTGAACGAAAAATATGTAAAGAGCGAATAACTTTTTTGCCCTGTTCAAATGCAAATGGCACAGACAAACTGAAATTGTTGGTTGTTGGAAAATGGAAAAACCCAAGCGCCTTTAAATGCTTTTTTTAATAATTCTGTAATATACAACTCCAGTAATAACGCCTGGGTGACATCACTTATATTCAAGGACTGGTTCCATCACGAATTTCTTCCACAAGTAAGTTAATTTTCACCAATTATTAAAAGTAAGTTGTTCATAAGTAAAAATTTTTAGGTGCGAGAATTTTTGGTTTCAAAAGGTCTGCCGCAAAAAGCAGTTTTGCTTTTAGATAACGCGACGTGTCACCAAGTTGAGGAACTAAAAAGTGATGATGGTTTAATTATAGCAATGAATCTAGCACCCAATTGCTCTGCGTTTATTCAACCGTTTGATAAAAACGTTATTAAATTAGTCAAATTAAATTATGAAAAGCAATTGCTCACCCACTTGCTTGGCGAGAAGGGAACAAATTTGGAGCTCAAACTAAAAAAACTTCAATCTCAAAAATGCAGTTCAGACTCTAGCTACATCCTGGGATAAAATATCAGTGTTCAATATCCGAACATCCTGGAACGCCTTGCTTGAATGCGGCAGTGAAGGGAGTGAAGAGGATAACATGCCCTTAAAAATTTTACAAAATATAATTCAGGAAGAAAACGAAGATCTTTCAACTATTGGTACACTTGTAGCTCAAATTGGCACGAAACATCTTTTCACGAATGCTGATATAAACATCAGGATTTAAGAAGAATTTCATGTGGAAAGTAATGAGGAGCAAATGGAATTATCAGATATGGAATCGTAGAATTTATACGATTGTGGTCATGAAGAAGACAAAATTAAATTGGACAATTGTATAGCACCGATAAACATATGCATACAATGGGCTTTGGAAAATGAAAAGCCGATAACAGAACTATTTGAACTATGTGATTCAGCTGTTATTTTAAAAAATAATTTGCCAAAAAAGCAACTCGAAATCTCCAATTTCTTTAAAATTGTTTAAAATGTAAATAAATATATCAATGAAAACAATTCCAATTTTGAAAATTACATACAATTTTTCAATAAAATGTTGGATTTTGTTATCGCGAAAATTCAGTTTTCGCAACAGGTCTGGTTTTTAATTAGTCGCGAAAATAGAGCTTGCACGAGGACCCGTTTTATAACATTCATATTGACCATATTGAATCTATACAGAAACAGTTCCTACTTTTTATATTAAGAAATTCTTATCAAGATTCAATACACAGTTTGCCTTCATACCAGACCAGTTTACTGCAAATGAAATTACCAAGTCTCAAAAGTCGCAAAACTATGTTAAATATAATTTTCGTTATCAAGCTTATAACTGGTAGCATCGAAGCAGAATTTCTTGTGAATAGAATAAATTTTACCTCAACGTCCTCACGAATCCATTATTTATAAAATATGCTAACGCTGATTTTCCTTCCTTAGATTATGTTCAAACTTTAATGAACTTTGTAATTAATGTTATTAATATGTTATCAATGTAAATTTAATTAAACGTAATTTAATTTTACTTTTAAATAATTAATGTAACATATAATTTGTAACAATTTTGTATTTTATGTCGGTGAGGATTTTGTCCATAGAATTAATAAATGAAAAAAAACATAGAACAGCTGTCAGCAAAATCACCCATTGAAAATTCGCTCAAAAAAATTTCCTTTACTAATTTGGGTTATATTTCAAATGAAAAATTTCCTAATACTTTGAGTGATTTTTTTTAATTTTTAAACTATAATGTCCGGGTTTGTGGATTGATAATAGACTTAATTTTGATAGACACATAAATTTTGTAATATCCAGAGTAAACTACACATTACGTAAAATCTAATCTGATTAAGCATTTCTAAATTTGTCAGTGATCTTTCGATTTTATAGGAATTTTAATTAAAAATAAATAAAATTAGAAATAAAGAAAATTATATAAAATTGTGTTTGTTATAGCGTCGTCTTTGGTTAATAAAAAAAAAAAAAAATAATTATAATAATTGATTTAGTAAGTCCATAAAATTAGTTGTTACTTTTAATTTGAATAAGTGAGAGCCGCAGGCTAAAATTTTTGGTAAATATAAATAATATAGATTTTTTGTGCTAATAAATACACAAAAATGCTTAAATGAATGATTCCATAAAAATCAAATTCGTAATGGCTAATAAGAATTTTTTTTCTTCGCTGTTGAAATACTAACATTTTAGCCTTTTTAAGGCAATTTTAAAAATCAAAAAATGGCTAGAAGTTAAAATGAAAATTTTGAGGCTAAAATAAAATAAAAAGCTTAGATTTAGTCTTAAAAAAGCTAAACTGGCAACACTGACAGACTGGCAAGCCGTTAAGAATGAAATTAAACAAATCAGCCAATAACAAAAAAAAAAATAGGTTTCTTTATTTTAGCATAAAAGAAATCAAAAAATAAAAAGAAAATAAAGCAAATCAAACAATAAAAACAAACCCGTTGAGATCTAGTTAAACGCGATTGCATATTGCTTTAGACTGAATACGAGTGGGAATAAACTATTTCCACTTTATATGCTTATTAACAGGGAAACCACAAATATGCTCTAAAAAAAAACTGTTTTATGAGCATGAAATATGCATTAAGAAACGAAAAATATGCTTCAAAAACGCGAAAATATGCTCTCAAAAAAAAAAAATTAAGTTTTAAACAAAAATTAATTTTTTAATTAAAACTAAGTATTTTATTAATATTTTAATATTATAAAATAAGGCGAAATTATTTTTAATTACTATTTTTTTTTTTTTTTTTTTTTTTTATTAATCACATAAAAACTTTATTGATTTTCCATTATTCTAATTCTAAACATTAGTATTAGTTTAGAAATTATAAAAACAATCATATATAAATTTACATATCGTTGGCTTAATATTAAAGAATGCATCCCGTGATTTCAGGTCCCTGGATTCCTGTGAAATTTGCAATTTTTCATGTCCCTGGGATTTTCTTTCAGCATGCCCAAGAATTTTAAAAGCACTTAAATGAA
Organism: Protocalliphora azurea; assembly: GCA_932274085.1. Classification (NCBI taxonomy): domain Eukaryota; kingdom Metazoa; phylum Arthropoda; class Insecta; order Diptera; family Calliphoridae; genus Protocalliphora; species Protocalliphora azurea. The sequence goes on along the minus strand of OW026520.1, from coordinate 33,890,326 downwards.
AGAAAACTGTGTAAGTTTTAACAACTTATATATTTAAGTATTTTTTTTTTAAGAAAATTAAGTTAAAAATCCAACAAGGAATTATATTTTAACAACAATTTCATTAGTTAGTTTTTATGTACCAGTGATGCCAACTTAGCCATTTTTTTTCGCTTTTAATAGTCTAAAACGCGTAATATATTTTTTAGCCTGAAACTAAAAAACTTTTAACAATTTTCTTTTAGCACTTTTTGCTCTTCTTGACTTTTGTCAAAAATAGAAAATTATTTTAATGGGGCAACATTATTTTTTTCAATTTTTACTTTTATTTGACAATTTTTGTACTAAGTACTCAAATTTATTCAGAGATCTTAACAATTTGTAAAGAAACTTTATTATTTAAAAAAAAGAAAAACTGTCTTCAACAATTAAAATTGTTAGAGTGAAAAGGTGTTGAAAGAACTGAAAAATTTTTAATATTTTGGAATGTACGTTCCAAATGGTTGATTAATGATAAAAATGTTGCTTATATGTTTGTTTTACTTTTCAAAAAAAAAAAATTAATTTTAGCTCATTTTTGCGCTTTTGCATAAAACTTGTCTTGATTGTACCACAAAACTGTTGTCTTTATAAATTTTAGCACTTTTTTTCAAAAATTTCTACACATTTATGTTCGCAATAGTTGTCATCACTGTTGTTTACAATTCATTAGATGATTTATATAGGATGACTCTATGGCATGAAATCAATTAAACGTCATAATAAAATGTCAGTAATAAAACCAACAAAGGAAAAGGTATAACTCAATATACGTTATAAATTTGTCAGCAGTCTCATAGAAATTTGACAAAACATTATAAAAGTTAAGAGAGTGCATCCCAAAAAACTGTTGCCATCACCTTATTGGCCGACAAACTTACCTTGGCCTTCTTCGGAGCAGTTTCACCCGGAGAAACCCATCGTTTGGTCTCCGGAGTACAGTAATGGATCCATGTTTCATCAACAGTTACAAAACGCCGCAAAAACTCATTCGGATTGCGATTAAACAACTCCAAACAATCCTTTGAAGTTGTCACACGTTTACGATTATGGTCAATTGAGAGCAAATGCGGCACCCATCTTCCAGACAACTTTCTTAAACCCAGCTGATCATTTAAAATCGAAACCACACTGCCATATGAAATGCCTATGGCATCAACAATCTCACGCACTTTTAGTCTTCGGTCGGCCAACACCATATCGTGGGGTTTTTCGACATTTTCGGGTGTTCTGATCTTTAGATCGATTTAGTGAGGATTTAAAAAGAAAACGACCCCATATGGCCAAGAAAAAAGTTCTTTTTCATCAAGATAATGTACGGCTGCACACGTGTTTAGTGTCAGTGGCAAAACTCCATGAATTGGGCTACGAATTGTTACCTCATACGCCATATTCTTCGGATTTAGCCCTTAAAGAGATTTAGTTCCAACAATGAAATTATTGACCAAGCAAATGCCTATTTTGAGGACCTCGAAAAATGCTATTTTTTGGGAAGGGATAACTGGAGAAACGTTGGACTAAGTGTATTGAGGTAAAAGGAGATTATGTTGAAAAGTAAATTTTTGTTTTGCAAAAACAAACTGTGTCATTCAAAAAGTCACGGACTTATTGATCCGCCCTCGTATTTACAAATTCTCAACATTTTATATCGGAAAAATTTATCTGAATCGCCTTTTTAATAACTTTGTAAGTAAAGAAGTAGTACTTCCTTAAAAATGACTTCTATTTATTTTTACTGGGAAGTTTAATTTATTATTTTTTATGTTCTTAAGAAATTTCCTAGAATTTATAGAAAATAATTATTTGAAATATTCACATTGTTTGCTTTTGTGTTTGTGAGTTCTTCTATTACAGTTTTTAAGAAAGACTCAAATAATGTTCGCAAAACCATTTTTCTCTCTAAAAAGAGGCGAATGAAAGCAAAATTAAAATAAAAAAGCGAATGAAAGATGAGCAATATGTGAGTATTTGTAAAAGTTGTTTTTGTAACAAGTCTTCTAGGCAACTGGAGAGCCCATGTTCATCATTCATCAAAAACATTATCTCCAATTTAAGGAACAAGCGCGGGAGAAGCCAAGAAATATGAGTTATAAGGTATAATTTATTTCAAAACTAAAATAACTAAGAAATACTAGTTACTCCCCAAAGATCAAAATTTACCATTGATTATAGCTCCCCTGTTTGTATTTTTTTTTTTAAGAAAGAATGGCTTTATCTAAAAAAATTGGCGCGATTCGCAAGATCTAAAAAGAATTCTGCCAATATTTTCAGATTTTTTATTTTTGAAAAAAAATAAGCAAAAAAAATTAAAAAATCCCCTAAGGTATAAAAAATTATCTCTAAAATGTCTAAATATGCTTCAAAAGGGTTAAATAAGTTTTTAAAATAACAAAATATGCTCTAAATATGCTCAAAAAATTACTATATGCAAAACTATGCAGTTAAGGGTAAAATATGCAAAAATATGCACTTAAAAATCGATGCCAAAAATGCTCTATTTGTTCTGAAAAGGATAAGCATTATATCATATTTTAAGAATTACTATAATAAAGATCAATTATTCTATTTTTAGATATTTATGTATTGTTGATACGACGACAAATACCTCAACGATTTTTAATCATTTTTTATTTTTGAAAAAAAATAAGCAAAAAAAATTAAAAATCCCCTAAGGTATAAAAAAGTATCTCTAAAATATCTAAATATACTTCAAAAGAGCTAAACATGTTTTTAAAATGACAAAATATGCTCTAAATATGCTCAAAAAATCACTATATGCAAAACTATGCAGTTAAGGGTAAAATATGCCAAAATATGCACTTAAAAATCTATGCAAAAATTCTCTATTAGAATTACTATAATAAAGATAAATTAATCTGTTTCTAGATATTTTTGTATTGTTGATACACGAGAAACACCTCAACGATTTTTAATGATTTTTTATTTTTGAAAAAAAAAAAATAAGCAAAAAAAAAAATTAAAAATCCCCTGAGGTATAAAAAATTATCTCTAAAATATCTAAATATGCTTCAAAAGGGTTAATATGTTTTTAAAATAACAAAATATGCTCTAAATATGCTCAAAAAATCACTATATGCAGTTAAGAGTAAAATATGTCAAAATATGCACTTACCCAAATGCCAAAATGCTCTATATGTTCTGAAAGAGATAAACATTATATCATATTTTAAGAATTACTATAATAATAAAGATAAATTAATCTGTTTCAAAAGGAATAAATATATTCCTAAAATAACAAAATATGCTCAAAAAATCACTATATTAAAAACTATGCGGTTAAGGGTAAAATATGCCAAAATATGCACTTAAAAATCGATGCCAAAATACTCTATTTGTTCTGAAACAGATAAATATTTTATCGACGTACAGGAAAGAACATGAAATTGCATATTTGTGGTTTCCCTGCTTATTAATAATTGTTAAATTTAAATTTTTTTCCAATTAATTGAACTTATAATTACCCATTATATCTATATATATATATATATATATGTCCAGATTGATTAATAAAATATTATTAATACAAAAAAGTTTTGTCTTGTGAAAAAAAAAATGTTGACACAAAAAGTTTTTCTTCAAAAGTACACCAAAATAGATAAAGGAAAAGAATTGAAGTTGATATTAGATTGCAAAACAAGATAGTTTACTTTGTTCGAAATATGTCAGCAATTTTATGATTTTAGAAATTTCTTTTAAAAATTAACAGATTTGAAATCCTATTAATTTTCGAAATGACAATTTTGTTTAACAGTAATTAAAAAAAAAAAAAAAAAATTGTAATTTAAATTACTTCAGAATAGGATTCTGATACGAATGAAATTTTTTTGTTTGAACTGATCTGGCATGGTGCCATTACAGTAAAAGTACTTTAGAATGATACAAGTAAATAAATATAATGTTAATTTTGTTACGAAAAATTCCAAACTTCCAAACTGCCCAGAACTACGGCCAATTGAAAGATATTGGGCCCTTGTCAAAAGGGAATTAAGAAAGACTAATAATGTGCCCAAAACATTGACAAATTTTAAATCAAGCAGACAGTTGGTTGCAAAAAAAAAGTTACGCAAATTACAAACGAATTAATAATGGAGTCTGTTTCAAAGAAAAAAAGTAAGAAAAATATATGATACCCATTATGTATGTACATAAAGGTTCGGAAGGGATCTTATATGGGTCCTGGGGCCAACTTTTGACCTATACTTGTATTAAGAGTATTGTATATTTCTAGGAAACATATTTATTCATTTTATTATATTATTTATGCATTTTAGTATAATTCCCGGAAGTGGGCTTTATATAGAACCTGTGATTAATTATGGACCGATTGTAATAAAGCTTGGTACTGGAATTTCTATTTATGTAAAACTTATTTGTGTCAAATATTAATTTGATACTAATATTCGTATGGAATTTATGCACTTTAAAGTGATTTTCGGAAGAGGGGTTTATATGGCAGCTATGGTTAATTAAAGATCGATCTTCATGAAACTTGGCATATAGTTTTTTTTTTACTTATATAAGACTTATATATGCTAAATTTTAATATATATATTTATAGTATAGTATTTATGATAGTTAAATCCCAAACCAGGCGGGACATTTGTATGGGTGCTAGATGAAATAATGGACCGATCAACATCAATTTCAATAGGCTTCCTACCTAGACCATAACACACATGTGTGCCAAATTTCATGAAATTTGTTTTAAAATTGCGACCTACAGTAAGATTACAAGGTTTACATGGACGGACAGATGGACGGACGGACGGACATTAATAAATCGATTCAGAAAATGATTCTAAAACGATTGGTATACATTTGGGGTCTTTAACCCCACCTAAGGTGGTGTAGGGTATAATAATAAAAAAAAATCATATCTAATCATTAATTTATCCTTTACTGCTACACCTAATAAATCTGTAGGAAAAGCCTTTAGTGGCTTCATAATTTCAGATTATTCCAGTCAACTTTTATATCAATATTTGTGTGTTATTCGAACCTTATGTTAATTTTCAACTTTTAAGGATGTGCCAAATTATGTGTCATAAATTATATATACACTTAAAGAAAAACTGAAAATGACATGTCGACTTTAAATATAAAAAAAAAACTAAAGAAAACAAAACAAAAACAACTTTCCACTACTTGACTTGAAGCTAACAGACACAAAAACATATAAATTAACACGTGTACACTAAGGCCTCGGTCTGCTTTCCACTACTTGATTTGAAGCTAACAGACACAAACACATATAAACTAACACGTGTACACTAAGGCCCCGGTCTACTTTCCACTATTTGACTTGAAGCTAACAGACACAAACACATATAAATTAACTCGTGTACACTAAGGCCTCGGTCTGCTTTCCACTACTTGATTTGAAGCTAACAGACACAAACACATATAAATTAACACGTGTACACTAAGGCCCCGGTCTGCTTTCCACTACTTGATTTGAAGCTAACAGACACAAACACAGATAAATTAACACGTGTACACTAAGGCCTCGGTCTGCGTTGTTAATGGGAACCGGAGAATTGCGATTTTCTAAGTATTTACACTGTTTTCTTAATAATTGGTTGCAGTATAAAAATATTTGAACAGAAATAAAGCTAATTTTTAATAAAAAATATTTTTTTTTTTTTTTTTTTTTTTTTTTTTTGTAAAAAAAATTTAAAATTAAAATACATCCATAAATTCTATTTTGATTTTCTAACTTCCCAGCAAAGACTTTGCTGTCCTGGTAAACTAGCAGATACAGTTGGAAACAAAAATAAACTACTTATTTTTTTTTTTTTTTTTTTTTTGCCTGAATAACTAGTTATTTTTGTTCGAGTTGTCCACAAATTCATGTAGTTATTTTTTGACTCTAGGGATGCTCAAAAATATGTACCTAAACGAAAACAAAAATAAAAAAAACAAAAAAATTTTGCCGTCAGTGAGACTCGAACTTGGGACGCAAACTAACCATTCGTTTTTAATGACTAAAGTCTTACTCATTACACCATCTCGCACTTATTTTCCTAAGTAACAAAAACTCTATTTAGTTTAAAATATCTTTTTAGACATTTTGTTATAAAAAACTAAAAGCTTCAGAATGGGGTTGAACCAACAACCTTCTGGTTGTTAATCCGGCGCTCTAGCCAACTCATCCACGTGATTGCAGTATTACTGCGCTATTATACTATTGAGTACTTATTAATGTAATACAGCGAAGGCTAATAATAATGACGCCTCATTACCAAGAAACTACTTTAATAAGTAGTTGTTATTACCGAAAACCAAAAAGTTTTTGCTGGGTAGTTATTTTTGTTCGAGTTGTCCACAAATAAAAATAAAAAAATAAAACAAAAAAAAATGTACCATCAGTAGGATTTGAACTTGGACACAAATTAACTGTTCGTGTTTAATGACGAACGTCTTACTCAATACACTAACTCGCACTTTATTTTCTAAGTGACAAAAACTTTTTTAGTATAAAAAATTAAAAAAAAAAAAAAATCCAACAGCAACAGAACGGAGTTGAACCGACAACCTTTTGGTTGTTAATCCAAGGCTCTAGCCAACTGATCCACGTGATAGCAATATTACTGAGCTGTTAAACTATTGAGTGCTTATTTATGTAATATAGAGTAGGCAAATAATAATGACGCCTCATTACCAAGAAACTACTTTAATAAGTAGTTGCCATTACTGAAAACCAAAAAAGATTTTACTGGATTAACACAAAGAATTTAAGCCATTTTTTTTTTTATTAAAAATTTCTTCAATACCTTTACACCTATTATTAACAATTATGATGAAACTCCTTATATAGCGACGAAAATCGAAATATTGAAATTTCAAACAGCGACGCAAATCGAGGCTTCAGTGTATTACCAAAGTTATTAAAAATAACTTTTATAGTAATTTTTTTTCTTTTCTTATTTTTGCTTTTTTGTTTTTTTTTTGCCACCACATGCGATTCATTTTATTCTACAGAATAATAAATAATGAATAGTTAACAGAATATATAAAACAAAATAAAAATTATAAATCTAAAATATATAAAAAATAAAGAAATAAAGTTAAGAACATGTTGTGAAATCATTTCTATTTGTAAATTTTATTTTATTGTTAATGATAGTGTCAACAGCCAAATAATTATTATTTCATCATCATATTGGCATAATCAAGACCCATTGTTTTATTTTCTTTCTTCTTTTGCTGCTTTTTTTTTTTTTTTTTTTTGGTCCCTAGTGTTTCTTTTCAACCTACACACAAACACTTATATTAACATATTTAAATAAACATATGGCAACAAATTTTGCCGGGAATTGACTTTGTCTCTTCATTGGCAACAACAAAATTAAATCAATTAATTCTAATAATGCCGTTATTATAGTTTTTTATGAGTCTGATATTAATAATTCTGAACATAAAATAAGAAATAATTATATTGAAATTGATGTTTGAATAAAATTAAATAGTTTCAATAAATTTAAAAATGTTCTAAAAACTCGAATTTTTTGGAAAAATTTTGTACAAGCACAATGGGATGGATATTGCGAATTTTTTATTATTACTTTTAGGTTTTTTAGTAACATGCCTTAATTAGGTCTTTTAAATTCCGTTTTTTTAACGTTTTTAAAAATTGGCAATCTTTTCTTTAGTGAAATTTAAGATTTTTGTAAATTTAGAGTTTTTTTTTATTTTAATGAAATTTTTGATTTCTTGTGATTATTAGGAAACTGTGTATATTATAAATTTGCCTAAATAGTGTCTATAATAACAATTTCTTAATTTTTATTTTATGAAATTTAAGATTTTGACAGACAAAAAATTTTTTCATAATCTTGCAGCGACTTATGTAACACTTTGAAGTCACTTGATATGGCCATTAAAGAATTTTGTAAAGATTTAGAAAGAACATTAATTGAGTCTGAAGGTATTATAATATTTTTAATAAAATAATTAGAAAAGGTAAATACCCAGCAAAAACTTTTTGGTTTTCGGTAATAACAACTACTTATTAAAGTAGTTTCTTGGTAATGAGGCGACATTATTATTTGCCTACTCTGTATTACATTAATAAGTACTCAATAGTATAATAGCACAGTAATACTGCAATCACGTGCAAGAGTTAGCTAGAGCGCCGGATTAACAACCAGAAGGTCATTAAAAACGAATGGTTAGTTTGTGTCCAAGTTCGAGTCTCACTGACGGCAAAATTTTTTTTGTTTTTTTTTTTTTTTTTGTTTTGGTTTTCGTTTAGGTACTTATTTTTTAGTACCCCTAGAATCAAAAAATAACTACATGAATTTGTGGACAACTCGAACAAAAATAACTAGTTATTCAGGCAAAAAATAAATAGTTTATTTTTGTATCCAATTATACCTGCTAGCTTACCAGGAAAGCAAAGTTTTTGCTGGGTAATTATTTTTCTAAAGAATTAGTCACACATTTAAAACACTATGTTCACGAAAGACATTTAAAAGTTTTAAATACTCTTATACTTAAATACTTAAATTCAGGAGCATGCCAATTATATCTCCAAAACAGAAACTAATGAGTTTGGAAATGGTATATTTGGAAGGAAGATTATTCGAAGGAGAAACTGTGAGAAATGAACCGTATGAACCTATGTAGATGGAGGAATCTTTTGAAGTATCTAATGGTGATTTGATATCACAGCTGAAAGCTACAAAATTTGAAAAGTTAAACGATAACGCTATAAATACCGATAACGATTAAATACCGTTTAAAATGGGTTACCGTAACCGATACCGTTACCAAAATATTATCTTCCAAAAATAATGGTATTCAAATACCGTTTCCCTCAATACCTGTGTATATCGGTATTTTAATGGGTGATTCAAGTAGAGATACTTTTTTCAATAGCCTTTTTTTGACAGATCACGTGTGTGTCGTGTCATGCTGTCATGTTATTTCTGTTTAGTATTGTTTGGCATTTCATAATGGCAAGACTTACGCCTGAACAACGTTTACAAATCGTTCAACTTTATTACGAAAATTCACGTTCTGTGAGGAATGTGTTTCGTGCACTTCGCTCAACTTATGGTCAACCTAATCGGCCTACTGAGCGTACTATTCGCAACACCATCACCCATTTTGAGACCCAGCATTCATTATTGGATAACATTCGACCGAATAGACCACGTCCAGCACGCTGTGAAGAAAATATAGCGGCCGTAACTGAGAATGTACACGAAGACCGTGGAGAGTCGATTCGGCGCCGTTCGCAGCAACTCAGACTGATGTATGGAACGACTTGGCGCATTTTACGTCGAGATATTAAATTGAAAGCGTACAAAATACAGCTTGTGCAACAACTGATGCCGCTCGACCTTTCCAAGCGACATCGTTTCGCTCTATGGGCTCTTGAAAAGTTCCAAGAAGATCCGACGTTTTCGAGGCAAATTTTGTTCAGCGATGAGGCCCATTTCTGGCTCAATGGGTATGTAAAAAAACAAAATTGCCGCATTTGGGACGAAGAGCTACCTGAAGAGATTCAAGAACTGCCACTTTATCCAGAAAAAACAACGGTTTGGTGTGGTTTGTGGGCCGGTGGAATCATCGGTCCATATTTCTTTAAAAATGATGCCGGTGCGAACGTAACCGTCAATGGCGACCGTTATCGTGCCATGATAACCGACTATTTGATGCCTGAAATTGAAGCTCGTGATTTCGCATCAATCAATGGATTTATTGAGAGAACACTTCGGTGAGCACATAATTTCACGTTTTGGGCCGGTCGATTGGCCCCAAGATTGCGTGATATCACATCGTTAGACTTTTTCCTGTGGGGATATGTAAAGTCTAAAGTTTATGCGGACAAATCCGCTTCGATTCAGTCCTTGGAGGAAAACATCATGCGCGTCATTCGCCAGTTACCAGTCGAAATGCTCGAACGAGTCATCGAAAATTGGACTTAACGGATGGACCATCTGCGAAGTTACAACAGTCAACATTTGATAGACATAATCTTCAAAAAATAAATGCCAAAGAATGTTCTTTCAAATGATAATAATCATTCCCCATTAAATTTGAATTTTCTGTGTTTTTTTCTTTAAAAAAGTAGGGAACCTCGATATATATATATATATATATATATATATATATATATATATATATATATATATATATATATATATATATAATGCATATATTTATAGTCCTGCCTATAACTTTCTGAGCAAAATTTTTGAACCTCTCAGTTCGTTTAACTGTAGACGTTAAAAAACACCTTGAATATAGCTTTAGAATTGAATTTGACGATCATCAATTTTCTACTGAAACGATTTCAAAATTTGTAGATCCCATTCTTATCCCTCCTTCATAAATTTTTGTTTTTGTAATTAATACTGTCCAGAATTTTTTTTTTTTTTCCAGTTCAATTCTGATTGTTTGTAATTTTCGTGATCTACGTTCATACATTCATGCTCTCTTTGTCATTTTAGTGGTGCGTTAAAAAAGAAATTTTTAATCTTTTCAAAACCTCTATTGAGTAAATTTTTTGTAGCGCTTTTTCTCCTCTACAAATTGTAATTGACATATTTGCTCTAGCTTTTAATTGACATATTTGCTCTAGCTTTTAATTGACATATTTGCTCTAGCTCTTACGTTAGCAGTTATATAACGTAAATACTCCTTGGGTGGGGAAGTATATTTTTAATGGGTTAAATTTAAAAGGAGATGATTCTCACCTGAGTGAGAGTACATTAGGTCCAATCGATTTAATTTTCATAAAATAGCACTAATCTTTTAAAACATAGTTTTAACGATTTAAAATACAGACTACATTATACTAATTTTTGTTGTTTTGTTTTAATTTCATAATTATTTAAAAAAGAAAATAATTGCATATATTTTTTTTAATTTTTAGGTTATATTTTGAATTTTTAAGTGAATTTTTTTAAGAGCATATTTAAAAAATTCAAATGCATAAAAATCCTCCCTCTAGTAATAAGTGATAAAAAATAATGTAAACAAGAATAAAATTAAAAAAAAAAAACAAATAAATAAATAAATTATATAATATTTGTTTGTAATAAGTATTAAACATGTGCCAACGCAAGAAAATCATCAATGTGGCAAATGTTATAAAGATTAACTCCTCATGTTCGTATGTGGTTGATTTTGTAAATGAATTAAAAAAAAAATATTTATTATTTTTTTGCCACAGCAACGACACAAAGGCAAATTATATATTTTTTTTTATAAATAAGTTTTTTTATGTATTTAAAAGTAGCCTTAAGATTATATATAATTTTTTGTTTTATATTGAAAAACCACAAAATTTGCCATATGCTTCTCTGAACAAAATATGTATTTGTGTGTTTTCACACACAATAAATTGTAAATATTTATGATGTTAATCCCTGCAAACATTTTCTATTGCGGAAATATCTAATAAGAAAGAGTCTTCCAGAAGTTGAACTTCATTGCCTAAACTATCAGCTTCTGTCGGGAAGAACTTTTCCTCGTGTAAGAGTCTTCGAGAAGTTTATCAGAAGGACACTTCCAGTAGTAACGAAGAAGAGTCTTCTGTACAACATCCACATAGAAGTGTCGTCTTAATCTCTTCTATAATATGATTTAGCACTTCTACTTTATTTATAATTAAAATAAACTTTTTTTTTTTAATATTTCATAATTATTTTTACTTTACACATATGTATTTAGAGGTACATTGCAAAAGATACAATTTACATAAAAATAATTTTACATTTTAGGGAACCCCAAATAAAATCCTCATGCAAAGAAAAGAAAATTAATAACAACTTTTATAATTAAAATATATTTAGATTACCTTTTGTGCCACAATACATTTTTACAATCAAAGTTTTGGACTTTTTTTAAATACGAGAGCGGATCAATAAGTCTGTGACTTTTCCAACTTCCCTCGTAGTTATATGAAATGCAACACTTTTCCTATCAAGTACCACCTGTTAATAGTCTACTGTCAAATTTTGAGCAAGTGTCATCATTTACTTTGCGTTTAACAGCTGTTCAAAACATAAAAACTCGTATATTTTTCTAAAAATGGAAAAAAGTGATTTTCGAGTGCTCATTAAACATTATTTTTTGCGAGAAAAAAACCGTCAACCAAACCAAGGAAAAGCTTGATAAATACTATGGGGACTCGCACTATCGATTTCAATGGTAAAAAGAAGTGGTTTACTGACTTTCGTTGTGGTCGCAAAAGTACAGAATAACGCTGAATGTTCTGGACGGCCAATTGAGGTCAGTACACCCGAAAATGTCGAAAAAATCCACGATATGATGTTGGCTGACCAAAGAGTAAAAGTGCGTGAGATTGTTGATGTCATAGGCATTTCACATGTCAGTGTGGTTTCGATTTTAAATGATCAGTTGGGTTTAAGAAAGTTGTCTGCAAGATGGGTGCCGCATTTGCTCTCAATTGACCATAAACGTAAACGTGTGACAACTTCAAAGGATTGTTTAGAGTTGTTTAAAAGCAATCCGAATGAGCTTTTGCGGCGTTTTGTAACTGTGGATGAAACATGGATCCATTACTGTACTCCGGAGACCAAGCAGCAGTCTAAACAATGGGTTTCTCAGGGTGAAACTGCTCCGAAGAAGGCCAAGGTAAATTTGTCGACCAATAAGGTGATGGCAACAGTTTTTTGGGATGCACGCGGTATAATCCACATCGATTACCTTCAAAAGGGAAAAGCAATAAACGGCGAATATTATGCCAACTTATTAGACCGATTTAATGAGGATTAAAAAAGAAAGTGACCCCATATGGCCAAGAAAAAAAGTTCTTTTTCATCAAGATAATGCACGGATACACACGTGTGCAGTCTCAATGGCAAAACCCTATGAATTGGGCTACGAATTGGTACCTCATCCGCCATATTCTCCGGATTTAGGCCCTAGTGACTACTTACTATTTACAAACATAAAGAAATGGCTCGGTGGAAAGAGATTCAGTTCCAACGATGAAATTATTGATCAAAAAAAAATGCCTATTTTAAGGACCCCGAAAAATTCTATTTTTTACGCAAAGTAAATGACGACACTTGCTCAAAATTCGGCAGTAGTCTACTAACAGGTGGTACTTGATGGGAATAGTGTTGCAATTCTTATAACCACGAGGGAAGTTCAAAAAGTCACGAACTTATTGATCCACCCTCGTATGAAAAAACTTGTCTGTTTGATGAAGTGTTTTCCTAGTATAAATTAAAATGGAGAGAAAACTCTAATATTACTTAGTAAAAGTTTAATAAGATTTACTTATATTTTAAAATATTCTTTGTTGGTTATTTACAAAATATGATTAAAAACAATTATCAGGAACATTTTCCTTCTCATATCTAACATTACAGCCAAGTTAAATTAAATTGTTAAGTTAAATAGTTACTGAAAAATATGATTTTTACTTGCTTCTTTATTATGTTGTTTTCTTTTTATCAAAAAAAAAAAAAAAAAAAAAAAAATTATAATCTTCCAAACACACGTCAAGAAGATCAATGCGCAATAGTAATGTATTTTCCTTTTGTTAAATTCGAATTATCGTCATTTTATCATTCAAAAGTGACTACAAAGTATACTTTTGGAAAATTAAAAGACATAGTAATACTTGCTTCTTTATTATGTTGACAATCTTCCTAATACACGTCAAGAAGATTAATGCGCAATAGTAATGTATTTTACTTTTGTTAAATTCGAATTATCTTCATTTTATCATCCAAAAGTGACTACAAAGTATACTTTTAGAAGATGAAAAGACATAGTAATGTATTTTGTTTTTGTAAATTTCATACACACTTCTGACAATCATCTAGAATATATTTTGTTTTTGTAGATTTCGTACAAAACAATCATCAAGAAGTCACTAAGAAGTGACGTCTGTTTGATTGGCAACAAATTTATCTTTCAAATGTTTAAAGGGTAAATTCTATAGTATATAAACATAGGTAAACATATTTAAATATATTTATACAAATTATTAAATATTTATACAAATTATTTATTTTAAATTTCTAAACTTAACATACGTTAACATTTAAAATTACATGTATTTTTAAATGTATTTACTTAAGCAACTGCAGGACTAGTACACATTTATATGGAATTCATATATTAGCTGTTTAACGTATTATGCTAATTTATAACATTATTCCTATTAAATAACTATAGGCATAAAATAGTAAAAATTAATTAGTTCCTAGAATGAATTATGTTTATTACAATTTATTTATGTTTTATGTTCCATTTTTGTTTAAAAACCGATACAGAGGAAACAAACTGCAGCATAACAATTAAATAAGATAAACAGCAGATATTTAAAAGAGTAAAATGGTCGTGGATTAAATCTTACTTTTCACAATTTATTAATTATTTTTTGTATAATTTAAATTTTTTTATTTAATTTTATATTTAAAAGTTCATTTATTATTGAGTCAGTAAACTATAGGCTTTTAGAATAATTTATCCAAAGTTACTGAAGCGTTGTAAGGTTTAGCTTATCGAATATTGCATCCCCATACCGTTTCTTGGCAGAGACTTCTCAGTATCAATCTTAACTGCTCCAGTAATTAAGAGCTGGTTCACTTAAGGTTTATACTGACGGGTCCAAATCTGCTGAAGTGGTTGGGGGGGACAGTTTATAGGAAAAATATTACCTTTAAATTGCCCAATCACTGCAGCATTCTTCAAGCAGAGATCTCGACCATAAAAAAGGGCGTTGAACTGGTTAATGTACTATAGGGTATTCGGAGCGGATATCCAAATCTGTACCTTCAGTCAAGCCGCGATTAAATCGCTCTCGGTTGTCTTTTCGACATCCAGATTGGTACATGAATGCCGGACATCTCTGAATAAAATGGCGAGACATTCAACCCTGGAGCTAGTCTGGGTTAGAGGTCACTCAAGTACCCCATGTAATTTTATTGCGGATGCACTAGCCAGAGATGGATCCTTTCTTCGAGGTGAAGATACGAACCAACTGGTTGGAGTACCGCTTTCGGCCTGCAGATCAATAATTCTGCGGAACTTAGCGAGGATTGCACAAGATAGATGGACAAATGAATCCACATGTTCCACCTCGAGGCAAATATGGCCCCATTATGATAAATCTCGATCTAACTTCATCATGGTTCTACCGAGGCATCGGCTAAGAATTCTGGTAGCCATTGTCACAGGGCACTGGATAGCTGGTGCACATGCTGGGAGACTAGGGCTCCCTTTTAAAGACTTTTGTAGAAATTATCAGGATGAGGAAGAGGAGGACACGGTGGAGCATCTTTCATGCCACTGTCTCACTCTTGCTGAGATCTAGACTGCTAATTTTAGAAGTCCGTTTGTGTATGTATTATGAGATCTCCCTGATATTGACATCAGATGGAACAATTTTTTCATACATGCATCGGGTTGGTTCATTTCGTACGCTGTTATGGACACGTGAGTTAGCAACACATGATCTCTCAGGGTTTCACAACGGGACCAAATTGGACCCAAATGAGTTGTCCCTTATCGACTAGACAGCTTATATCAGTACCCGTGTTCTGTAACTTGTGAGAAGTTTTCGAATCGAAAAAGTTTTTTAAATTCTTGTACGCATCCAGTTTTTAACAGACTTTCCACCTTCTGGTTATGTTAAAACGTACCATCTTATATTTTCCGTTATATTTTACTGTTTATAACACTTCTGCGGCTGATTTCATAATAAATTGTGTTTAAAAAAGAAGCGGTAGTCAAGTTGTCAGATTTTTTTTTTTTTTTTTTTTTTTTTTTTTTTTGAGTCTCTGTCTCCAAATTTCTAATCAAAAATCGTTAAATTTAAATTTTATTTGGTTTTTTTAAAGAAAAAGTGTCGCATAATTTTCTTTTGTTTGCTTTTAAATTTTGTGAACAATAAGTTTAACAATATTCTGGAAATGAATATCGATGACGAAGCTGGTCCATCAAAAAAAAAAAAAAGGCATACAACTTTCTGCGAAAAATGTAAAGAATTTCCGGAATAAGCCAAGTGGTTGAAAAAATGATAATTATTCGGCAGAATGAAAATTATGTCAGACGGAGACCCCTCAAATAACATTTAAAAACAAAAAGGCATTTTAAAATGGAAATGAAATTTTGTTCAAACAAAGACAAAACTTGAGACAAAAATTGCCAAAGCAGAGTTAATATGTGTTTACAACACTGCACATGGACTTAGCTACAATAGCCTCGATTGTTAAGTTAAAATATCGCGCCGTCATCACCCAGCATAAAATACAGTGCAAGCTCGATTTTCGCGACTAATTAAAAACCAGACCTCCTGTCGCGAGAACTGAATTTTCGCGGTAACAGAACCCAAAATTTTATTGAAAAATTTTATGTAATTTTTAAAATTAAAATTGTTTTTAATAATATATTAACATTTTAAAGATTTTTAAAGAAATTTGAGATTTTGAGTTGCTTTTTTGGCAAATTATATTTTAAAATAACAGCTGAATCATATAGTTCAAATAGTGGTGCTGTCGGCTTATCATTTTCCAAAGGCCTTTGTATGCATATGTTTATCGATGTTATACAATCGTCCACTTTAATTTTGTTTTCTTCATGACCACTATTGTATAAATTTTCCGATTCCGTGTCTGATAATTGCATTTGCTCCTCATTACTTTCCAGTTGTTCCAGTTGTTCCAGTTGTTTATGTCAGCATTCATGAACAGATGTTCCGTAACAATTTGAGCTACAAGTGTATTAATAGTTGAAGGATCTTCGATTTCTTCCTGAAATATATTTTGTAAAATACAAAATATTTAACGGCATGTTATCCTCTTCACATCCTTCACTACCGAATTCGAGCAAGGCATTCCAGGATTATCGGATATTGGACACTGATATTTTGTTCCAGAACCTAGCTACATTTTTTCCCTTTGTTTTACAAACCACTTATAAAGCAACATTTGCCAGGGCCACTTTCAGTTGTATGTACGAACTTTTTTAATGAATTTTCTTGCTTACAATGCGTTAAACCGAAAACTTACGCAACTTGTAATTCACGCAAATTTAATTTATGGAATCTCCACTTTTATTTCTTTTTTTTAATCTCTAATTTTTGATAAATCGTTGGCTTTAAAATATGTTGAACTTTTCCCATAATAAGAGATGTATTTACACAACAAATGACAGGAATAAACTGACAAAATTGAAAATCAAAATCATCCAAAAAGGTTAATATACCAAAAGACGGGCATTTACCTTTTTTGGTTATAGGCATTGTAATCAAATTTAAAAAAAAGCAGATAAAAGTCGCGAAAATGCAACCCGTTTTTCATAAACCGTCGCGATTATAATGGGTGATCCAATTCGAGGTTCCCTAATTCAAATTTAATGGGGAATGTTTATTATCATTCGAAAGAACATTCTTTGGCATTTATTTTTTGAAGATTATGTCTATCAAATGTTGACCGTTGCTACGCTGCAGATGGTTCATCCGTTGAGTCCAATTTTCGATGACTCGTTCGAGCATTTCAACTGGTAACTGGCGAATGACACGCGTGATGTTTTCCTCCAAGGCCTGAATCGAAGCGGGTTTATCCGCATAAACTTTAGACTTTACATATTCCCACAAGAAAAAGTCTAACAGTGTGATATCACACGATCTTGGTGGCCAATCGACCGGTCCAAAACGTGAAATTATGTGCTCTCCGAAGTGTTCTCTCAATAAATCCATTGATTGATGCGCTGTGTGGGAAGTGGCGCCGTCTTGCTGAAACCAAATGTCACCGAGATCACGAGCTTCAATTTCAGACATCAAATAGTTGGTTATCATGGCACGATAACGGTCGCCATTGACGGTTACGTTCGCACCGGCATCATTTTTAAAGAAATATGGACCGATGATTCCACCGGCCCACAAACCACACCAAACCGTTGTTTTTTCTGGATAAAGTGGCAGTTCTTGAATCTCTTCAGGTAGCTCTTCGTCCCAAATGCGGCAATTTTGTTTTTTTACATACCCATTGAGCCAGAAATGGGCCTCATCGCTGAACAAAATTTGCCTCGAAAACGTCGGATCTTCTTGGAACTTTTCAAGAGCCCATAGAGCGAAGCGATGTCGCTTGGGAAGGTCGAGCGGCTTCAGTTGTTGAACAAGCTGTATTTTGTACGCTTTCAATTTAAGATCTCGACGTAAAATGCGCCAAGTTGTACCATACGTTAGTCCGAGTTGCTGCGAACGGCGCCGAATCGACTCTCCACGGTCTTCGTGTACACTGTCAGCTACGGCCTCTATATTTTCTTCACAACGTGCTGGACGTGATCTATTCGGTCGAATATTATCCAATAATGAATGCTGGGTCTCAAAATGGGTGATGGTGTTGCGAATAGTACGCTCAGTAGGCCGATTATGTTGACCATAAGTTGAGCGAAGTGCACGAAACACATTCCTTACAGAACGTGAATTTTCTTAATAAAGTTGTGCGATTTGTAAACGTTGTTCAGGCGTAAGTCTTTCCATTATGAAATGCCAAACAATACTAAACAAAAATAACATGACAGTATGACACGACTCACACGTGATCTGTCAAAAAAAGGCTATTGAAAAAAGTATCTCTACTTGAATCACCCATTAATTGTTACTAAAAATAACTGTTTTAAACAAATGAAAAATAATATCATGAATAATTTTTTTTATTAAAAAAATATGTTGGTTTATATAAAAACTAGAACTAATTTCATTTCATTGCGCCAATAACAGTAAGAGAAGAATTTGGATGTTCATAATAATTCCCAGAAAAAAAAAACGATGAAGTGCTTCCAAAACAAAACATTTTCACCACTTCAAAAGTAGAACAAAGTGCATTTTTTGTATTTTTTTTTTTTTTGCAAATTATTAATAACTGCTTACAAAAAGTGAAATTAAATGAAATTTTGCTGGAAAAACGTTAATAACAAATTTAACTTTCACATATTTAAAAAAGAATTAAAAAAAAAATTTTATAAATATAGTTTTAAGATAAGTACTTCAAAAGTAATGAACAAGAAGCATAAAAGAATAGCATCCTACCAATAACAACCATGAGTTAAAAAAAAAAGAATTTCTGTAGCTCTTTTGCAGCACTAGTACTTTCTTCCAATGACAACACAATTAGTGTATTCAAAAAACCGACATTTTCACAAAACCGGTTTTCGAATTATTCAAAAAATTGCTTTTCTTAAAAAAAATACCGGTTAACAGATTTCTTCTAAATTTATAAATATTTATAAAATTTTTATTATTTTTACTAAAGAAAGTATTCTTATAGCACATGTATAAAAATAAGAGGTCATATTGCTCTTTTGCAGCTAGAAAATTATGCTCAAAATTTGTATTTTTTTTTAACCATTTACTGACGTTTAGCTTATTTTGGGTGAGAAATTTTTTTTTACTTTTTTCAAATGAACCAACCTGTTAGTTATTTAACCATTTCAAATAATTCTAAGAAGTTTGACATCGATTTGTAAAAGCATATTTTTGCATATTTTAGTTTTAACAGCATATTTTGGGTTTAACAGCATTCTTAGCCATATTTTCATAGAAAATTGTTATTTTGAAGCATATTTAAGCAATTTAAATGATATATTTTTGCATATTTTTATACTTAAGAGCATTGTTAACCGAATCGGTATTTCGGTTCTTGCTCCTCCTCTTGAGCAGTAGATTTTAAACGGTTTTCGGTTTCGATTTTTGAATACACTAAAAACAATATTAAAATCATGACTTTTTCAGCTACTGGGATTAGGTTGAAAGATTCAATTGTTTTTATACAAAGAGGAGAAAGACGTGATAAAATGAACTTTTTGTGAAAGACTATGATCTATATTATGTCTTATTTCTATAGATTAGATATTATAATTAGTGTTATTTATATGAATAATCGAATAATTTATTAGTAATCGGTTATTGACCGATCAACTTTTAACTTCTTTTAATTATTTGTCGAATAAAACGATTAATATCAAAACTATAATAAACGAATACCCAAATATTTATGTATTTTTATATAAGAAAACACATGAATTTGTCTATTTTTCTATGCATATTATCTAATTTTCCCATGCTTTATTTTAATTTTTTTCATTCATATTTAAATTTGCATATGAATGTTTAAAATTTGTTTAATTTTTTTAAAATTTTAGTTAGAAAAAAATTAGAAAATGGCAACACTGCTTATAAGCCACAGCCGGAGAATGCACCACCTTAACATTTTATTTATTTATTTAATATTATTTTCTTTTCAGTTTTTTAATAAAAATATATAAAAGTGTTAAAACTTCTAAATAAATTAATTTTCCTCAATTTAAGTATAAAAAGATTTTCACAAAAAAAAAAAAAAAAAAAAAAAAAAAAAAAAACAATCAATAATAAACTTTCCTAAATAGCATGAAATAAAATTATTGTTGGTAATTTATGATGATGATTAAAATTTATTGTCACCAATAGAATTATTTACTTTTAAGATTTATAACCGTGAATAATTTTTAATCATATTCAACAGCAAGAATTTACTAATTTTTACTATTTACTAATATTTCTTAATTTTAATGGATTTTTAACAAACCATATAATAACCCGAAGGATATATTATGTATTTAATAAAAATTATTTTCACATGATATTTAAACATAATTCCATTTTATTACCAAAATCTAATGTCATTCATTCAATAGGTTAAACCTTAAAGTTCTAACAATTTCAATTAGTTTCAAATTTCATATATTTAGGTTCTGAATTTAAACAGTTTATAAACAATTACTCATATAAATTTCTCAGTATTTTAGAGGTATTTGAAATAAATGAGGATTTCAAGGAAAAATATATTTGAAACAAAACACTACAAGGAATTCATTAGAAAAATCTCTGCCCTGAATTATTTGATTTATATATATTTTTGTGTATGTGTGTGTGTATGAGTGTGAGTTGTAGGTTAAATCCGGATTAACTGTAAATATTATTTGATGTTGCCCACGCAGGTACAAAATTATATATTGAATTCTATGTTTCTAATTTTTATCTTTATCTTTTTATTGTTGTTCGTTTTCTTTAAAAAAAAAATTTTTTTTGCTGACTCTTGACCTCCTACGTTGCAAGAGAAGCTCGTAAACCTTGTACTCTTTTATAATATTTGTTCTTGTAATACCCTGTTATTGTTTTTGTTGCTGCTTTTTTTGCAATGTAATAATGTCAAATGATAAAGTCATTAATGTCTTCGAAACTATTAAATAATAAATTTTCCATTTTAACAAACAATAACAAATCACCCATCAACTGCAACATTGACAACTTTAACAGATCTATAAAATTGAACATGAGAAATCAAAAAAAAAAAAAAAAAAAACACAAGTAAAAAAAGATATAGTCGGTCAAACGCGACCATATGATACCCCACACCATTGTTTATGTTCAACAAAATTCGTGGAAAGGTCTTATATTAGACATGAGGACAATTGTGTACCGATACTTTTACTAAGAGCAAAATAAAATATTGTTACGTTTTTACCTTTTAAAAACGGTTGTTTATTTCCTTTAAATAAACCTGTACTTTGATTGCAAATAAAAGCAGTTTAGTAATTTAAAAGTTCTAACGACTCTTTATTTTATTTAAAAAATGTACAACAATAACAGTTCAAATAGTCATTTGCGTTCTAATATAAAGACACACTTAAATTACACACTTTATACAACACACTTTAATAATGTACAAGATTATACAGCCAAGGCAGTTAATTTGTCTTTGCTTAACAATGCTTCCAATTAGACTGACTTAATGGTGTTCCCACGGCCAATTTATATACACTGTATTACCCACTAGATGTTTCTTGAAAGCTCTATTTCTTTCTACAATTTTCTTAACGGACAAACTAGAGCTTTTGATGTTAATGTTAGCAGCTTAAACATTTAGTGTTGCCATATTTAAAAACAATGGTGAAAGCTTTTTATTCAATGTTGTATGTTTAGAACTATGTTAATAATTTTTACAGATATGTTAACTGCCTGTTAACATAAACAGAAATGCCTAGAAGCATTGAGAAAGATTTAAACCAGCCGTTAAAACGTTATATTTGAATTCAAGTACAATTTCGTAACAATATATTAGTATTACTTAAATACTAACATTTGTATGAATTTATGCACTTTAGGGTAATTCCCGAAAGTGGGCTTATATGGGAGCTATGGTAAATTATGGAGCGATACTCATAAAATTTTTCACTATGATTTTTACTCATATAAAACTTATTTGTGTCGAATATAAATCTGATACTAACATGTATATAGGATTTAAGCACGTTAAAGTGATTTTCTAAAAAGGCTTTTATATGGGAACTATGGTCAATTATGGAACGATCTTCAAGAAATTTGGTACAAAGATTGAAACTTATACAAAACTTCCTTACTTCCGAATTTCATTAAAATATTGCTATATTTAAGGCATTTATGATCGTTAAACCCCTATTCCAGGAGGATATTTGTAGGGGAGGTTGGGTAAAATAATGGACCGATCATAGCCAATTTCAATAGGCTATTTCGTCCTTATGTCATGAAAGTTCTACGTGCCAAATTTCATTGAATTATCTTCAAAATTGCAACCTGTACTTTGAGCAAAAGGTTTACATGGACAGCCAGCCAGCTGTCCAGTCAGACGGACGGACGGACATCGTTAGATCGATTTAAAAAGTGATTCTAAGTCGATTGGTATACTTTAATGAGGTGTGTGTGTTGGATGGTTCTTTTCTCTGCGTTACAAACATCAGCACAAACGCACAATACCGCCACCACCGATGGTGGTGTAGGGTATAACAAATAATTTATTGGACATAATAATGTTAGAAACAACAGCATCAGTCGTATAACAAGAAAACAAAAACAATATGAATTAAGAGAGAGAGAAAAAAAACGAGTTTGCGGTGTAAAACTTAAGCGAAAGATGCAACTGACGGGTAGTGATTAGCAATAAATAAAACAATAGAAACGTTTTATAACTAACACTGATCTACAATAAAAACTCTCATGGCAAATTGTGTATGCGTGATTGAGTAATACACTGCGAATCCGTTTTTGAATTTTTGATCAAATCACCCTCATGAATTTACGAAAAAGAAGCGATTTTTTCTTGACCTTTTTTTATACCCATCATCCAAATAGTTTGGAGTCCTCGTGAAATTCTAAGATCATTCAGCTATGTCCGTCCGTCTGTCTGTCTACACAGTGAAAAATATCCCATAATAATTTTTAATAAATTTGTTATTTAATTTTATATTAATTCATATAATAAAGCTTTTCAAGTAGTTTTGAATTATGAAAAAAAAAAAAATAAATAACAATATGGAATAACATTTTTACAAAAAAAAAAAAAAAAAAATGAAGAGACAAGACTTTCTAACTTACTGCTTCTTTCGTGAGTTATAGAATCCAATAGGACGTAAGGAAGATTATGCAGTATTCCTCAAAAATGATGATTGAAGTGCGGTAAATAAAAGTTTTGAATCTGTGTTAGTACGAGAGCGTATCAATAAGTCCGTTACTTTTCGAACTTCCCTCGTAGTTATATGAAATGCAACACTGTATTAATTGCCCCGCAATATTGTAGATGTCTCCTTCATTCAATGGAGTTCAATAACAAGTTCGGTGTTGAATTTTATTTGCTACTTCCTCAAGTGGTTCCTTATTTGGATATTCTTTAGAAAAGAAAGCCCGTATGCATAAGTAAGTATTGATAGTACTTTTACGATTAAAAAAAAAAAATCTGTCAGTTATCGTTTAATGTTCTTATCTTGTGTCACATCATAGGTCTTCTTCTGTTTCTTGGAATAAGCCTACAAAAAGGGGACTGAATGACCAGTTTTACCGATATTACAAATTTTAGAATATACTTGGTTTTCATTTTAAATATTTTGTAAAGCTAACTAAAGATATTCTTTTATATATTAAGAGCAATATTTTGCATTAGTACAGATTCAGTTAATATTCTAATTGTGTCAATTAATATTTTAATAGATTTTAAACATAATTGCAATCATAAAAACAATTAATATAATTAAAAATTTATTTAAAATTTTTTAGAAAATCTATTAATTTCATTTAATAAATATTATCATTTCAATTATTGGAGCAAGATCAATTAAAATTTTAATTGACGTAAGCAATTTCGTAATTGAAATCGATTTTTATTTTTTCTGTGTATTGAAAGCACGATAGGACTCAGGGTGTACCACCTAGGAAGACAAAATTTGGCTCAAATATTTCTATTATATAAGGTTTGTTTGGTATTGGTAATAGGCGAAATAGGTTAATAAACAAAAAAAGAAGGTTATGGGCCAAATACTAGAAAAACTTAGTATCCGTCGTAACTTCAGTTAAATGGGCGTAATCCGCCCACTCTAGCTCCTACCTCCCATATAAAGTGAAATTTTCAATTAGGTTGGCACAAAAAGTGGCAGTTAAATCATAAAAATCATTAGATGGAGCCGATACTGATCAAGAAGGTTAGCATGAGGCAAATCTTAATCATCTCGGTTCAAAAATATTATCTACAGAATGTGAAATTGTACTTGTATATGAAGATAGTGAATGGAATGACAGTGATGATGATCACCTAGAGAAATATTTGCGCATGTTCCGTGGCTCAAACAGACAGGCAAACACGAGTTCAAATTGCTGGCGTAAAGTTGAACCATTATATAAAATAAATACGGAATGTAAAATGATTCCACCGAATGCTAAAGCTCAGTTATGTACAACTTCGACAGAATTCTTTGAACTATTTTTCTCCGAGGATATTTTAAGACATTATGAGGAGCAAAGAAACTTGTACGACTTCCAAAAGAATATAAATTTAAAAGTTACATTAGACGAGATAAAAGTATTTTTTAGGAGGTATTCTCATGACTGGATATCCCAAATATCCCAATAATGGATTGTATTGGTCAAGCAAAACTGACGTTTCTAAACTGCTCTGCAATAGTATGAGAATGAAGAGGTTTGAACAAATACTAAATAACTTTCATTTCAATGACAACCTTCAAATCGATGATATGGATCGCCTTTACAAATTAAGACCTCTTATAAATCACCTAAATGCGTATATCTGCGACACTATGATGGCAGAAACCACCTTATTAAATATTCCAAAACTGCTAAACAATGTGGACACTGTGGAAAAAAAAACAAATTTCATTTGCAACAAATGTGAAAAATGGTTTCATTCAAAAGAATGTTTTAAAAGTTATCATACGCCTAGTGTACCTACTGCTCAGTGTCCGTTATAAGGGACGCAACTAAATGCGTCATGTGTATGAGCGATTGCAAATACAGGCATTCAAGACATTTGGTGCAAACAAGTGGTGCAAGTGGTATAGTAAAAAAGAACAAATCATACAAGACATTGGGAAAGCATTTAAGATGCGCTAGTATTTTTAATGCTTTGCTTGTTTTTTTTTTGTAATATGCTATGTGTGGCAAAAAAAACTTTCACAATGTGTGCAAAGGAGTTGTTTAGAAATGTTCTTGCATACATACATACATACATACTTATATACATACATACTTACATACATACATAAATACATACATATATACGTATGTCTACATTTTATTGTTGGTTTTTCTTTTTTGAATGAAAATGTAAAATTTAATTTAATTAATTACATAAAATTTTTCAATAAAATTTTAGGTTCAGTTATCGCGAAAATTCAGTTTTCGCGACAGGTCTGGTTTGTAATTAGTCGCGAAAATCGAGCTTGCACTGTATCCACTTTAAAAAAAAAAAGAAATTGGTAATAAAATCTGGCGAAGCACGTGTGGTTCACTTTAAATAGAACAATAAGAAACAGGTACATATGTTCTGCACTGTAAAAAATGTAAATTTACTTTTTATAAAACCACATATTAAGCAATAAAATTTGGCATAACATATGTAGTTCGCTTAAAATCTAGTAAAAAAAACAATAAACTTTACTTGATAACTAAATAATATATTGAAATATGTACATATGAATGGATACAAAATTTACCTAACAGTCTTAAAATATTTCATTCAAAATTTTATTATAGTGCAGATGTTCCACCTTTCTTAATAATTGTAAAAATTTATTAGTTAATGAGTGAACATAAGTTGGAAACGAATTGAATATTCCAAATTAAATTTATTCAGTTTTTATTATCGTACGAGTGTCAGAGGCAAAATTAAATACGAAATTTGAAAGTCTTTGGATATTCATTACTTTAAAATTTAATATAATTTCTTTTAATTTTTTATTACTTTTCGCATTAGCTAGAAATGATGTATCGAATGGTTACTTACTTTTGCGATGTAAATTAAATGTAAGGTCATCAAATCTATAATAATAGAAATAAGTGAGAATTTTAATGAACATACAATTAATTATAAAACTAAAATTATTTAAAATATAAAGATATACTAAAGTTAAAAGATCGAAGGTATTAAGTAAATATACTAGAGTCATATACTCCTTAATTATGTAACTGAAAATTTTAAATTTTTAATAACTTTAATCTCTAGGTTTCAAATACTTTTTTAATTCATAATTAAGAGTAATTTTTTAATTCCTATATGAATTAACCCTTTTACATTTATTCTAAAAAGAAAAACCAACAATAAAATGTAGACATATGTATATATGTATGTATTTATGTATGTATGTATGTATGTATGTATGCAAGAACATTTATAAACAACTCCTTTGCACACATAGTATATTAAAAAAAAAAACAAGCAAAGCATTAAACATACTAGCGCATCTTAAATACTTTCTCAATGTCTTGTATGATTTGTTATTTTTTTACTATACCACTTGCACCACTTGTTTGCAACAAATGTCTTGAATACCTGTATTTGCAATCACTCATACACATGACGCATTTAATTTGCTTCGGTCAACGAACAGTACAAACAGTATTTATTGTTATTATTGTATATGTTGGCTATGAACAACACACTTAAAAAGCAAATGGATTTGCTTTTCAAATCATCTAATGCAGGACTTTATTCAATATATAATTTAGCTGCAAGAAAGCGCAAGACTAGATGTAGGAATGCTTTTAAATCAAAAAATTTTATTATTTTATATTTTATAAAACAAATTAAGAATTTAATTTTCCTTAAGAAAGAGAAAAGAAATATCTTAACATTCCATTAAAAAAATTACATAAAATCAAAAAATAACTAAAACACTAATATCTTCATGTTTTAAAATTGCGACTAATGTGAATTTTCTAATGAAACACCTCATGTGCACATAATGGTAATTTGGACATTTCATTTCAATAAAATATTTAATTTTATTTGAATAAAAATATAAAATTTGTATGACGATCTTTACTAGAATAGTTTTATTTAAAATTCAGGAAAAAATTAAGAAAACATTATGAAAATTAATAATAGCAAACAATATTTAGTTCCGTACGGAGGTCCATCCAAAGTTTAAATACGAGTATTTGACCTTAATACGCGTTCCTTTAGCTTTGACCATATTGGTTGAAGTTTTAAGTGTATAAGCTACAGACTTAGGGTTTCAATTTTCTGACCCACACATTTCAATATACAAAAGCATTGAATGAATGTTAATTTTAGTTGTAATTTTACAAGATAAATATGTAAAATTGTAATGATTATTGTATTGTGCGCGATAGTTAATTTTATAAGCAATAACATAAAAAAGTCGGGAACAAAAATGTTAGCGCTTTCAAAAGTTATTGATTTTTGATCACTCATACCGAAAATTTTCAATACTAAAAACCGACTACTTGCATGGTAAAGGTTGGTCCGAAGTGCTTTTTGTCATTTTTAAAACGTTATAAAATGACTAATTTTTGAACAATGGAAAAACCAATGATACTCAATTAAAACTGATTATCTATACTTTGGACCCAAATGAAAATTAATGTTGAGCTTTTATCTATTTGGAATATTTCGCAATTTTGTTTCATAATACCACTTTTTATTTTTGGACACATATTAATTACTGTGCTACACAAAAGTTTTCAGTTAAAATCGAAATGTTTTTGCATTATTTTTTGAATTATCGGAGATCTACTAAACCCTTATTTATTTAGAGCATAAAATGTCTTTAAATGGTTTAATCTTTAGTATCTTTAGTATCAAAGCTATACTTATCGAAATTTGAGAACCTATAAATATTTGGAATATATCTTCTTGGAAGAAATTTACGAAATATCTTGTTTTTATTATTTGAACAAAAATCCTGAAAGCAATATTTTTCTAATATTGCATTATCAGTTAAAATTAAATTAGGCAATAAACAACAAAAAATTTATAAAATTAAAAATTCTTTTATTATTTTTATCCCCAAATATGGTCCTCTTTCAGTAAGGTGATTATCACCTCCGCAATAAATTGATGATATCCCATTGATATTATCTGGAAGAAATTAATGCAATACTTTTATTTTTCAGTCACGATTTTTTCAGTTGTCGAAAAATTTTTCAAAAATAAAAAAATATTAAAGAAATTTGTTTATTTTAGCAAAAAAAAAAAAAAAAAGGAAATTTTATTTGAGCGTTACAGTTTTCGTGCTTTGTGATGTTAAGATTTATGTTCATGCATGCTTTACAAGATGTAAATGATTTCTTTTTTATATTATTTCAAAATTTATTTATGAGTTTGTGCCGATGTTTGTAACGCAAAGAAAAAAATCATCCAACACCCACCTTAAAGTTTACCAATCGACTCAGAATCACTTTTTAAATCGATCTAACGATGTCCGTCTGCTGGCTGGATATCCATGTAAACCTTGTGCACAAAGTACAGGTCGCAACTTCACAACAAAAGGACGAAGCCTATTGAAATTCCATTATTTCACCAAGCCCTCATATAAATGCCCCCCCCCCCCCCCCCCCGGTTTAACGATCATAAATGTCTTAAATATAGCAATATTAAAATGAAATTCGATGTAAAGAAGTTTTGTATAAGTATCAATCTTTGTGAAAAATTTCATGAAGATTGGTCCATAATTGACCATAGCTCCCATATAAAACCCTCTTCCGAAAATCACTTTAACGTGCTTAAATCCTATACACATGTTAGTATCAGGTTTATATTCGACATAAAAAAGTTTTATATAAGTAGAAATCATAGTGACAAATTTTATGTTAGGTTCGCTCCATAATTTACCATAGCTCCCATATAAGCACACCTTCGGGAATCACCATAAATGAAGGACATGCACAATGGTGTGAGGTATCATATAGTCGGACTTGACCGTCTATATCTTTCATAATTGTTTTTCTATATATTTGTTACATCTTACAGAAAATTATCTGGCGGTATCTACTTTTTATCACATAGATGATTATTTTCCAAGCGTATGTATCGCCTGTGATGCACAATCTCTCCCGATGGGGGAAACTTCCATAATACGAATATGATTATTACTTTTTTCTTTCAAGCAATACGAATTCGAATCACTTTCGTATTATTTTGCTTGTAGGGCAACCATATAATGGGTGATTCAAGTAGAGATACTTTTTTCAATAGCCTTTTTTTGACAGTTCACGTGTGAGTCGTGTCATGCTGTCATGTTATTTTTGTTTAGTATTGTTTGGCATTTCATAATGGAAAGACTTACGCCTGAACAACGTTTACAAGTCATTCAACTTTATTACGAAAATTCACGTTCTGTGAGGAATGTGTTTCGTGCACTTCGCTCAACTTATGGTCAACATAATCGGCCTACTGAGCACACTATTCGCAACACCATCAGCCATTTTGAGATCCAGCATTCATAATATTCGACCGAATAGACCACGTCCAGCGCGCTGTGAGGAAAATACAGCGGCCGTAGCTGAGAGTGTACACGAAGACCGTGGAGAGTCGATTCGGCGCCGTACGCAGCAACTCGGACTAACGTATGGTACAACTTGGCGCATTTTACGTCGAGATCTTAAATTGAAAGCGTACAAAATACAGCTTGTGCAACAACTGAAGCCGCTCGACCTTCCCAAGCGACATCACTTCGCTCTATGGGCTCTTGAAAAGTTCCAAGAAGATCCGACGTTTTCGAGGTAAATTTTGTTCAGCAATGAGGCTCATTTCTGGCTCAATGGGTATGTAAACAAACAAAATTGCAGCATTTGGGACGAAGAACAACCTGAAGAGATTCAAGAACTGCCACTTCATTCAGAAAAAACAACGGTTTGGTGTGGTTTGTGGGCCGGTGGAATCATCGGTCCATATTTCTTTAAAAATGATGCCGGTGCGAACGTAACCGTCAATGGCGACCGTTATCGTGCCATGATAACGGAATATTTGATGCCTGAAATTGAAGCTCGTGATCTCGGCAACATTTGGTTTGAGCAAGACGGCGACACTTCCCACACATCGCATCAATCAATGGTTTTATTGAGAGAACACTTCGGTGAGCACATAATTTCACGTTTTGGGTCGGTCGATTGGCCACCAAGATCGTGTGATATCACATCGTTAGACTTTTTCCTGTGGAGATATGTAAAGTCTAAAGTTTATGCGGACAAACCCGCTTCGATTCAGGCCTTGAAGGAAAACATCATGCGTGTCATTCGCCAGTTACCAGTCGAAATGCTCGAACGAGTCATCGCAAATTGAACTCAACGGATGGACCATCTGCGACGTAGCAACGACCAATATTTGATAGACATAATCTTCGAAAAATAAATGCCAAAGAATGTTCTCTCAAATGATAATAAACATTCCACATTAAATTTGAATTTTCTGTTTTTTTTTTTTTTTTTTTCTTTAAAAAAGTAGGGAACCACGAAATGGATCACGCTTTACAATTATAGTTTTTGTTAATATTTAAAAATTATATGCGTGTATGTAGTCTTATAATTTTTTATTTATTTAGTTTCTCCTAAACATAGTTGAATATACATATATGTATGTAGACGATAGCTATAAAAATTAAATTTAATAAAAATTATTTAATATGAATTAGAAATTTAGTTTGACTAAAAATTAAGAAATTTTGTTAAAATTAATTATTCTATTTTTTTTCGTCAAATTGAATAAAATTCTTCAATTTGATTAAATATCTTCAAATTTATTACAGGCGTGTAGTATTAAAGATATTTCGTTAAAGTTTACTATTTTTTTTATTTTTATTTTTATTAATATTATATAATACAATAAATGACACTATATAATATAGGAAGGGGGTACTAGCTACTATGGCCTTCGACTCCACTGTTTAGATTATATATATATATATTCTAGATACTTATCTACATTATTTACATTACAGTATTTACATTATTTACAATTTATATTTTACATTTTTTATTTACTTATTTACATTCAGATGTTGTTTAATAAGTTACATTTTTATAATAAAGTTACAGATTTTTGAGATGTTATTTTGGCTTGGATTATTCAGGTATGAGCTGGGAAGTATCGTGTTAAAAAATTGTTTTCTTTCTGTGGAATATGCTTGGCAATGATCAAGAATGTGGCTTATGGACTGATGTAAGTTACATCAACGGCAGATGGGGCTAACTTCATTTTTCAGCAGGTGTTGATGAGTAATTTTGATATGATCCAACCTTAATCTAGTAAAAACCTGTAGTTCTAGCCTAGAGTTATATTTGCCGTAGGTGGGAGTGACTCCATTTGGATTAATAATGTTCTTTCAAATGATAATAAAAACTCCGCATTAAATTTGAATTTCTTTAAAAAAGTAGGGAACCTCGAAATGGATCACGAAATGGATTAAGTACTTGACAATATTTGTCGTCATACAATTTTAGTTAGTTCTTAATCGTATATTAAATGGTACAAATTAAGGGTGACATCTCTAAATAAAATCATTTAGAAATTATCTTGGACTATCATGCTTAGAATAATTTCTATGAACCAGGTTGTGCAATACTTTATAATTTATTGATCAATTGTGTGCAATATTTAGAAGGAATTAAGATGATCATTTATTATCCCAGCAAAAACTTTGCTTTCCTGTTAAGCTAGCAGGTATAATTGGAAACAAAAATAAACTACTTATTTTTTGCCTGAATAACTAGTTATTTTTGTTCGACTTGTCCACAAATTAATGTAGTTATTTTTTGACTCTAGGGGTACTCAAAAATATGTACCTAAATGAAAACAAAAATAAAAAAAAAAAAAACAAAAAAATTTTGCCCTCAGTGAGACTCGAACTTGGACACAAACTAACCATTCGTTTTTAATGACTAACGTCTTACTCCGTACACCATCTCGCACTTATTTTCCTAAGTGACAAAAACTCTATTTAGTTTAAAATATCTTTTTAGACATTTTGTTATAAAAAAACTAACAGCTTCAGAATGGGGTTGAACCAACAACCTTCTGTTTGTTAATCCGGCGCTCTAGCCAACTCAACCACGTGATTGCAGTATTACTGTGCTATTATACTATTGAGTACTTATTAATGTAATACAAAGTAGGCAAATAATAATGACGCCTCATTACCAAGAAACTACTTTAATAAGTAGTTGTTATTACCGAAAACCAAAAAGTTTTTGCTGGGATTATAGATTTTTAAGATAATTTACACTTATTTGTATTATAGTGATCAAGGGATTATGTGTTAGTTCAAATTTATGAAAAAGAAAATATAAGAAACTCTATATAATACAGAATATTATAAACTTTTACAATCAATTAGTCAAATATACAATTAGTTAGAAGAAGCAACTACTTTTTGCCATTTAATAGTCAAATTTATTGCACATTTAAAGTATGTAATTCTTTGAACCAAATGTCCTTTCTTCTGCTTTCTTCCTATTTTTATTATAACTTAGTAAATACAATTTCGACCAGTATAATATTTTGCAGAATTATGAAAATATATTTATTAGTTTCTGAGTAATTGCATTTTGAAAATAACAAAAAACACTTCGAACCACCCTTTATGCTATAATAATTTATAGAGCAGATTTTGACTTAGTTGAAATTGGAATCTGCGTATAATCTACCTTAAGTATTGGTAATCTACAGCTCTAGAAGATTTTATAAATATGAAGAATTTCGTTCACAGTCTAGGTAGAAGTTTATGCTAAATATAGCAATAAAGATTACAAAGCAGGAAGCTGTTACTATAAAGTTCTTATGAAAACCCAATTTGTAATCCAAATTCTCAGTAAAATATCTCAAACCACTGATAATTTGCAACTAAGTTATCTATTGCTTTTACAATTTAGACAGTTGTAAGGAAATACAATAAATCTTATTTTTATTTATAGCAAATAAAAAAAAAAAAATATTTACCTTTCTTAAAACACAAAGTATTTAGCTCTTAAGGTGAGGTCTTCTATTTAATTGTGGTCATAAAATTTTTTACACTGATATTATAGCAAAAATAAAATATAATTTTTTGAAATACTAAATATATTATATTTACAAGACAACAAAGACTACTTATTCATTGAAAGGTTATTATTTAGTAGGGTATCCAATCGATTAATCGTCATTCGGTTATCCGATTAATTTTGATCGATTAACTGTTAGAATAATTCAAAATTGTCTATTTTCGAAGGAATAAAACAAATAATTTGTATCCAATAAACGATTAACCGAAATTCTATTTTCTGGAGTTATAAATTTAGAAATTTTTTTTATTATACCCCACACCACACCATAGGTGGTTGGGGTATTATGAGTTTGAGCTGATGTTTGTAACGCACAGAAAAAATCATCCAACACCCACAACCTTGAAGTATACTCAGAATCGACTCAGTATCACTTTTTGAGTCGATCTAACGATATCCGTCCGTCCGTCTGGCTGGACAGCAGGCTGGCTGTCCATGTAAAAATTTTGCTAAAAGTACAGGTCGCAATTTTGAAGAGAATTCAATGAAATTTGGCAGGTAAAACTTTCATAACACAAGGACGAAGCCTATTGAAATTGGTTATGAGCGGTCCATTATTTCACCTAGCCCTCATACAAATGTCCTCCCGGTATAGGGGTTTAACGATCATAAATGCCTTAAATATAGCAATATTTTAGTGAAATTCGTTGCAAGGAAATTTTGTATAAATATCAATTTTTATTCCAAATTTCTTGAAGATCGGTCCATAATTGACCGTATCTCCCATATAAAACCCTCTTCCGAAAATCACTTTAACGTGCTTAAATCCTATACACATGTTAGTATCAGGTTTATATTCGACATAAAAAAGTTTTATATAAGTAGAAATCATAGTGACAAATTTTGTGAGGTTCGTTCCATAATTTACCATAGCTCCCATATAAGCCCACTTTCGGGAATCACCCTAAAGTGCAGAAAATTCCTATAAATGTTGGTATTAACGTAATATTTTGTATTCGTATATTTTATTTTACACTTAGTAAAAGTATCGGTACACAATTGTACACATGTCTTATATAAGACCCCTCCACGAATTTTGTTGGACATAAACAATGGTATGGGGTATCATATGGTCGGGCTTGACCGACTATATCTTTCTTACTTGTTTTTAATATAAATTTATTTCAACTACATCTTTTTTTTTTAAGTGTCTGTTATATCGCAGCAAAAATAAATAAAGTTAATTTTTAGGAAAGTACTTTTTCACTACGTCCAAAGTATCAATACGTTTTCTTGTGCTTAAGAAGTAATACAAACAGCATCCAAAGATAATATTAAAAAAATGATTCATATGAATTGCTCTTCTATAAAATGCTGAGAATCAATAATTATTTTTGCTATTATTTGTTACTAAAACGAATGAAAAATAATGTTATGAATAATTGTCTATTAAAAATATTGATTTATATAAAAATTTGTTTGACGCTGTTTTCTCTTACATTTGCAAGATCAAACTAGTGTTCACGCAATTTTTATCAAATATTTGCCAAATGTGAACACAAATTTAGTTGTTCAGTTAATGTTGCTTAGTAGCCAACAGTTAATATAATTCTCATTCAGTTGATATATGAATAAGTATAAGTAGACGAGGTTTGGTTACAGAACACGCCCTATAAGTCTCGAAAATTATTATGTATAATTGAAGAGCCGACTATATTTTGTGAAAGTATAATTAAGTCTTATTTTTAAGACTTGACTTCGGTTGGGTCCCTAAATAAATTTAACAGTTGACATCGATTAGCTGATCTCACAGTTGATTTCGATTGACTGTTCTCACTAGTGGCTTCGTGCTGCTCGTTTTTACGAGTGACTTGGGTTGCTCGTTCTCACAGTTGACTACGGTTTGCTGTTCTCACAAGTGATTTCGGTTGCTCGTTTTCACAACTTACTTCGTTTATTAGAATATTAACCCATAGAAGTCAGCATTGCCAATTTAGCGCTTTTCGCGTTAGATTTAGCGCTTTTTAAAAACCCAAAAGTCCCATTTTCCTGTTAAAGCTTTTTTTCAAAAAAGGCGCTAAATTGGCGCAATTTATTATAGTATTATATCGATTAGGAACTATTAAGAAATAGTATCTTAGGACCTTTATGAAATGGTAGAAAATTATTATTTTTAGTAAATTATAGACAGCTATAAGCTGAGCAAAAATTTTACTACCTCATAAGGCTAGCAGAATCTTTGACAAAATTATATAAATTTTTAACGTTTTAAAATTTATGAAATGTCAAATATTTACATAGAATATTAACATTAAATTTTTATATGTCTTACGATTTCATTCCGCGTGGAGTCTTTACTTATTTACTCCCATCGGACGTGTCCCCAGGTGGCGGATAGGGGGGTTCGGATGTAAGGTTTCTGATCCGATTGTAGGCAATAAACTGGAGATCACTTACCATTGGTTACAGATCTCCATGTACTGACTATAGTCGGGTCCTACGCATTACATCTAAACCTAGAAACTCATAGAAGTTCTCGCGGACCAAATAAATTAAGTCCACATTACATTACATTCTTTGAAATACTTCATATTCATTATTAAATGTCCATTCCCAAAATAGAGTGTGGCTTTCAGAATGAATTTCAAAATATTTAAAATTTTTTCACATATCTCGTTTCTTTTTTTTCTTTTAGGTAACTTTTTAATTTTTAAAAAATAAAATTTTAATTTTTCAATATTTTTTAAAGTTTTTATTTCATACAATAAGAATAAGAAGTTTTCTCACTAGAGGAAGAACATTTTAATTTTTATTAATTTTCGAATTCACCAAAAACTAGAACAATTTTTTTCATTTCATTTCGAAATGCGATTTAAGGTGTCTATCCGTTTTCCCAAGCCCATTGAATAAAGGATATATTAGCAATTTTCCAAACACATTCCCACTTATTTTAGGAATTGCCTTTTTTAAAATAAAATTGAACTGATTAAATCAATTAACCTAAGATAACAGTTTTATGAAATTAAATTCGTGGAAAATAACTGTTAAGAATCAGGAATTTTAAATGTACATAAGATTTTAGCGCTTGCTTTGGTAATAAAAACACCAATTTTAAATTTGATTCGAAATATGATTCACTATTTCTGCTAAAGTTAAAATATTAAAAAAAATAAATATGGACCTTATGATATTTAAGTTGTTAATATTAATAAAAATCTTATTTTAATTAAAAAAAAAATGAGCTAAAAAGAGCGCTACATTGAACCAATTTCCTCAATTTTGATCAATTTAGCGCTTTTTAGCGTGTTTTGGATTTTTTTCCTGTGCGTTTTGGTTACAAATAACTATGCTGGTAGAAGTGCACGGTAACTGTAGTTTTAGAAGTAGTTAGACATTCGATCACCTAAGCTGTCACCTGAACCAGAAGACGATTAACAGCCGAGTGTATCGAAGCCGAACGTACAAAGCCGATCTTAATTCTACTACTGAGACGAGCCCTGTTACAAGCAGAATAACCGAACCAAGTCTGCTATAAGCCGACTAGCCGACCGATCTTAATATAAGCCGAAAACCGTAATAAGTCTAGTTGAAGAAGAAGAAAGTACTGAAATAGTCTTAGTTGAAGCCGATCCGATTCAGCGTTGTCGTAGTTATTCTCTCGTAATGAATATTTTGTATTTGAATTAAATAAATACTCAATAAAGATAAAAATTATTTTAACCCCCAAAAGGGGCAAATGAAAAGTCTTATTACTTAAGGTTTGGAGGAACTAAGTTACCTCAGCCGACGATAAAACTACGTTATAATAGGTAGATTAATTACTATAAGAGTAATTCCATTTTAAATTTAAAAACCTTTTACTACTCTGAAATTTTCTCTGTACAGGCTTTCTACCAAAAAAGTATAAAAAAATTAAAGATGAAGTTTTTTTAAATATAATATATATATATATATATATTTAATTTGTATAGCTTTGACAAATCCACTGCAAATAAATTTGATATTTTTTATATAAGAAAATTTAAAAAAATATATTAATCATTTTCAAAGCTATAGAGTTGCCACAGTTTTCAAAATTAAAATGAATAAAATTTATTTTACATATTTGCGTACCCTGCTCCTACGCATGTACCAAATTTTATTCTAATCGGTAATCGAGGGTCAACATTTTTTAAATTTAAAATGATATTACTCATAAGACATTTATATGTTTTACATGTATAATTAAAGTAATTAAATAATTAATCGAATAATTAATCGAATAATTTGCCATAACCGATTAATATTAAAACCCGAATAATTGAATACCCTATGATTTAGTCAACAATAGAGGGAAAAAATTAATAAATAAATTTCATTAATATTTGCACACCCCCTCTCTTGCTCCACAATGTTTTTTTTACCTTCTTTTAGGTGGTGTTTTGAAATGAAATAATAAATGGAAAGTAACAAATTCTAATAATTTTGCCCAAGTGTTAAAGATAAAAATACAAATATACTAACTACAGCAACAACAATGATAGTAACAACAAAAAGAAAAACTTAATGGAACAACATGGCATTCGCAATTACATTTAGTTGTTTTTGTTTTGTTTTGGTTCTTTTTTTTTTTTTTTTGTTTTTTTTTTTTTTTTTTTTCAACACTAGCTGAAACAAAGTACATAATAATAAAAACAAAAAAAAAATATATAAATAAAGTAAATAAATGTAATTACAGTGACTAAACAGTTTTGACGTACACAGTGAAGATTTTTAATAAATTTTACATTTTTTTTCTTTTTTATAGAGAATAAAATTAAATTATTTTGAAATAAACTCATGTATTATTGTAATTTACAAATATCTATTAAATTTTCAATATTCCAGTTGCTAAAGTTTAAGAAATTTTTCTGAGAAAGTTGCTCGAATTTAACCTTCGCATTTTTACAGTTGAAAAATCAAATTTAGAGAGATTTTTATCTCAAAGTCTAGGATTTTGTTTAATATACAATTGTTACTTTTTTTGGAAATTTGTATTTTTTTTTTAATCGCAAGCAAAAGTTTCAAAGTAAAAACTAACAAAAGGAGGTTTTATACAAATGTATCGTTTGTTTTTTATATACATCACTGTACATAATAAATATAAGGTCTCGTTGGTAGGCATGTGTAACACAAATAGAAAAGTAATATGTATGAATAAAGAAATTTATATTTCAAAGACTCAAATTTAATCTCTAATTTTCAGGCTGATGTCAAAATTTTCACCACCACCATCCTCTCCCACACACTATTGTGGTATAATAATAAAATGTAAATAGAAAAATGTGGTGGTATAACGAATATCATCAAAGACAACAACAACTACTACTGTAATAATAACAAAGAAATTCTTTCATTTCTTTCTTCTTTTGACGAAATGAAAACCATTTTGCACAAAAAACAAAATAGACAGACAAAAAAAAAAAAAAACAAATTACACTATATATATTTTATGAAATAAAAATATATATTAAATTTGCACGTGCGTATGTAATTTAAGGATTTCTTGTACATTAAAAAGAAAAATGTATGAAGACAAAAACAAAGTACCAACAAAGTACAATAAAACAGAGATGACATAAATAGAAAGAAAATCTGTGCAAACAACTGTTGCCAGATAATTATAGTATAAAATCGTCTAAATTCGAACAAAAAAATCGTCAAAATCGGCATAATATTTATGAAATCGTTAAAAAATCGTAAAAATTAATTATTATTAAGTTCTGAAACTTTTTGTTTGTTAAATAAACTTTCAGCATTGTTTTATATGATATAAAATTTGAAAAATGGAAACATATTGAGATTACCGGCCCATTTAAAATGAAAATATTTTCCTTTTTAACAATAAAAAATGGTTTTTTCGTGTAACTCAATGACTTTTCCTACATCTACTAGCCGAATAAACTTTTTTTTCCAGAAATAACAAAATTTTGTAAGTTCAGGTATATCAATAAAAAATTGTAATTTCATTAATCATTTTAAGGATTTAATGAATATGGTCATATTATATATCATTCAAAAGGTATTTAAACTTTTAAACAGTATTAATATAATTTAAATCACATATGTATTAATAAGGATATTAAAAAAAATATATCAAAACTATAGAGATCTATAATTCGTAAACTACGAGAGAGCGGCTAAAATTTTTTACATTTCCTTAACCATGAACAAAAGTACTACTGCATCGTTATAAAAATTGTTTAAAAATCAAGTGGGCTGGTGTTCCTAATTTTCGGGAAAATAAACTCAATTGAAAAAATTACTCAAAAAATCATATGTATTGGTTTTATTTTCAATTAAATTTTTTACTACTTAATACATTCTTAAACTTTTTTATCTATGTTGAAAACTATTTTACTTGCATACATATGACATTATATATAAAATAAAATTTTTCTTTTCATAAAAAAAAGAGAGATAGAGAAAAGGGCTAGCAGAAGTTTAACTGCCTGTTTTTATAACACGAGCTCAAAACCGACTCGTCTAACTTACATTTAAAACAAAAACAAATTTTGAAATTTTTTTGTTTTAAATGTAAGTTAGACGAGTCGTCTTTGCGCTCGTGTTATAAAAACAAGCAGTTAAACTTCTTCTAGTCCTTTTCTCTCTCTCTCTCTCTCTCTCAATCTCTCCCTCTCTCACTCGCTCTCTATGTATCTACTACAATACAAAATCAGATTTAAACAAGAAAAATTGGCGTGTGTGAACATTTCGTGAAATCGTCATTTTTTTTTAACAATAATCGGTCAAATCGCACTTTGGAATTTTTGCCATAAAAAATCGTCAAAATGAAGATAAATCGGCAAATCTGGCAACAACGCTTGAACACAAACTTTAATAGTGAACATTTCTCTAACAAAAACTTGGAGAACTACTATCGAAGTCGTTTCGAGAATGAACTTGTAGAGCACACCTGTCGTTCAGTTTGTGCCAACAAATCGATCGATATCGAAGGTTCGTTTATTATAACTACATATATCGAATCATTAGCGATATCGATAGCGAAACGGAAAAATTTTCGTTATAGATTCGTTTTCGATATCGAGAAAGATC
Organism: Protocalliphora azurea; assembly: GCA_932274085.1. Lineage (NCBI taxonomy): Eukaryota > Metazoa > Arthropoda > Insecta > Diptera > Calliphoridae > Protocalliphora > Protocalliphora azurea. The sequence continues at coordinate 33,849,918 of OW026520.1, read as the reverse complement.
AATAATTGTTCGATGTTGATATTGCTAACGAATCGTTGGCAATAGTTCGAAAACGATAGTATTCTATTTTGTTTTCAATTTAAAATTCATTTTAATATTTATGTTTCTTTTTTAATAGTTATGTTTTATGTTGAACTTAAATATAAACCAAATATTCAAAAAATAAAATAAATTTAAATTATATTTTAAAGTTAATTAATAATATAAACAATTAAAAACTTCAACTACCTGGGACAATTAGAACATAGCGTTACATTTTGATGGTCCCAGAGGAAGTCATCAAAAATATTTCCTTTCAATCAAAGTTTATTAAATTAATATTATGTTTATAAACAATTCTTATTTGCAAATAAAAGTTTAATGTATTGTAACTTACTAATTCACTAAAACAATTCCTATTTTTAAAAATGTGACAAATATTGAAAAATATTGTGGAAAAAAAAGAAAAATTAAAAAAAAGAAAATTATTTATAAAAGAAAAAGATATTTTTTATTTATTTAGAATATACTATCTGCGTATAAACTGTGAGTTCAATATTTGCAAATAAGAAGTGTGTATAAACTAAGTAAAAATAAATTAATCATTTAGATCAGGGGTTCTCACAAGATCTTGCTTCGTGATCCCCTTTTGATATTGCAAAGGAAGATAAAATGTTATTTATGTAAAGATAAAATAATTTAAAAATAATATTAATATAATTGCAACATTGTTCATAAGATCTTTAATAGGAAGAGACTTTTTAGGATAATGCATATATAATATCATTCTCATTTGTTTTGATGGACAAAAGAGTGAAAAAGATAGTTTCATATAAAAATGTATATTGATGGGAAAATTGTCCTAATAGTTTTAGTGCTCTGGAGACAAAAAGCGAATAAACTTTACTATATTTCAACTAAAATGCTTTGAAATTTGTTGATTTAAAACTACATTTAACACCTGAGTTACGTTTTAATCCTTTTTGAAATAAATCTGGTATTCTATCGATATTAATATTTTTTGTGAAGTCGCACAATTCGAATAAATTTTAAAATTCGTAAAGGGCATTGAAACAAATTTATGAAAAAATAATTATATAATATTAAGAGCATCGTTTCTTGTTATAAAGTGAATGGTTTCTTTTGAGCCGGTCGGCTTGGTTCTCTGTTGTTCTGAACAGGATTGTCAGATTTTCCCCAAATTGCTAATCAGAAATCGCCAAAAATCGCAAAATTTTAATTTTATTTGGTTTTTTTTTTAAATAAAAAATGAACAAAAAATTTAAATATATATGTATATATATATATATATTATGTTTCCATTATGAAATGCCAAACAATACTAAACAAAAATAACATGACAGCATGACACGACTCACACGTGATCTGTCAAAAAAAAAAGGCTATTGAAAAAAGTATCTCTACTTGAATCAACCATTATATGCAAAAAAAAAAAAAAAAAATTCGGTAAAAAAATCGGATTTTTTAAACGAATAAGAAATAAAGTATCAACACTAACGGCTATAAACATTTACAATACAATGATAAAACCACATTTTGAGTTCGGTTCAACAATACTATATACCTGCTGTTCAAATACACAAATAGAAAGACTACAAAAATTACAAAATAAGACAATGAGATCAATCATAAAGTGTAACATTTATACACCAAACCAATAGGATATATGCTAGAAACACTTATATGGCTTAATATAAAACAAAGACTTGAATTTAATACTTTCATATTTATTCAAAAAATGAAAATGGGAAACGCACCGCAAATTAAATTATGTAGGTGATATGCAACCCTATGAACTAAGGAATACTGGGAATTTTAGACTTCCACAGGCAGACTACATATGTACAATATGCTTCCAGCTTATATAAAAGTAGAAGAAAATAAGATTTTATTTAGAAGAAAAATTATATCATTTATAAAAAATAATAACTTCGAGAGGTTTTGAATATATTGAATAAATTGAATACTATACTTAAATTATATTAAGAAGAATATTGTAAAGTATTTTAAATACTACAAATTTTTAAATAAAAAAAAAAAATACTCTGGTTCGTATCAATTACCTTTTTCTAATTTTTCAAATTTGAAGAAATGTAACTAATAACGATAACATAGTGTCTACATTAGAGATTTTTTTTATCAAGACAAACGTCAAACTTAACGAGAATTTGTGGAAGGTGGCAACAGATTCACAAAAACAATAATATGGCGTATTCATTATTGCTTTTTATATATGCGGTTTGACAACTGTAACAAGCAAAATAATAATCAGCTGTTTAACTAAGGTTACCTTGTATATATTCGCACTGATTTTGACGTTTGTTTTGATATAAATTTGCCTAATGTAGACACTAGGTAAAGACCACAAAACTTTAATTGCTCATAGTGTTGTCAATACAATGTTATTATTCACTTTGCCATGAACATTACCATCAGTGTTACCAGTTTAGCGTTTTTAAGGCTAAATCTAGCATTTTTATTTTATTTTTTTCTAACCATTTTTGATTCTTAAAAAGGGTGAAATGTTATTTCAACAACGAAGAAAATAATTTCTTATTTGCTATTACTAATTTATTTTGTTTTACTGAATTATCTATTTATTTGCACAAATAATCCATATTATTTATGTTTAACAAAAAATTAATGCTGCGGTACTTCCATATCTAAATCTAAAATAACAACTAATTTTATGAAATTACTAAATGGAGTATTATAAATATTTTTTTTTTTTTTTAATAAAATTCATTAGCAATAGAAACTATTTATGAATATAAATTTGAAAATATTTTTATAACAGTGCAAAAACACCCAATAATTTTTAAATTCTTAATAAAAAAGTAATTATAGCTCGAAAATAACAAAAAATCACTTCAAATCATTTCTCATATGAAATATAACCCAAATTTGTACTACCATTTTTAGGCGATTTTTTATTACTTCATTTTACTAGCAACCGTCGTATGTTTTATTTATAAATTTATTGCAATATCTTTAAAATTTAACAAAACCAAATGAGAACGGGAAAAAATAAGTTTTTAAATTAAAAAAAAATATTAACTTTCTTCAGGCCTTATTTTTTGGGTCATTTAGGCTTTTCTGACCTTTTTTTTAAAGTTATGCTCGAAATTATTATAACATTAACTCGGTTTCATTGATTTTAAAATGTTTATGGTTTTCCCATATGTTCCAAATAAAAAATGATTTATTCAACATTTGTAAATTTAATTGCTTTTTCAAATTTTCGACCTTGATGTAATTTTTTTTAGAGTTTTTCTTTAACAATTTAAATTCTATTTTATTTAGATATTAATCTTTAAAATCGCTTAAAAACTCAAAAAGTTATTAAGCATTTTTTACTTTTTCAAAAAATTATTCAAATAGTTTAAGACAAACCAATTTTAAATTTAAAATATATTTTAGAGGCAAAATTTTTATGAAAAATTTAATTTATAGATATATAACTGAAAAATGCATCTGAAGTCCAAAAAATACAAAGAATAAAATAGAGTTTGCACCTTCGGCGGCTTATCTTGAGCCGGCCTGCCGCCGATTTTGAGCCAGTCGGCTTGGTTCTCTGTTATTCTGAACAGGGTTGTCAGATTTTTTTGAACCTCTGTCGCCAAATTGCTTAACAAAAATCGCTAAATTTAAATTTTGTTTGGTTTTTTTATAAGAAAAAATAAAAAATGAACAAAAAAGTTTTAGTGTCGTATAATTTTTAGTGATTAAAATTTTGTATAATTTATATATGTAAATTCAGCTTCAACAAAGTCAATGATAATTGCATTAGCTAATAGTAATTGAATAGAAAATTAAATTATAATTTAAAATGCATTTTTCTGACATACATACATACATACATATATCTTCATTTTAGAGTAACAACTTTAAAAATTTATTAACATTTTAAAAAAATATAATAATAATAACTCTAACATTGTACAATAATATTTGTTCTCTTATATTATGTTTCCACTAAGTTGAAAGCAATCAATTTTGAGCAAAACACCTAAAAGTGTGTCCACTATCTTGACTTGTTTTTGCATTGTCGAATTTTCGAGCAAAATTCTGACAGTTCTCAATCTAAGTTGAATTTATAAATTAAAGCCCTTCGTTTTATTATATAGGTAAATACTGAAACTAGTCGATTGCTAGTAAGAATACGTTATCGTATTTCTCCACAATTACCTATTTTATAAAATTTTTAAAATTAGCCAAATAAATCGCTACCACTTTATAAATGGCGCCAAAAGCAATTAAAAAGCGTCACGTTTGGCGAAAAATCGCCACCTCTGAAAACCCTTGTTCTGAATTGTAGCGTATTCTAGTTAGGACATTCGGTATCGAAGGAAACAGATGGTAGTCCGAAGGAGCAGTGTCTGGGCTCTACAGCGGGTGAGGCAAATATTCTCACCCACCATTTTCCAAACAGTTTTTAACTGGTCGCGCAACATAAGGCCGATCATTCTCATTATGGAAAATTATGGACGGGAGCCGTTATTCGATCAAACGGAATTTTGTTCGGTACAAGTCTCCCGTAAAAATTTTAAATCCAATTTTTACCTAAAATAACTATTTGTAATCAACTTTTCAGATTGTTTGTAATAAAGTTCAGAGTAGGAAATATTTTCGTCCTGAAGAACGCTGATGGTGTCCAGATTACTTTTAAAATTTTCATAAGGTCCATGGATGTTAACTTTTAATGTGTGAAAATTTTTTATGCATATATTATGATATTGCACTTTATGACATGCATTTTTGAGCTAGAAAATATACAATTATTTCATAAATATTTTTCATTTATATATGTAATATACGGAAAATGGACTACAGATTTTATACAACTAAATACTTTGTCTAATATTGCTGTAAACTTGTGACAAGAAAAGAGAAAAAGTACATAAATATTTATGTACTTTTTTTACAAACTTGTGTAATACAAACATGTATGCCAAACGACGAAAAAACAAGTCTAAATTTTTGATATTTTGATGCAAAACTGTGAAACATGGATTATTTATTTTCTTATGAAACATAAAAAGGATTCAGCTGCTTGATTGCAAATTCTTGCATACCTGTTTAATTTTTGCATATTTCACAATACGCTTACAATTTATTAACACTGTACATATTTTCCACAATTCAATTGAAAACGACTATAGTTATCGAAACAACACTAAATCTATCTGATCGAAAAACGCCCAAAATGTGTAAACAAATGACACAACAACAAAAAATGAAAATATAAATACAAACACGAAATGTGACTGATTATAATAGGAACAGACAGATAAATAGCACAAAGAGGAGCGAATATAAAACCAATCCACCATATGTCATTATTTTTTCCTCTTTTTCTCTTTGAAAAACTAAAAGTGCTCTACAGCAGTGCATGTGTTTATGTAGGATATATCCAAAAAAAAAAATTAATAATGTTGTTATACCAGAGAGTGTTCATCAGCAGTACCTTTATTTTATTGAAGCCATTTAAATTGCTAAATCATTTTTGTGTTATTGTTGCCAGGGTTGTTTATTTCTTACATTTCTTTTGCTGCCTGAACTCACAACGAGGCATAAATGAGAATATGTGTGCAAAAATAAACAAAACAAACAATAAAAAATATAAAACTTTAAACCAGAAAAAAAAAGCAGACGGGACTAACAAAGTACGTGAGCAAAACACAAACAATACAAAAGGATTTCTTTTTTTTTTAATTTTTTGGTTTTGTTTTGTTCCGTGAATGTTGAGCGTTATGTCAATGCCTTTGTAGGGGTCATCCGATCAGATCACTATAACAAAAACTACCGAATAAAAAATGGTTATAAGGGATGTGTACTGTTTAAAGTTTAGTGCAAATATTACTTTTGCTTAGTTTAATGTCACATACGACAACAACAACAACAAAAATAACAAGCAGTAATAATAACTAAATCTCAACAGAATAATAAAAGGGTGCATACAATTCAAACACACATACAACAAACATTTAAAGTCTGTGGTAAAGTCGGCGGTGTATTAGTGCAAATGCATGCGCTCTGTATTCCTTATATAGAATACAAAATATATACACACACACACACACATATATATATATATATATATATATATATATATATATATATATATATATATATATTTTTATTGCTAAAACTTGTCTGCTGCTTTTATTCTACGAACATCGAACATTTTAAACCACACACATTCGCACTCATACAGACAGGCAACACAAATCCATTGAAATTTTTTTGGTTGTTTTGTTCGTTCATTTCAGTTTCAATTTTGTCTAAATTTTATACTTTTTAATCATCAAGCGGAAGTAGCAGGAATGTGTGTCCGTCTGGTTTTTCGCCTTTTGGTTGACTGTATAGTTAGTTGTATGTAGTAGTAGTAGTATGTATGGATGGATGGACGGACGGTTAAACTGAATATGGCTAAATGGTTGACTGGATGGCTGACTGCCTTTAAAAAAAAAAAAAAATTAAACACAAAATAACAAAATCTACATACTTAATACGTATGTGTGTGTGTGTTTGTGTATGTTCAAATGCAAGTACAGTGACTATTTAGGAATCGCTGGATCGGTCAGCAATGCATATGTATAAGCAACAAACTTAGACCTATTGGTGTTCCGCATTTCTTAAAGTATGCGGCGAATTCGTTTTTTTGGAATTATATGATCTCAGTTTTCATTGATGGCTTCAAAGCGAAAACCGGCACCGGATCTGGAATTTTTTTCTATATGATTTGGGTATTTTTATAGTTCTCAGATTATGATACTCATGCACTGTTTTCTAAGCTGAAACTTATGCCATCAAGATGGCAAATAATAACAGTATAAAAACTGCTGATAACTTTTTGCATCCTCTATTTTTATTGGATTACTGTCAAAGCTTGTTTACATTTGTGTTTTGTTTATACGGCGTTATAACGGCATCGTAATTGTTTTTCGATTGGTGTAAATCTGATGTCGTTTAATTTGTTAAAAAATATAAAAAAAAAAAATAAGATGAAAATTATTTAAAATCACATGCGGAAATTTATACAGTTAAAGAAAAAAAAAACTCTAAATCAAAACTCTAATCAAGGGGTGTAGATTTGCGTTTGGTTTTTCAAAGAATTGACGAAAGAATATAAAAATAACTTTATATGTAAAATAAAATTTTAATTCGTAAGAATAACAAGAACAAAAATAACAAAAAATAAAAAAAATTCATAGGAAATAAGTCAACATACACCCACCCACTAAACTATGAACGTTTTCTAATTTTTTGTGCATATAAAAAATAAACAAAGGTATTACAATATTTAGTTGGTCCACCTTGGGCATCAATTACAGCCTGAAGTCACCGTGACAGTGACATAACCAGGTTCTCCATTATATCGGGCGTTATTTCAGCCCATATACGAATTAATGAGGTTTTTAGGGTTTCTCGGCTTGTTATGTCGTATTTGCGGACCAGTTTTTCCAAAACATCCCAGATGTGTTTGATTGAGTTGAGTTCTGGTGGAGAATTTAGCTGTCTTGACGCGTGGTTTATAAGCCAGTCTCGAATAACGTGTGCGTTGTGCTTGGGGTCATAATCCACTTATTTCCCACACCCAAGCTTCCAACGTACGACTTCAAATTATGCTCCAATATGTTTTTATATTGATGGCGGTCCATATTACCTTCGACAAAGACCAAACGACCCACCCCAGATGATGCCATAGCCCCCCAAACCATAACACTGCCTCCACCGTGTTTTACAGTAGGTATAACATTCTTTGGGTCAAGAGCAATGTTAGGTTTTCTCTAAACTTTAGACCTGCCATCATTTCCAAAAATATTATACTTACTTTCATCAGCAAAAAGGATAGTTTTCCAGAAATCAAAGTTCTTTATTCAAATGAGTCTTAGCGAATGCGAAGCGAAGTTGACGGGTATTTATCCGAAATTAGTGGCTTTTTTCGTACAGTCCTGATCTTAAAGCCATTACTATGTAAAACAGTTATTACTGTTCTGGATATTACAGTAACATTAGAACATCTTGCAAGATGTTCCACCAACTTTGGAGCACTTATTTTTGGTTTTTGATCCACTTCCTTCAAAATATTCCTAACATCACTTCTTGAAAGTTTTTTTTGGTCACCGGGATCTTGGGTTGCTTTCAGCATTGTTGGTGTTTTCACAGTTTCTTATAATTGTTTGGACTGTAGCTCGAGTTAATTTTAAAGTCTTGGCAATTTCTCCATAGGATTTACTTTCCTTGCGGAGTTTGACCACTAAAATACGCATTAAAGTTTCTATTTCTTTTCTACGGTTGTTTTCATTTCTTTCGTTTTCATTTTCTGTTTAAAAAAGTCTACATACACACTGTATGTAGACTTTTTTCCACCTAATTTTATGTTTGACTGGTAACTGGCGAACGACACGCGTGATGTTTTCCTCCAAGGCCTGAATCGAAGCGTGTTTGTCCGCATAAACTTTAGACTTTACATATCCCCACAGGAAAAAGTCTAACGGTGTGATATCACACGATCTTGGTGGCCAATCGACCGGCCCAAAACGTGAAGTTATGTGCTCACCAAAGTGTTCTCTCAATAAATCCATTGATTGATGCGATGTGTGGGAAGTGGCGTAGTCTTGCTGAAACCAAATATCGCCGAGATTACGAGCTTCAATTTCAGGTATCAAATAGTCGGTTATCACGGCACGATAGCGGTCGCCATTGACGGTTACGTTCGCACCGGCATCATTTTTAAAGAAATATGGACCGATAATTCCACCGGCCCCCAAACCACACCAAACCGTTGATTTTTCTGGATGAAGTGGCAGTTCTTGAATCTCTTCAGGTTGCTCTTCGTCGCAAATGCGGAAATTTTGTTTGTTTACATACCCATTGAGACAGAAATGGGCCTCATCGCTGAACGAAATTTGCCTCGACAAAGTCAGATCTTCTTGGAACTTTTCAAGAGTTCATAGAGTGAAGCGATGTCGCTTGGGAAGGTCGAGCGGCTTCAGTTGTAAATTTAGTAGTCATACATACATACATACTTACATACATACACATGTTTGTATGTATATACATGCTTATACAAAAAAACAACAACAACACTGAGTTATTGCAATCAGTGATGCCAGAGGATGAAAAAAGTTACAAGTTTTTGTCAAAAAGTTAAAATTTTTCCTAAAGCTATATTTTCGGAATACAAATAAAAATCACCAGCACACTTGATTTTTAAATAATTTTAGTACTCTTATTTGTGATTAAAGTAAATTAAAAATTTTTGCTCGCTAGCTCTTAGTTCACGAGTTATAGACAACTAAAGTTTTCATAAGTTTTTCTATATATCTTTGTTAATACAAATGCGATTTAAATTATATTAAAAGTTTTAAAGTACGTAAAAATACCTTTCTAATGACATATAAGTTTACCGCATTCAATAAATCTTTAAGTGGAAAATTGAAATTTTTATTGATATTATCGGCACTTACAATATTTTTTGATTTTCAAAAAAATTAGTCAGCAAACGTTTAAAAGATTATTTTAATTTCAACAGTGCTGGTGATGTTGATTTGTTTTAGCTTAAGCCTAGACCTAATTAACAAAGGGCGTTTTGAAGAATTATTTTTAATCTGAATTTCTAAAATGTTGTAACAGCTTTAACTACAGGGTTTTTCAAGTTCGACTTTCGTTTTCAATAGTGCTTTATTTCTTTTGACAGATTTTTATACCCAACTCTACCATTGGTGGGGGGGTATCATGCGTTTGTTGTGATGTTTGTAACGCATGAACTAAGACCTACCTTAATGTGCACCAATCGGCTCAGAATCACTTTCTGCGTCAATTTAACGATGTCCGTCCATTTGTCCCTGTAAACCTTGGTTATGATCGATCCATTTTTTCACCTAGCCCCTATACAAATGTCCTGCCGGATTAGGGGTTTAACGATCAAAGATGGCTTAAATATATCTAAATTTTAATGAAATTTGGCACAATTAAGTTTATAAACAAGCATAAATCTTCTCACCAAATTGGCCATAGTTCGCATATAAACCCCTTTTCAAAAAATCCCTTTAACGGATATAAATTCCATGCAAATAATAGTATCAAGTTAGCATTTGACACACATCTTCCGGAAACACTAAAATGGAAAATCTCTTAATTTAATGCATACGTATATTTCATAGAAATATACACCACACTTAATACACCTATCAGTCCACAATTGACCACAGATCTTATATAAGATCCTTCCCCGAATTTTGATGCACATACTAAATGGTGTCCTTGGCCGACTATATATTTCTTATTTGTTTTTTTATTTTGTATATTTTGGCAGATATCAAATAGAAAGTGTAGAATTAACTAAAATGATTTCAATTTCACTCAAGGGTATAATGAAAGTAACGGAGAAATAATCAGGATCGAAAGGACTTAAATTGAAATCAACACATATAAGTTTTTATTATTTACTAAAGAAAGTTTACTGGAATCGATGGAAGAGAGATAAGAAGAGAGCACTTAAAAATCGTTATACTTGATCGTCCAACAGAGGTTGGAATAAGAAAGGTAATCGACTGGCTCGGTGAAAGACAAAAAAACATTAGTGCATATTCGCCTCGATCATTCAACTGATATTATTGCCGTTATAAGGGAAACGAAGAAGATCAAAATTAAAAAATTTTGAACTTCTTCGTACTCACTAATGGACCCTATCTGCAATCACCACATGACGAATTTGGTTCCTAAGACTTACAAGGTTCAGCTGGTGCAAGAATTAAAATCCAACGACCATCAGCAACGTTGAAATAATAAATTTATTGCGAACAAAATTCTCGGGAAGAATTATTTTAAGACTTCGTACCATGTTTTGTTTTATTCAAGTAAACCAGAAACAATTTGGCTTTTAAGCCTTACAAGGTTCAGTTGGTGCAAGAATTAAAATCCAACGACCATCAGCAACGTTGAAATAATAAATTTATTGCGAACGAAGTTTACGGAAAGAAAAATTTCACGAAACTTTGAAAAAGTTTGGTAGCTAAGTTCGCCAAATTTAACGACTTTAGACTATTTTCTGTGGGGCCAACTCAAAGATAAAGTTTAGTCAAATAAACCAGTTGATTTGAAGCCTTGAAAGACAACATTTGTCGTAAAGTTGTGGGTCCTGTACCACATATACATATATATACAGATGATAAATTTCCATTCAACTGTGTGTTTAATTTGCATAATAAACTTGAACTTGAGAGACCTCGTATATAATTTTAATTGGATGATTTTGCTTGAAGGTATATGCTAAGAAATTGTGCTACTCAACAGAACAGTGTAAAGTAGGGTTGGAAGGAGAATTTAACATGTGAGGGGTGTCATGGAGACGGCACCGTTTATGCCACATCAATACGAATTAAGTCTATTGATCCAACTCAACCTATACAATTGTGTCAGAACTACTCTTGTTTTCCATCTGTATTAAGGAAGTTCAAAGCAGAAGACTTTTCTTGATTTAACTCTATTGATATGAGTTTGGATGAACAGGATAACACCCCAGTTGGAACTGCTTACAGGAAGAAACTTTGATAATAATATAGCAGTGTTTACCTTTCATAGATCAAGGCTTTTGCTGACGAGTTTTTAAGCAGGGGATCGCAATAGAATAAACTCTTGTTTTTGCAGAAACGACATCTAACTCCTCTCAGCAATACCGAGAGATAGAATAACCATTTTTTTTTTCGTTTTCATGGATTCTTTTTGAATACTTCTCATGGTCTGTGCCAGATAAGTACGCATTAAGTTTCAACTCTACCTACAGTTGTGCCAGATCTATTCTTGTTTTCTGCCTCTATTACTGTATTTCAAAGTTGCCATATTATGGTTTCTTTGATTTACCCCTAATGACATTGAGTTTGGATGAACGCTTCTATAACATCTCAGTGGAACTGCTGTCTTAGCATTTTATCCTATTATGCAAACGGAAGAACTTTAATTTTCTTATGGAGACAAGGTAATTTTTAGGTAGCCTGTGAAGGGTTCGCTCAGTGAAGGGGCAACGTAGTTAACCACTAACTGTCCAGTCATTTTTTATATAGCTAACAAGATTTATTTTTCCATATCCAGGTACTGCGGCTATGAACATTTTTTAACTACGAAAAGTTTTTGAGTGACAGAAATGCCATGAGCTGAAAAGTAAAAAGACTATTAAATTTAACTTCCAGGATTATTACGTGGTTCATAGTTGGAATTTGGGATTCATCGACTACAATGACAGCGTTCATTTTAATTTTTTCCTCAGGTGATTTTTGCTTTAATGTCAACTTCACTGACAATAATTTCAGTGAAAAGATTTTGGTTTTGGCTGAGATAATAGTATATGCCGACTATCTGGTAATAATATTCAGTCTGAACAGGGCTGGTCAAAGAGACCTTATGATGACCTCAAAAGTTCTAAAGAAACTATATAGACTATATAGACGAAATCAACATTCAAGACATAAATAAAGAAGATTCTACAGAAGTTTTATAAATGAATTAAAATGTCTAATTGTTTCATCACAAAGACCATGTTGACCTCATAAAACAACAACAAAATCCTGAATTTCTAGCCTTTTTTTAATTTAATCATTTTTAAAATTACAAACTTATCAAATCTAAACTACGAACATTTTTTCGAATCACAGTACACACATGTTTGTATTATGATGTTGATGATTATGTTCGTTTGATCATTGGACAAGGGTTTGTTTGGGTTTGTTTCATACTAAGTTACACACAAATACATTCATAACAACATTCACAGACATTCTATAAAAAAAAATATGCACGTTCGTATGTACGAGTACTTGTTTTCATGTGCCGCAGAATGAACCTTTTGTTTTGTTGAAATTTTTGTTTGTTGAATCAAATTACAGCTGCTGCCACTGCCGCCACCACTTTTGTTGCTCTAGTACTACTTACTACTTCTTCTACTGCTGCCACTACCACTCCATCTACTATTTTTTGCCAACGACATTATTTGTTATTTAATTTTTTTTGTTTTTTTTTTATGTATTTTTATTCAGCCAGGGTGGATGACTTGAATGTATTCCGGGACAAATGTTGAAAATAGTTAATGGCAGGATTGCCAAATTTATTAAACATGTTATAACAAGATGAATGAATGTTTTAATTGCAAACATTTGATGTTGAACGCCTCTCTCTGTATGTAGGACAGTGAGAAGTTTAGAATGGTTTCCCAGTATTAATTAAGCAATCTTTAGAAGACATGATTACAAAGGAAGTAAGTAAGTAGTAAGTTTCCGTTTCTACTATTTTTTTTTTTTTTTTTTTTTTTTTTGAAATAAATCTGTAACTTATGACAGAGACCTGCGCCGAACGGCTGAAATTCGGCTAATCCGAGCCGCCGAGAAAAATTTGGAAGCCGCCGCTGCCGTAAAATTTTCGGCTTTACTCGGCTTAAAAGCAGCCGCCGTTTTTAAATTCTTTTTGTAAAAATATGTTAAAAATGAAACTTTTTTATTATTTTAATACAGTATTTGCCATTTATGTTGTATTTAAATATGAAAGAAAAATATTTGCATCATTTTGAACTTCAAATAATTATAAATCAATCAAGTATTTTTGGTGACTTATAATTGATTATTTTTTATGCTAATACTGTAAAAAAAATAATATTAACCGTTGCTAATAAATTTTATTCAGCCTTAATCAACATTCTGCGAGATATCTAAGAAAACTCGTACACAAGATTTTGTCAGCTAATAAAATACTTCTATTCACTAACGATATGTGGTTGGGAATTATTAAAATAATTGATATAAATTCCATTATTTATTGTACTTTTTTACTTCTTTAGCATATCTTAAGAATTGATATTTTTTCATATCGGAGGAGACTATTTCTTATTCTAATATGCAAACAATTATTCTAATATTTTATGTAAAAATCCAAAAATATCCTTAGATCACTTGCATATTTTTTTTTATATTTTTTCAATAAATTAATAATTCTGTTTATACTTTCGTTGGAAAAAACCTTGTCCTATTTTTATGAACAATGTTAATCAATAGGGCATGAAAATATAAAATTTTTAATTAGAAAAATATGTGTGTAATATCAGCCGGCTCATAGCCTATTTTAAGCCGCCGCCGAAGCTTTTTAACATAAGCCGCCGCCGCAGATAAAATTCCTCGGCGCAGGTCTCTGACTTATGATCGGCTGGTTGGATTTTCATAAAATTTGGTATAGGCGTAGCGGAGGAGCGTACAATGTTAAGTTTGGAAGGGGGGGCACAACAAACCCCTCAGGGGCGGAGCTAAGGGGGCTAAAAGTTAGGTACATCGGACATAAAAAATTTTTAATCGCTTGCCAAATTTTTGTTTCTCCTCCGATTTCAAATATTTTTATCATCAGATCCTGTTGTTGTTATCATGAGACCCTGTACTATCAGCAATGAGAAAACGTTGGATTTATTATGAGCCTTTATCAACTCAAAATACTGAAGACTTGAAGGACCTTTATTATCTTTTAGATATGTATACAGATACAACAGATTATTTTATAGAAAATAAGTAGTATAAGTTTAAAATATTAGAAAAATTATCTACATAAATTTAATGTAAATAAGTAATAAAAAATCGTATTAGAAATAGAATATTTATTAAGGAAGATGATAAATACCAAAAATAATAATATTGATTAAGTTAAGATAGACATTTTTGTTTTGTTTGTTTTGTTATTTTAAATTCATTAATAGAAATATATGAATGCTTAGAAAAGGCTAAAGATTTACTTAAATTTGAGAAATGTGGCAACGCTATTATTGGAAATATAAAAGTTTGAAGGCGCATATTTCTGAAATGAGGCATGATATTAACTTGAATCTTTTTGCAAAAGATCGGAAATTATATATGCTAAAGGATAAGCTTAATTTGGAATACATATTTTTAAAATTTCTTTTGCTATTTAGAAATAAACCAAACAAAAGGCCCAATTTGGAGTTTTTGGAGAAAATACAAATTTTTTAATTGTAATAACATATTTGTTTATAAAGATATCCTAATGAAATTTGCATGAAATGTGGATCTTATTAATGTAAATAAAAGCGCGTTAACCAAATTTCAATCAGGGGTAGGGTTTTCCTGAATTCCCAAAAAAAACTAATAAAAATTCCCAAAAATGGGATATTTTACATTTATGGCTATTGAATCCACATTTTTCCGAAGGCCCGTAGATTTTGATTTAAAACTTTTAACAACATATTGAGGATTCTTAAAATATATTACGCTTGTCGATTCGTACTTTGGGATTTGAGAAAAAATGGTCTAAAGTCAAAACTTTCATATAAAATGGGTCGAATTCGGGAGGGTGTATACCATGACCAATTGAGTTATTGGGCTTGTTTTTTATCTTAAAGTCATCTCTGTGAAGTTACCTTTCAGAAAAGTATAAAATTATTATATGTTGCTAAAGAAAATTTTATTTTAGATAAAAAAGAGTGTAGATACTTTTTCGGCTAAAAAAAACACAAAAAGTAGTCTTTTTTGGAAATTTCAAATTCACTCGGTAAAGATATCAACTTCAATTTTTTTTTTATTCAATAGATAATTTTGTTCTTTAACTAGATAGGAAAAAAACTACTAAAATCGGTCGGAAATACTAAGATATATATGAAAAAAACTGGACCAAGAACATACAAAATTATGGTGCTTAAAAATTCAAACGCAAATAACTTGAAAACTATTAGAGATAAATAGGACGCTTACATGTTTTTTTTTATTTGAAATCGGACGAGAAACAAAAATTTGGCAAGCGATTAAAAAATGTTTATGTCCGAGGTACCTAACTTTGAGCCCCCTTAGCTCCGCCCCTGAGAGGTTTGTTGTGCCCCCCCCTTCCAAACTTAACATTGTACACTCCTCCGCTACGCCTATACCAAATTTCATGAAAATCCCACCAGCCGATCAGAAGTTACAGATTTATTTCCAAAAAATTTCAAATTCTGCCCCACTGTGCACTGGAAGATCAGCTTAACGTTTGGAATTTCATATATTTTCAACAAGAAAATTTTGCCGTTGTGGATACTATCGGGGAGACACACGTCAAATTATTTTAAGAATATAATCCTATAACTGGAATCCTATAACTGAAATATGTTGTGGATACTATCAGACGTTATCTTTAACTATGTGAATATATGGGCCTTTAACAAAATTTTTTGATACTCTAAAATCCGTTTCTATAAATATAAAATAACTCGAATGCATATAGAATCGGTTCGCGTTAATCATTTCGTGTAGGGGGAGGGGGACGAAAGTTATAGCGGTTTTAAATTGAACATATAAAAATTTTTACAAACTAGAAGTTAATGTATAATTCTGGTAAAAATTACAATATTATTTTCAGTGTTTGATGGTATTAGTGTGGCATATTTTAGGGTTTCCTAGTGAAATTTAAAAAAAAATTTCATTATACCAAAAAATCGCAATTTTTAAAAATTTTGCGAAAAATGCGAATCGTATCTAACTTATTTCTCCATTTATTATACGAAAATATATTTGATTAGAGTTTATTGCAAAGAAATGTTATTTAATATTGTGATCCTTTGTAACCCAAGTGAAGTTTTTTTTTTTTTTTTTTTGGTCTATAAAATTTTTATCTTACGAAATTTTTTGAAGCGCCATTTAAGGTCAATTTCGTGAAGTCCAGCCGATGTGCCTTAGCCAACCCTGCTTTGACAAAAGTGTCACGTTTTCAACTATCAAAGACATTTGGCTTAAAATTATGGTCTAGATCAATTATATTTATCGCCGTTTCTATATCTATATATGCAAGATTTGTACAAATTACAATTTGCTATATAAAAATACAAAAACAAAAAGTGCAATTTTTGCGTAGTTTTTAAAAAGTAAAAAAAATTTTATTGCGTAATAAAGGGTGATTCAAGTAGAGATACTTTTTTCAATAGCCTTTTTTTGACAGATCACGTGTGAGTCGTGTCATGCTGTCATGTTATTTTTGTTTAGTATTGTTTGGCATTTCATAATGGAAAGACTTACGCCTGAACAACGTTTACAAATCGCTCAACTTTATTAAGAAAATTCACGTTCTGTAAGGAATGTGTTTCGTGCACTTCGCTCAACTTATGGTCAACATAATCGTCCTACTGAGCGTACTATTCGCAACACCATCACCCATTTTGGATAATATTCGACCGAATAGACCACGACCAGCGCGTTGTGAAGAAAATATAGAGGCCGTAGCTGAGAGTGTACACGAAGATCGTGGAGAGTTGATTCGGCGCCGTTCGCAGCAACTCGGACTGACGTATGGAACGACTTGGAGCATTTTACTTCGAGATCTTAAATTGAAAGCGTACAAAATACAGCTTGTGCAACAACTGAAGCCGCTCGACCTTTCCAAGAAATTTATGGACAAAATTGAGATTTAAACATTATATTCTCAAGTTATTATATTCTCTACTACCAGAGTGATTTCTTGTGTTGAAGGTATCCTGATTCCATGTGAATTGTATGGTATGATGCCCAATACAATTAAGACATTTAAACATTTACAGTAATAACTAAAACTTATAGAGCCCGTAAATTGGCAAAACAGTGGGAAAAACCTCCCTGAATAAAATAACAGTTGGAAACCGGCTGGACAAATTAGCTACACTTTTTAATGCTTTGTTCTACATTCTCTGAAGCGATTTAAACTCTGTAGTTTTTTTTTAATCCATATATTAATACAAGGTAATTACAATGACTTTGAATCAAAGCTTGATAAATTATAAATTTGTTTTTTTTTTATCAAACTTGTTTCTAAACTTATATATTAAACCTAAGGCAGGAGAAAGTTTTACCTTAAGATTCCTAATATGCTGATCCCACATAAGATTTCCCTGCAAACATATAACCAAATATTCAACAGATGAAACCTTCCGAACTTCATTTCCATCAACAAAAATACTAAAATCATTACTAAAAACCAAAGTGTGGTTTAAAACTTATAAGTTTCGTCTTTGCAGGATTTAAAAAAAGCTTATTAATACGAAGATATTCCGAAACTAATGAAGCAACTCTTTTCATATAAGGCTTTAATGCAGTTTCATGTTTATAATGATAAAATATACTAATATCATCAGCAAATATAAAAATTTTCCCTGTCAAATGAAAATTTTTTAAATCATTGATGTATATTGAAAACAACAAAGGGCCTAGAACACTTCCCTGAGGAATTCCATGTACTACATTCCGCAGACTACTCTTATTTTCCTTAATTTGAACAAATTGTCTTCTATTTGTTAAGTAGCTCTGCAGAAGCAAATATTCATTTCCCTAAATACCATAGTATTTATTTATATTTTATTTTCAAAAGCGGAACATGAAAAATTTCAAATTTCCTGGTAATCCTGGTATGGGAAATCCCGAGACTCATTCTCTAGTAATAACTTACTAAAACTTTCCATACATTTTAAGTTTTATCCTCAAAAAGTAAAAACCAAGTAAAAACGAGAAAAAAAAGATATAGTCGGCACATACCACACTATCTTCTTCAATATATAATTTCACTGCTTGTATTATTTCAGTTCTTGGTGGTATAGTGATTTTATTGATATTCGTTGTCATTGGTAGAACATATTCAGTTTCATTTATTATAATGGCTAATGTGTATGTCTCATAATCTATCTTTGCCAAATACTTAGTGAAAAAATCTCTTCCCAAAATACCATCTGTTGTTATTGGAAATTCCGTACTGACTATTTGATATTCATGGTTTACTATGTCCTCTGGAAGTACTAATTTCAGTATTGAAGTACCCATTGTTTGAATTGCATTGTTTCCAATACCCGTAATCTTGCAAGCATTCTGTTCTTTTATTTCGTTGTTCCCTATAAAATTTTCTTTACATATTGAAATGTCTGCACCTGTATCTATCAAAAATCTCACAAAATTTCCTTCACATGTTTTAAATGTTACAAAATGAGGTGCGTCTGAGTGCGAATTGTAAGTTTTTAATGTATATTCTTTTAATTGTTTTAACCTCCCTACATCTTCCGTTTCATTTTCTCTTGAGGATCGTAGGGGTCTATCTCGTTTCCCTGTTCTTGGGCAAAATATATCCTTCTTTGGTTCCCATCCACAAAATCACCATTTCTGATATTGTTATTATTGCGATTATTACCATTTCTCTGGTTGTTATTTCTAAAATTACTATTTCTGTTATTATTATTGTAATTGTTACTATTTCTCTGGTTGTTCCAATTGTTGTTATCTCGTGATAGGTTAGTACCACGGGAATTATTATTTCTAAAATGATTACCATGATTGTTTCTATTATTTACGTTATGATTATTTCGAAATCTCCTATTATAAGAAGAATTTGTGTTCCTATTAAAATGCATTACAGCATTCGTTTGTGAAATTACTTCTGAAGCTATATGGATTGCTTCATTTAGGCTTTTGGGTCTAGCAGCTAAAGCTGTAGTTCTGTGTGGTTCATTTAAACCATTCTTGAAAATACTAAGCGCAACTTGATCATTCATTTTAATAATCGTTTCCCTGTTTTGTGATCCCAGTTCTGAGATCTGTAATTCATTAAGAGAAGCTACAAGTGATTCAACTTTGTTGGCGAATTGTGTTACTGAACTATTTCCTTGCATCTGTTTTACTAATTCGGTATGTACTGAAGAGAGTGATTTCTTGGGGGATAATACTTTCTTAAGTGTACGTTTGAAAGTTTCTAGCGAGTTTGGTGTTTCTTCTGCAATTAACTTATTCTTTACTTTGTCTGTTAATTTAGTGGCTAAAACGAATTTTATTAACCTAGCTACCTCTGTTTCATCTTTGAGTGTGTCAGAATAGAACTCTATTATACCTAAAAAATTACTAATTTGTCCGAAGTCACCATTGAACTCTGGTATTATTTTGGATGCATCTAGAATGCCAAATGATGCCATGGCTGTTATTTCTATTTTTTCTTTTAGTTTTAAATAATTTAAGATTTTTCCTTCAATTTCATTAATATTTTCTAAAGGATAGCCTTCATTTAATGCAATAAATTTCAACTCCTCAATTAATTTTAATGTCTTTATTACATAATTTTCTGTATATTTTCTGTTTGGACTTTTTTTTAAAATTTTTATAAATACTTATTAGTCTATCCATTTACACATTTTCTATTCTATTAGCGAACTTGATTGCCTTTTTTTCATATATTCTTTGTAATACTCATTTAACTTAATTATTACTAATGCAACTAAAAGAATCAGGATTATCATCTGCATATGGTCTTGAGTCACCGTCATGACCTCTTTATTGTTTTCGTTCACAATAATGTCTTCTTTTGAAAACTAACCTCCCATTATTGCTGTTATTTATTTATATATATTTTTTTTTTTTTTTTTTTATAATTTTCCTTTATAGACCGAATCTCCTTTAGCAATCTCGATTTCTAGGCCTTGTTGCCGGTAAGATGGAATTTCCGGTAGGTTTCTCCGATGAGCTTTCGCCTCTTTACTGCTCTACCGCCTCTCTTCTTTTTCTGTTCTTCCTTTGGTTTCTCTGGAATTGGCGAATGTACCTTTGATTTCTGTAGGCGTTTTAGATATTCTTTGATAGGTATCTTCTTTTTGATGGCACTATATTTGGGGACTTCTGGGATAGGAACTATAGGTGTGGGAACATATTCTTTTTCTAATAGTTGTTCCCACTTCTTAAAAAGATTGTCTATTTCCAGCCTGGTTGTTTCTAACTCTTCTTCCACGCTCATCTGGGTGCTACGCGTCAAGACTTGAAACAGATGCCAACCGTTCAAAATTTATCAACTTTTCAATTACTCCTGGCAGGATCGCCATGTAAGGGTTTGTTTATTGTTTTCTAATTTAATACCTTATAGTTTGTAAGGGCTTGTTTATCGTTTTCTAATTTAATACCTCGTAGTACTCTTATTTTATTAAAAGAGCCTTAGAGTAGTAGGCGGCTCTATAAGATGGCAACGTTAATTGCCGAAGTTTGTTTTTTTTTTTTTTTTTTTTTTTGAGGAATAAAACAACTCTCCCCTTTAAAGTCAGAATTATTTCTGATTTTATTTACAATTTACCCTAGCTTATATACTATTTATTATTCTATGTTTTTCTTAAAGAATAGTCTTTTCTCCTACTTATAATCAATAATTTCTGTTTATTATATACTTATTTATTTCTCCTACTTATTTGTTCATATTTATTTAAAACTCAAATTACCATACTAATGCACTCAAGTGACCCACTTCAGTTAACACTTGACTATGCAATTTTGTTTGGGTTCTATTAATTACTTTTCTTTTAACTTATTCTACATACATATATATATATTTTTTTTTTTTTTTTTTTTTTGTGTGCATGTTTACAACACATGTTTGTTTGTTTGGGTATGCATGTTTACAACACATGCACTACACCGGCTATATGATAACCTACACCATTGTGTACCAGCATAAAAGTTTAAAAAAGGGACTTATACCTGTGGCCAATTTTACTAAATGTAAAATAAAATATACAAATACAGAATAATGCTTTGATACTAACATCTATATGATTTTATGGACTTTAGGGCGATTTCTGGATTCCTGGGTTTATATGGGAGCTATGGTAAATTATGGACCGATTCTCGTAAAATTTGTTAAAGTTGTTTCTACTTACATAAAACTTATTTGCGTCGTATATTAACTTGTTACTAACATTCGTATGGAATTTATCCACATTAAAATGATTTTCGGAAGAGGTTTTTATATGGGAGCTATGGTCAATTATGAACCGAAATTTGGCAAAAGGATTGAAACTTATACAAAACTTCCTTAAACTGAATTTTATTAAAATATTGCTATATATAAGGTGTTTATGATTGTTAAACCGCTAATCCGAGAGGACATTTGTATGGGGCCTAGGTGAAATAATGAACCGATCATAATCAATTTCAAAGGCTACGTCCTTGTGTCATGAAAGTCCTATGTGCCATTTCGTTGAATTATTTTCAAAATTGCGACCTGTACTTTTTGCTCAAGGTTTGCATGGAAAGTAAGCCTACCGTCCAGC
This sequence comes from Protocalliphora azurea, assembly GCA_932274085.1. Lineage (NCBI taxonomy): Eukaryota > Metazoa > Arthropoda > Insecta > Diptera > Calliphoridae > Protocalliphora > Protocalliphora azurea. Next base: position 33,827,864 of record OW026520.1, on the reverse strand, counting down.
CAGCCAGACAGACGGACGGACATCGTTAGATCGATTTAAAAAGTGATTCTGAGTCGATTGGCATACCTTAAGGTAGGTGTTGGATAACTTTTTTTATGCGTTACAAACATCAGCACAAACGCATAATACCTCAACCATAAATATAAATATATTTTGTCTTAAAATATATGAAGAATTTTTTAAAAAAAGTTTAGAAAATGCTTAACAACTTTTGGAGTTTTTAAACGATTTTGTTTAGGGGTAACTTATTTCATTTTAAACAAGATAACATTTCAAACTTTATAAACAAATACGTGTACTATTTTAGAAAAAAATTAAAAAAAAAATTACATCAAAGTCAAAATTTCGCAAAGGAAAGGGGAAGTAAATTTAAAAATGATGTATAATTCATTATTTAATTTAAGTGTACATGAAAAGCTACGTTCTTCTGCTTTCAAAATCCATTTAAAAATTCATAAATTGTATTAAAATTTATAAAGCTACCAGGTCTATAGTGCAGGGACTATTCTAAAAATTATTTTTTCGCAATATATCAAAATTTAGGGTTGGTTAGTTGGTTGGTTTACGTGGTAGCCCGTAACCTTACGGGCAATCAATTAGACTCATTAGAATCCGTTTTGATGGAACCACACTACTCGCCAGGTGAATGAGTTGTATTGAGTCTGTAATGAGATAGAAGTGTAGGGAAGAACATAGAACTGAGTCTAGTTTCAGATATCTCACAGAGGTTGTCTAATTGGTACCCTCCCAGAAATTTGTGTCTGCTTGCGTTCAAGACTGGGCATTCACATAGAAAATGAAATACTGTCTCCTCCTTCCCGTGATTGCCACAACTACGACAATATTCATTGTAAGGGAGACCAAGTCTGCTTGCATGTTTTCCGATCGTCCAGTGAGTGACCTATAAACAATGCTATTAGTCTCAAGATGTCTTTGCGTTTGTGGCCAATGAGTTGCATTGAGAGTTTTAAGTTGTAGGTCCAGATTTCGCCATCTATTTTTTGCCTTTTCTAGAAAGTGTTTTTGTGGATTCTGCTTTTGACAGAAACCGATAAGGAGGCATTCATAGCAGAGCCAACCCGGGCTAATTCGTCTGTCTGTTCATTACCATAGTACTCCCTATGCGCAGGAACCCAGACTATAGTAATGACATACTGTCGACTTAGTCCTAGCAGTTCCTCTTTACACTGTCTGACTAGAATAGAGGTAGTTTTCGGTGATTTGAGCGATAGTATTGCCGCTTGACTGTCGACAAATAAACCAATATTCCCTTGAATATTTCTATCGCGAATTAGTTTACACGCTTCCCTGACCGCTAGTATTTCCGCTTGGAATACGCTTGCCTCGTCAGGGAGTCTACATGAGTGCCTAATTCCAAGATCATTAGAGAAGATACCAGAGCCGACACCGCAGTTCATCTTTGAGCCGTTAGTGTATATCCTAGTTCTAAACTGTTCAAGAAGATTTCCCCTTCTCCATTCACTCCTGGTGGGGAATAGTACTTTAATAGTATTTCTGAAGTCCATCTAGGGAATCATATAGTCGGTAAATTGATTGAATTGCGGGGGTATTAAACTTAATATCCTCGCGTGCCCATACGTTCTTTAGGGGGTTTCGAAATTTTTTTAGAATTGTTTTGTGATGTCCTCAAGAAGGTCTACAACTTCAGCCGACACCGCAGTTCATCTTTGAGCCTTCAGTGTATATCCTAGTTCCAAATTGTTCAAGAAGATTTCCCCTTCTCCATTCACTCCTGGTGGGGAATAGGACTTTAATAGTATTTCCGAAGTCCATCTGAGAAATCATATAGTCGGTAAATTGATTGAATTGCGGGGGTATTAAACTTAATATTCTCGCGTGCCCATACCTTCTTTAGAGGGTTTCGAAATTTTTTAAAATTGTTTTGTGATGTCCTCAAGAAGGTCTACAACTCACATTAGATGTTTTTCCGAGTGAAAATAAAAATTATAATTTTGTAGCAGCTTGTAATCAACATAATCCAAGCGATATTTTAAATGTTTCTCCCTAAACATTGGCAGCTCTATAAAAATTCTCTTTTATTTTCGCCAACATATTTTTTTATGTTATTTATTGTTGCTGCTTATTCAGTCTGTTTATAGGATTATATCAAGGACTATTTGAAATTTCTATTAAGGAAAATATATAAAGCACATACGTATATATGCAAAAAAAAAAAATAATATTGTTTTAGTATGTTTTGTTATTTTTATAGTTCAAGATTTCGTCTTCCTTACCTTTATTATAGTCATTAAAATAAACGAGAATTATTGCCTGCTGCCTGATATAAGGGGTGGTTAGGGAGTTGTGTTGATATGCACGTACGTTGTTGTAAAACTTCAAGTATTAACTACCACCATTAAACGTGTGCCCTTTTACTAAACATTATCTACTCTAACTCCCCCTTTCAATATATAATTTTGTGTTTTTTTTTTTCTAGAGTTTCCTATATATGAGACATATGTATGTACGTGTAGGTGTGTGTATGTGGTGTAAGGATATACATATATATTTATGAGAATATAGCAACAACCCCTGAGTGTTTAATATATATATAGAAAAATATTTTTGTTGTTGCTGTTGTTTGATTTTGATATTTTGTATACAAGTGTGAGTGTATATGTGTGTATGTATGTATATATGTATGTATATATGTATGTATATGTGTATGTATATATGTATTTATGATAAAATGCCGACTTTATTTGTTGTTTAACGTTTGTGGGTGAATGAGTAGGAGTAGTGTCTGCCTTCCTGACTGACTGTGTGAATATATGAATGAATGCTTAAACGCTAACTGTCTGGTTATGTCTGCAATAAGATTTTCTCTGTATTTATCTTTTGAAAATCATCATCAACATCATCATCATCAACAAAAGAGGTGTTATTTTCCTGTTAGTGCTTTTTACTCTTGTTGTTTGTTACCGATGCTGCAGCAACTTTTGCTGCTGGCTTTAGTGTTGATAATGATGTTGATGAAGTCAGCCGCCAACAATACAAGTGAACGAATATATAAAATACAAAATTTTCAACCCTCGACCATTTGGAGGTCAATAAACTTTGTGAAATTTGCTTTTCTATCTCTACTCTCCCCACATGACACCCTCCACTTTATCACCCCCTCCACTTCTCGCATTGTTATCCCCCCTTCACACTACCCTGTGTACCATTACAGTCAGCCATATAATAACAGAGCAGACGTTTTAAGCTAACTGGTATGTATACTGTACTGTACCATTTTGTCTGGCATTTGTAATTTTCTTTTTTTTTTTTTTTTTGTCTTTGTCGTTATTGTTTGCATTTTGGTTCCTTGTTATTTTATATCCGTATCATTCATAAACGCATTTTAAAAGCTTTAATGTATTTGTTACAGGCGTTCGTTTGTGTGTGAAACTAGTGTTTTTTGTTGTAAGTAGCGTGTTTTTTGCATTTAAAGTTTAGGAGTTTAAGGGTGGTAAAGTTCATAAGTGGTATGGGTGGTCGACGAGGTTGGACAGAAAATTAACTTTAAAAGTTATAAATATTTTGCTTGCTCAACTCTTTATAAGCGAACTAATTAAGGATTAACAATTTTTTCTGGTCTCATAGTTGTAAAGGCCCTATTTATTTTGGAAAAATACCATTAATAATTATAAAATTTTTCCCTTTTTATGCAATAACTAATATTTATTTTTTGTGGGGCTACTACACGCCCTGGTCCTACCCGTTCAATTTTCATCTTAAATTATGACATACAATTTCTTAAGATATACGTTAAATATCACATTTTCTTTGTATGGTGGGGTAAAATTTCTCCTGGTCCTACCCGTCCCATATTCATATTAAGTTGGGAGAAGGATATTCCCTTACAATTTTAAGACTTTTGCTGTAACAATATTTAAGTTATCCAATAACCATTATTATCTTTGTATGGGGGAGGGATACTATTCCCCTTGGTACTATCCTTTTCATCTTCATCTCAATTATAAAGTATCATAAGGAAGTTATTTCCTCACAATTGTAAGACTTATACGGAAATAGTTTTTAATTATTATTTTCTTTGTTTGGGAGTATCACTACCCCTGCTCCTATCGAAAAATAAAATAACCTATGTGAATTCTGGAGTTCACAGGGTAATACTGTAATAAATTTCAAAAAAAATTTTGGTTTTTATATATAGAGATTAATTGCTATAGACTTTTTCCTCCCAAAAGTTCAATTATATATAAACTCTGGCACAGTTTTAGCTATTTCAAAATTTAAATATGGCGGACAATTTTGACCACATGAAATTCGATACTTCAATATTCAAAAGAAAATAAATTACGAGGCACCACCTTATGTGCCACAGCATCTGTCCTGAATGTTAAGAAAAGATGTGGCAAACTTTGATGCACGTTTTTGGTTATCTGTGGGACCACGTCTTTTGGCGTCTGTTCAGTATTTTAATGGCAGACTTATATATCACCGAAACTGTGACGTAGCTGTCCTTGCTCCAGTGTTTTCAAATCTCCAAGATTATTGGCAAATTATCAAGTAGAGTCTAAATGACGTCGTTGTGACCCCAGCACTATTCTGATGCAGTGTTGACATAACTTTAAGGTTATGACCCACCAGATTGTGCTTGAAAATCCGCTAGAAACGCTGATTTTTACCGCTAAAATATTTCTTATAAAATAATCAAATAAATTATTTTTTAAGTTACAAACATGTTAAAAATGAATATCCATTATTTCAAAATACTCATTTCATAGGTTACAATCGAATTGGAAAACTTTTTTCGGGATATACCTGCTATGTAGACGCATCCCATAGCTCAGATTGTAATAAATTTTTGGTTTTCGGTAATGACAACTACTTATTAAAGTAGTTTCTTGGTAATGAGGCGTCATTATTATTTGCCTACATTAATAAGTACTCAATAGAATAATAGCACAGTAATACTGCAATCACGTGGATGAGTTGGCTAGAGCGCCGGATTAACAACCAGAAGGTTGTTGGTTCAACCCCATTCTAAAGCTGTTAGTTGTTTATAACAAAATGTCTAAAAAGATATTTTAAACTAAAAAGAGTTTTTGTCGCTTAGGGTGCTATGTGCGAGATGGTGCACTGAGTAAGACGTTAGTCATTACAAACGAATGGTTGGTTAGTTTGTGTCCAAGTTCGAGTCTCACTGACGGCAAAATTTTTTTGTTTTTTTTTATTTTTGTTTTCGTTTAGGTACATATTTTTGAGTATCCCTAGAGTCAAAAAATAACTACATGAATTTGTGGACAAGTCGAACAAAAATAACTAGTTATTCAGGCAAAAAATAAGTAGTTTATTTTTGTTTCCAATTATACCTGCTAGCTTACCAGGAAAGCAAAGTTTTTGCTGGGTATTTTCCTATACTCAAAACAAAACCTCAGATATTGTTTATTTCGATTCGAAGAGTACATCATTCGAAATTGTATTTTAAATACATTGATTTTCGAAAATACTTCCTCTTCAATCGAATTTTTTTTTTTCAAATAATAATATTAATGATTTTAAATTTTCAAAAAAAAAAAAAAAAAAATGAGAAAAACATTTTTTGAAATATTATTGTGAGTATTTTGTTACATTTTAGAATCATTTTTTTTTTTAAGAAAAAATTTTTCGGAAAATTTATTTTTTTGTTTTTTTTTTTTTTGATTTTTGTGTAAAAGTCTGTTTATTTAGTTAAAATTATTTTTTAATATTATTCATATCATTTATCATTTGCTTAGTTAAAAATTCCAATTTTAATAAATTTAGTTCATTCAAAGAAAAAAATTTTTAAGCAATTTCTTGAATGTAATATAAACTCGATAATTCGGTAATCCGGACGGAATTTCCTAATTTTCCTCTCCATAACTCTATAATCCGGATTAAATAATAAAAAGTTCTTTCTTATTAAAATTTTAATAAAACTTGGAAAATACAATAAGAAATGATATAATTATTATGTTAATTCTGAGTTGATTCTGGTAGTATTCCTTCATTTTCAGTTAATGTTTGTTCCAAAAATTCTTCAGTAAAAAGAGTACAAATAGGTTTTTTTTTTTTTAGATAAAAAACTTAAAATATGAAATGTTATTTGACGAAAAATTTGAACTTGATACTTGAAAGAAAAAACATTTTGCAATATGGTTGCTCCAACAATATTATTTTCACCACAATAATATATTGTCATCGCAAACATCGTTATTGATAAATATGATTTATATTAAAAACAATAATATTTTCAATACCTAAAAGTATTATTGTGTTTGTAATTTGAATTAACAACAAAATGTTTGTTTGTATTTTCGACAATATACATAATTATTAAATATACTGAATTTGTATTTAAAAAAATGAATTAAAATTAATTATTTTAATTAAAATTAAACAAGATATAAATATTTCATAAAAGTGTTTTAGATTGTGAAAATATTTTATATGCAAAATACGTAAAGAAAAAAACCCAATAAGTTATCTTCGAAGTGCTCAAAATGAAAAAAAAAATTGAAGAAGGACCTTCAAAATTATTTATGAAAAGCGTTTTGGAAAATATAGAATTATTTCAGCACTACCTTTACATTAAGTGTCATATCTTAAACCTGTTATGGTTGTTCATATTGGAACGTATGAAGACGACATTTCATTGTTTGGTATTATTCACTACATTTTTAACAGAAATAATTCTTATAGTTTTTGTAACCAAAGACTTTTAAATCATGAATTTGAATAGCAGTCCAAGCTTTTCGCATAAAATTTGAGGACATATATTCCATTGTTAATTAATATAAAAATAAAAAAATATGGTTGCAGATCAAAAATTTTTGTATTGTGATTCAACCATATTATTGCTGTGTAAATGAATCAAGTACATATGCTACAAAAATATGTTTGCAAATCAGCAATATTTTTATTGCGATTAAACCATATTTTTGTTGTATACGTGAATCAAGTGTATACACAACAAAAATATGGTTGCAGATCAACAATGTTTGTATTGTGATTCAACCATATTATTGCTATCTGCAAGATCAAGTACATATACAACAAAAACATATTTTTGTTTTGTTTAAACCATATTATTGTTATATACACAATATCAAGCCAATATTTCAACCAGTATATGGTTGCAACGTAAACATTTTATGGTGATACATCCAACCATAATATAATTTACAGACAACCATAAGCTTCAACCATAGTATAACAGTATTCAATTATGGTTTGCGTGTAAGATGTAAAACACTTACATAAAAGATATATTTTAATAGAATTTTTTAACAAAAGTCGAGCAGAAAAAAACCTGAATAAACCGGATAATTCGATAATCCGTATTGGTATCAGCAATAATTATTTAAATTCTCGAGTTTATACTTTGTCTGTTTTTTAATAATAAATGAGATTTTAAAAATCAAATTTTCAGTAAAAAAAAAAAGAAAATTTCAGTTCTTCAAAATCTTAACCTATATGTTATTTGTTATACGTATAACAATATAATTCAGATAACACACACTTGCATAGCTAATCTTAAATTTTATTCAATTTCTAAGAATCAATTTCATAATGTGTTTTTTATTATTTTCTTTAATGTTCTTTTAGCTTTAGACCTGAAAATTAATAATATAACTCTTTTTTATAAATCCAAACAGTTTCTGTTCTTAGCACTTTTTTTCTATCATCTTTTTTATCTTTAGTACTTTCTAGCATTTTTCTTGGTAAGTTCTAGCACTTTTTCCCACTTAGGTTTTGACAACACTGACTAAATCCAACCAGTAGCCGTCAATATCCAAAGTAACGTGAATATTTAGACGAAGGCCATAAACTTACCAAAGGGTTTCCACGTTAGATTGTTCGGCAAGTTAGTGGAATTAATAGATTATTGAGAAAACAGAACACAGACGAAATCTCTGATCATCTCTAGGAAGTTGATGGTTTAAATTTTTATTAAATCGATGAGGATGATGTTCTCTTGGTTACCTGTAAGCAGAAAAAGGCGGCAAAAGGCGTATTTAATTCGGATGTTTATGACACAGAAATGTTGTGTAGGAATGTAGGTTTACAAGCATTCCACTCGCCGAAAAACATACTTTCAACTTACGATGTAAAAGTCAAGCCATCGAAAGTATTGCTACTTCGGAGCAAGCACGTTCACTCAACTTAACCCGTGTCTCTTGCTAATTGTGCATTAAATGCGATTCCCAAATCGGTGAATCTCAATTATCACTCTCCAACTTCTAGTGAGGACTCATTAAGGCCAAAGTTCAAAAATACTGGCTGTGTAATCAGATACCTTTCACCAATCAAGTCACCCAATAAAAATGCATATGTCAAAGGGAAAGTGATTACAACATTCAAAAAGTCGCTCTTAACGAAAAATATATGGAGGAGAACATTTTAAGGGCTCTAGTTGATCTTGCATTTGATGACGTCAAGAGCAAAATAATCAGGTGTGGTAATGAGAAGGCTGTTAACATTTTGAACAACTTAACCCATTTAGGACCAAAATGCTATAGTCTTATTTTTAATTATTATTTAATATTATTAAGTGTTTAAAATACATATTTTGAAAAAAAAATATCTTTTTGTCAAATAATAAAAATGACTGATTTAAACGATTAAAAAGTTGATATTTCGATGTGCATGATAAGAAGCATTCCGGCACGATTCTTTGCAAGATCAAGACTCGTATCATATAAAAAAAGTGCTTCCAGAATCCTTGAGGGAAGATCAAACAACAATTCACAGATGTTTAAAATCCAAAAGCATGAAAATTAGGTACCAGACGAACTAAAGCCAAATTATATTTCAGCGCAACAAAACATTGTTCTTTCTGCATCAAATTGTTAAGGTCGATGGCAAGTGGATACAAAGCGCAAAAGATTGTATTGAAGCCCTGACGAACAGAAAAATTGTGTCATCTATTATGAGTCGCAAAAACCGATAAAAATTAATAGGGACAACTGTACCGAACACAAATGATCGGTTTGAATAGAGCATTGAAAGATACACGGCCAGAATATGCCACCAGACACTAACATTTTCCAACATGATAGTTCTCGGTCTTATATTGCTCTTTCAGTTAAAAACTAGATAAGAATAAAAAAAACGACTAATACAGTAATTAAAAAGAATCAATTGTTTCATTTAAAGTACTTTTCAGTTTGCCCCTGTGCAATAAAATTATTATCTACTTTGCAATTGAATGGACAGAATAAATATATTAATGTGAATAGTGTGTCTTTATATTTGTAAAATTATTGCAATTTTTTTCGTTTATTCCTGCTATTAGTTTTTTTTTTTTTAGTTTTTGCCAAATGAATTATTTAATCAAAGTACAGCTGTTAGTTTTACCAACTCCCGCCCTTTGAAATATAAAGGTATAAAATTGTAATATATCGTATTAAACTCAGTCAACCATTCATTCATTTATCCTTATACAGATATGTATGAGTATTGTAGAGAGCAATCTAATACCAAAGTAATACATACATAGTTAATTCCCCTATGAATATTGTAAAAGTCTTTGCTATTTATTATAGTTTCGTTTTTTTTTTTTTGTTTATTATTATTTCTATTAAAGTTGACTTGTCTTTATTATAAGTTTGTACGAAGAAAACTCATATAGAAAAAAATTATTTGTAATAATTTTTATTTTGTAACACATACATACATAACAAAATTCTTACATATTTCATGAATCATTTTATTACTAAACAGATGATTAAACAAAATTAAAGTAACAGGAAAAGCCCATGAAAGTTTAAGTGTATTTGTAAGAGTATACATACATACACAGATAGATACTTATGAGCCTAATTTAAGGATAGAAATACAATAGAATTTATGTATTTCAGAAATATACTTCAAAAGATTATTCTTAATTATTACATTTGCCTTTAATCAATAATATATACATACATACAATACATACATACATACATACATACATACATAAGTATCTAAGTAGTAATTAACAAGATAGTTTAATAAAACTTTAACCCAAAAACAATCAACCACTATTCAATCTTATCAGAGGCTCTTGAGATAAAAGACAGTAAAATTAAAATAATTCTAATTAAAATTGATGACGTCATTTTACATTCAGTAACAATCAATGATAAATGATCATTATTATAACGTTATTTAAATTAATATATTCAGCATTTTAAAACCAAAATTGAAGAAAAATATCTCAATACTAAAATTGATTAATTTTACCTTAAGTACTTTCATATATAAATAAATCAAAACAATTTTCTTTAGAAATTGAAATACTTATTCAAATAAAGTACCTCATCTGTAGGAAACAATCATATAGATTAGCACTTTAACACAATTTGGTATGAAGACAAATAAATTCAATAATCGTTTCCCCTAAAAATGAAATGAATTTTCATTTTCAATTCAAGATAAATTTCTTTATTTACTTGTGTACTTATGTTATCCTGAAAGGAAAATTATTATTATCATTATTCTTTTATTTCAATTTCATTCCCTTCTTACACCAAACAGACAGACGATGAAGAACAAGTAGACGTAGGAAAAGAGAAATACACTTAAAATGTTAATTTCCATAAGATGATGATTACGCCAAGTTGTGTACAAATTCAATGAATATTATGAATAATGACAAGAAATATAAAATATAAAAAGCTACATATAAATATCGTAGACTTGGTTGCCAGATTTAAATCTTGAGCTTTGTAAAAGAAGACAATAATCCCCTCTATTAAAGCATATAACTCCCATTCCTCAATTCTATTTGAAAGATTTTTAAAATATTTTTGAAAATTACACTTAATGGATGCTGGTGGTCTCTGAGGGATTTTGGTCATATTTGACCACATTCCTTTCTTGTCACTCATATGGACCATATGGAAAATGAAGACAATAATCCCCTCTATTAAACAATATAACTCCCATTCCTTAATTGTATTTGGGATATTTTTAAAATATTTTTGAAAATTACACTTAATGGATGCTGGTGGTCTCAGAGGGATTTTGGTCATATTTGACCACATTCCTTTCTTGTCACTCATATGGACCATATGGAAAATGAAGACAATAATCCCCTCTATTAAACAATATAACTCCCATTCCTTAATTGTATTTGGGATATTTTTAAAATATTTTTGAAAATTACACTTAATGGATGCTGATGGTCTCTGAGGGATTTTGGTCGTATTTGGCCACATTCCTTCCTTGGCATTCATATGAACCAATAGAAAATAAAGACAATAATCCCCTCTATTAAACAATATAACTCCCATTCCTCAATTGTATTTGGGATATTTTAAAAAAATTTTTGAAAATTACACTTAATGGATTCCGCTAGTCTCTGAGGGATTTTGGTCATATTTGGCCACCTCCTTCCTTGTCACTCATATGGACCATATGGAAAATGAGGACAATAATCCCCTCATTAAAGCATATAACTCTCATTCCTCAATTTTATTTGGGATATTTTTAAAATATTTTTGAAAATTACACTTAATGGATGCTGGTGGTCTCAGAGGGATTTTGGTCATATTTGACCACATTCCTTTCTTGTCACTCATATGGACCATATGGAAAATGAAGACAATAATCCCCTCTATTAAACCATATAACTCCCATTCCTCAATTGTATTTGGAAGATGTTTAAAATATTTTTGAAAATTACACTTAATGGATGCTGATGGTCTCTGAGGGATTTTGGTCGTATTTGGCCACATTCCTTCCTTGTCACTCATATGGACCATATGGAAAATGAGGACAATAATCCCCTCTATTAAACCATATAACTCCCATTCCTCAATTGTACTTGGGAGATGTTTAAAAAATTTTGAAAATTACACTTAATGGATGCTGATGGTCTCTGAGGGATATTGGTCATATTTGGCCACCTCCTTCCTTGTCACTCATATGGACCATATGGAAAATGAAGACAATAATACCCTCTATTAAACCATATAACTCCCATTCCTCAATTGTATTTAGGATATTTAAAAAAATTTTTTGAAAATTACACTTAATGGATGCTGATGGTCTCTGAGAGATTTTGGTCGTATTTGGCCACATTCCTTCCTTGTCACTCATATGGGCCATATGGAAAATGAGGACAATAATCCCCTCATTAAAGCATATAACTCTCATTTATCAATTGTATTAAGAGATTTTTAAAAAATTTTTAAAATTTCACTTAATGGATGCTGGATGCAGTTTGAACATAATAGTTTTTAACATATGTTTCACAATACACAGTGGGGCACAACCTAAAGTTTTTGAAAATAATATTATAACTTCTAATCTGCTAGTTGGATTCACATAGGCGTAGAATAGGAATATAAAATTTTAAGTTTAGAAGGAGGATTTTACATATCCCTCAGAAACGGGGCTATTAGGGTAAAAATTTTAAAAAATCGTATAAAAATATTGTTCTATATATTGAAAAAACTGGACCAAGATTTAACAAAACAGCGATAAATTTATAGAGTTATTGGTTTTTAAAGTTAAACACTTTTTCTATTTTTTCAAAAAGTTAAAACCGTGAACAAATTTGCGGATTTTTCAAAACTAAAGAAAAAAAAATAAAATAGATATGTTCAAATGGCTCCATATGGTCCATAGTTACGAAGACCTAAGAAAAATTTGTGGGCGTTCTTTCATGGAATAAACGATATATATATACTATATGCATAACTGTAAAAAAATTAAGACCTGATAGAAAAAAAACGTAAAGCGGATTCTTGTTCAGCACCTCAAATTCCATTTAGTTCACCTATTTTTATTTAAGGGAGGCTTTTTCTACCGACCTCTGTAATTTGTTCGTGTAGCTAATTTCAAAGTAGCGTAGTTTTCGTTCTGTAAATTTTGATACCCTACACCATAGGTGGTTGGGGTATTATGCGTTTGTGTTGATGTTTGTGAGGCATAGAAAAATGTATCCAACATCCACCTTAAAGTATAACAGTCGACTTAGAATCACTTTTTAAATCGATCTAACGATTTCCATCTGTCTGGAGGGCTGGCTAGCTTTATTTTACCTAGCCCCCATACAAATGTCCCCCCGGAATTGAGTTTAAACACTCAAAAATGCTTTAAAAATAAGAATATTTTAATGAAGTTCGGTGCAAAGAAGTCCTGTATAAGTATCAATCTTTGTACCAAATATTATGAAGATCGATCCACAATTGACCATAGCTCCCATATAAACCTCTCTTCCGAAAATCACTTTAACGTGCATAAATCCCATGCGTATGTTAGTATCAAGTTAATATTCGACACAAATAAGTTTTATGTAAGTAGAAACAACTTTATCAAATTTTATGAGAATCGGTCCATAATTTACCATAGCTCCCATATAAACTCACTTCCAGGATTCGCCCTAAAGTGCATAAAATCATCTAGATTTGCCACAGGTGTAATATAAGTCCCCTACCCGAATTTTTATGCTCGTACACATTGGAGTATGGTATCATATAGTCGGTCTTGACCGACTATATCTTTCTCGTTTTTTTTTTAACTATAAATATATCCTAACGAAATTTTCACTGATTGTTAACTTTGTTATTTGAAATGACTTTGTAATTTTTAAATTTTACCCATAAAGTCCATATTTGTTGCATGTCGGGAAAAATCCGGTGGCTAACTCTTCAGAGCACATCAGAGTTTCCAAAACTGCATTCTGTTTGTAGATGAAATCTTTGGAATTTTAGAACATATGTATAAGCTAAAGTCAAAATTTCAATATAAATTATATCAAATTTGGTAGGACCTGTAATTAGACCCGTTGGGTGATTGGGCACGTTTTCAGTTTTAAAATCATCTCCGTAAAGATACCTTTGAGAAAGATATGCAAATATTGTATGTTCTTAAAGAAAATTTAATTTTAGAGAAGAAAAGAATTTAGACACTTTTTCGGAACAAAAAAAGTCATAAGAATATCGACTTAAAATTTGCTTTTTGAAAGATAATTTTATTCTTCAATTAATTACACAAAACTCTAGCAAAATCGATCGGAAAGTTTGGGCTATATATGAAAAATACTGGAAAAAGATCTTACAAAGTTTAGGTAGTTGAAATTTCCAATACAAATAACTCAAAAATGAGAGATAAATAGCCTGATAGAAAAAAATGGAAAGCAGATTCTTGTCTTATATTATCAAGAGCTATAAGAAGATATAAGAATCTCTAAAATCGGATAAGAAACAAAAATTCGGCTAGTGGTTAAAATTTTCTATGTCAGAACTAAACCACAAATTATAAACTCCTCTGCTACGCCATGTGAAATTTTATGTAAATCTCATCAGCCGATTGGAAGTTACAGATTTATTTCCAAAAATTTTCGATTCTGCCTCACCGTGCATTATCGCGAATAAAATGCGTTCGCCTGTCCAGGAATTTGCTATCGTTTCTTCGATTATTATTCATTTCGAAATAGATGATTTGGAAAAAAATTTAAAATTACACCATTATAATTTTAGGGGGAAATTTGATTCGTAATAAAGGTGAATATGTAAAGAATTCCATATCAAAGGTTCTATTTGCATTAATGTAAATATAAACAAAGTAGAGTATTATATTCGGCTGTGCCGAATCTTATATACCCTACACCCGGTTTGAGATGTGTTATATCCCAACAAAAAATTTGCTTTCCTGGTAATTGGAAACAAAAAAAATTTACCATCAGTGAGTTTTGAACTTGGGCACAAATTAACCATTCGTTTTTAGTAACTAATGTCTTACTCAGTACACCATCTCGCACTTATTTTCCTAAGTGACAAAAACTCTTTTTAGTTTTAAAATATCTTTTTAGACATTTTGTTATAAAAAACTAACAGCTTCAGAATGGGGTTGAACCAACAACTTTCTGGTTGTTAATCCGGCGCTCTAGCCAACTCATCCACGTGATAGCAATATTACTGTGCTATTATACTTTTGAGTACTTATTAATGTAATACAGAGTAGGCAAATAATAATGACGCCTCATTACCATGAAACTACTTTAATAAGTAGTTGCCATTTACTGAGATGAAAATACGTTATATTGGATGTAATTAAAAATATATTTACGTATACTCTACCTATGTGAACACCAAAAACTTTAAATAATTTGCATTTTCACACAAAGTTGAAATAAAATCAAGATTTTATAAATCCTTATAGTATTATATATTATGGTATGGGTTTGTTTGTTTGTGTATCAATCAAGTCTAAAAGGCTGAACCGATTTTCACGAAATTAGACACACAGATAGTACCAGTGCCAGAGGTGGTTATAGACTTTGTTAGATCCCGATTGGACGTCACAGCCGCATTTTACGCCTGCTTAAAAAAAATCTATTTTTTCAATTTTACACCTTATTAATGAAGCTATTTATATGAAATTTGACGCACAGATAGTGCTTGCATTATAGAATTGTTATAGGTTATGTTGGACCTAGATGGAATGCCTCTCCCATATCTTATGCCCACTTTTTTAAAACTTTCTCACGGATGAGCCGATTAGCTTAAAATGGATCGGAGCAGGTGGTGTAGTACCCCCACATAAAGCAAATATTCATTACGACATATCTAAGAAACTATTACATTTAGAGCCCTCAAATTTCGTGTGAACCTTTATCCTATCATGTCGTACCGATGAAATGAAAATAGGACGGTTAGGTCCAGGGGGAGTGTTAGCCCCCATACAAAGAAAAAATTAATTTTCTCATCTAAAGCACTATTACAGTGAAAGTCTTAAAAAAAATTAAAATTAATTTTCATATCAAATTTCGAATAGGGTGGATAGGTCAAGTAATTCCCATATAAAGCAAATATTAGTTATCGCATTAAATAGGGTAGCGAAGAGCACCGGTAAAAGCTATTAAATAACAAATTTAATACTTTGGAATTTTACAAAAGTTCGCACATATTTAAGGAAGATATAATCATTTCGATGCAGAAAAATATTTTATAAATTTAAGACAATATTAAATTACTGATTAAAAAAAAAACCGAAAACATTTATGATAGATTTATGTAAGAATGAGTTCCATAGCTTATATAGGAGCTTCTAAAAATCTAACAACTCATTTTGACCTATAACTCGGTTGTCTATTTAGTTCATTTTTTCAACACAAAAATTCTTAAAAAAATGTCCGATTTTTTCTGTGAAAGAACGAAGTCTCTAGATTACATAGGTGCCTCAAAAAGTTAAGAAAAAACCAAATATGCCTTAGTTTATTGTTGTTGTTTTTTTTAGTACCCATGAAAACAACAACTATAAGGGATGCAGTCATTAAATAAATAAAAAAAAACAAATTTGCCAATAACTCGGTTGTTTATAAACCGATTTGGTTGATTCAAAAAAGCGAAATTCAAGAAAAATATTTGTGATCGATCTATATAAGAACCAAGTCCGTAGCTTATTGAAGAATTGGATATCGGTGAAAAATGCGTTTTGGACCCACTGAGTTCATTTCTTCAGCAGAAATATTCAGAAAAAATTTTCACGGATCAATAAGTCCGTGACTTTTCGAACTTATCTCGTAGTTATATGAAATGCAACGCTATTCCCATCAAGTACCACCTGTTAATAGACTACTGTCAAATTTTGAGCAAGTGTCGTCATTTTTCGAGGTCCCTAAAATAGACATTTTTTTGGTCAATAATTTCACCGAGCCATTTTTTTAGGTTTGGAAATAGGAAGTAGTCACTAGGGGCTAAATCCCGAGAATATGGCGGATGAGGTACCAATTCGTAGTCCAATACATAGAGTTTTGCCATTGAGACTGCAAACGTGTTTATGGTCTATTGAGAGCAACATCTTGCATACAACTTTCTTAAACCCAGCTGATCATTTAAAATCGAAACCACGCTGCCATATAAAAGGCCTATGGCATCAACAATCTCACGCACTTTTACTCTTCGGTCAGCCAACACCATATCATGGATTTTTTAGACATTTTTGGGTCTACTGACCTCAATTGGCCTTCCAGAACGTTCAGCGTCATTTGTACTTGTGCGACCACAACAAAACCACTTTTTTATCATTGAAATCGATGGTGCAGAGTCCCCATAGTATTTATCGAGCTTTTCCTTGGTTTGATTGATGGTTTTTTTTTCTCAAAAAATAATGTTTAATGAGCACTCGAAATTCAGTTTTTTCCATTTTTAGGAAAATACACAAGGTTGTATGTTTTGAACAGCTGTTAAACGCAAAGTAAATGACAACAATTGCTCAAAATTTGACAGTAGTCTGTTAACATGTGGGACTTGATGGGAATAGTGTTGCATTTCATATAACTATGAGGGAAGTTCGAAAAGTCACGGACTTATTAATCCGCCCTCGTATCTTTCGAAATTTTTTTTATTCGCCTCTACATTTCCATTAGCAAAATCTGTTTTGACAAAAATGTGTCGTTTTAAATTATCAATGACATTTCACTTAAATTTATGGTCTCGATCAATTATACTTATCGCAAAAGAAATGCAATTTTTGCGTAATTTTCAAAAAGTCCATAAAATTTTATTGCTCCTTCGATTTTATTGTGTAAAATAACAACAACAAAAAAAAACGAAGTTCAAGCAGTAAACCATGGTATTCCATATGAAACTGTAAATGTGCTTCGCGAAAAACTGACTTTTTCAAAAATATTCGCTCTTGTTTTCCAAACTTTGAGACTATCTACTGCATTGACTATTTCGGGCACATCAACGTGATATATCTCAAAATACGCATAATTACAACAAGTATTAATCCCTGTTTCAAAATTTGTATACCATTGGAGGTCGCACAGACCCCGCCAAAAAAAAAACAACAAATTTAAAATTTAAAAATGTAAAAAGAAGGTGTAGAATTTATGCACAAAGTCCGAACAAAAAGTGTAGATAAATGGGAAAAGTTTAAGAAATTTTTAGCCCTTTTTCAAAGTTTTTATAATTTTTTTTTTTTTTTTTGAACTTTGAACAACAATCATGATTATAAAATGAAACCTATGGTGCTAAAATTTTGCACTCTATAAGCTTAAAGCCTTGTAAGTTCAGATCTGTAAACAGTTTGTTTAAAATACTTTTACCACAAGACTAATTAAGGATTTAGTTCAGTTTTAGTCAGGTTACAAATTTTTGATAATGGCCCATATATATCATATATCTGTGTTATTGGGATGGCCTTCACAAACGCCATTTAAACCATTTTTAAGTCGAAAAAAAACTCAAAAAATTATTTTTAAACATATCTCCGATCTTGCTGAATTTCAATATATTATATATATTACAGTTAACGGTGGTCTTCATAAACATCATTTCAATCCACGGAAGGACGACGGACAGACGAACGTCTTCCTATCGACATCATTTATTATAAGGATGCAGAAAATATAAACTTTTTTGCCAAACTTATATTTACCCTTTACACCTATGGAGCATAAAAAAAATATTATATTATTGGAAGATGCATGATTGTTTTCCTTTTAAAAGCAATATAAAAAAGATTAAGAATGCTGATTAAGTAGCTAAATGAATTAAACTGTTTTTTACAAAGGAATGCCAAAGACTTATGGCCTGTTTATAAAGGGTGATTCAAGTAGAGATACTTTTTTCAATAGCCTTTTTTTGACAAATCACGTGTGAGTCGTGTCATGCTGTCATGTTATTTTTGTTTAGTATTGTTTGGCATTTCATAATGGAAAGACTTACGCCTGAACAACGTTTACAAATCGTTCAACTTTATTGCGAAAATTCACGTTCTGTGAGGAATGTGTTTCGTGCACTTCACTCAACTTATGGTAAACATAATCGGCCTACTGAGCGTACTATTCGCAACACCATCACCCATTTTGAGACCCAGCATTCATTATTG
Organism: Protocalliphora azurea; assembly: GCA_932274085.1. Lineage (NCBI taxonomy): Eukaryota > Metazoa > Arthropoda > Insecta > Diptera > Calliphoridae > Protocalliphora > Protocalliphora azurea. Next base: position 33,809,042 of record OW026520.1, on the reverse strand, counting down.
GATAATATTCGACCGAATAAACCACGTCCAGCACGCTGTGAAGAAAATATAGCGGCCGTAGCTGAGAGTGTACACGAAGACCGTGGAGAGACGATTCGCCGCCGTTCGCAGCAATACGGACTGACGTATGGAACCACTTGTCGCATTTTACGTCGAAATCTTAAATTGAAAGCGTACCAAATACAGCTTGTGCAACAACTATAGCCGCTCGACCTTCCCAAGCGATATCGTTTCGCTCTATGGGCTCTTAAAAAGTTCTAAGAAGACCCGACGTTTTCGAGTCAAATTTTGTTCAGCGATGAGGCTCATTTCTGGCTCAATGGGTATGTAAACAAACAAAATTGCCGCATTTGGGATGAAGAGCAACCTGAATAGATTCAAAAACTGCCACTTCATCCAGAAAAAATAACGGTTTGGTGTGGTTTGTGGGCCGGTGGAATCATCGGTCCATATTTCTATTTCCGTCAATGGCGACCGTTATCGTGCCATGATAACCGACTATTTTATGCCTGAAATTGAAGCTCGTGATCTCGGCGACATTTGGTTTTAGCAAGACGACGCCACTTCCCACACATCGCATCAATCAATGGATTTATTGAGAGAACACTTCGGTGAGCACATAATTTCACGTTTTGGGCCGGTCGATTGGCCACCAAGATCGTGTGATATCACACTGTTAGACTTTTTCCTGTGGAAATATGTAAAGTCTAAAGTTTATGCGGACAAACCCGCTTCGATTCAGGCCTTCGCCACTTACCAGTCGCAATGCTCGAACGAGTCATCGAAAATTGGACTCAACGGATGGACCATCTGCGACGTAGCAACGGCCAACATTTGATAGACATAATCTTCAAAAAAAAAAAAATGCCAAAGAATGTTCTTTCAAATGATAATAAACATTCCTCATTAAATTTGAATTTTCTGTGTTTTTTTCTTTAAAAAAAAAAGTAGGGAACCTCGAAATGGATCACGCTTTACAAGACATGGTACAGATTTAGACAAGCGAGTGGTACCCAGACGAGAGTTTTTCTAAAGTACTCGTCTATCTTGCACTCTCTTACGTTATTTTTTTGCTATTGTCAAATGTTATTGTTGCCATTATGTTTAATTTTTACATGTTGTAAAATCATGATTTTTGAACAAAAAATTGGCAACCCTTAAATATAAACAAAAACAGCTGTTTTTTGTTTACTTAAAAATGTTGTGTGCGGAAAATATTACAAAAATAAATTTGCATATGTAAAAACTAAATTACAAACATATTTTTTTAATTAACTATAATATTTCCATCAGTGACAAATTATTTTAGCGAATCGAGTGATTCTAGTAAGAGTGGTGTTGGCGACACACGTATACATATGTCGCAGAAATGTTCGTGACACATTAAATGTGTTAGATTTGCCAGAGGCCAGAGCGGTATGTTTATAAAAATTTTAAAGATAACTTTTAAAAATTTGTTATATTTATAGTTTTATCAACGCATTTCGCGTTAACAAAGAAATTTTTTCAATGTTGCTTGCTGAATTAGAATTTAGTTATAGGATTAAAGCTTCACGTTTAAATTTTACCGATTGTGTGTGTTTGAGATTAATGACATTTGTAAATGCGTTAATAAAAAAACCACAAAATGTGTACAAAAAAGTCAGTTCTTACGTTTTTACTCACAAAAACACAACACATGCCTTACAAAAATGAAAAATAATTTTTTGCGCTCATTTCAACAAAAATTTTGAGTGACATGGATTAAGGCCATTAAGTTTTCGAAGAAAGTTCAGAATTGTGCTCAAAACTACTTAATTAGTTTTTTGTCTTTTCTTACTGCCTGTTTTTATAACACGAGAACAAAAACGACTCGTCTAACTTACATTTAAAACAAAAACAAAATTTTAAAATTTGTTTTTGTTTTAAATGTTAGTTAGACGAGTCGGTTTTGAGCTCGTGTTATAAAAACAAACATTTAAAAAACAAAAAAAAAACTCTGATTCATCTGGCAGCTATAAAAGAGAATACAATAACAAATAACTAGTCTCCCTACAAGTACATAGTTCAAAACGAATAGTATAACTACTACACGTATTTGTTCTTGTAAACACTCGAAAATAGAAATAGAAGATAAATATAAAATAAAATAACTTTTTCATCTTCTGACATTAAAAATTACTATACAAACATATTCAACAAAATGAATAAATACTATAAAAAAATATAAAGAAATCTCCCTATTTCCTTTAACAATCTCCCATAGAAATAATAAGGAAAATAATACTTCAAAATATTTGTAAAATGATAAAATATGAAAGAAAATTTAAATAATATACATTAAATGTAAATTGGTTTACAAATGCGTACAAACATTACTGCACTTTTAAACCACACAATTTACACATGGCGAAGAAGGACGAATGCTATAGCTGACTGGTGGCTGGGCATAGTCAAAAGAAAAAGGGGAGATCAAAATGATGTAAAGAAAATATGCGTAACATTAGTAACAAAATAATAAAGAGAAGCAGGGGGTTTATACATATATATATATACATATATATAGTAAAGAGGTATTGAGCATTAAATACTAACATACATATATATAAATGCAGATGCAGTAAATAGAAAAACAAATAATGTAAGATGTTAAACAAAATACAGCTGGCTGCCTGACTGGGTGACTGGCAAGTAAAACATTCAAAATAAATAATAAAAATAAATAAATGAAGCAAAATACTCATAATAGTTGGACTCCAAACAAATGGGGAGCTTTAAACATGAAAATAAAAATATCTACAATATTTATATATAACTAAAATCCACAATTATGACTTACAAGAAATAAAAAATAAAAATAGTCCCATAATGCATTCATAATATATAAACTAGTATGTAACAAGAGAGGGGGATAACTAACACATCGTCCGTCAGCCTCTTCGTAATCATAAATATAACGTAATACAAGATAATGAATTTTTGTAATAAACTATAAAATGAAATAAGAGATTTAATGTGATCATACATAAATATCTATGAGAATTTATAGTTTGTCTACGTGAGAATTTCAAAGAAAACAAAAGCATTAAATAATTTCTAACATTTAATTGCAAGGAAATTTTAGTTAGAATTATTATAAAATATGTATAAAGCAATAATTATGAATGATATGTAAGATTTGAAAATAAAAGCATTAACATTTAAGTGAGATTTAAGATTATCGAAAATATTGTTACGAAATTATATTTGAATTAAAATATAACTGTTTTAACGGCTGGTTTCTATTAAAACAAAAACAAAGTTTAAAAAATTGTTTTTATTTACCATACATTTCTAAAATGGAATTTACCGTTTTCAAAAGAGAGAGAAACGCGTTAAAGTTCTCACGTTTATTACATTTTAAAAATATATGGTAAACAAAAACAATTTTTTAAACTTTGTTTTTGTTTTAATGGAAAATTTCACTTCTTCGACGCGTTTTCAAGAATAGACACCATTATATCTGTAGAAATTATTAACATAGCTGTAAACATTCAACATTGAATGAAAAGCTTTCACCATTGTTTGTAAAAATGGCAACACTAATGTTTAAGCTGCCTAGCATCGAAAGCTCTAGAATTCGAATATACCAGTTTGTCCGTTAAAATCATTGTAGAAATAGAGCTTTCGAGAAGCATCTAAATAGTAATACAGTGTATATAAATTGGCCGCGAGAACACCATTACGTGGGTATAATTTGAAGCAACGTTAAGTAAAGATAAATTAACTGCCTTGAAGTTGGCTGTATATTCTTATACATTATTAAAGTGTGCTGTATAAAGTGTGTAATTTAAGTGTGTGTGTATTAGAAAACATAGTGACTATTTAAGCTGTTGTTGTTGTACATTTTAAATAAAATAAAGAGTCGTTAGAACTTTTAAACTACTAAACTGCTTTTATTTGCAATCAAAAGTATCCGGTTTATTTAAAAGGAAATAAACCACAGTTTTTAAAAGGTAAAAACGTAATAATATTTAATATATATAATTTTTTGAAATTTATACAAGGGTATTTAAAAAAAGTATGTGACTTTTTTTATTTTCCATAGCAGCTAATCAAATGGTGAATAATATAGCAACTTGTTGGTACGTCTCATCCACGATTTTAGAAAAAACGGCCACACTTGGAAAATGTTGTTCTTTTTGTCAGCATAATAAACAAGTGCAAACATGATAAATCTTGTTTGCAAAAATCTATAAATTGGTCTACGAACAACACCTACTACTTTCGATTTAGTCTCCAGTAACCATTTTGGTTTGGCGAAAAAATATTTAATTCCTTAAGAAATCAAATATTTGGAATGTAATAAAAAAGGCCCGTCTTTAAACGTGAGGAAAAGTTTATTTTGCAAGGCCGCAGAAAGGGATTTAGCCCAGTTTAAGGAAACCAGTTCATCAGACACTCGCCCAACTTTTTGCCGAGACGGTCCAGAAAAAGTTCAGCGGCGCAGCGTTTTAAAAAGGCTCTTTAGCTGAAGTAATGTGCCGTTGAAGTCGAAGACTGGTTTCTTCCCGTATTGGTGGTGAGTGGTTAGGTTTGGGAAACTGGAAAACTTGTTTGCAGTATCCTAACTCAGAATAGGCGCTAATTTGGCCGCAGCTCGAATTGATTTCGAGTTGACGGCTACAGAAACAGATGGTTTCGCAGGTCCCTTGTCTGCGTAGGCCATGACAGCACTTGAGGTATTTAGCTTGAAATTCAAGTGCACCTCACCTTGTCGCTGCTTCTTTAATTAGAAGCTTTTTTTCGCATTCTGAGGGCTTCGGTTTCTTTTTACTTCCTCCTGCAGATTGTTAAACGCCAGTAGCTGCTCGCAGATTAGCTTGGTCCGGTGCCTCCACTAGATTAATCTGGGCCTCAGTAGCTTTCGATTTACCAACGCCACCGTGTTAATGAAATCTCCGGAGATTATTTGGCTTCCGAACCGTTATATCTTTATTCGAAATTTGGACAATCGGAAAAGGGTCAAGTTTTACAATTCCTCATAGGCAGGACTAAAATCGAAATCATGAATGAATGAACTGTTGAAATGTTGCCTACTTTTATTAGTAATAAGTTAGACTTTTGCATGATGTCCTCCGAGAAGCTTTACGCTGATGGACAACAACAGAACGCCTATGATCCCTTTAAGGGAGACACCAGAAAAAAGGACAAGGAACAACACGAACGAAAATGGTTAGCAGGCTACAAACGCTCTCTTAGGTACGTTAGGTCGTTGGACACCCGTGATCCTGCACCAATCTCCACTCGAGGCAAAGCAGTCGTTACCAAAGGTAATATCTCCACTCTTGTGGAACTTTGTCGTGAATAAAGTTATTTTTGAGATACCAAAGTGGTGCTCCTCATCAGGGGAAAATTTCTTTCCACGATAAGGGAACTCATGGAGTCTTACTGACATGGTCCAGGGAGAACGGTTTAGAAGTAAATCCCACAAAAACCGAACTAGTACTATTTACTAGGAAATATAAAGTTTCGGTTTTCAAATTACAACGACGTTTTTCAATAATTTCTACGCATTCATTTTAACCACTTATATTAGGCTTAGGTTAAAAACTATTATTGATACCATATTTTTTTCAATAAATAATTAATACGAGTACAAAAAAAAAATAATATAAAAGACATGCGGCATTTCAACTTATGATAAGCTTTTAATAATTTATCATATTGCGGAGATTTATGGTTTCCTTAAAAATTTTCCGTAACTGCGTCGAACGTTATTTAGGCTTCTTTTCTATTGTTTAATGTTAAAATTAATGATAGATTCTTTGTTTAATGGCATAGCTGTTCATTATGAATATTTTCGTTTGAAATATTAGCTAAAAATAAATTATTTTTTGTTTTAATTTATTTCTACTTAAAGAATATAATTGTGCTAAAATTTGTTAGTATTTTCTATAAAATGATTGTATTTAACAGTGTTGGGTTTTGAATAAAAAAAAATAATTATATGTTTTAAATTTAAAGCAAATAAATATAATTCAATTTAATATTGTTACGGAATTATACTTGAATTCAAATAAAACGGTTTTGACAGCTGGTTTAAAGTTAAATAATGCTTCTCAACCTTTCTCAATACTTCTCAACCTTTCTATTTATGTTAACAGCAGTTAACATGTCTGTAGAAATTATTAACATAGCTGTAAACATACAACATTGAATGAAAAGCTTTCATCATTGTTTGTAAGTATGGCAACACCAAATGTTGAAACTGTTAACATTAACATCGAAAGCTCTAGAATTCGAATATACTAGTTTGTCCATTAAGAACATTGTAGAAATAGAGATTACAAAAGGCATCTAGAAGGTAATGCAATGTATATAAATTGGCCGTGAGAACACCATTGAGTCAGTCTAATTGGAAGCATTGTTAAGTAAAGACAAATTAACTGCCTTGAAGTTTGCTGTATATTCTTATACATTATTAAAGTGTGCTGTATAAAGTGTGTAATTTAAGTGTGTGTGTGTTTGTATAGAACACATAGTGACTATTTAAATTGTTATTGTTGTACATTTTTAAATAAAATAAAGAGTCGTTACAAATTTTAAACTACTAAACTGCTTTTACTAGCAATCAAAGTATCCGGTTTATTTAAAAGGAAATAAACCACAGCTTTTAAAAGCTAAAAACGTAACAATATTTTTGGTGTTTGTTCCTTGTAAACAATCACCCAAAATTTAAAAATGTTTTTTGGGAGATTATTCATTTATTTTAGCATGAAGCAAAATAATAATTTTAAAGGGATTATGGGCGTCCTGTTGTTTTCCGTCAGCGTAAAGCTTCTCGGAGGACATCATGCAAAAGTCTAACTTATTACTAATAAAAGTAGGCAACATTTCATTCATTCATGATTTCGATTTTAGTCCTGCCTATGTGGAATTGTAAAACTTGATCCTTTTCCGATTGTCCAAAATGTACAACAATAACAGTTTAAATAGTCACTGTGTGTTCTATACACACACACACTTAAATTACACACTTTATACAGCACACTTTAATAATGTATAAGAATATACAGCCAACTTCAAGGCAGTTAATTTGTCTTTACTTAACAATGCTTCCAATTAGACTGACTCAATGGTGTTCTCACGGCCAATTTATATAAACTGTATTACTATTTAGATGCTTCTCGAAAGCACTATTTCTACAATGTTCTTAACGGATAAACTAGTATATTCGAATTCTAGAGCTTTCGATGTTAATGTTAGCAGTTTCAACATTTAGTGTTGCCATACTTACAAACAATGATGAAAGCTTTTCACTCAACGTTGTATGTTTACAGCTATGTTAATAATTTCTACAGATATGTTTAACTGCTGTTAACATAAATAGAAAGGTTGAGAAGTATTGGGAAAGGTTGAGAAGCATTATTTAACTTTAAACCAGCTGTCAAAACCGTTTAATTTGAATTCAAGTATAATTCCGTAACAATATTAAATTGAATTGCTTTAAATTTAAAACATATAATTATTTTTTTTTTTTTCAAAACCCAACACTGTTAAATACAATCATTTTATAGAAAATACTAACAAATTTTAGCACAATTATATTCTTTAAGTAGAAATAAATTAAAACAAAAAATAATTTATTTTTAGCTAATATTTCAAACGAAAATATTCATAATGAACAGCTATACCATTAAACAAAGAATCTATCATTAATTTTAACATTAAACAATAGAAAAGAAGCCTAAATAACGTTCGACGCAGTTACGGAAAATTTTTAAGGAAACCATAAATCTCCGCAATATGATAAATTATTAAAAGCTTATCATAAGTTGAAATGCCGCATGTCTTTTATATTATTTTTTTTTGTACTCGTATTAATTATTTATTGAAAAAAATATGGTATCAATAATAGTTTTTAACCTAAGCCTAATATAAGTGGTTAAAATGAATGCGTAGAAATTATTGAAAAACGTCGTTGTAATTTGAAAACCGAAACTTTATATTTCCTAGCAAATAGTACTAGTTCGGTTTTTGTGGGATTTACTTCTAAACCGTTCTCCCTGGACCATGTCAGTAAGACTCCATGAGTTCCCTTATCGTGGAAAGAAATTTTCCCCTGATGAGGAGCACTACTTTGGTGTCTCAAAAATAACTTTATTCACGACAAAGTTCCACAAGAGTGGAGATATTACCTTTGGTAACGACTGCTTTGCCTCGAGTGGAGATTGGTGCAGGATCACGGGTGTCCAACGACCTAACGTACCTAAGAGAGCGTTTGTAGCCTGCTAACCATTTTCGTTCGTCTTATTAATTGTCCTTTTTTTTATTTTAGCATGAAGCAAAATAATAATTTTTCTTAATAGCTAGCCCCCGATCGGGCGGTAGGGTTTTTAACTCAGTGGTATATCCACTAATAAATAAGAATTATATACAGTGGTGGCGTGATTTGAAATCACGAAACGTTTTGAAATCACGTCGACGATTTGCTTTTCTGCAAATCACGTAAATCGTGTAAATCATGTTTAAAATCCTTAAGAGATATATCGAAATCAAATTCACATTTTTTATCACACCCTAAAAAATTCATTTGCGAAAAATGCGGCGGATACAAAAATTAAATGTAAAAAAAGATAATCAGAATGAATTTACAAAAAAAAAATGTTGTATTTCATTGCTGATACCTTGAGTTCAATATCAATAGCGGAAAAAAATCTTTCTGTAATTTGTTTAAAAATGAAAAGCTGCCATGTAGAGCTACAATTATAAATTTATTACAAAAAGAATTCTTTCAATATATATTATTTTCAAAATATATTATTAAAAAAGCGAAATTCAATTGCACAACTGGCGATATTTGGAGTGCTGGTAAAAAGAGTTTTTTTCGGATATACCGCCCATGTAATAAATGAAGAATCTATAAAAAAAAAAAAGAGTCTTTCACATTATTATCCAAACGTTTTTTGAGTCCACACACTTTTTATATACATATTTAAAGAAATTTGAATAAAATGAAAATAAATATTATTCAATTTTAGAATATTCAAATTATAAAAGTTGAGTATCCGTTTGTAAATAAATACAAATTTTATTTTGGATTTAATAAAATATAAAGGGTGTGGAGATAAATACGTCTCACACAAATGTTAAATAAACAAAATTATTTTTTAATAAAAAAACTATATCAAACTTAAATTTTAAATAAAAAAATCAAAATATATTTATAAAACACATTAAAATATAAAATTGTAAAAAAAAATTTCAAATATATCACTCTATACATAAAATTTCTTTGAACAAAAATAGAAAACTTTAAGTGGTCCTATGGCCATAAGGAGCAGACATGAATCGGGTAAGCGGAAGAGTGGAAGTAGCCTAGGACTAGTAGATTCCAGAAATGTATGTTCTATGTCCAGATTCCATTTGTGATCAGAAATATATAATTTTGAAAAATGTATTTTTTCACTATGAAAATATGGAAAAATGTGGAATATTCAAGTGGCTCCAATGCACATAAGAAGTTGACATGAATAGGGTAAGCGGAAGAGAGGGAGTAGCTTAGGACTAGTAGATTCCAGAAATGTATGTTATATGTCCAGATTCCATCTAGGATCAAAGATAAGATATTTTTGAAAAATGTATTTTTTCACTATGAAAAATATGGAAATTCCACATTTTTGTCTGGACAAATGTAGAGTCGCGAAAGAAACGTGGCCTACCTACAACGAAAAACGCTCAATGCAACTCATTGGCTACAAAAGTAAAGACATCTCGAGACTAATAGCATTGTTTACAAGTCACTGGACGATCGGGAAACATGCAAGCAGACTTGGTCTCCCTTACAATGAATATTGTCGTAGTTGTGGTAATCGCGGGAAGGAGGAGACAGTATATCATCTTCTATGTGAATGTCCAACCTTGAACACAATCAGACATAAATTTCTGGGAAGGTACCAATTATATAACCTCTGTGAGATATCTGACACTAGGCTCAGTGACATCATTAAATATCTTAATGCTTAATGCTCAATAAACCCCAAATTCGGGAGTCACACATGTGGTCATTAAAGTAGATACTAAAAAAATTTCTTATATAAATCCAAATTGTTTAAATAATATTTATTAAAATCCAAGTGTTTTTAATTACTGGTATATCATAGGAACAATTTACAAAATTATTGAATTAGGCAGAAGTAAATCCATAAGTATCTACTAATATCGACCAAAAATCAAAATCCACCTGGACATTTAAATTTAATAGCATACCATTAAATATCATAAGAAAAACTAAAATTTGTTCTTTGGTTATTACAATTACATAGTTTCCAATGTGTCCTACCCATTTAGAAATATATTTTCCATTTTTTTTTTTAGCAATAAGCTTGAAAATCTTCTCTTGATCTATTGTACGAGGAATTTTTTACTTTTTCCTAAAATTTTATAGTTTTTCCTGAGAGTTTTAATAATGGTTCCAATTAGTTGGCCAACGAAAAAATTGCAATTTGATTACTTTGTAATTAAACATTCACTGATTTTGGGGATAATTATTTTACTGAAACGTTTCCGAACTGAAACGTTCAATAATGATTGCTTTTAATTTTTCTCCTGACTTTTTACTATTAACAGGTATTATGAGACACATTTCCACAACAGGAGTTGTACTACTAATTCTGCTTAACCATTTCTTTGTAAATATTTTTTTTCAAATATTGACCTTTTAGTCATCATGAGGGTTTCTAACTTTGGTATGCATTATCGAAATCTATCTTAGCAATCTTTAAGTATCGTATAAAACCTACAGGAAAATGATTTAATAATTTATCTTATCTTATGCTGATAATAATATCAGTACTTGGTGGGGTTTTCAATATGATAATGACTCCAACGCATCGATCAAAATAAAAATAACTTGTTCTTAAAAAAATTGTAATTGAAATTTTGGACCAACCAAGTCAATAACCTATTGAAACCATTCGATTAGATCTAAAAAGTCATATCATAAAAATATTCAGCAATATAAATCAGAATTTCAGAACAAATTACCAAATTCTTGAGAAAAATACTCCTTGAAGAACCTAGCGAAAATGTATTAATTCTTTGTCCCATAGAATAGAAACATGATTCCAAAAATATGTGGGACACATGAGACAATATTAAATTAAATATTAAAATAATCACGATTTTCTTATTGATTCTTGTTTTTAATCTTTAGTGTAGAACAAAGTTTGATTTGGTACCTATTTTAATGGCCAGGCTAATTTTCATAATTTGCTCATTTCAGTAGAACCTTAAGATTTTACCTATGTCTAATGAATTAGTTTGGTTAACCTGACATAACAAATAATCAAAAGAAAATCATTTGCAAAAACTATTAGATAAAAAATAAGGACTGTTATAAAAATTTTATGCCGTACCTATTTGTATTACCAAAAAAAAAAACGATTTTTCGGATTTCGCAGATTTAAACATTTTTATCTCAAATACCTGTTATCCAATTTAAATCTTTTAAACGGCATTAGGAAGAAAAGATTTTACCCTTTTTAAAAAGTATATACACATTTTTATTAATAGCAAAACTGTATAAGAAGACACAAACTAAATTTTTATTTTTTATTCTTATTTTCTTTATTTTTTTTTTTTTTTTTTTAATTTTCAGCCATTTTTGACAAACACTTTATTAGAAAAGATATTTTTTCTTATTTTTATCTAAACCTAATACTATATCTTATTAGAAGTAAAATAAGCCATCATTTGATAAAATCGGATTGGAATTGTAGCACATACATTTTTTTTCGAAGTTGTAAAACTCATAAAAATCTGTTATTTTACGTGTATTTTGTTGTTTGTTATGTTGTTGTTGTTATGATGCAAAATAATGACAACAGTATACACTATGTTGCATTCCAAGTTTTTTTTCACTGTCGCACCGTATAATTAACAAATAAATTAAAAACGCTTTTCATTGTATGTATTGATAAATAAATGAAAAAAATAACTAGAAAAATGTTTTTGTGCTGTGTGTGTATATTTGCTCTCACGTTATATACATTTGAGGAACACCCTAAAGTCTAGACTTTACTTTTTCATCCTTTTATTTCTTTAACCATATATGTATATGGCAACTCTGTGAGTTGAATGAAAATAAAAACAAAAACTTTACATATCAGCATCATACATATCTATATATATATGCAAATTTTGCTGTGCAAAACAGGGCTGCCATATTTGGGGTTTTACCCCCAATTTTGGGGAATTTTGTTGCAGAAAAGGATGAAAATTTTTCTTTGGGGAATTTGTTGGGGATATTAAAAATATTTTGAGTTTTTTTTTCGGGGAAATTGTGTAATAATTACATCTTTTGTTTAGTTCTTCCTCTTCTTCTGAATTATGTCATTCAACACTGAATGACATATTAAGGGGAGAAAAAACTACCGGAGACACGAAGTGCCTGTTGTAGTTATTACTTAAATTATAATTGTTATTTTGTTTTATTAATTTTATTTTTTTTTTATAAGTTTTACATATGATGGTTGTCTCTTTTTTTCCTTTTTTTCTTTTTTTAAGTTTTACATATCATTGTTGTCTTTCTTTTTTTGTCTATTCTTTCTTTTGTTTAGTTAAAAATTTAAAGATGCTGCAGATCAGTGTTGCCACAAAAAATTTTCCTCATGTCACCAAACTGTTCCCATTTTCTAATTATATAAATTCCCAATTATATCTACACGATATTTCAATACAAATTTCTATACAAAATCTCAAAAGAAAATTTTTCATAAATTTTTAATATAAAGGCAATTTATTGAAATTTTCTATAAAAAGATAATTGAAGCACGGAAGCGTATAAGGCCGTATAAACCATAAAGATAATTTTACAAGAGACGATAAAAACTTCATAAGATCATAAAATTTAATCGCTTCTTACGTTTTTTAAAATTTGGTAAGATTTATTAAACATATATCTGTATACAAAGTGTCAATAAAAAATTCGGATTATAACATGCAAAATTTTGCCGCTGAAAATAGCTTAAAATGGAATAAGAACTTATATCCACATATTTTTGCAGAATATTATTAATAATGAATGCCTATAAAAGCTATATAGTAATCACGATTACATTAAAATTCGGATCAAGTGACCTGTATATATGCATAAATCAGTGTGTCAAATTTCATGAAGATTGTTAGAAAACTGATTTCACTTTAAAGTGCATAAGTCCAACATAATTGCTACCACAACAATAATATTTGAAGAATAAGTTTTATGTAAGTTGAAAACCTAGTGCAAAGTTTTATCACAGTCGGTCCATAATTGACCATAGCCCCCATATAAATTTCGAAAATCAGATGTATAATAGGTGTAATTTAAATGTTAATATCACGATATGATTACATATACATATGTTTTACAGAAATCTAATTCACACCATCTCTCTAAATAATTTGATGTAAAGGAAAGTACTGTTATATCGATATATTTTTGAGATAACGGTACTTTTGTAAAAAAAAGTCAAAATAAAAAGTAATAAAATATCATATTGTCTCACCATGGGTTAATGATTTGGCACATTTTATATATAAATCGAAAGGTTTCTTCAAGACCTTTCCTATGATACGCATATTGTTCATATTCTTTAAAGGAGGAAGGAGAAAATTGCATTTTTATATTATAACTTCAAGTACCTATAACTCGTAAACTAAGAGCGAGCGGGCAAAATTTTTTACATTGCTTAAATCACAAATAAAAATGCTACTGAATCATTATCAAAATTATTTAAAAATCAAGTGTGCTGATAATTTTGATTTATGCCAAAATTTGAATTAAATTTTTTGAGGATATAATTGGGGATCTATATTTAAAAAATGGGAATTTTTGGGGACATAGAGCTACAGTTTGAGGATATGAGGCAAAATTTTTATGGTAACACTGATTTTTATCTTCTAAACAGCAGCATAATCCACTTCTCCAAACAAGACTGGAATTTCAATTAGCTTCCGTCTTTACTAATCAACCACACTGTGGCATCATTGAAAAGCTGGGAACCCGCATATTAGTGCATTTGCAAACAACAATAATATATAAACAAACGGCCGATACATTTGAACATAATAAAAATATTAAGCACTCTCTTAAACTTTTTCATTGGAGGTGCTCTCTTAACATACACACTTCCTCTCTTTACTTGAATTTGTAAGAAATATTTATTGAATAATTACATAGATTTTAATTACAATTTTAATAAAAAAAAATATCATATTTTATTGCTATACTAACCTTTTTTCAATTTATCTATACGCTTCTTATATTCCAATTTGTTAATATACAGTCCAATAAATATTTGTAGACGCCTTTTCCAGTAGTAGCGTTAGTGTTTTGCAAAATAAGAAAATACCAAAACAACTCTTTGTTTTTGTTCGATTATGTTTTTGCTCTCTGCTTCTCTTTAAAATTATAAAAACAAATTTCTTGTTTTTGTTCACATATTCTATTTTTTGCACGTTTTTTTTTTCTCTACAATTTTTTTTTTTTTTTCGTTTTCGCAATCCTAATTTATTTTTTATAACTTTCTGATAGCTTTTGTCTAATATTTTTATTAATTTTCGCTTTTTTAATAATTTTTGACATTTGTTTTGTTTATTTTGCTTTGCCAATTAGATTTGTTTTCAATTTTCTACGCGGTTTCCGCTTTTGACAAACAATAAAAATTTGCAAACTAAAAACTTGTGCAGAATTTCAGTGTTGACAACTTTTCAAAATCCCGTTACGTTTATACGCACAATTATTGCAAATAAAAATTACTTGCAAATAAATAACTCACTATTTATACTGTTTATATGTTCGTCGTGTCGGTTGGAAAAAATACAGCTATTATAATAGAAATTTCTATAAACCTAAAAGGAAGTGGCAACGCCGTACGCTTTATTTGTAATTAGTCCAATCACGATTCGTTTTCATGTGTTACTAACTTGCAGGTAAAATATTAACACGCCGTTTATACGGCAAAATTTTCATATCGCAATGTTTTTAATTTCGAGTAAGATGTGCGTATGAACGAAATAATTGTTGTCGATTGAAAATTGCGTATTAACGTAGTGCCCATACTAGACAAATTTTTATCAATGCAAACGTCAAAATGAACTCGAATTAATGGCAGCAGTTGCACAAAAACAAAAATATGGCAATTTTATTAATGTTTTTATATAAATTTACATTATTTAACTCACAAATAATTAACTCACTGTTTATACGGCGAATTGCATAGAGAACTATATTTTCTTATTTGTCATGCCTCGAAATTCTATGAACGTAATTTGCAGTCCTCACCTAACATAAAGCATATAACATTAACACTAACATCATGTTGAAATAAATGTAGATTCATAATATAATTATAAAATGACCTCACACCTACAAAAATAACAATTGCTTGTAATTTGTTACTGTAAAACCCCCGAACAAAGTATCGAAATTCTATGAAGAAAAGATGAGTATAACGAGGTCGTTTTCTTATTACACTATGTGTAGATCCTTCAACTTGATGTCACGTAGGATCTACTAGAGATGTTTCTATCGTGACAAACGTCAAATTCTTACAGTGATATGAATTTATCATGTGTAGACCAAATTAATTTATATTATTACAGCGTTATGTTATAATTATTAGAGCTCAAGCGAAGATAAGTTTGTGTTGCTATCAATTTTTTATGCTTATTTTTTATTATTATTTTAAGAAAAGCGCAATAATCGTGGAAATCTCAATTAATTAATTATTTGGAGCAAAAACAAAACAAGAGACAATGAAATTAGAAAAAGAAAAGATTACCATTCAAATTTGACAATATTCATAGACGAAAAACAAAGAAGTCAGTTAGTAATATAAAGTTTAATCTACGTGCAGATATAAACAGAAAATTGCAGCAACTCTACCCACGTTTTGTTATTTGTTATGTGAGATAACGCAAGCAGAACAGAGTAACCATTTTGTTTATATTATATTTAATCTTAAATAAGGGGTACACGTACTCCAATAAATACTATAAGATATTATTTTCAATCAGCCACAGAATAAACATTTACTTTTTATTTAAAAAAATCGCACGTCTTTAATATCGCTCTGGCAACTCCTTTATAGATAGGAAAATTCGATATAACCACACCTGTATGACTTATCGATATATTTACCATCTCTAAACAAAACAAAAAATAAAAAATTTTGTAATTTCTTAATAAAAAAATCACACAAATATAAAAATGCCACCAATAGACAGCGAGTAAACATTTTATTCTAGATTTTAATTAAGGGAATGTGTAAATTAAATATCTTTCAGGAGCGGTGTTAAGATTATGACCAAATCTATTGTATGTGAAGACAGTACATTACGTGGTGATATCACCATATCACCAGGATGCGTAATACATCCCAGTGCAAGTATTATAGCGGAAGACGGACCTATTATATTGGGAGAAAACTGTATAGTTGAGGAATATGCTACCATTGCGTATCGTTTACCAAAAGATGATAAAAGAAGTGGTGAACCTGCACCTGCTTTGACAATAGGAGCCAATAATGTTTTTGAAGTGGGTTGTACAGTAGAGGCTAATCGTATTGGTGACAAGAATGTATTCGAATGCAAAAGTTATGTAGGTCCAGAAGTTAGTGTCAGTAGCGGTTGTATTGTGGGCGCCGGAGTGAAATTGCAGTGTAAGCAACAATTGCCAGAAAACACTGTAATATATGGAAGAGATAGTATGCAGAGGGAGGCAATAGATAAACATGCAGTAAGTTTGTTTACTTTTCTGAGATGTTAATATATTTTTTTTACTAATATTTGTATTATTTTTTTGCAGTCTCAAACTTTGCAAATTGATTTCTTACGCAAAGTTTTACCCAATTATCATCACTTGCGGAAACCTAATCATGATCCTAAAAAATCACGTAGTGCTGTATGATAGAGTGGAAAAAGTTTTTTAAAAGTTGACCCCTATTATTTATAAAAAGAAGTACTTTAAGCTAATTATTTTTATGTAGCAGCAACTTTATTTTTCTCAGTAAATACTTTCACTTCACTCTCAAAAGTCTCTATGGTATGATCACATATTTTTTCCAAATCCTCCAAGCCACGTTTTAAAATATCAATTGCTCTACCTTGACTAGATTGTATGCGAAAATGTAGTTTATTTTCTGTAGGGTGGGGAATAGTATAACCACAAAAATCCACATCAGGATAACGACTTATAATCGTTTTCAATGCATTTCCCAGAGTATGGCCTTCGTTTAAAAACACAAAGGTGCGGGAACCCTCACCATTGTTTTCATCACCAGCAACCTGTTATATAAATCAAATACATCATAATATTTAGGATAAAATATTAAAGAATACTTACTTCAGCTAAAGCACCCATATCTTTTTGAAGATTGTTGGAAATTTGAAGCGAATGAAAAATTCCAACGTGCTTTCGTTTACTTCTTGATTAGAGATGGTAGTTTATTGTTATGTATCAAAAAAAAATTTTTTGTATTCAAATAATATATTTTACACAATGTTGCCATATTATACAATTATTCCGTTGTTTACTTTGAACTATGGTATCGATATCAGTATTTCAGACAGCTGTTTAATATAAACACTCACCTCTAATTTCTTTCTAAAACAAAAATTTAGGTTATTTCGTAACCTGTTCCAAAATCTTAAAAAATTTTAATTTTTAACGAAATTAGTGCAAAAAGTTATGGCCCAAAGTAGATTGGAAAAAATTGGAACTATTTTTACCAGGTGAGCCTTTGAAATTTTTATATAAAATTAGTTTTATAAACTGAAATAAATCTTATTAGAGTCACTGGTTTGCTGCGTTCGAGTGCCATGAAGCCGGAAGATAAGCCTATTTGGTACGATTTGTATGAAGCCTTCCCTCCTAAGCTGGAGCCACGTTTCGACAGACCTGCTCAAAATTTACCAATTAGAAATATTTTTTATGAGGAAGATATAGTTAGAGCGTAAGCTACTAAAAAGATTGTTTATATTGAAGAATTATATTTTAATTTTAACTGTACTGGTAAATCTTGATTTTAAATTTTTAATTCTTTTAGGAAATTCCACAAATCTTTAAAACAACAAGAAATGATAAGTTTATTTGATAAAAAGCGAGAAACACAAACTCAACAGTTTATTAAAATTTACCAAGGTTTAAAGAGCCAAGGTGCTCTCGATGAAGAGAAAGTTTTTGAAACTTCAGTGGAACTGTTGCAACAACAAATGAAAACCGATAGCCAAGAGTTAATTGCAAATGAGGAAAGCTCAGCAGATGATTCAAAATCCACACTATCTGAAGCTTTTAGTCAAGCCAAGGAAGCTAAAGATGCCTCAGCAGCTAGCACTCAAACTACACACCGTGAATCTAGAAACCAAAAATCCGGATCCAAAAACTCTATAAGTGGAATCGATATACAAAATTTGTTTAAAGATTAATCGATATACAAAATTTGTTTGAAGATTAATTTTATATTAAATGGTAATTGATAGTTTATTTCAAATAGATAATTAAAGTTTTTCTTAAACGGCTAAAGCATCATTTTGATTTTCATGACTGAGTTGAGTTTGAAGATTTGACAATTTGTTTTTCAAAACCTGCACGCCCATTATAACAATATTTTCAGGCTTTAAGGCTCCGGCCGATTCAACATTGTAGAAAAATTTATTTGGCTTAGACTCCCAGTTATAAGGTGCCTCATATTGATCATCATCCAATTCCGTATGTTCACTCTTGGGCCATTCATCAGGTTTGGGATACAAGGTGTGTCTCATTGAATTATCAGGATCATATTCGAAGCACACACCAGCTGTAGGGTTCCATTTGGCATGTTCTTTACCAAAACCTTTTTTCGCATAAGCGCGTAATTTTAATTCCTGTCCTTTACGCAACTTAATTATTAAGATTTCATCAGTACTCTCACCATATTCATTGTCTTCGTCATTTTGATGTCTTGAGGTAACTGGCAACACTTTTGGGTTACTTGATTTCAAATCGGCCGTTGTGACATGTCTAGTTGATTCTTCGGTACATTTTACATCCAAGGTAAACTCTACACTACATTCTGGACAGAAATCTAAACAAATACAATCTCTCGTATACTGCAAACGTTCCACAACTTCATCTGATATCAAGGGTATTAAACCAATACGATGTGCGAGAAATTCATCAGACAACACAGTGGAATTGGCTTCTAACTGTACCCAATCAATGGCTAATGTTGGTGTCTCTGCTATAAAAACGCGCCGCAAACTATTGGCCACGCTGAGCTCGGTATCTTCTAATACAAATTTTACATTGTCATCGGTTAGTTCGGTGATAGTAACAGATGGTTGATTGGCGTATGGCATTTTTATAAATCTTATTTAATTTCTTCGAAACTTATTTAAATAGTTTTTTACAAGGTTTCTGGAAAAAAAAATAAAATGATAAAAAGAAATCTTTGGTCCAATTTATCAACCGGTGTAATGATGCCGTATAATTTAAAAGTGTAATGTAATCACCAGTGTTGCCATATATAGAGATTTGTCCCTAAATTTATTTAAACGTTTTTTGTTAACAGATTTTCGAGGGTATGGATTCGGGGATTTTCGTGAAATATGGGAATTTTTTACATTAATGTATAAATATTTATGAAATTCGAGATAATTTTAAGTACTCAGGAACAATAGTGGAACTTATTCTAAAATCTAGAATTTAGATTAGACTTAAAGTTCTTTAACATCCTTAGTTCTAAGTTTGACACTCAAGGAGTAGAACTGTAATTTTAATTTTGTATTAAATAATGTTTTTGACAACTTTTGCTTAAGAGCTAGTTTTGTATTATACGAGTATTATGTTCACACACATTAGTTTTTTACTTGAAAAACATAATATATATAAACACATATCACATATCATTTTATTAAGTTTCTCCTTTTGCCCTGTTTTTCGTTTGCCAAAATATTTTCAGAAATTTTTGATCTAAATAAGAATTCCACACTCAAACACTTTCTAATTCAAAAAATAAAATTTTTTAACAAATAAAATTTATGAAAAAATATAAATTTCATTCATAATTTTTAGTTTTTTGTTTTTAAACTGTTTGACAATTTTTGCAATTTTTTTTCAACAAATTTCTCTGCACTAAAAATATTCAAAATTTCTTTCCTACATGAAAATTTAGTATGTTTTTTGTGTGTTAAATAATTAAATAATTCGAATCGAGATTTTTTTGGCTTTGAAATATATGAAAAAAGAAATCAATTTGTTTGTGTTTTTTGACCAAATTTCTAGTTCCCTTATGGCAGTTTCAAAAGCTAAAAAATAATTTCATGCGATCTGGAACTAGCTCTAGAGCTAATTCATAAATTTCTCCAAGGTATTTTAATTTTTGAAATTTATAAAAAAATGTTCGATAGATTTATTTTTTGAAAGAGAACATTCGAAAAATTATAATGCAGAAAATATAAAATACTGTTTAATTTTTTATATAGAAAATGTTTCTTAATGTTTTATTTATTATATTTTTATTTATTATATTATTATTATTATTATTATTATTATTATTATTATTATTATTATTTATAGAAATATTTGATTTGAATTTTAAGTATTGAATTATTTTCTATTTATAGAAAATTTCAATAAATTGAAGCATGGACGCGTATAAGGGCGTATAAATTCACTTTTTCAAAATTAGTTTTTTTTTTCGCATAATATTGTTTTAGTAACCAATATAAGTCTATTAAGATAAATATAATAAAAAATAAATAAATTTGTCAACTTTACCGAAAAATTTACACGATTTTGAGGACTTTTTATTTTTTCATACTTTTTTCTTGGATTTTTAGGTGTTTTTGAATAAATACAATCAGGTATTAGACTGATACATAAACTTCAGTCTATGAAGAAGACACTTAAATTGTTATATCAAAAATTTTGTTATTAAAAAACAGTTTATTTTTTATAAATTCATTCAAGAACTCAATAGATCATAATATTTGAATTCAGCTAAATAATATAAGATATATTTAAGATTCAAAGTAAATTAGGGAGTGCAATGAGTTCCAAACATTCAATTTATACCCTCTTAAAAAACTTTTTTGTTCAATACCACTTTTTTGAACAGATCGACTTAATATCAAATTTAAGAATTTCTGTGAAAGATGAAAATCATGATGCAATTAGGTGACTTTTTGTCCAGGCGACATGCCGCAGCGTCAGACATTGTTTTGTTGTTGTAACAACAATATACAGAGCCTCTTCTTCCGCATAAAAGATTACGATTGATGGCAAACATCGTTGGTCCAACAATTATGCGAACAAAACATGAACAATTTTGGTTTGTTTAATGTAGTGTCTATATTAGACAATTTTTATCAATACGAACATCAAAACCAGTGTGAATCTATACAAAGTAACCTCATTTAAACAGCTGATTATTAGTTTTGATTGTTACAGCTGTCAAACTGTATATATAAAAAACATTAATGAATTCGCCTTATTGTTGTTTTTGTACAACTGTCGCCGCCTTCCATAAATTCGCTTTAATTTTGACATTTGTCTTGATAAAAAATTGTCTAGTATAGATACTATGTAACAGCCCATCTAGACGTAACGCCTAGTCTACAAGTAGACATTTATTATTGGCAATTCTCTCTCTCTCTCTTTAAAATGTTACAATGTTATTTAAATTTTGCTCTTTTTAACAGACGTTAAACTTAACGCGAATTTGTGGAAGGTGGCAACAGTTGCACAAAAACAACAATATGGCGTATTCATTATTGTTTTTTATATATGCCGTTTGACAACTGTAACAACCAAAATAATAATCAACTGTTTAACTAAGGTTACCTTGTATATATTCGCACTGATTTTGACGTTTGTTTTAATATAAATTTGTCTAATGTAGACACTAGGTAATACAAATGTAAGATTCTTCTGTCAGAGAGTGTCAAATTCGCTCTCTGAGAGCGAATCTTTCTTATTAGATGAACTGTCCAAAAATACACATATATGAAAATTGGTATGTGTGTGTGTATGTGTATTTTGAAAATTACTAAAAAAGCAATGTTTTTTGTAAAATTGTTTTCTTTTAATGATTGTTTTACATTTTAAAAAACATTTGTATAAAAATTGTTATAAAAAAGTGCGAATTTCTTAAATAAAAAGGACATGTTTACTCTGTGACTGATTGAGAATAATGATATCTTATAGAATTTATTAGAATGCATGAAGATTTAACATAATATAAACAAAATGGTTACCCTCTTCTGCCGGCTTATCTCACATATTATTTCAGCGTTAATCTCAGTTGTAGATCTGGGGTAACATTCGAACAAATCTATAGCGTATGAGGGCGCAGAATACTTTTACTTCAAATGCAACTGAAGTAAAATACATGCATTTATATGGAACGAAACTAAACCAGTACGTCAAACTTCCGCGTAAAGTATATTTTCAACTTTGAAGTACGGAACTACGTAAATTTTTGACAGTTATTTTTCTGTTCTTTATGATTTTTTTTTTCGTTAATTTGTAAAATTAAATTTGCAATTCCTTATTTCATTTGAAATGACAAATTAATTTGTATTTTTTATTAATATAAAAATAAAAAAAAATTAATAATAAAGTAATGCAACGACTGGGTTCATATGTTTTTAGAGTTGCGTTGCTGTCTCTAAAATTATTATTGCTTTTTTCGTCTTTATTTTTATTTGTCTTTTTAAAGCAATGTTAATTAATTTTGCACCTTGTTTTTGTTAAAAAGAGCAAAATTTTAAAAAATAACATTAAATTTGACAGCTTATGTTAAATATTATTGCTCAATTATGTGTTTATACATTTATTGCGAAACAAACTGCGCAATAGATTTATTATTGGTCCCCATGTAACTCTATGTCTGCACGAAAACATTTCTATTTCTTAACATTATAAATAGCGTTGGCAGAATATGGGGGAAACAATTTTATTTCCAACTTTGTGTTACCCCAGATCTACAACTAAGATTAACGCTGATATAATATGTGAGATAACGCCGGTGTAAAAGAGTAACCAGTAACGTATTCTAATAAATATTATAAGATATTATTATTTTCAATCAGTCACAGGGTATACTTGTCCCTTTTATTAAAAAAAAAAAAAATACCAACTCTTATAGCACAATTTTTATAAAAATGTTTTTTAAGTGTAAAGTAACCATTAACACAAAATAATTTGTTAAAAAAACATTATTTTTTAAGTCATTTTCAAAATAAACATACACACACACACAAACAAACTTTCGAATATGTGTCTTTATTTATTTTTTATTTTTTTGACAGTTCATATTATAGGATAGTTGTGTAAGAAATCTCATCACACAAAAGTCTCATAATATTTCTTATAATGCTAATATTTGAATGTGCACGTTAGATAATTCTCTCCGAGAGCGAATTTGACACTCTCTGACAGAAAAATTATTTTGCGCTTTTCTTTTTGTTAAAACGAGTAACATTTTAAAAGAGAACAATAAATTTGACAGCTTATGTTAAACATTTTTGTTTAGATTTTTGTTTAAATATTTATTGCGAAATAGATTTCTTATTGGTTCACACGTAAAATTTGACAATTGCCAACATAAAAATGTCTACGTGTAGACTAGGGATGACTTTACACTAACAAAATACATACAATTGTTGTTTTATATATGTGCGGTCTCCTTTTCATTGCGTCATCATCTTTGTGGTTAAAATGCGAATAAGTATAATGTAAATTCTGATTAAAACTTGCAAGTTTGACAAGTAGTTGAATAGAACTATTATCAAATTATAGAACAAATATAAATACTACCAGTTCCATTCTATCAAAGAAAAATTGTGTGAAAAAAAAAATTAGAAATTAATGACATTTTCTAAGCAAACATAAATTTTAAACTTTCTATTTTAATCAGTATCAGAATTTTTCCACTCTTAATGGTACCCCTAACTTTTATATTTTACGTTCAATTCGAACTCTGCTAGAGAAAATTTCAAATGAGACTAAATGACAAAAGCATACGGCAACATTCCACTGTGTTTATCAATTTACGCCAGTTGCTCATTTGTTGCTTAAAAAGAAGCAGCACAACGAAGTGAATTCTTTTTGAGTCTTAGAGTTTTTTACTCCAATTTTCACAAAAAATTTTCATATTATTTAAGAAAGCTTAAACAGCAAATACACATATTATTTAATATTTTATGAACTCTAAAAGCATGCTTTATTATTGGCAAAGTTAACAGTTTAGGTAGAAAAAAATAAAGAAATAAATTGTTAAGAAAAGGTGAATGTAAACATTGCACACTTAACAATTCATTTTATTGTGTGTAGTGTGTGTGCGTGTAAGCGAGCGAGTGTGTGTATGATTGGGGTGTTCTTGTAGCACTACTAGCAATTGTAGCAACAGAGAAGTCTCAATTATCGTTGGATAGATTCAATACACCTAATTGTAGGATCTTTTGAAAACCCGGGACTGTAGAACCGTGGTTAAAAGCAGCAAAAACAAATGGAAACTACACAAAAAATTCAATATATTTCGAAATTGTTCATAAGCACCGCCGTTGATGTTAAAGATGATTTGGAAGAGGTATAACTTATCTTAATACAAATACGACACGTTACCAATTATTATTTCTCATGCTACTAATTTATTATTATTTCAATTTCAGCGTTTTGAACGAGCTTTCATTAGTTTGCAACAACAGATCAATGGACTCAATGACAAGGATATGCACGATAAACTTTCCCAGCTAGTTTGTAAAGAAAAACAACATGAAGAAATATCCATTGGTTTTCTTTACATCATGTTATCCGATCCAATTATGGCATCAAAAAGTTATCGCGATCTTACACTGGTTGCCCGTGATGGTATGAATATGGTTGTCACTAATTTAACTATGTTAGTGGCTGAAAAATATAATAAACTCACTGATGTGGCGAGGCGTCAACTAATTTGGCTATTAAGAGAATTAGTCAAACATCAGGTTCTTAATGTAGAAAATATTATATGGAATTGTCTGCGACAAGCTGGCGGCGGTGATGTTTCACCTAGAAATCTTTTCTTAGTTGAAAGTCTTTTGGATATATTCATAGAATATCGACCATGGCTGGAATCACAATCGTTTCTTATACAAACGGTAGTGTATAGTTATGTACGTCTGATAGAGGATCATGCTAGTCCGGCACTTACACCGTTGCGGCATAAGGAAGTTAAATTTGTTATATCATTGATACGTGATCGATTTTTGGATATAATACCTTTAGGCAGAGATTTTGTGCGGTGAGTAGTATTGTAAACGTATTGTAAATGATTTGATTTCCTCCAAAAGGAGTATCCGGAACTCATTGAGATCCTTAACTCAAAATAGTAAATATTTTCTACACAATTTATCTGATTGCAAAAATTTAAATACCAATTGAAAGCTTGTAAATAGGTATGTTTAAAAGATGCTTCGCAAACATCATTTTTCCTTTTTAGCCCCCCTTTTTTTATAACCGAAAAATTTTCATACGAGTTTCTGCAGGCTTTATATTAGTTAAATTTATTAACGGTTAAGAATAGCATATTTAATCCGATTATCTAAATACGAAACAAATTTATAGACAGTTTAATTGAATATTAGATTATTAATCTATTTATGGTTTATGATTTTTTTTTTTTTTTTGAAATTTTTAATTCTATAGTTTTATTGAAGTCTTATTTATTTGAATAAAATTTATACATTACTAATCCCTTTCACGCTCACACTATACATCCAATTTTATTAAATAAAATATACCATTAGAAAGAATTTTATTAAAATCCGTTCAGTATTTTAGAAGTGTCATTATTGTTATTTCTGTAAAAAACTAAACAAGTTGTAATATTATAACAACATTGAGTTAGAGTTCTTTTCCAATTTTATTAGAGAGCAGGGATGGAAAATTAAAATATTTTTCAGTATCAAAATAAAGTTAAAATTGTAATTTTTTCACCCTCAGAGTACCAATATTAAAATTTTTGATAGTTATTTATTTTTTTATTTAGTGCAAAACGCAAAGAATGTAATTTGTAAATCTAAAGAGAGGGATTAAATAAGATACCAAATTTTTAATGAATTTATTTATGTTAAATATTATAGTAAAATATGAAGATCTTTTGAAATATGGTTCTGTTCTTTAGCTTAAGTTTTGTTAAAATATAATATATTATCAGAAATCTTTAAAATTCGGATCATTCTCACGGATCACTTTAACTAATATTTATTTACAGATCATAAAAACTTATAATATGTTGTAGTAATTCTCGTTTACAATTTAATAATTTAAATAATCAACATAATGTTTCTGTACCCACGACAAATGAATATAAGCTTTTCTTTCAGGCAGGAACTTTTGACCACAACAGAGCTGTTACAACAAATATTTCTGTAATGTAGTATGTTTTCCGTTTAAGCATGTGTCTTAGTTACATATGTAATATTTTGGGAACTCGAACTACCCGAATTTAGTCAATTGATAGTCATAATTCATCACAATTTCAGAAAAACTTTTGAACACCACCAAAATTAAATATCTCCAAAATATATTGTCATTTAAAAATTCTATTTTTGAATCGAATTATAGAATAACCAACTAATTGTTACTTTTGAATGCTAAATGGTATCAACAAAAGTACGATCGTATCAACTTTTCTATCCGTCATTAAGAGATTTGTACGAGAGGAGTAATAAAAAATGCATTACTATAAAGTAAAAAAAGTAGAATATATATATTGCCTTTTGTAAGCTGTTTTGATTTTATGGCGTTCCTTTTCATTTTTAGTAAATGCAAGTGATAAGCTCATTTTATAGTTCTTTAATTTTGGATACTTAAAACCATATATATATATATATATATATATATATATATATATATATATATATATATATATATATATATATAAATGGTTTTAAATATCCAAAATTAAAGAACTATATATATATATATATATAGATATATGTATCTCCAAGAGGAAACAACGCCAAAATAAAAATGTCGCCAATTTAAAAAAAACACCTAAATGAAAAAATCTATACGATGAAAAAAATTCCTAAAACGACAAAATAAAAAATTCGACGAAAAAATGCAAAAATTAACAAAAAAAAAAAAAAACGAAAAAGAAAAAAGAAAAAATCGTCAAAACGCAAAAGATTCAAAAAAAAAAAAAAAAAAAAAATGCCTCATCGGGGAAAGAAAAATAATTAAAGAATTTTTGGAGATAGAAAAAATAGTGGAATTGTTTAAGCTCGTAAGGGTTTTGTTTTTGCATTTAACCGTTATTTTTATATTCCTTATTTTTTCATGAATTTTTGCAGTTTTTTTTTTAGAAAAAAACAAGATTTAAAACATATATATATATATATATATATATATATATATATATATATATATATATATATATATATATATATATATATATATATATATAAATCATATGTAATTTCTTTGCAAAATTTCTTTCAAACATATATTGCGTATATTCATTTGCGTAAGTCATACAATTTTCAATATTTTAAATAAACATGCAAACATTTTTTGGTTCGTAAAACTTATTAATTAACTCCTTCGAAGTTTAACTGCCCACAATATCGAACGAAAGTGATTCGAAACTATTTGTATGGAAATCATTAAAAAATAATTTGAAAACTATGTTTTTTATATAAATGATATTTATACATACTTATGTATACAAGTTAAACCTTTTAGTAACTAACTAGCTGAATGCCCCTGCGTTGCATGGAATTTGAATATTTAATAAAAATAATGATTTTAATTTGACAGTTTTTCGCAAATATCGATATTTCCAGTATGCTTCTTCCAGTTTTAGCGAAAAATGAAAAAAATTAGTGTGCAGAAAACTGGAATGTTTTGGCCATTTTCATCAAAGTGCAATTAATTTATATCCTATGGTTCCTTCCACTTTTTCTTCTTTCATTAAATTTGGTTCTGGGGTTTATAATAATATATTAATATGGATATGGATTTTATAATATTAATATAGAATATATCTTTAATATATTGTTACTTTTCCCCCAAATTAAAAACTTTTCTTCACTACTACAGTTTGCTACAAAATGTTGCTCGCATCCCAGAATTCGAACAACTATGGCGCGATATCTTACATAATCCCAAAAGTCTTCATCCCACATTTAATGGTATTTGGCATTTGCTGCAAATACGTACCAGTCGTCGTTTCCTTCAGTGTCGTCTAACGCCGGAAGTTGAACGAAAACTACATTTCCTGGCATCATCGGTGAAGTTTGGCAATCAAAAACGTTATCAAGATTGGTTTCAAGATAAATATTTCGCAACGCCAGAATCACATTCTTTGCGTTCGGATTTGATACGTTTTATTATCAATGTTATACATCCGACAAATGACATGTTGTGTTCGGATATAATACCAAGATGGGCAATTATCGGTTGGTTGATATCATCATGTACAAATACAATAGCGTCTGCTAATGCCAAGTTATCATTATTCTACGATTGGCTATTCTTCGATCCGATGAAAGATAATATTATGAACATAGAGCCGGGTATATTGGTGATGTATCATTCGATACGTAATCATCCCAGTGTTAGTAGCACCTTGTTGGATTTTTTGTGTCGTATAATGAAGAATTTTTGCTTAAAACATGAAGACAAAATACGTATGGGAGTATATAATTCACTGAATAAGATTTTAGAGAAACAGGTGAGTTAGATGTTTTTTCTCGAAAATCAAATAAGTATATTATTTAATTTTAATAGGTCATTCCAAATATACAACCCCTATTTGAGTCACCGAAATTAGATCGAGAATTACGTTTGTTGATACGTGAGAATTTCCGGGAATTCGTTTCGCCAGTAGCGCCCAGCGGTAATGTGGGACCACCTATGTATCCAGCTTCTTCTGTAATACAAGCACCGGTTTTCAAAAAAGAAGCAGATCAACGTACAATGCATCAAGGAGCTTTAATGTTTACCGGTGGACCTCCGAATACACAACAAACGACACAACAACACGACCTGCAGCACATGCAAAATCATTATCAACCCCATAACACAACAACGGCAGATTTAATAGAACACGGTGGTGGTATAATTGATAGCGGTGGGATTGGCGGTGGAGGTGGCGGCGGTGGCGGAGGAGTTGGCGGTGTTATCAGTTTAGTCGAAGAAGATAACAAATTGTCTATCATACCTCCCGAATGTAATGATATGGAAACCGATGCTGCCTTTAGTGAAGATGAAGACGACTTAAGTAAGGAAATTAAAAAGGAAGAGAATACAGATGATGACGATGATGTTCCTCTGAAGGAATTGCTTAAATTACAAAAAACAACACCGGAAAAAGTTGAACTTCCTGCCTCTATAAGCGATACATTCGAAACATTCGTTACAAAGCGTAACTCATTTACCTGGGAGGCATTTCTTGAGGATTTTCGCTCATTACCCGCCTCAGCTTTAGATGATGCACAACTTCAGTATGTGATCTCGAATACGCATTTAATATTACGCGAAACTTTGCCACTGCAAAACATCTTTCCCGAAAGTAAAACTGACGAAAAGAATCTGGCCAAAAGTATAAGTTATCCAATATTTGGTCTATTTCGATTTCTCTATGAAAATGAAGACAAAAGTAAGAAACCATTTCAATCCCTGCTCACCGAGATCTGCAAACGTATTCCTGAAACGGGTTATCTGTTATTGTACTTTATGAAAGTTCATGTTAAACTGCAGACACGTAAAAATGCCCAACAGGCGGCACAATTTAAAACTAACATCTATCGTCTAATATGTGACGCTACCGACGACAAAGTTGACGATTGTCTAACTCGTGACTTGGATCTATTGGAAAAAGAAAATACTGCCATATATTTATGGCTATTACCCGATATATACCGAGAATTCAAGTCAACTGCAATCAACAATAGCGATTTGCTACGTATAACACTAAGATGTATTGATGCCAAGAATTTGCGCGATCTTATGTATTATATAGCCCAAGGAAAATTGACATTGTTCAAACAAGATGGTCTTATTGAATGTATACGTGATAGTTTAGTTTATGAAACCTATGAACAATTATGTCTATGGCAATTGGTACAAGCACATGATGTGCCTTTAAAATGTCTGCAAGTGAGTATAAAATTAAATTGTTTTCAACTAATAATATTCAAATAATTGATTTAAATTTTATAGGATATTCTTCCAGAATTAGAATCTGCTAACCATCCGGAAGCATTGGGTTATTTATTGCTTTTATTGAAAAGTGAGGAGCCCACTAATGAACTAATACGCTTGCTATTAAGTAGGGAAACGAAATCACGAGGTGATCCTTTTGTTACTTCTGCTTTAAGGTAATTTTTTTTTAATGGTTTCTATAGTTATTTTATTTATAATATAAATTTGTATAATTAAAAATTCTTTTAGATTTTGGTGTCAACGTAGCGAAGAAAAATTATCAGAAATCATAGCATCGCTTTTAACCTCCAAATATCCGAGCTCATCACCAAATAAAAGAAAAAGGCCGCCTAAGGGAAGTTCCGCTATGAATAGTACACCATCTGCAGATCAGGTAAAATAAAATTATTTTATTTCAATTTGTAGATAAAAATATCGTACAAAAAAACACATTCGCAACTTATTAATTAAAATTAAACTATCGGTCTTTAAAATTTAATTTTTGTCAATAATTTATTACTTTCTGAAACCAAAGAATAATTTAATTAAAAAAAAAAAATCGAGATTCAATTTAGAAAACATATTTGTTAAATTTGTTTATATTTTATTATTACTTTTTGTTTTTCGAATAAAAATTCTTTAAAACCTTTTCCCTCTTTCAGGTATTAAGTCATTTAGAGCATTATCGAAGGAGTTGCCGCCATGGAACTGGTACTGGTCTATATGTACATGACACTATGCAAAGAGCACTTCAAACCGCTTATACACACAGTAACGAAAGCACAAAGGTAAATTAATTTTTAGTTTTATATATTTTTTAAAAAATTATTTATAATATTTTTTTTTAATAGAAACAATATAGTGATTTATTTGCTTTGGCGGCGGAAGATGAAACGACGGCAGTTGGTCGACGTGGTGGCAGTGGTAGGGGACGAAAACAACCAACATCGAAAAAAGATTCAAGTAATTCAAATTCTAATAGTAAGAAAAATTCAGATCCAGTTAAAACAATATTCTCATCAGATGAGGAATCAAGTGAGGTGAGAAAATCGAAAAAAAGAAAATTTAATAAGTAATATCAAACACACACACACAGGCAAATAAAGAATAACAATAATTATTGGTCAATTTCATACAAATTAAGCAAACATTATAATTTATTTCATTTATTTAATGTGTAATTATAAACAAAAAATGTATTTTCTATTTAAGATTCTTTTCTAATTAACATCTAGTATTATTTAAATTAAAATACAAAAACTATTTAATATTTGAATATACATACATATTTTATGAAGTATATGAAAAACAATTTATAAATATTAAGATTTATTTTCTAAATAAATTGTTAAAATGTTTTCAAATATTTATTTGTTCTTTTTAGGAGGATTGGTCCCAAAAGAAAATCTCACAAGCTAAGAAACGGAAAAAAACTATTAACGATTCTGACTGACAGCAGTACCAATCGTCACCATATTATCTAGATGATACCGATGATAATGATGATGAACGTTATGATAAAGATTTTTCTTAATAAAATTTTCAAAAAAAAAAAAAAAAGAAAACAAAAAAAAAAAAAAAATCCAAACAACCACATAAGAAAAAAAAATATAAAGTTTATTTGATAAGAATAGTATGCCAATGTAGAGTTTTTGAATGTTGAAATATTCACGTTATATTTTTTTATTTTTAATAAAAATAAAAAATGTTCAAAATTTATTAAAAAGAATTACCCAACCCTAACAAAAAAAATATAATATATAAAAAAATATGTGTATAAAAGACTAAAAATGTAAAACAACAAAAAATTTTAAAAATAAAAAAATCATGTGTCTTTAATTGTTTTGTCGGTATTTTTTGTAATTAAACCGAAATATGCCTTTTGACAACCACTGTTTTTATACGCAATACAACTCTGTGTTATTTTTTAGTACAGACTATTTTTTTCGCGTACTTATTGTAACGTTTCATATAGTAGCTCTGTTCCAGTACAGAAATAGTCAGAAAAACAACAAAATACACATAAATTCTTAATACGGGAACGCTTTCCTGTAAATTCTGACTAAAACTTACCAGTTTGACAAGCACTGGAACAGAGCTACTGTTTTCTACCAGAGATCTGAAGCCGCCGATTAATTTTAAAACTCGCCGCCGTGTGAAATAAATAAATAGAAAATAAATGAATAAATTAATTAATATATTACAATGGAACAAATATATCGTTAAATGAAATTATTTTTGCCTGTATATATTTATTTCTTTTGCTTTTAATATATATTTTTTCTTTTACTTTTAATGTAGGGTCATTCATTTAATTAATATTAAGAAAATTTGACATCGATATATTGCAAATCACTATCAAACATTTCATAGCTTCATTTCTAACTATTCCTATTTGGTATCAATTTGATTCATATTTGATATCAAAACATGATGGAAAACTATTTTCAATTTTGTTAATATCATTAACAAAATAAAAACATATTTTCTATTAAATAATAGATACTTAAAATTAGGATACATATGAAATAAAATATATTATTAAGTTTAAGAACAAAACAATAACCTTAATTGTATTATAAAAAACAAATAACAAAAATCTATATTATTAAAAACTATCGATACTTAAATAACCAACAAGTATATTTTAAATAAACAACAAAAATAAATTTATTTGAAAACAAAATAACTATTCAAAATTGACTCACAATGTATTCAGTTTCATATTACTGTGCAAAAACATAATTTGATTTACGCCAATCGGATCTTTTCCAAGTATAGACTTTTTTCGGAAAGAAAATGACGTGCTTTTGATAAAAAACTTTCCAATGAAGCGGAAATTGAAGGAATAGGAACACAAAGCAACAAAATTTATACAATAAGGGAAATTCTCTCTTATGTGACACGCACCATTCCAAAGGATTCTTTATAATATAATATGGTTTGGTTTTTATACCTCTACTACTACTAGATTCTACAAAAACATCTGAAACTTCTATTTGATATTCGTTTTTTTTTGCACTATTCATGTATTTCTCTTGTCGTTTGCAGAAAAGTTTTGTAGTTTGTTTCACGGCAAAATTACTGGGCCGATTTGGAACACATATATTTCGTTGCTTAGAAGGACTATAGGCTGTACCAGATCGTGATCGGATGCCATACCCCTTTTTACGCCCATTTTTTTGCTGAAAATTATATTCTACTTATTTTTATTTCATTTTTTACTCATCTGCTGAGTAGATTCACATTAAATTTAGCACACATATATTTCAGAAATTACGCTCACTTTTTGTAACAATTTATTTTACCTAATTTTGCTAATTTTTTGACTAAACCATGCTTCACATGAAATTTGACATACGTTCAGTTCTGAATGATTTTCTTTTTAATTGAATACCACGTCTCCAGTTGTCCTTCTCTTCCATAGTCATTTCTCTATTCTAAAATTATTATAATGACCACCTTTATCTGCACACACACTTATTAACCATTCATTTTCAACAAATTTACTCTACCATATTCATATTTATCTTCAGCTTACATTATTTATTATAAATGACTTATTTTTAATAAAATTTCGGATTATATTAATCACTACAGCTACTTTTTTTATACACTACATAACCATAGGTGTTTGGGGTATTATGCGTTTGTACTGATGTTTGTAACGCATAGAAAAAGTTATCCAACACCCACATTAATGTATACCAATCGACTCAGAATCACTTTTTAAATCGATCTAACGATGTCCGTCCGTCAGTTTGACTGGCTGGACGGATGGCTGGCTGTTCATGTAAAACTTGTGCACAAAGTACGGGTCACAATTTTAAAGATAATTCAATGTTATTTGGCCTATTGAATTTGGTAGAGATCGGTTCATTATTTCACCTATCCCCCATATAAATATCCCCTCGGAATAGAGTTTTAACATTTAAAAAAGCCTTAAAAATAAGAATATTTTAATGAAATTCGGTATAAAGAAGTTTTGTAGTATCAATCTTTGTACCAAATTTTATGAAGATCGGTCCACAATTGACCATATCTCCCATATAAACCCCTTTTCTGAAAATCACTTTAACGTGCATAAATCCCAAAGTAAAGTATCAAGTTAATATTCGACACAAATAAGTTTTTTATAAGTAAAAACAACATTGTCAAATTTTATGAGAATCGTTCCATAATTTACCATAGCCCTTATATAAATCCACTTCCAGGAATCACTCTAATGTGTATAAAATCATCTAGATGTTAGTATCAACGCATTACTCTGTATTTGTATATTTTATTTTACATTTACTTTCCCGAATTTTTATGCTCGTACACACTGTTATAGATTATCATATAGTCGGTCTTGACGACTATATTTTTCTTTATCGTTTTAATTTAACGTTTACTAGCTATAAAGTAAGTCTAACAATCTGCCCGTCCACTGCCCTCTGTCTTTTAAAGAAAAAAAAAAAAACCAAACTTGACACTAACGAACGCAATATACAACTAATTACTTCTCATTGTATTTTCTCAAAAAAACTTTCAAATATATTTCCTTTTAAATATTATAGTGAATATGATAAGCTAACACTAGGAGCACTTCAATTTAAACAAAAAACTTTAACGCTGGGTATTTCTTTTTTTTCTTATTAAAAAATTCAAACTGGTACTTAATTATAAAAAATAACAAAAATTTAACGCTGACATTTAACACTAACTTAACTTTTAGCTGCTTCTTTTTTTATTGGCCATGGAATACTAATAAATTCTTTCTGTTACCAGGACTACTTCCTTTTTTTAGTACTCCTTTACAACTTTTGCTTTGAGCCCCCAATTCTTACCTATGGAGTTTCTACAGGTGTAGTAGGCATTGAGGCCACGTTTGAGTCACTCCTGAACATTCCTCTTCCTAGTCAGCTTACTATCGAGGAATACCCCTAGATATTTCGCTGAGTCGGAAAGTCTCAGTTCAGTTCCACTGATAATCTGAAATTCTCTACCTTGTTTCTTCTAGTAAACAGAATCAACTCTGTCTTTTCCGGATTCACTCCCAGTACTCTATCAGCGGCCCAAGAAGACAGCTCACTCAGCGCGGACTGCATGATCTCACTGATTGTGGGAAGAAATTTTCCCTTTACCAGTGTGACCACATCATTAGCATATGCCACGATCTTCCGTCCGCTGCTGTCAAATTGACGCAGAATCACGTCGACAGCCAATAGCCACAGCAGGGATGAGAGCACTCCCCTTTGCGGTATCCCCTTAGTCACCAATTTATTTAAACATACTCCACCCAAGCTCGAGTTGACAATCCTGTTGCTCAGCATGAGGATTATCCATTCGATCAAGAAGTTATGTACTTTAAGATCCACCAGCGCCTGCTTAATAGCGTCAATCTTGATATTGTTGAACGCTCCCTCAATATACAAGAACGCGGCCATGGTAAATTCAGAAGAAGTGCTCTTCCTCACCTGATCCTTCCATCAATGGATCCTTACAACCCGGAAAATAGGTTTCCAAAAGCACATTAAGTGACTCAGAGCTAGACCGGAACACTAGAATCCTTCGACAGTGTCTTTCTGAATCTGGATAGTTCATTGACAGAGTCAATGGTCTCACTGAACTTAATACATGAGGCTCTTTTAGCTCTTCTAATGTCCTTTTTGTACTTATTAAAACACTCTATAAGTATCCCAATCTTCGTCTACGGGCCCTGTTATACAGCCCGCCAACTGTGGTCCGTTGAACTCTCAACTCTACCACTTCGTCAAGATTATCCCTCGACATAAACTCCATCGGAGTTCCAATCAGTCCTGACCCCAGATCACGCCCGAAAGCGTCCCAATAGCGTCCCAATCCATCCTTCTAGGATTCCTAAAAGGTTTTCCCTCCGAACTCAGAAAGTTCATATTAAAGGTTATCCTGCCATGGTTAGAAAAAGTGCACCCCATAGCCACCCTCCAGTCCTCAACTAAGTCTCTAGAGTTAGTCAATGTGATATATATTACCGAATTCCTATCCTTCGCCATGAACGTAGAGGTATTTCCCTTATTACAGATTAAAAGATCATTCGTAATAATGAAATCAAAAATTGACTCACCTCTCTTATTAATATCCCTGCTACCCCATTAACTGTGGTGTGCATTAGCATCGCAACCGAGCAATAGACGTACTCCATTCCGTCTTGCATACTCGGCTAAGGTCCACACCCTGTCATCCGGTGGTCTCATCGCCTCATAAGGCTTGTATATCGAGACCAAGGCCAGTTTACTACCTCCAAACGCCTCTCCCTGAACGACCGTTAGGTCTCCATAACTGAAAGAATTAAGAAGAATTAACTGAAGTTCATTCCTCACTAGGATACAAGTCCTTACCTTATCCTCTAAGACTACAAACCTGGTTGTTATTTAACCAAGGCTCTTGGATTAGGGCCACGTCCATATTGGTCTCACTGAGGTAGGTTGTTAATTCTGTCGAGGCTGAACCCCTTTGGCTTTGTCATTTTTCGAGTATCGAAATTTTACATAGCCAAGCCCGAACGTGACAACCCCCCCCCCCCCCCCTCCAATGATTCCCGATCTATTGCGAATCGGAAATCTTTTCCCTGGTTCTCTTTACAAGTCAATGAAGAGAGATTGATCCCCCTATTCTGTCCTTCCAATATTACCAGTATGACTTCCACCGGCTTAATGGGTGGTGGAATCCACACCGTCACTATTGGTCGCAACGGCTATTCCGACGCTGGTATAACCTCCAGTTACCCATCTGGACAAAGGTTACCACATCTGCTAATCACGGCTTTCAGGAACTCAAAGGTTCATTTATTACCACAACCAACAGTCTTGACACCCCTTGTCCAGTCTGCACTCATGAAGGCTATTTCGTCCATAATCCCATCTTCAAACAGCCGCCACATTTCTGTACTGATTCTCCCATCTGAATCAGCACGGTCAATGACTGCTGCTTGAAGAATGCCCGACTTGGACGAATCCTTCACCTTTTTGGACGATGAAGGTTGATCATCACCAGATACTACCATCTTTACTTACCTTATGAGAGTTTTTAAGCGGTCCACCTGGTGCCTGACCAACCTTCTTCGCCAATGGTATCTGCTGGTCTTCTCCAGACCTCACTCTTTTTATGGTCCCCTTAGGATTACCCTTAAAAGAGTCATGTAGTACATGACCTGCTTTCTTGGAGGTAGAGGGTATCTCATCTCCAGGCAGAGCTCCCCTAATGGACCTCATCTGAGAGTCCTTAGCGAGGCTCGCAAGAGTTTGGATTACCCTCTCTGCTCCCTTCCTAGTTTGAGTTGTCCCACTATCAGTCCTAGCTGACCTACCCTTCCCCTTACGAGAACTTACAAGACCGCTGGATTGCTTGTGAGCAACTCCATGATTGTTAGCGGCGACTTGTGGTTCCAAAGTACTGGTAGACACGGACTCTTTACCTTTGTGAGTAATTTCCGGACCTTCCTCTACCTCCACTTTAAAACCTTCGGGATAAGACATTCCCAAGATATCACCGATGCAGCCATAGGTCCGTTCAAACCTGTATATGCTCTTTCGGTGTTTCCTGCGAACATGCCTATCCCGTTCGTTTAACAGTGATAGGTCCTTCTTAGCCAACTTATTTAGTGTAGCTATGGAGGCCCTAACGCCGTTCTTTTCCTTTTCGAATCTCGTTCGACTGTCGGTTGCGGCCAGCTCATTCATTGGATGTACTACCGCTTCCTGCCGAACAATTGTTTTGGCCAAAGGCCTGGACATGCCTGATGCCCCCGTCGAGCTGTCCTGCTTCATAACCAGTGATGTCGCAGTGACTGCAGTTCCAATCTTCTTGCACCGATAAAGAGCAGAGACAATTGTTGTCTCATGTTCTTCATCGGACCCAAGAGTCAGGTCCTCCAGCCCCTCCGTCGTATTGGATCCTACAAGATCCTTCGCTGAGTCCAACAGGCTATCCTCCGTTGGTTGGGTCAGTAATTGTCCGTGTTGCATGAGGATATCCTTATGCAGTCTCAACAAGTTCATGTCGTCGTCCTCATCCACATGCTTCTCCCCTTTCATCACGTCGTCCTTCTTTCTCCCTAACTCGACCCTATCCATAACCCCTATGTCAGCGTCCGTAACTTCCTCTTCCCTAGTCAAATCCCTTCCGTCCATTTTCCCTTCGTCCTTTTTTCCCATTAACCTATTTGTATTTGTAAAATTTTTCTCCTCAATTTTTGTCCCACGAGTAGGCACGTAAAATATAGACTATCTCGCGCAGTGACGGCGTATGCGGACTAGGCTGTAATACAACTGACCCTTGCCATCAGCATCAAAGGGGAGCTGTTCTCGATTAGTTTCTTTTCGCACTAACTAATTATTCAGATCCTCGGCACTGCTACCTACCACCTTGATCTTAGAAGTGCATGATACCTGTTTATTTGGTCCGCGGAAAACGTATGGCACCAAGACCATAGCCAGTGCCAGAGAATGCATTCATTTTAGCAGAATCACCAATTAGAATACATCAATTGCACCGCATCAAGTACAGCAAGCCTATCCGCCTCCAGGACCGGGTGTGATACAAAGGATGCATTAATGCCGGCAAAGGGAGAGGGCTCCAGCATCGAACATGAATACATCCAGTGCCTCTCGCCCAGTCCCCCCTATCTGTCGCCTGAGGATGTGTCCGATGGGAGTAAACAAGTAAAGACTCCGCACGGAAAAATATCCATATAAATGAAAAAAAAGAAAAACTACTTCATTTGCTACCAAAAAATCATCAATATTTTGTTAGCTATAATTTTTGCTAAAATTTGAATTGATGGTACATTTTTTGGTTTCAGTAAATAACGCATCCAAAAAACGTAACCTACATAACTCGAAAAATACTTAAATAAAAATATTCATCATCAATATATTAAATATCGCCTATAGAAAAACACAAAAATTTTGTTTGTAGGACAATTAATTTTCATTTTAAAAAACTTTTTGTGCTCCCAGTAAAGTTATGAAAAGTGATGTAACGTTGTTTGAATTGGTTCTATTTGACGCACATGTCGTCATATGGATTACTAGTATAACACATAGAACATTTTTGTAAAAATTGAATTAGATATCGATTATATATAATTGGTATTCCCTTTTTTAAATCCGAAAACAATTTTTCTATATCTCGAATATATAAAAAGATATTTATAAATTAAATGTAATTTTTGGAAATTAAAGTTCAAATGTGTGCTGCGACTTGAATCTTCTATGACCTCCATTTAAAAATAAAAAAAAAAAACAAATAAATTTTTTCAAATTTTTTTTATTGTTATATATTCATATGTACTTTTTTATTTTTATAAAACTTCTAAAATTGTTTTTTTTTTTACAGGATATTTCTATCCATAAAAGGTGGAATTCGAATTTTCATATTCGAGATATCGAGATATCGAAAAATTTTTTCCGGATTTAAAAAAATGGAATACCAATTATATATAGTCGAAATGAAATACAATTATATTATGCACATAAGTTAAACAAATCGCATTTATTATTTATTTGTTTTAAGGCGAATTGAATAGAAAAATTTGTGGCTGCAAATTATAAGAATCCAAATTTTCACTTTTTAAAATTTTTATATTCCATTTTTATTTTTTTTATTAAATATTTATAAAAACCATATACATTGTTTGAATTTGCTGAACGGATGAGCTCATAATTCAGTTCGCATAATACAATAATATTTTTACAATTTTCACATTTTTTCAAATTATTTTTATTTAATTTTTTCCACAATTAAAATTTTTCACTTTTTTTCACTTACTTTTTAAATATTTCTAATATATATGTATTTGGTTGGTCATCTGAATGTAAATATCCTGTAAAAAAGAAAACAATTTTATAAGTTTTATAAAAAAAATACATATTAATATATAACAATAAAAAAAAATGAAAAATGTATTTCTTTAAAAATAAAATACAATTATATTATGCACAAAAGTTAAACAAATTGCATTTATTATTTATTTGTTTTAACATAGTGTCTACATTAGTGATTTTTTTTTATCAAGACAAACGTCAAACTTAACGCGAATTTGTGGAAGGTATTCATTATTGTTTTTTATACATGCAGTTTGACAACTGTAACAACCAAAATAATAATCAACTTTTTAACTAAGGTTACCTTGTATATATTCGCACTGATTTTGACGTTTGTTTTGATATATATTTGCCTAATGTAGACACTAGGTAAGGCGATTAGATAAACTCGTGGGCAAATTATATGAATCCAAATTTTCACTTTTTAAAATTTTTATATTCCATTTTTATTTTTAATGAAATCAGTTCATCATTCAGTTTGCCTTAGTTTGTGTGCATAATACAATAATATTTTCACATTTGTTTTCAAATTATTTTTATTTTATTTTTTTCACAATTAAAATTTCACTTTCGCACTCACTTTTTACATACTTGACTGAAGTTTTGTTTTGAAATTTTTTATTCTGATTTATAACAGGGATGGAAAATAACATTTATAAAAAGGGAACGGATATAAATTTGAAATGCTATTTACATAATGGTCCGAATAATTTATAATGTATGCAAAATTTAAAATTAAAAGTTGTTTTGGATTAGATTTAAGATAACGGGGAACTTAAACCAACTGTGTGATACCTTTTTGTACTTCAAATGGTATTTTTTGAATTTTTCATGATTACACTAAAAGCTTAAAATTAAAGTTACATGGTTCTAAATGAGTTAGAATCCTTAAGAGGGAACTTTGTCTTACTTTTTCAAATGGTACTTTTTGAATTTTATGTAATAATTAACCTAGAAACATGATATTAAAGATATATGGTGCTAAGTGAGTGATAATCCATAAGAGGGGACTTTGTGGTACTTTTTCGTTCTTCAAATGGTACTTTTTGAATTGTTTGTAATATATAACCTAGAAACATTAAATTAAAGATGCAAGGTCCAAAGTGAGTGAGAATATCAAGAGGGGACTTTGTGATACTTTTTTCTTCTTCTAATGGTACATTTTGATCTTTTTTAATAATCAACATTATTTTTTGAATTTTTTGTAGAAAATGAAATTAAAGATGCATGGTCCAAAGTGAGTGAGGATCCACAAGAGGGGACTTTGTGGTACTTTTTTTTTATTTATCAAGTGGTTTTTTTTTAATAATCAACGTGGAAACAATAAATTAAAGATACATGGTCCTAAGGGAGCAAGAATCCATATGAATCCATGCGGTACGTATTTGTTCTTCTAATGGTATTTATTGAATTTTTGTTAATAATCGTACTAAAAATATGAAATTAAAGATATTGTTACGAAATTGTACTTGAATTCAAATATAACGGTTTTAACGGCTGGTTTAAATTAATATCTTTCTCAATGCTTCTCGACCTTTCTGTTTATGTTCTGTTATGTGGAAATTATTAACATAGCTGTAAACCTACAACATTGAATGAAAAGCTTTCGCAAATTGTTTGTAAGTATGACAACACTAAATGTTTATGCTGCTAACATTAACATCGAAAGCTCTAGTTTGTACGTTAAGAACATTGTAGAAAGAAGTAGAGCTTTCGAGAAACATCTAGGAGTGTATATAAATTGGGCGTGAGAACACCATGGAGTCAGTCTAATTGGAAGCTTCGTTAATTAAAGACAAATTAACTGTCTTGGCTATATATTCTTGTACATGTGTGTATAAAGTGTGTAATTTAAGTGTGTGTGTGTGTGTATTAAAACCCAAAGTGACTATTTAAACTGTTATTGTTGTACATTTTTAAATAAAATAGGGTCGTTACAATTTTTAAACTACTAAACTGCTTTTATTTGCAATCAAAGTATACGGGTTATTTAAAGGATATAAACCACCGTTTTTAAAAGGTAAAAACGTATATGTTTTACTTAACTTTAAATTAAATTAAAGATACATGGTCCCAAGTAAGTGAGAATCCGCAAGTGTATTCACCTTTTCTTTTTTTTTTTAATGGTACTTTTCGAATTATATATATTATTGAACCTATAAATATGAAATCAAAGATACACGGTCCTAAGTGAGTGAGAACCCAAACGTGTGGATTTTATTTCTTTCTTCTAATGGTACATTTAGAATTTTCAACTGCAACTAATCTTACAAATAAAACAAATGCTTTTGGATATTTTTGAAACTACCCCTTGATAAAAAGGTATTATATTTTTCGAATGAAGGGGCGAGTGAATATTATTATAATATGATTTAATATTTATATATTTCTATGTGTTTTGGTTTCGAAGATTAGTTAGCTACCAATAAAATACCAAATACACTTTTTACATCTTAAACATTCAAAAGCTCAAAAAGTACGAAATGATTTTTATTATTTTTCTGCAGAGGAGAATGTGACTTATTTTGTCCCTGCATTTTTTGGATAAAAAGATACATAGGGCTAGTGGAAGTTCACCATATATCTTTAATTTCAGATTTCTAGGTTGATTAATAGAAAATTTGAAAAGTACCATTAGAAAAATGAAAAGTACCAAAACTTTAATTTATGTTTGTTCTTACTCATTCAGTTCATCTTATTAGATAGTTGTGTAGAGAAATCTCATCACAATAGTTTCATAATACTTCTTATAATACCAATATTTGAATCGAATTTGAAGCGAATTTAAAACTCTCTGACAGAAAAATCTTACATACTCTGTTACATGTAGATGGGCTGTAACATTTTAAAGAGAGATAGAATTTGACAATTACCAACATAAAAATGTCTACTTGTAGATTACAGCCCGTCTAGACGTAACATAATATGTAAGATTTTTCTGCCAGAGAGTGTCAAATTCGCTCTCTGAGAGAATTATTTCACGTGTAGATTCAAATATTAGTATTATAAGATGTATTATGAGACTGTTGTGATGAGATTTCTCTACACAAAAATCTTATAAGATGAACTGTCAAAAAATACACACACACTGAAGTTTGTATGTGTGTGTGCTTATATATTTTGGAAATTACTAAAAAAAACAATGTTTTTTTGTAAAACTATTTTCTTTTAATGATTGTTTTACATTTAAAATAATATTTTTATAAAAATTGTGTTAAAAATGTGCGATTTTTTTAAATAAAAAGTACATGTTTATTCTGTGACTGATTGAAAATAATGATATCCTATAGGATTTATTAGAATACGTGTACCCCTTTTTTAAGATTTAACATAATATAAACAAAATGGTTACTCTCCTCTGCCGGCGTTATCTCACATATTATATCAGCGTTAATCTCAGTTGTAGACCTGTGGTTAGGGGTTATGTTTAATGATTAAACATTGTTGCCCATACAAATGTTTCAAAAACGATGTTTTAACCTGATGTTTAAAAAACACCATTTCATGTCTAATGTAGAGGGTATATATGGGATATACAATAGTTAAACAATTTTTTGTATGTTTCAAACATTTGTTATATATTTCATGCTTACGTATTCAGATCTGGTAACTTTACTTTTACCATCTGATTGACGACTGTCAAAAATAAATGTTTTCGTAAAAAAGTGTTGTTTTGCTAAATAAATAAATACTAAATAAATAATAATAATAATTTATTTGTATATTTAAATCGAACCATGTCCCATTTTAGTGGAGCTTTGCAATTAACAGATCTTGACGATTTTATAACACCATCACAAGTAAGTTGGGTATTTTTTTTATTTCAAATTTTACGTGATTTGATGTTACTGAGAAATATATGCAGGAGAATGTGTGCAATTTAAAATTACATTGTACAAACATTTTTGATCATGAGTTCAATTTTTTCAAATTTGAAATTTGACAATTATTTCTTTTTAAGGAATGTATAAAACCTGTTGTCATTGAAAAAACTAAATCCAAGACGGGTGCCAAAATTTCAATTCAGGAAGATGGTTACTATGAGGAGACTGCAGTAAGTATGAAAATTAAAATGTACATACAATAAACCTAGAATAAATATGTATGTGACAACTTTTAAAATGTTAGGGAGGTAAACAAAAATTGCAAAAAGTTGAAATTACATTACAAGATTGTTTGGCCTGTTCAGGTTGTATAACTTCGGCAGAAGGAGTGTTAATAACTCAACAAAGCCAAGAAGAAGTTTTAAAGGTTTTACAAGAAAATAGGGAACTAAAAGCCCAAGAAACAACTGCTGATCAAGCGCGTAAAATAGTTTTTACAATTTCTCAACAACCCATTGTGAGTTTGGCTCAGCGCTATTGTATAACAGTCGAAAAAGCTGCAGAAC
Source organism: Protocalliphora azurea (assembly GCA_932274085.1). NCBI lineage: Eukaryota > Metazoa > Arthropoda > Insecta > Diptera > Calliphoridae > Protocalliphora > Protocalliphora azurea. The sequence continues at coordinate 33,764,626 of OW026520.1, read as the reverse complement.
ATTTAAGTGGTTATCTGCGAGAATTAGGAGCTGATTATGTTTTAACTACAAAAGTAGCTGATGACTTGGCTTTACTGGAATGTCGCAATGAATTTATTGAACGTTTTCGAGATAACGATCCCAGCAAGCCATTTCCTATGTTATCTTCATCATGTCCTGGTTGGGTTTGTTATGCGGAAAAAACGCACGGTAATTTTATATTGCCCTATATTGCCACAACTCGATCACCACAGCAAATTATGGGTGTATTAGTGAAACAGATGTTGGCTCAAAAATTGAATATTTCATCTGAGAAAATTTATCATGTTACCGTCATGCCTTGTTATGATAAGAAATTGGAAGCTTCAAGAGAAGATTTTTATAATGAAGCAATAAATTGCCGAGATGTTGACTGTGTCATAACATCAAGTGGGTTTGTTATTTATTGTATAAATTATTAAATATTTAAATTTTACTGTTTTTTGTTTTAGTTGAAATTGAACAAATGCTGAAAGAAAATCCATTACAAAATTATCCTAATTCCAACTTTGATAATCCTTGGAGTGAAGTAAATGAAGTGGAAAGTACAAACATTTGGTCTCATGAAAATAGTACTTCGGGGGGTTATTCCGAACACATTTTCAAACATGCAGCAAAAGAATTATTTGATCAGGATTTAGTAGCAGTAAAATATAAAAACTTAAGGTAAATTTTAGATCACTAACAATATTAGAATAAATGTTTAAATATTAATAAATTTTCTTAGAAATCCCGATTTTCGTGAAGTCTCCCTAGAAATTGATGGAAAATGTGTGTTAAAATTTGCTATTGCAAACGGTTTTCGTAATATACAAAATTTGGTACAAAAGCTTAAACGTGGCAAGGTGCAATATCACTTCGTGGAAGTAATGGCTTGTCCTTCTGGTCAGTATATTTGCTATTGTTCTGTAAGAAAACAAATATTTTACTATGAATATATTTTTAAGGATGCATTAATGGTGGTGCACAAATCCGTCCACACAATGGACAACATATTCGAGATTTAACGATTCAATTGGAACAATTATATCGCCAATTACCGCAATCAAATCCGAATAACTTATGCACAAAAACGATATATAATAACTTTTTTGATGGCCAATATAGCGATAAAACTAAGATGTTATTGCATACAAAATATCATGCTGTGGAAAAAATGAATACTGCTTTAAATATAAAATGGTAAAAATAAATTGTTAAACAATATTTTGTGATTGATGTATGTATGATACATATTTTAACAAATAAGAGTATGAAAAATACCACTTGAAAAAAATTTCTTAAAAGATTATAAAATATTACTGAATTGTTATAATAAAACTTTTTGTCCCCAAAAAATGACTATCAATATTTATGTTTTATTTGAATTTTGTTTACAATTAAGTTTTTTATTATCGACTCTGAGATTAAGTTGAATTGAATAGAATGAAGAATGATTTCAGTAATTTATGGAAATTTTAGTTTAATAGTTTGGGAACTTTTCTAATGGAATTTCTTCCCCTAATTTATTTAGATACGATTTGTATATGCTAGAGAAAATTTTATCAAAACAAACGTGATATTTTTGCCTGAATTGCAAACAATTTTTTATCTCTATTAATTATTGGGTAAAACGTATTTCATAATAAACCATGTAAGAAGTACCAACAAAAATCAAAATGGCATCTTCTTGTTGTGTACCGACCGGCTGATTAAAAACGTGTTAACATCTGTTTGGGCTACCAGACTGAGCGGTGCTGGTATATGGCGGATGCCGGGCTATAACTCGCCGGATGGGGTGGAGTTCTTGCTCCGCCGGTAGCCAATAGCCGGTACACACAAAAAAATAAAATACCAGCTGAAAAAGTGAAAAAAAAAAAAAAAGATTATAAAAAAAATTACATTTTTGTATGGGGACCCGAAGTGAGCTACGGTCACATTCTTGCCTAGTTTTTAATATTAACTCGAAAGTTTCAGGATTCTCTTCCCTCCTAGCCGGCAGCTGTTATGCCGGGGTAAATTGTCCCTCCCACAAGGGTATCAAACTGCCCTATCCATGGTAGCTGGCTCCTAATTTGGCTACCCCTAGCACAGCTACTCTATCTCATCAACCACTACTCATTCCAATCACTTACCTCAAAATCCTTTTACCACATACTTAAAAATGTGAACACCACTTATTTCTGTACAACGTTATAAAAAAATCTTTTTCTTTTTATTTAAAAAAACTGACTAAAATATAACAATATATAAAAGATAAATTCATGACATTCTGGGAGTTTTATATCACAATATGAATTTAAAAAAAATTGTATTAAATAAACGAAAATTCATAAGTCAATCAAAAATCGTATAAAATGTGAGTATGCATATTTACTTAAAAATGAAAAAATTAAAAAAAATCTAATAACTCTTCTTTTTTTTTTTTATTTAGGGAATATACTAATCGTTCAAAATGGAGCAGCTTCTACTGATGTCTTCGAATGTTTATGGCAGCCATCTTGTCTCGCTCTCACGGATTGTACGGGTACGTAAATTATTTAATATTTTTCAAAAAAAAAAAAAAAACACACATATATGATTCTTTTTTTTTTTTATTATTATTATTATTTATATATTTTTTTTTTCTCTTTTTCTTTCTACATAGGAATCATAGTCAGCGCTTCACAATGGGCTTGCCTATCTACCCAACCAAAACTATGACTAAGGACCTAAAAGGAGCTCGCTTTAGTTCCTACCTTAACCTTCTTTGCTAAGGGACATTTAATTAAATTACCGGTACGACTAACTATATTTCCTATTCTTTTTTTTTTTTTATTTTATTTTTTTTTTCTCTTTTTTTTTATATATATATATTTCCCTTTTTTTTTATAAATGTTTATATAATTTTTTTTTACATACGTTTACATGTGTTTTTTTTCTTTTCCAGAGTCGTCCGTCAACAGTCCGAGTCTGGCGATACCTGAAGACCTTGGGATGTAATCGGGGCTATCCCACGCTGGATGTGGCAGAGGGGAAGATGATCTTGGTTCTACTTGCAGCTTTTGTTCTCCACTAGCAAACTTTGGCGTGTTTACTTTTTGTATATTTTAAAATTTTGGTTTTAATTTTTGGTATTAATTTTTTTCTTTTATATTTAAATGTTCTTTTTTTTTTTTTTTTTTTTTTTTTTTTGAATATAGTTTTTATATAGTTTTTAAGTTTCACTAATTTTTTTTGTAAACGTCTATATAGTTTTTCAAGTTTTACTAATTTTTTTTTGTAAACGTTTATATTATGTTACATAGCTTCTAAGCTTTAACATCTTTTTTCTGTGTTGCGACTTATTTAGTTTTTAAGCTTTTTCTGTTTTTGTTCACTATAACACAATTTAACTATATTTTTAAATATTAACCATTCAATCCTTTTTTTTTTTGTAAAGTTTTGTTTTCTTTCAAATATATGTAAGTTTTAACACCATTTCTTTTTCCTGTTTTTTTTTTTTTTTATTCGTTGCTGGTTTCCCTTGCCACACCTTCAAGATCCAATCGGAAAAGAAAGCCATTTTTCCTATAAACCCATCACGACACCTTGCCGACGCCGCAAGATGTCGTCCCGGGTCGCCATCAAAAATTATTTTCAGCCATATACCTTCTATGTGGAAAAAATTTTTCTTATGTTTTTTCCCTTTCACCGTTTGTTTTTCTTTATTTAGAATTGTCAGTTTATATTTGGACGTTGCCAACTATTTCTTAGCGCCCACAGGGTGCACACGACAAACCCCACCACTCCTGTAGTCCACCGGTGGACACAGGATGGGAGGGAAGAAATTTCCTTATTTTTATTAATTTTCTTACCATTTACTAATTTTCTGGGATTTCGTGGGTATTTTTGTAGATTCCAAATAAATTTTTACCATCTGGCAACCCTCTGACATTTTCATTGATAAATACAACACTGTATAATACGTAAAAATTTTCACTCTCTGGTAACCCTCCTCATATTAATGAACAGCTGTGTTAATGAATGAACGAAACTTGACGAAACAATCAAGTAGTAGCGTGGTTGTAAAAATTACAACAAAAATATTTCTGACGGATGCTGCTAACAATGAGAGGTAAGTAAATTTATATAAAAAAAATATAATGAATTTCTCTGAAAATAATTCAATTTAATGGCAATTTCCATTAAAATTTATTATTTTCTTTCTTTTATTTTAGGAATCGGTGAGGGATGGTCGTAATTCCATCGGATTAAAGGTAAGTAAAATAAATGTCTTATTTTTTTATACAAACACTAATGCAGAATATATTTCTTTATAGTGGTATAGTTACAACGGAGGCGACAGACGACAGGCGATGAAAAAAAAAGGTGTTTACGGACAATATAAAACAAGGTAAGTGAAATGAATTAAATAATTAAAATTGAAAGTGAAAGAAAAAAAAAATAAATTAAAGGCTATCACAAAAGTTTGTGAAATTTTTCTATATAAATAAAAAGTAGTAATGACGCGTAAAAAAAAAAAATCAAAAGAAATTAAAGTGCGAAAAACAAAATCGTGTTAAAAAAAAAAATGTCCGGAAATAAAAAGAATGGAGTAAACTAAAACTGCCGTGCGTTTGAAAAAATATTATTAATTTGGTGAGAAATTAAATATGGTTTCTAAAAAAATAAAGGGTATGACGTAACGCGGTGTGCAAAAAAAATCTAAATTATAGTGTGTACTAAACGTGTGGAAGAGGTGTGAAAAAAGTTGAGTGGATAAAAAAAATACAGTGTGTGAAAAAAAATAGTAATAATTTTGTGAAAAATTAAATATGGTTCCTTTGAAAAATAAAGGGTGTGACAAAAGTACATGTGCAAAAAAAAATAATAGTGATAATAAAATATTTTTTTTTTTAATAAAAAACGGTAGCCATGTACTTGAAGGAACTTTTTAGAGAATTTACAGTGTGAAACAAAAGTGGATGAAAAAATTTTTTTTTTTTTTGTGAAAAAAAAACAATCGGCATGTAAAAAAAATTGTTGTTAATAAAAAACGGTGTGTTTAACTTTGTTTTTGTCATGAATAAAAAAAAGAAATTAAGTGTAATAAAAGTAAAAAATTACGGCTATCTTAGTGCAACGCGTACGTAACGTAACGTGTCGTAGCGGTGTAATAAAAATTATGTGGCATAAGTGCATTTAAAATATAGCAAGTGATATCTAAAGGTTAATTAAATGTGAAACTGCATTATTAAGAATATACCGTGAGTGACAAAAGTGTATGGTGAATAAATTTGACAGTTTGAAATTGGTTATTGTGGCAATTAAACTAAAATTTAATTTTGAATTTCAATAGTGTGCTTTAAAAGTGGGTGTAATAAATTAAAATTTATAAAGTTATAATCATAGTGAAAAATAATTACCGATATTTAGAGTTATAGTGAGTGCGGAATGAAAAGTATCTATAAAAGAAAATCAACTAAATGTGGTGAATGAAACTTTGTGTGATGTGGTACAACAGCGTGAAATAAAACAAATATCTCTATATTGGCAAACGGAAGTGAAAGCAAAACAATTTTTTTTTCTTTTTGAATTTAAACTGAAAATTTTCATTTAATAATTGTTTTTACTGATAAGTTTACAGCTAACTAATTTTTGTTTATCTCTTTTCCAATATCTTTTCAGGTTCCAGACTACATAGGTGGAAGTAAGAAGGACGAAATCCCCAATAACAAGAACCATCCTGCCAATTCATTTACAGGTAAGTTACAATCAAAACTCATAAAAATTTTATCTGAGAAAGTATCCCCAAAACAAAAACTTTTATATACAATTCAAAAATTTTTTTTTCTTATTCCTAATTTTTTTTTTTTTTTTTTTTTTTTATACTAAAAAATTCTAAAATAAAACTTAAAAATAAAAAGGTTCTAAAAGGAAATTTATATACATTATTGTAACTATTCAAAAAAAAAAAAATCCTTTTAGAATATTTTAGTATAATAAAAAAACTATCCTAATACTTTTTATTTACTCCACAGGTTACAGAAGATGCAATTCTAGAAAGGTAACGTTTATGAAATATATTTTACTTCAAAATATTGACTTACTTCTTTTCATAGATTCAAGAATTCATGGGCCTAGACGAAGGCTGCAAAAATCAATGAGAAAGGTAAGCAAAAAAAATTATAATATTATAATCCTAATATAACTACATGAGGCTAATGTAATCCATGATTAGTTCCATGCGAAAAGGATAGAATTACACGGTGTACAATCACCAGAGATATTAAGACATTCTACTTAAATCTTTGGCGAATAATACCCCCTGTAATTCTCCTGAGACTTAGAAAATTTAACCTAATTATATATATTTTACTCATTAAACTATGTTTAAAAGTAACTAATAAATTTACAATTATATAGGCAAAGGAATTCAGGAATGGAGATCTATCCCCACAAAAAAATCAAGTTGATTGGCCGGCATTTATTTTAAAAAGGGTATTAAAAAAATAAAATAAAAATAAACGAATTATCGATCTACAAAACCTTAATGTAGTAAATGAGTAACAATAGTTTCTTTTCTTACAGATATCTACTACTATTCACCAGCCAGCAGAACCACAAACAAAATCAAAAGGATGAGAATCCAAACAAAATGGGAGTAATTTGGGTGAGTGAGTCGACTATAAGTTATTAACCTAACTTTACTTAGATTATTTTGTATAAAAAAAAATCTCCCAAGCTTTTCATTCAAACTGAGCTTCGTTAATGTAACCCAGGGTAAATAAAAACTTTACTTTTTTCTGGACCTATAAATATTTTGACTACCTTTGAGTTACTTTAACGAAGCTTAAGTTGAATTATGTTTGTTTAACCTATATATGAACCACGTTCAAAACTGATATTTTTGTACATCTTTTATTCATATTGTCGTCAGAGGGAAACAGGCTGTAGCAATAAACCATCTTGCTTTTTAAAGCGAGATATAGAAACTCATTTTCTTTTACCTCAACTCGCTGTAAGATGCGGGCTCAGAGAAAGTTATTGGCTTAGGTGACGAAAAACCTCTAGCCTCTTAATGGCATAGTTCCCCTAGGGCTTACGAGGTTACACTATTTGTGCCAATGACCGGTTACACACGTAACCAGTTTAGAAACGTTAGCTAGAAGATGGGGTTAATAAATGATTTGTTATCGCTAACAGCACTTGTTTTCCTTTGGCTGACAATATGACCTAAAAGTTTGTACAAGTTTCAGTGTCGTTCAGAGTTCATCATAAGCTCCAAACATAATTCACAGCCAAAATAAAAATTGGGAAAAATTAGTTATCCAAAATAACCCTATTACGTATATAATTAAGCTACTAGCCTTTATAGTTAGAAAAAGTAAAACGGTACACGTTGAACGTTTGGAAATGTTAGGACTAGAACCACCGAAGATTTTAGCCTATGGCTTTAAATCTTTGGCGTGAAAAACCCCTAACGATTTCCCTTGTAGATCTTCGACCTCATACAAGCTATTTCCTATGGGTTTCGCTATTCGGCACTTTAGAAATTTGCGCGCGAATTTCGCATTAAAGCCGCGTTTGAAATCGCTTTGCTGAAAGTTTCGGCGATAAACTTCTTGTCCCGGTATAAACTTAACCTGCCGGCACCGTGTGTTGTAGTATTTCTCGTTCCTCATGTAAGCTTTATGTAACTTCTCGCGTATTTTCTGACGCAGTATTTCCATTTTTACAGATTTTGGTATAATATTTAGTTCAGACTCATTTAGACTTTCGAGTTTTCTTGCTATTCTATAAACACTGCCATGCCCTATCATATTTGTACCAAAAAGTGCAAAATATGGTGTAACGCCGATAGATGTTTGCAATGAAGATCTCAAGGAGAATTCAATTTCGGGCAAATATTTGTCCCACTCCGAATGATCTTCTTGCAAATACGAGCGTACTGCAGCCAAGATAGACTGATTCACGCGCTCCGACGCATTGGCTTGTGGTGAGTGTGTGGCGGTACGGACATGCTTTATACCGAAATTTTCTACCATATCTAAAAATTCTTTACTGATGAACTGCTTACCGTTATCTGACACGATAGTTTCCGGGGTACCAAACTTATAAAACACTTCTGAGATTAGAAATTTGATAACATTTTTCGTATTTGCCTTTGTTAATGCTTTCAACAAAACGAACTTAGTAAGGTGATCTAAAACGATAAAAATAAAGCTATTTCCGTTTTTCGAACGCGGATACGGACCCAAGAAGTCCACAAAAATTCTCTGAAACGGCCTTTCGCTTTGAGTTTCGGAACCCATGGGTGGTCTAAGGGTAACATTTGCAGGTTTTGATTCCTTACACACCCGACAATTTCGAACGAATTCTCTCACTTGTGCCGTCATATTAGGCCAGTAAAAGTATTCTTTTATGCGAAATAAAGTTTTCCCAATTCCTCCATGGCATACCTGTGGCGAATTATGGCATTTTTCCACAAATGCTTTTGTCAATTCTAGAGGCACCCATAGCTTCCATGCGAAATCGTCATCTTGTATAATTTCGTCATACGGCCGAACTCGTTTATAAACAAAACCGTCAACCGTCTTTAAATCAGGGAGATTCTCACAATTATCTTTTATCGTATTGATAAGTTCTTTATAATCATCTGACTTGAACGCATCCGAGCCCAGATCTACTAAATACCCTACATCTGACGAAATTTCCTCCATGTCGTATCGAGATAGGGTATCGGGTACTACATTTTGTTTCCCCTGTCTATGCTCAACCGAGAAGTCATAAGACTGTAAATGTAGACTCCATCTCGCCAGACGTCCTGTCAGGTCTTTGTGGGACATAAGCCACTTTAGGCTACTGTGGTCCGTAATGACCGTGAACGGCATCAATTCTACATAGGGCCTAAATTTCTTAATCGCCAAGACGACCGCCAGACATTCCCTTTCAGTCACAGAATAGTTCTTCTGTGCTGGAGTCAGCTTATGCGAGAAATAGGCAATTGGGTGTTCACCATCAGAATCATCTTTCTGAAAGAGCACAGCACCAATGCCTAGATCTGACGCATCGCACTGAATAAAGAAATGCCTGTTGAAGTCCGGGTGATTAAGTAGTGGACTTGAAATCAGAGCGCTCTTGAGTCGATCAAACGCGACTTTAGCTTCGTCTGAAAACATGAATTGCTTACCCTTTTTCAGCGTTTCAAAGATTGGGGCTGCAATGGTGGCATAGTCTGGTATAAATTTCCTATACCAGCCTGTTGCCCCCATGAAGCTCCGCACCTGTCTTGCTGTCTTAGGGTATACAAAACGAGTAATCGTTTCCACTTTAGCCGGATCAGGTTTTAGTTTGCCGCCTCCTACTATATACCCTAGATACTTTAGCTCCTTGAAACAGAATTTAGATTTCGTCACATTAATGGTCAACCCTGCTTTTCCCAAACAAATAGCCACTCGTCGCAACAATTCCAGGTGTGTCTCGAAATCCGGAGATACTATCAAGAGATCATCTAAGTAGACGAAAACTCTATCCCGAAGTGCTGCAGGGATAACCTTATCCATTAAACGGCAAAGTCTTTGAGCTGCATTACACAACCCAAAAGGCATTACCGTAAAATGGTAAAGTGGTCGTCCTGGCACCGTGAATGCAGTTTTCTCCCTACTAGCATGATCTAGTGGTATCTGCCAAAAAGCGTCCTTAAGGTCGACACTAGAAATAAAAATCGTGTCTCCCAATCGACTGAGCAAACCCTCGATGTGCGGCAGCGGATAGGCGTCCTTAACCGTCAGCGCATTAAGTTTGCGAGCGTCCAGGCACAACCGGTTTTTCTCGCCCCTTCGGACTAAAGTTACCGGATGACTCCAGGGACTCTCACTAAGCTCAATAACTCCCAGGTTAAGCATCCTATCAAGCTCAGCATACATCAATTTTTGTACAGCCGGAGAGACAGGATAATGTCGATCTTTAACTGGAATAGCGTCGCGAGTGTCTATTGTGTGCGTTTCCAAATGTGTTTTTCCTAAGCCTTTTTTTGTATAACAAGGGAACATTGATATGACCAAATCTAATTCCTGTCGCTGCTCAGCGTTCAAGTTATGAGCTACGACATCTATGGTATTTTCTGCTTCCGGGCAGAGACTAACTTCATTGGTAGTGATGCTTTCTATGTGTGCAAACAAACTAAAAACCTTCATAAAATCGACACCCAAGAACAACTCACGGTTTAACGTAGGCACTAAATAAAACGTGATGACCTTCCTCAAGTTACGAAAAGTGACTTGTGCCCTTACACGACCGACAATAGGGTGCTCGGTACCGTCAGCTGTCTTAATAATGGTGCGGAAATCGTGAATTGTTAAACCGGCCTTTCGGACAAACTCCATGCAATTGCGACCTAAACAGGTCACCGTCGCGCCACTGTCCAACAATCCCTCGATTTCCTGACCATTCAAATTAATTTTCGTATAAAAGCGAGAATCAAACCCTTCATATAAAGACGCTGACGCGATTTCGTTTCGCAGACGCTTACGGATTCGATATCGCTCCCTAGCCTTTCTTACGCGGTTTGATACTTGACCGAAAATCCTAGCCTTAGCTTCGTTGTATTCTTTTATTCGAACGTGTAACGGTTTAATTTCCCTAACTTTTGTTTCTGTTTTTGTTTCTGGCTCTACTCTACTGTTTCTTAAAATCCTAAAATTCCCTACCTTTGACTTCGTTTGCTGTTCTAGAACTGGGTTTGAACCTCGGCTGACCTCGTCTCCCCAGTTCGAGACGGGCCCCGGAATTTGTTTCCCTGACATTTCGGACATTTTGGGGTCACTACGTTGTCCATGCCGCATTTGTAGCAAAATATTCTACGTGTGGTAGAGGGACAATCAACAAAGCTGTGACCAACCACTTTACAATTCCAGCAGGTGTATTTACTGGTCTCACGAATCGCGTTCACTTCCAGCTCGAGTTCGGGTTCCAGTTCGCGCTCCTGCTGATATTCCAGCTCGTTTACCCTTGCAAAGTTCGGACGTTGTTGGTATAACGCTCTTTGTCCAGCCAGCAAATTCTCAGCCCTCTTTACTTCTTTGCAAAACTCCGACAGGTTCGTCATTTTAATAGGAAACATCATTTGAGCCAATGATGGTTTCAAATTCCCTCTCATAATGTCCACTAACGACTGTTCATCATACGGTAACTTTTGCTGATTCCGCAGTCTAATGATGACATTATAAAAATCTTCAAATGACTCCTGTGGCAACTGTCGGCGATTCAAAATTTGCTTTTGCACCTGGTACTCCTTCTCGAAACGCTGGTACTGTGTGAGAATGGCTGCCTCCAACTCCTGCCATGAATTAATTTGGGTGAGTTTGCGGTGATTCCAATACCAGTCTAGTGCTGGACCCTCTAGCAAATGATGGAAACTTCTGAGTATATCCTGGTCTAAACAGTTGTAATCTTTACGCAGCTCGTTGACACGGAACATAAATTCTTGGGCATTCATCGTCTTACTCGTACCATCAAATTTAATTCCCCACTTCGACAAATTAAGTCTATGCTGATTGCCAAATGCTATATTGGACATAGGCCAGGCATAATTGGGAGTTGGCACACAACTAGGTTGTGGTGGTGGTGGATCAATACCCAGAAATTGTTGATTTGCCTGCGGGGGTGAATAGTAATCCGGCCCTTGTGGATTTTGCATTGATTGCCGGTTATATGAATACGTTTGTTGATTATGCTGTTGAGGTCGTGGTAGCTGCATTTGTTGTTGTTGATAGGGCTGTTGTTGTAGCTGTGGTTGTAGTTGCGAGTTACACGACGAATTTGGTAAGTTATGGTGTTGAGATTGGTGTAGTTGCTGGTTACCAGATGACCCTTGTTGTTGCTGGTGATAATACGATATAGAGGGGTTTTGTAGCTGCTCTGAAAACTCAGCACGCATAGCTTGTTGAGAAGGCTGTAATGGTAAACCTTCGCTACCTGAAAATCTTGTTGCTGGTACCAATGGTGGTGGCTGATTATAACCCTGCGAAAACGTGACCGCCGTAGTTTCTCTTCTACCTTGAGAATACGCTGACACATGGGCGCTGTCTAGAGGTACCAGATTCGCTGCCACTGGAAGAATACGGCCAGTTGGTGGAGAGTTGTTGTCAGGACCGTTTCCAGGCAACCTTTGTTGCGCCGTCTGTCCACTTACAGTAGGGGCTGTGTTGTTCGCATTAGATTGTTGCTGAGTGCTTACACCTAAAGCTAGCCTAATTTCTCTCAAGGCTTGGTTGAGTTTTTCATCGACTTGCCTCATGAGATGAGCCTGGGAAAGTCCAATCGATGCATCAATAACCTCCTGAATATCTTGCTGATTAATGCCAGTAGGTTGGTTCGGTTGGTTTGCCATACTGTCACGAAATTCTCTACGCACGCTTCGAGCTGTAATACTGCTGTATTCTGGGGACACAATTGTGGAAGCCGATCCCTCTGAACTAAAAGAAATCTCATGTGGTAGAACCGGTGCAATTGAGGAAGTGGTTGCGGTTAATCCGACGGTAGTGATTCCATCGGTAACACCAGATACACCTGTGGTTGTGGTTGCCATGTCGTTGCTTGTTGATTCTTTTGCTACAATTCTACTGCCTTGACGAGTCAAAACCATAATAATCTTAGCAAAGGGCAAAGAAATCAAAATAAATTAATAAACTGTAACTAAAAACTACCAAATATCAAAAGCAAAAAAATAAAAATAAAAAAGTAACCAAATGCACACAGATTTCAAACCCTCAAAATCGAAAGTAAATACGCACTCGAGTTCACGCAAACGTTTATGAAAAGAATAGTATGTATGTATAGGTAGTGATTGGAATTCGTACTGGCGATGAGATAGGTAGAGTAAAACAATATAATCAATAGGAGTGAAAGAATCCTGACCTTCATAAAAAAAAATATATAAAGCTATAATAAACAGAATGCATAAAACTCATTATTTCCCTATTTTCTTTTTAACACCTCCCTTAATTGCGATCCAACATTAATTTGAAATAATCAATTAAGGAAATTGATTAATTAATAATTGCACTGAATTTCCTTAGACATACTTTTTCTGTTTATTATAAACTAATATACTGTTCTACAAGAATGTTACTATAGAAACATAAAAATGAAACTGAAAAGAATATTCAAAGGCAGGAAAACTTAAATAGACCATTGGACTGCAACTGACGCCACCTTTCTATGCCGCGTCCAGGACTAGTCGCAAGGGCTATTAAGATTCCAAAACTTAATTATAGCTGGCAAATTACGATTCCCAAGAGCGATTAACAATATGTTCCCATCAAAATTGTTAAGACTCATGTGAACCGAAATCTCCGCTACACTGTGAAAAGTTACTCTACTTTGCGTTCGAGTCGCAATTATATCCAGCCTACAGGACTTGGTGATATAAGTCTTACTCGACGCAAAATAGAGTAAAGAAAAACTTTACTTTGTATTCCGGGCTATTTCAAAAAAAAACTTCATTAAAACCCAACGATAGCTATTAAACCTCCAATGTTTTCCTATTAGGTTTAAGTCTAATCATATAGAATTCTAATGAAAGTATTATCCGTCTTTGCCAAGGAGATGTCGCAACGCGATACGGACTCTTAAATTACGTAACGGGACTTACACCTCCTAACAAAGACTTCCATATTCTACTAGTTTAGGAATGCTCACTTCGGGCCCCACGTTGGGCGCCATTTTTGTTGTGTACCGACCGGCTGATTAAAAACGTGTTAACATCTGTTTGGGCTACCAGACTGAGCGGTGCTGGTATATGGCGGATGCCGGGCTATAACTCGCCGGATGGGGTGGAGTTCTTGCTCCGCCGGTAGCCAATAGCCGGTACACACAAAAAAATAAAATACCAGCTGAAAAAGTGAAAAAAAAAAAAAAAGATTATAAAAAAAATTACATTTTTGTATGGGGACCCGAAGTGAGCTACGGTCACATTCTTGCCTAGTTTTTAATATTAACTCGAAAGTTTCAGGATTCTCTTCCCTCCTAGCCGGCAGCTGTTATGCCGGGGTAAATTGTCCCTCCCACAAGGGTATCAAACTGCCCTATCCATGGTAGCTGGCTCCTAATTTGGCTACCCCTAGCACAGCTACTCTATCTCATCAACCACTACTCATTCCAATCACTTACCTCAAAATCCTTTTACCACATACTTAAAAATGTGAACACCACTTATTTCTGTACAACGTTATAAAAAAATCTTTTTCTTTTTATTTAAAAAAACTGACTAAAATATAACAATATATAAAAGATAAATTCATGACATTCTGGGAGTTTTATATCACAATATGAATTTAAAAAAAATTGTATTAAATAAACGAAAATTCATAAGTCAATCAAAAATCGTATAAAATGTGAGTATGCATATTTACTTAAAAATGAAAAAATTAAAAAAAATCTAATAACTCTTCTTTTTTTTTTTTATTTAGGGAATATACTAATCGTTCAAAATGGAGCAGCTTCTACTGATGTCTTCGAATGTTTATGGCAGCCATCTTGTCTCGCTCTCACGGATTGTACGGGTACGTAAATTATTTAATATTTTTCAAAAAAAAAAAAAAAACACACATATATGATTCTTTTTTTTTTTTATTATTATTATTATTTATATATTTTTTTTTTCTCTTTTTCTTTCTACATAGGAATCATAGTCAGCGCTTCACAATGGGCTTGCCTATCTACCCAACCAAAACTATGACTAAGGACCTAAAAGGAGCTCGCTTTAGTTCCTACCTTAACCTTCTTTGCTAAGGGACATTTAATTAAATTACCGGTACGACTAACTATATTTCCTATTCTTTTTTTTTTTTTATTTTATTTTTTTTTTCTCTTTTTTTTTATATATATATATTTCCCTTTTTTTTTATAAATGTTTATATAATTTTTTTTTACATACGTTTACATGTGTTTTTTTTCTTTTCCAGAGTCGTCCGTCAACAGTCCGAGTCTGGCGATACCTGAAGACCTTGGGATGTAATCGGGGCTATCCCACGCTGGATGTGGCAGAGGGGAAGATGATCTTGGTTCTACTTGCAGCTTTTGTTCTCCACTAGCAAACTTTGGCGTGTTTACTTTTTGTATATTTTAAAATTTTGGTTTTAATTTTTGGTATTAATTTTTTTCTTTTATATTTAAATGTTCTTTTTTTTTTTTTTTTTTTTTTTTTTTTGAATATAGTTTTTATATAGTTTTTAAGTTTCACTAATTTTTTTTGTAAACGTCTATATAGTTTTTCAAGTTTTACTAATTTTTTTTTGTAAACGTTTATATTATGTTACATAGCTTCTAAGCTTTAACATCTTTTTTCTGTGTTGCGACTTATTTAGTTTTTAAGCTTTTTCTGTTTTTGTTCACTATAACACAATTTAACTATATTTTTAAATATTAACCATTCAATCCTTTTTTTTTTTGTAAAGTTTTGTTTTCTTTCAAATATATGTAAGTTTTAACACCATTTCTTTTTCCTGTTTTTTTTTTTTTTTATTCGTTGCTGGTTTCCCTTGCCACACCTTCAAGATCCAATCGGAAAAGAAAGCCATTTTTCCTATAAACCCATCACGACACCTTGCCGACGCCGCAAGATGTCGTCCCGGGTCGCCATCAAAAATTATTTTCAGCCATATACCTTCTATGTGGAAAAAATTTTTCTTATGTTTTTTCCCTTTCACCGTTTGTTTTTCTTTATTTAGAATTGTCAGTTTATATTTGGACGTTGCCAACTATTTCTTAGCGCCCACAGGGTGCACACGACATTCTCAAGGAAATCAAGGCAAATTTGTCAGTGTTCGAGCGCTGACAATTTTGTTTCAACAATGCAATGATACTGACAAATTCAGTATAAATTAGACAAATTTTCATTGTGATAAAAGTTTGATGGTTTTTTTGCATACATTTTGTTTTTGTTTATTCAACAACAAAACTCGTGACAACAATAAAAATACATGTAAACAAATTTTATTTTCTCCTTTTCTTAACAGCCCATCTACACGTAACAGAATATGTAAGATGTTTTTTCCAGAGAGTGTCAAATTCACTCTCAGAGAATTATCTCACTTATAGATTTAAATATTGGGATTATATGAAGTATTATGAGACTATTGTGATGAGATTTCTCTACACAACTATTTTATAAGATGAACTGTCTAAAAATACACATATACGAAAGTTTGTTTGTGTGTGTGCATGTGTATTTTGGAAATTAATAAAAAAAATAATATTTCTCGTAAAATTGTTTCCTTTTAATGATTGTTTTACGTTTTAAAAAACATTTTTATAAAAATTATGCTAAAAAGGTGCGAATTTCTTAAATAAAAAGGACATATTTACTTTGTAACTGATTGAAAATAATGATATCTTATAGGATTTATTAGAATACATTTACTCCTTATTTAAGATTTATGAATATGCCATATTGTTGTTTTTGTGCAACAGTTGCCACCTTCCACAAAATCATGTTAAGTTTGATGTTTGTCTTGATAAAAAAAAAATTGTCTAATGTAGACACTATGATTTGTGATTTAACATAGTGTCTACATTAGAGATTTTTTTATCAAGACAATCGTCAAACTTAACGCGAATTTGTGGAAGGTGGCATCAATTGCTCAAAAACAGCAATATGGCGTATTCATTATTGTTTTTTATATATGCAGTTTGACAATAATCAGCTGTCTATCTAAGGTTACCTTGTATATATTCGCACTGATTTTGACGTTTGTTTTAATATACATTTGCCTAATGTAGACACTAGGTAATTTGCATCAACAGCAACACCGACTGAGAGGGAGAGTTAAAAAAATGAGAGCTTTTGAGAAACCGTTTTGAAAATAAAACAAATTTTAATTTTAACTGGATTCGCTGTTCTGTTTTAGTTGTCAAATCTTCATATAAAAAATTATCCTCTAGCTTGTGTTTCAGCACTTAGACAAATTTTTACCGTCATAAAAATTTGACTTTTGTCTTCATAAAAATTTCTCATGTGTAGGCTCGACGATATGGCAGTCTGTATTTGTTTTTAATTCACCACAGCTGTCAATTACTTAAAAATTTTGTATTGTTGTTCGCCGGCAAAAAGTTCGAGATATTATTTTTGCAATTAATCACAACAATTTAATTATAATTTAAATTGTGGTTTTATTTATAATATTGGCGTTTACCAATAAAACAAGAAGATGTCTTCACCGGCTCCCAAATCTCCGGAACAATCAGATAAAAACAAAAAATACGATCGTCAAATTCGGTAAAATGATAATAGAATTAGAAGAAACATATTGAAAATGCATAAATTTATTAAATTTTTTGTTTAGTTTATGGGGTGAACATGGCCAGAGTCTTTTAGAAAGTGCTAAAATATGTCTAGTTAATGCCACAGGTTTAGGTTGCGAGGTACTTAAAGGTTTAGTACTTCCCGGCATAGGAAGCTTTACTATTGTCGACGGAAATGTGGTAACTGAAGAAGACTTGGGAATAAAGTAATGTTTATTATTTTTCTTTTGCAATGGTATGATTTTGAATTGTAGCCTTTTGTTTGTAGTTTTTTTGTGGATGTAAGCAATGTTGGACAATCTCGTGCCGCATCTTGTATGCAATTGTTACAGGAACTAAATAGTGATGTCAACGGTGATTGCGTCGAGGAGAGTGTTGACTATATACTAACAAATCGTCCAGCATTCTTTGATAACTTTGATGTAGTGATTTCTTCAAATCTTAATGAAAATTCTCTTTTACAACTATCTAACTGTTTGTGGGAAGCTAATGTACCCCTAATATACTGTCGATCATTAGGATTTTTTGGATCAATACGTTTACAAATTAAAGAGCATTGCGTAATTGAATCCCATCCAGACAATCCCCAATACGATTTGAGATTGGAAAAGCCCTTTCCTACTCTACGAAAACATTTTGAGGTTTCTAATTAAATGGAATAATTTTAACAGAACGGATTTAATGTTTTTATATTTGTATAGACTACAAACGTAACGAATAAAGTTCCTTGGCTTTTGGTTCTTAACAAATATTATCAACAATGGCAAATGGAGAACAATGGAAGAACACCTTCAAATTACAAAGAAAAATCTCAGTTACGTGATATGATCAGAAAAGGTAATAATAATAATTATTATTATTATTATTTTAACAATTATCGGTATTACTATAATTTTTTAGATATGAGTAATGATGAAGAGAATTTTGAAGAAGCTATAAAAGCAGTAAATACAGCATTCGCTGGAGGTTCAATACCTTCAAATCTAAAAACGATATTTGAAGATGAAGCCTGCCGAAATCTTAACAAACAGGTATGAAGTATGCAAAATGTATGGAATTTAAAGATTTTTAAGTAATAAACCTATAATTTAAAGAGTAAACCATTCTGGATAATGGCTAAAGCTTTAAAAGAATTTGTTGAAAAAGACAACAAATGTATTCTGCCATTACCAGGAGTTTTGCCAGATATGACCGCCGATACGGAATCCTACATAAATCTTCAAAACATATATCGACAACAGGCCATGCAAGATGCAGATAATGTTTATCGTAGATGTCAGGCCATTGTTAAGGAATTAGGGCTAACTTTGGATACCATTTCAGAAAAAACAGTTCGTTTGTTTTGTAAGGAGGCTGCTAGTGTAACAGTAATTCGCGGTTCGAAAATTTCAGACGAGTATGAGAAAAATAATCGTGTTCTATCGGTAATCGATGACATCGATGTTCAGGGTACCCTCACTGAACACTATATAGCTCTAAGAGCTTATGAACGATTTCTAACTGAATGTGGCAACATTCCTGGAGATTGTTATGTCGAAAATGATACGGCTCGTTTTAAGAGTGTAGCATGTAAAATGCTAGCCGAGTGGGGAGTTACACAGGCCACATTATCGGATGATATGGTTCACGAAGTTTGTCATTATGGTGGAGGAGAGGTTCATACAATTTCTGCATTTATTGGTACGATTGTATACACTATGTATATATGTATATATAAGTATATATATATATATATATATATATATATATATATATATATATATATATATATATATATATATATATATATATATATATATATGTATATATATATATATATATATTCCAAATTTATATATATTCCAAATTTAATCAACTGTTTTTTTTCTAGCTGGATGTGCTGCCCAAGAAGTTGTGAAAATCTTAACAAATCAATTTAAGCCCGTTGACAATACATTTATTTACAATGGAATAACTTCGGAAACAATTACCTTAAAGTTATAAAAATGTTTTATCAACAATATAAATAAATATATGTGTAATTTTATAACAAAATAAAAAATTTCAATTTTTACTAAAATCGTTTTTAAATAATTGAATAGAAAATTCTTAATTATGATTAAAACATTAACTGGATTTGAAAACTATTTGGAATAACAGCATCTTTTTCCATTAGAGATTCAAGCTTCCGCCGCAGCAGAAATTTTCGATTTAGACTGGCTCAAAATAAGCTGAATAAATTTTAAAATTTTCATTGAAAATGAATGCAAAAGTAGTGAATACAATGGTTTCATCTGTTATAGGTTAAAAAGGGTGGCGTCTTCACACCACCACCCAGAGACCAGTCGGTCCATTGTGATACAAAGGCCAAGAAAGAAAAAGAGGAAAGACACAAAAAGAGAGAGAATTTATAAGATAAAGCAATAGAAGATTGTGGAGCCCTTACTAGTCATATTTCCTGTTGCGAAGTGACCAGTAATCATACTCACAATGACCCTTAGATTCCCACGACTCATATCCATAAGATGTTTCGAATCTGCTAGTTTAAAACTAGCCCATAACGCTCTAGATACCTTGAAGTCCGTTCTCCTCCATGCAAGATTCGTTCTTCCTAAGGTCCATTCCCTTATGGCCATGAAATATGTCCCAATTGGAATCTTAACTGATACCTTGAAAAAAGATCTGTCCAGTTCCGAACCTTTACGAGCTAGCTCGTCGGCTATTTCATTTTATTTACTTAGAATGTTGCAGTGACCAGGAAACCAACAGAGTCTTGTCCTCTAGGTATCCGTTAACTTTCTCAATTTCTTTCTGCACTTAAGCACTAATCTGGACCTAATACAAAGGCTTGTCATTGTCAGTGATCATGCCTAATTATCCACATAGGTAGTTACCTCAGAGTCCCTTTCAACTTTCTCCTACAATAATCCTAAGGCCTTGTAAATGCCTAGAATTTCTGTCCGAAAAACGCTGCAACTATCAGACAATCTAAAAGACCGTCTGATATCTGTTCCCTTAGGCACCCGCCCCTTTACCTATTTCCATCTTCGTGCCATATGTGAAGATAGCACAACCTCCATGGAACTTTTCCGCTTCTGCCCAGAGGTTCCTACTAGGGATTTCAATAACGGGAGTAGCCTCGAAGTCAATTATAGTCACGACATAATTCATTTGGGCGACCAAGAATAACGCCCGACCATCAAATTCGACTTCGTCGAGTATGCTAGCATGCCCCGTTGTGAAGTTCCCTATTAATCCTAATTCCTTCAGTCTAAATAAGCTTCTTATAGCCATTCCTCCCATAAACTCCTCAATTGGAAGAAGGTGGAGAATGGTGTCCAGTGCTGCCTGAGGTGTGCTTCTCATGGCATCTGTAATGCCAATTGAAGCACATCTCTGAACTTTAGAGAGAAGCTTCCCATAAGTTCCCTTCCTTAATGCCTCCCACCAGACCGAACATCCACAAGAGAGGATACGCCTCATATCCCATTCAATATTGGTAGACTAAATGCCTCAACCTTATATCTCCTGGTAAACAGAACTAGTTCAGTCTTTTCAGGTTTGGCCCCAAATCCCTTACTGCTAGTCCAAAGGGACAGTTCTCGCACAAGACCAGCATTACTGTGTCGTCTGCGTAGGCACGATTTTCCGTCCCATGGCATTAAGCTGTCTCAATATGATATTCACTGCCTAGAACCACAATAATAGAGATGCGGATTACATCCACAAATATAAATTAAAATTTTTGGCTTTTTGTTGATGAATACGAAAATAATTTAAAATTATTTCATCTGGCATTTCTGCCTCAATATAAAAACATCATGTTAATTTTGCTAGAAAAATTTTTATTTTTTAAATTATGTTACATAGTGTCTACATTTTTTTATCAAGACAAACGTCAAACTTAACGCGAATTTATGAAAGGTGGCAATAGTTGCACAAAAACAACAATATGGCGTATTCCTTATTGTTTTTTATATATGCAGTTTGACAACTGTAACAACCAAAATAATAATCAGCTGTTTATGTAAGGTTACCTTATATATATTCGCACTGATTTTGACGTTTGTTTTGATAAAAATTTGCCTAATGTAGACACTAGGTTAGAGATTTTTTTTATCATGGCAAAATTCAAACTTAACGTGAATTTATGTGAGATGGTTGCAAAAAACAACAATATGGCGTATTCATTATTGTTTTTTATTTATGCAGTTTGACAACTGTAACAACTAAAATAATAATCAGCTGTATAACTAAGGTTACCTTGTATATATTCGCACTGATTTTGACGTTTGTTTTGATAAAAATTTGTCTCACCATGGGTTAATGATTTGGCACATTTTATATATCAATCGAAAGGTTTCTTCAAGACCTTTCCTATGATACCCATATTGTTCATATTCATTACAGGAGGAAAGAGAAAATTGCGGGCAAAATTTTTTACATTGCTTTAATCACAAATGAAAATGCTACTGAATCATTATCAAAATTATTTAAAAATCAAGTGTACTGGTAATCTTGATTTATACCTACCTTGCTTTGTAATATAAACAAGTATATAAAAAAAAACATGTTTGCATCAAGTTTTCCAACCCTGATAAAGCCCTTGGAATAAACAATCTTTTTTATATTTTTGTAAAATATTTGGAAAAGATGAATGAAAATAAGTTAAGGCAACGTCAAACAAGAGCTCAAAATGATGAGAAAACGAATGGAGTTAAAGAAAAAGAAAATTATAAGAAAAAGAATAAAGTGTAAGTTATTACTGAAAATTGGAGTCACATATATTGTAAATACATTGTATGTGATTGTCAATGAATTTGATTTTCTCTTAATTTTGTATCTACTTAAGCAATCATTTCAAAATTTTCTTTTATTTAGTGCCGCTGTCCATGAAGAGCTGCAACATGCCACCAGTTCATTCACCCATCGTCTTTGGACCCGCACTGTAATTGTCATTTCTGTTATGACCATAGTCTATTTCTACACGAGTAATCAAACGCGTGAAACTAAATTTGCTTTAGTACGTGAAAGTTTGCCGTTGCGCATGCAAAAATTTAAATGTTCTGAACAATATGAGGAGGAAATGAAAAAGTTCCCACAATGTGTGCCAAAAAAATGTGGACGATTTGTAGCTGATAAATTGATAGAACCAAAAGAGGTTAAATTACTGTTGGAAATGGCACAAAATATAATAGGCTTGGCTGGCTCTTCGGGAGGTGCTTCAATATTGGATATACATACAGGAGCCTTATCATACGGTGAAAAATATCTAAACTTTTATAAAATGCCAGAAGCTAAGAAACTACTTAAACCGGAACAATTAACTGTATACAATGTAGGCATGAAAACTACAAAAACCTTGAAAATTCTTTTTGAATTCTTAATTTATTCGTTGCACTTTTAGTTAGTAAAAGGTAAAATCAAATTAGCTATTGCTGAAGAATTTGGAATTGAGCCCTCAAATTTGTTTTTAACCTCCCCCACATTTTTCTCTCGTTTAACAAATGTTACCGCCAAGAATATTCACGACGAATACTGGCACGAACACGTAGATAAGGTAGATTTAAAAATTTCTCTTAAGTACTATATACTTTTTGTTTAATATTATTTTCCTTTAAATTAACTACAGGAAACATATCCTTCATTCCATTACACTTCCTTGTTGTATTTAACAACCTTTAATAAAGATTTTAAAGGCGGGAGATTTATCTTTGTAGACGGAATGGACAAAAATCGCACAACTACAGCCATAGAACCCAAAAAGGGTAGAGTTAGTGCCTTTACATCCGGTTTTGAAAATCGCCATCATGTTGAAAAAGTAACTGAAGGATCAAGGTAGCAAATTTAATATTCCGTCATTTTGAATCATATATGAATACTACTCTTACTTTTAGATTCGCTATAACAATATCCTTTACTTGTGATAAAAATCAAAGTATTAATGACCCTCAAATGGCCACTCTAAAGGAATAAATTTGCTTTACATAATTAACCTTAACATTCCCTAAAGTATTATTAATAATAATGGAATAAATTAATCATTCGTATGCGTTAAAAATCAACGTATTATTTTAAAACTAGTAAAAGTAACGTATTATTGATAATAAAAGAATAAATAAGAATTTATTTTATTTTGTCTTATTGCAATTCTAAGCTCTTAAATTTGTCATAGTTATAAAATCCAGCACGTACTTGACGTCCACCGAAGAAGCGACCATTCAAATCCACAACAGCTTCAATAAAAAGTAAATTTAGATTTTGAAAGTCCTAAACAATATTACAGGTGAAGAATTACCTTTAATAGCACTTTCAATACGTTTGAATTCTACAAAAATTTTCACAGCATCTTCCGGTGATGTACCAAATGATTCATGTATTAAAACATTGGCAACATCTCCATATTTGGTATTGCATTCATCTTTTACTTCGGGTTCCAGTTCTTCATCGACATCACCAGGACCAACCATATTCTTAAACGCAATAGAAATAGAAAAAATTAAATTATTTTCAAAGATTTAATTTTGCTTACTCTTAGAAGGACCACTTTGCTAGGAGCTTTCATTATTTCTGTAATGCTAGGCTCCGAGTCTGAAGGATCTGAAGTAGATAAAGACGCTGGGGGAGTAGGGGGACCCATGTTAGCAATTGGATTAGAGGCAGCAGCTGTGGAAGCTCCTGCTGCCGCTGGCGGTGGCAAGAATACATCACGTTCATGTATAATGCGACCACCACGCTTAGAAGTCTTTTCCACTTGCAAAGCCATGGACATACCCTGCTCCTGCTTGCCCAAACCTTGACCATCTTTATAACCAAATTTGGCCATAATCTTTGCGGCTACAGAACTAGCAGAATAGGGTATAGTAACATTCGAAGAAGGATCTCCTTCATTGGTGATTGATATTTCTTGCAATGAGGGTGGGGGAGCAATAGCTACACCGCCTCCTTTATTAGACACTGAACCCGGTGCTGGAGGACTATAACGTTCTTCTTCTGTTATACGTTGACCGAAACCACTAAATTTGACAGGAGGAGAATCATTGTTCCGTGAATTCCGATTACGACCCCGTTTGCGATCGCCACGTTCACGGTCCCTATCTCTATCACGTCCTCGTTGTTCACGTTCATCCCTTACTTTTTCTTTGCTGCTATTCTGTTTATCTTTTAATTTTTCGTACTCATTAGGCCACTGGGGATCATATTCATCAACAAAATCCCAATCGTCTGTTTTTACATTTTCGAGTGATGGCACTAGCGGCTGTGCAGCTATGATGCGCTTGTTGTCCGGTTTTGTCAAGAATATTTCTTCAGAATTTTGCAACTTCTTAGATTTCAAATTTACTACTGGCGTCATTAACTGAAGAGTTTAAATACATTATAAGAACACAATTAAAATTTAACAATATTTTATACCGGTTTTTTGTTGGCCTCCTTGGCTTTGGGTAGCTGGGCCTTTTTGATGGCCAATTGTGTTTGGAGCATCTTAATACCCGACGACCAGCCATCTATTTGGGAAGTTTTGGGTTTAGTGTCTATATCATCATACAAGTCCATTTTTTCACACGACTTTTAACAAATTTTAAAAACTTTTCATTTATTTTATCAATTCAATTGTTTACTACACTTAGATGATTGACAGGGATGGAAAAGTAGAAACAATCGTACTTTTTTGATACTATTTAATATTCAAAAGTACCGTAGTACTAACACAAGTAATTTGATACACACACGGTTCACACGATGATTTTTAAGACGTCTTTATTTTAATTTGAAGTTGCTACGAAAAATCATTTGTGTTCACATGATAATTTTTTAGTTTCATGATTTTTTTAATTTTCTCTTTTTCCTTATAAGAGGGGTTGATTTTTCTTGTTTGTAGCAATACTACCAGTTTAAAAGAGAAAAACGAATAAAACGTATTGAGATTAATACAAATGAGTATGAAGAGAAATAAAAAAAAATCATGAAAACAGAAAACGTAATTTTTTATCAATCCCTCTTTCAACTCTTCCCTGCTTGTTAAAAAAAAATAAATATGATTTTAAATCATCGTGTGAACATAGTGATAACTCTGACAAGAATAATCAGTGCAGAGATGCCTGTAGTTAAAAAAAAATTTTTTTCAAGCGATAATGCATTTTTAAGACAAGTTGAAATATTAAATTTTTCGAATAGAATTGCGGTGAGCAAAATATTTCCATTCAGACCTCCGGTTCTAATTTTTTTACATGGTCACTTTAAATTTGTATATTTATTAGATTTTGATTGACAGTATCCTTTGAAAGCACTGGATTTTCTGGGAGTTTTTAACGAGCTCCAAGTAAATAAGATTACAAGAAAATAATCTTATTTATAGCAAAATCTCTACTGTATATCGATGGTCTCGTTGCCTAAGAACTTAATGTAAAAGAAACTACTTTTCAAAAATATGATTATAGACTAAAAATAACAAGATTTTATGAAAAAAAAAAGAAACTTTAAATTCGGCTATATCCTCTAAACCGAAATTATCCTGAAAAAAAAAACAAACATAGACTAATATTCAATGCCTTAGAATCCTTAATTTTTTTATCGACAAATAATAAAAATTAAAGTACTCTGAAAGAGTAATTTTAAAAGAAAGACTTATTTTAAATTTTTTTTGTCGAAAAATATTTTCATTTTCCATCCCTGATGATAGATAAAATTATTTGTGATCAGTGATGTCAACTTAATTATTTTGCTGTTAGATCGAGCGATTTTGAAAAAATAAATAATTTTATCTATTATCGAGAAACATAGCGATTTTTGAAACACTTAGAAAAAATTTGCATTAAATAAAATAATGTTGAGATCAAAGAGGAAAATGTAAGAAATGAGAATTACATTAAAGAGATATTTGTCGGTACTGCAAAGCTTTGATTAAAAATTTGACAAAAATTACAGTTTCGAAATAATCGAAAATACAGTTATTTGTGGTTCATACTAATGCAGATATTAAGTTATTTTCTAAAGTTGATAACATTGAAAACTACAAAGGTGCTTTTTATAGTACCAAAAAGAGTACCTTTTTTAAATTTTATTTTCTTATACGTAAAATTGTAATTTAAATTTTAATATCGTCACCTAAAATGCAAAAGAACGTAACTACACTAATTTTTTACAGCGGAAGCAAAACTCATTATGAAAATACAAAAAGGCCATAACCACAATTTTTCCTTTCAATTTAAGCAATTAAGGGAAAAATGTTAATCGTTCACCAAAAACAAAAACGGATAAAGTACAAAACACTCTTCAAACCAAATTTGTCTTGAGTGGAAGTAGTTGATATTACGGCCTTTTGACCTTTGTTAATATTGATGTAATTTTTGAAGATGTGAACATGAAATTTTTTGAGTAGATGTATTTTGAATCACTGCATCATAATCTAGTATAAAACCAGATTCGATTTTTGAGTGTTTGCGGCCTTTAGCATTTTATATGACGATATGTACTTCTGATTTTTTTTTCAAAAATAAAAAACCGTTTAATTTTGGAAAATTTGATTTGTCATGAGTAAAAAATATAAACGATTTAAATTTTAACAACCCTAAAATAAGAAAATATTAATTTTTTGTTTATTTTTAGTGTTATTATGCTTTACACTTATTTAGTTAAGGAAAAAATAATGAAACAAATTTTTTTTAGATGTTCTTACATTTTTTTTAAGATTAGTTTGATTTTTGTTTCATTTATTCAAATTTTAAGGAATTTGAAGATGGTGTTGCTGGCGTTGAACTTGCAAATGTTTCTACCGATGGTTTGTAAGGAGTTGCCAAGCAATTATTTATAAAGTTACATACACAATGTATATATTGCGTAGGATATTTGGTAAAAATTTTAACATGTTCAGCATCTTCAAAACATATTGAATTAACATCAACACCTTGTTGCTGTCGTATATTAATGAATTTTTCAATATCCTGAAACGAATTAAGTATTTAAATTTTATATTATTAATAAATTATAAAATTTGATTTTTAAGCCTTTACCGTATATGGTATAACAACATCGCCCTTGGAATATAAAAATAATTGTGGATATTCATTTGGCTCATTTTTTAAATCATTAAAGGGATTAGTTTGAATTGGCTCGGTTTTTACAAATAAGCTTTTAAATGCTGCAAAAGTTTCCTAAATTATAAAATTAAATATATAGTTAATAATAATTGTTCGAGATCATTTATTTGTAAAATTATATTAATTAAAATTTTAAAAAGTTATAATTTTAAAAATCTTCCATTAAAGGAAATAATTTTTTAAATGTTTAAATTTTAGATTAATGTACAATATACATACTTTTGAAAAAAATCTTTTTTTTAAACAAAATGAGATCAAGGTGCATTATTTATAAATTTCGGTACATATCAGATTAATATAACTCGAATTTGCTATCCTTAACTTTATCAATTAAGTTTTTTAAAACAATATATCATTGACCAAATATTAACAACTCGTAGCCGAATATGAATTAAAATTCAATTTTTTAATAGGATTTAGTTATATTTATGGATTTAGCATTAGCAAGGGCTGTTCTTGTGGTATTTCCCTATATTATATATTTACAGTTAACATAATCTTGATGAGATGTACTTATATATTTACTTACCTCCACAAACCACATAATTCCCAAAGTTAAAGTTATTATAATTGCCGTAATGCAATGACATTTTTTTCTTTCCTTGCCATAAATAGCCGTTACTGCACGATATAGTCCCAACATACGTCGTTCACCTGGTGCTGAATCTAAAATCATACCTCGCACTTGCAAAGGTGTCTTATGCTTGCGTATGGCCAGGGATATGTGTTGATATAGATAAGCACCACCATTTGAAAATATATGAAAGATGACAGGATGCGAATCGAAATTCATGTCGTAGATAAGCTTAAGGATTTTTTCACCAATTGGCATCATTTCTTTGCGTTTCCAAAATAATGTATCCACAGGTGCGGTATAACGAACTGTAATTAAACTGTAAAAAAAAACATTCTTAAATTAAAGTATAAATTGAATATTCATAGGTATGAGTTAAAATTACCCTCTATCTTCGTAGATTTTTGAATATTTCATCAAATAACGATCTTGACATCCAGCCCAACCCAATAACATTACAATTGGTACATGTGTATCATTGTAAACAAATACAAAATCATCTGTCTCCGACTGATCCAATGCCGTGGAGGGTCTTTCATTGCGGTATTGTGGTGTTGGAAATTTGATAATATATTCTAAAGTATCTTTAGGTTTCATTAGATTTTCCAATTGTTGTTGTTGACTAGCAGGTACACTGGCAATTAAACCTGTACCACCAGTCAATTGCTTTTCGTCACTTTGTTGCGTTTTAGCTGCTAAGGGTTTTCGTCCAGTAATTGCGGCTGATTCTAAACGCTTGTTGACCGTTTTGGTCGGTGTATTGCCATGTTGATTCTCATCTTTATTTGATGTTGAACCTGTTGTTCTTACACCGTAAGGATTGTTATTACTTGGATTCGTTGCTGATGACATTTTCTTCTACACTTGGATGTTGAAAAGCTTTTAAAGTATTATAAATATAAATATACATACATACATATGTTGTATATATATAAATAAAATTATTAAATATTTTTTACTTATGTTTAAATATTTTCTTTAAAGATGCATTTCAATTTGATAAACATAGAAAATTAAACAGCAAATGTATAATATACATATTAATTAATAATTAATTTTAATATAAAAATTTAATGAACAAGAAGATTTTTCTAATAAAAAAAACCCCGAATTGGAAGTTTATTTGAAAGTAAATTTTAAAGTTATTAAGGACATTTAAAATTTAATGTAATTTTAAAATTATGTTAAACGATTTATGTCTTATATTTAGATAAAAAAAGGCTAATTTAAAATGTTTATTTTATGTAAAATCAATAGATAAGTATTGCAATATATATTAGACATATCATGTACCAAATGATTTAACTTTTAATTAACATTGTATTAAATAAAGTTAAATTTATTTTTTATTTATGTATTAGAAAATACCATAGCTTTCTTAATTTTAGCCGTATTTTTCGTTTTCTTTTATTAGCGACCACTAATGTTTACCAATTTTAACACAGTCGATAAATGGTAAATAAACTAGACTTTAGATATATGTGTATATGTATGAATGTGTATTTACATACGTATGTATGTATGTTTGTATGTATATACATTATACATGCATCCATACATTATAAAAAAAGTATATGCAAAATTTTTATGTAATTCTTGAAAACACATACAACCAAATAATATATACTAGACAAATATACTACAATATATGTACATTTTGTTTAATGTTTTTTGTTGTTACAAATAATTAAGAATTGATTTTATTGTTTTTTTTTTTCCTATTCCTACATACTGGAAAGTCAAGCAAAATTTATTCGTGAAAAATTCATTAATACAAGTTATTTAAAAATAATATTTAAAATTGATTTCATAGGTCAGTTTTTTCTTTATCTTGAAGTTTTTCTTACCTTAAATATTTTCATGCAGCTTCTTTTCCAATTCTTTTTTTTTTACAAGTTTCTGTCAATACGAACGGAAAGGTGTTAACTAATAAATTCTTGACCTTCTTAATTGACGTTTAAACCAAAAATAATTGCCTGTGTATGACTTAAAGTTTTCTCCAACTATTATGACTGTTTGAGCAGAAAAAATTCAAAAGGAATCATGTGTTTTGTAATATAGTTGCTTGGATATGTAATTGTGGGTTGTCAAGGTATTCTTCAGTCGATAAGGAAAATAAAACTTCGTGAGTGAAAGTGTTTTCAAGGATATGCGCAATACTACTTGCAGAATTTTTGTGTCTTTTGTTGTCATTTCTGACATTCTATTAAGCCGGTAGAATAACAAAAATTATATTTTACTCAATGGTAATGAATGTCCTTTTAACGGTTATTGAAAAATTATGAGTTATAACATTGCAGTAATAGATATTTAAATTTAAAAGGATAATCCTACATAAATTTATATATATATATATATATAGTTAATTATCAGGACAATGAAAAATATACTCTAGAATAGTATTGTCTTTAAAATTTAAAAATACGCTCTTAAAATATTTATCCAATTCAGAAAGTATATTATTTGAGTATATTGAGTTATTGTGTTATATGTTACTTGAATAATGTAATATACATTATTTAAAATTTATATGGAAATTTAAAATAATATTATAGCATTGTGAAACCTATGTTTATGAATTCTATTAAAAGTTATTTTGTTTAAATTCTTTTCGGTTTTTTATAAAAAATTTAATTTTTCATTTAAAACGTATACTTTTTACAAAATGTTTCACCGAAAATCAGTTTTTTTTATCAAAAATACAAATTTTTACCATAAATCCAAATTTTTACTAAAAATCCGATTCTTGACCAACAATTCGATTTTTTACCAAAAATGCTAATTTTTGTCGAAAATTCAAATACACACCAAAAATTCAAATATTCACCAAAAATTCAAATATTCACTAAAAATCCGATTTTTCCCCCAAAATCCAAATTTTCACCAAAAATTCTAATTTTCAACAAAAATCCAAATTTTCACCAAAAATCCAACTTTTCACCAAAAAATTAAATATTCACTAAAATTTTTTTTTTTTCACTAAATTCGATTTTTCATAAACAATTCGATTTTTCACCAAAAATTAAAATATTTACTAAAAATTTAATTTTTTTCACTACCACTTTGATTATTCTGATTTTTCATCAAAGTTCTATTTTTCACAAAAAAAAAAAAAAATAATGTTCACCGAACTCCAATTTTTTTTTACCAGAAATTCAATTCAGAAAAAAAAGAAAAAAAAAAACGATTTGTCAATGAAACAAAATTAAATTTTTTAAAAATTATAATATTTTAATATATTTTAAAAATTATACTTATTCTCAAATGTTATTATTCTTCTTTAACAAATAGCACAATATGAATCAGGTAATTATATTTTTCTGATTTAATTTTTAAATTATCTACTTTTCCATGTCAAAAATTACTTTATTTCTATTAGCAATTCCTAAAAAATATATTTTTTTGGCACTCAAAAATATCAATTGTAGCAGGAAATTAAAAAATTTCTATTGATTTATAATTGAGGAATTATACAAAAATAATTGAGGAAATAAATGGATTAGCAAAATGTTTTTTTGACGCTAAAAAGAAAAATCATCTAATTGTAAATTATGCAAAAAATTCTCTTGACTGCAAAATAAGCTACATTTTTTCTCTTTAGTGCAAATTTATGCTCTTTAGTGTAATATATGCAAAATGAAGATATTAAATAAGAAGATATTAAATATGCTATTTAAATTGCTAAAATATGCTTTAAAAAAAGTATGCTCAATAAAAATATATCAAAATATGTTGTAATGCCCAAAATATGCGAAAATATATAACATTAATTTATTATTATGCATTCAGGTGTTTGCTTTTATTTATTTATTTTTTTCTTCATTCCATAATAAAAAAAAGCCCATAGTGCCAAACAAATTTATTACATAGTAATGGTAATAGTAGGCTTGTTTCCGTACTTTTTGGGTAAAGTGTGGTAAAATGAGAAAATGCCCAGCAAAAACTTTGCTTTCCTGGTAAGCTAGCAGGTATAATTGGAAACAAAAATAAACTACTTAGTTTTTGCCTGAATAACTAGTTATTTTTGTTCGACTTGTCCACAAATTCATGTAGTTATTTTTTGACTCTAGGGGTACTCAAAAATATGTACCTAAACGAAAACAAAAATAAAAAAAAAACAAAAAAATTTTGCCGTCAGTGAGACTCGAACTTTACTGACTAACGTCTTACTCAGTACACCATCTCGCACATAGCATCCTAAGCGACAAAAACTCTATTTGGTTTAAAATCTTTTTAGACATTTTGTTATAAAAAACTAATAGCTTCAGAATGGAGTTGAACCAACGACCTTCTGGTTGTTAATCCGGTGCTCTAGCCAACTCATCCACGTGATTGCAGTATTACTGCGCTATTATACAACTGAGTACTTATTAATGTAATACAGAGTAGGCAAATAATAATGACGATTCATTACCAAGAAACTACTTTAATAAGTAGTTGTTATTACCGAAAATCAAAAAGTTTTTGCTGGGTGCTCCCACAAAAATACAACAACGCACAAAAGTACGGGAATATAAAAATCCAAATTTTTTACCCAGAAATAAAACATCATTAAAACATAAAACATTTTAAAAATTCGTATGTGAATGTAATTTTATTTTTAAACATATTTAAATGTTTTTATTTTTTTAATGAAACTTCTGTTAGTAACAAAAACAAATAGTTTTTTATTAATTTTCGTTAAAATTTTTTATTGTGTTTTTATTTTTTCGTGCAAGAAGAAGAAGAAGAAGAAGAACATTATTCTCTCAAAATAGCTTTCATTTGTCCAATTTTCGAGTACTGGAACGCTTTTCAGTAGCATTGGGATCCCACGTGCTACCAACTTAGAGTACGGGAACAAAGCTTATATATAAATCTATAATATAAAAAACATCAAAAACAAATCCATATAAATTTTATAATTCCTATTTGCTTCACAGCCACAACAATATAACAGTAAAATTAAATAATAACAGTCTTCCAAAAGCAACAAAGAAAAATGCATTATTGACCCGACAAATGCTCTAATAACTTGTGATGAAAAATATTAAATGAAAAAGAAAAATTACGTAAATTATTTGACAATTGATTAAACTTCGAGCAACACGAACCAGAAATTTTCATGATTTCAGATTCTAGGAATAATTACCTGTGGATTCCTCATAGACTTTAAAAATATAAAGTATCTGCAGTTATTCATTATGCCATAGAAAAGCATCATTGTTCAAACTAACAACTAACAAAAATTTTTCAAACAAAAACCTCAAGTCCATACATGACAAGGGACATTAATAACGCGTGTGCTAGCTTTTTCTTGATGTGAAAAGGAAAACATTCTTCAAATGAAACAAATGTAAATCATCCAAATGTGAAACAAATAAGAGTCTGTCATGAATTAAAATACCTAATATTTTAAGTCGATCAGCAAATTCAATTGGAATAGCGTTAAGCTTGATTTCAAGTGAAGCGATATGACGTACAAAAATTTAAACCCTTCGTCTTAGAACATTCAATTGAAATTAATTTGACAGAGTCCATTCAACAACATGATCCAAACACAACAGGAAAATTATCAAACCAGTCATAGTCATAGAAAGAAGCACAGTCGTTGTGCTATAAACAGGGCGAAAAGCAAACTGAGACTCATAAAGACAAGATAAAATAGAATCAATTATTTAAAACTTCAAAAGATGTTCCGCTACCCTCGATAAAGCCGGCAAAATAGAAGTAGGTCTAAGGTCATCAGGACAGTGAATAACTTTAGATTAAGCAATTGGCACAACACGAGCGATTTTGCAGCCAGATTGGAAAATAGATGTAGTAAAAATATTATTTATAAATTTAAGTATATAATTGAAAATGTAAGGATAAACTAATTTGATAAATGTAATAAATCAACACCAATAGCCTTCGCCTTAACACTGTTTAGTGCATAAAGAACTTCTTCATCAGTAACGCATCGAAATGAAAACTTCAAACCAGAATCAATAAATTCTTCAAAATCAAATGAATCATCATTAAACTAATAATGATTATTGGAAAAAAAAAAAAGTCATTAATAGACTCAAAGTCACCTTCAAAATTCAAATCATAGTCCGCAACACTACCAGCACCCTTTAAAATTCTCCACGTTCAAAAATCCAAATCACCAAACAAACAACAAAAATAAATTCTCTTCTCCCTGCGTATCGTCATTTTCGTACGATTGCGATATTTACAAAAAATTTTCCAATTGTGTACCGACGATTCTAAGACAAAAGCCGAATATGCAAGATCCCTTAAAAGACGAGCGGAAATTACTTCCCTTGATTTCATCAAAAAATCAACATTATATTTAATCTACTTCCTTTTAAAGGAACAAAATAATAAAAGTTATTCAAAAAGAAAGCTAAGAACAGAGCATCATTGTTCATCTACATTATTACCATTAAAAATAGAAAAGTTAAATTCAGATAAAAAAATGAGGAGTTCATCCCAATTTAATGCCATAAATCTCTAAACTAAATAATTTCAACATATAACTTATATCAAATGAAAAATTCGCAAAGATTAAAGCACGATGTGAAAATGTAGGGTATTGAATCTGGTAAGAAAAACTCTTAATTGAATGATCACTTAATTAGCAATAGTCTATTAAAGATATTGAACCATGGGAATATCAAAATGAGATATTCCAATGGTTCAATACCTGAGACAAATAGAACGAATGCTATATGATTAAGAAACATCGAATAAATTGTAATTATAATCATCCGCAATAATATTTGAATATTGCAAAAACAAATTCTGTTGACGTTCTTCAATTGAAACAATGTCGCCATAAGGAAAGTATACCACACCAAAAAGTATCCTTACATTACCAGAAGTAAGTTTAACAAGCTTTCACAGTAACCATCTTCAGACACTTTATAAACAATTTTGTGCCTAATTTTATTAGAAATATATATGTAAACCCCACCTAGCCATCATCATCATAATTTAGAAACAGCGCAATGGGGAACCAAGAAGAATTAAAAATAAAAATTATTATAAAATAAAGACTGTAGTAAATTTTACATTTCATAATTAACAACTAATTTCTTGATTATCAGCTAATCAAACATATAACAAAATCAAAATTAATTAAATATAGAGAAAATATATACATATATAAATATTAGTAATTAAACTAGTCACGAACTTCATTTAAGAGCGATGCACACTCTTCAAAATTCTTTATAACATGAGATCCGTCATTAGATGTAATATAGACTTTAGGCTTATCTGCATTGTAAATTTAAAATTTTTTAATTTTGTTTTACTTCAAGAGCCGCTAATAAATAAGATTTATTTTTGCTGCTATTGGAGAAAAGTGATCATTGAGATAAACTCTAGAGTTAATAAAATCACTTAACTTCAACGAGAGAGTTTTTTGATATTCTGCCATCAAACGATCACGAATACTTACGTTGCAAAATTTAACTAAAATATGCATTTATTTTATATTTATATATTATGTTATTTATATGCGTTTATTGGCCTATAATGACTTTGTTGTATTATTTGAATTTAATAAATAAATATGCTGTTAGCACCAAAATATGCAAAATATCCTGTAACATATCAATGACAAAATTCTTAACATTGTATAAAATGTATAAAGAACAGTACTGTTCATCTAAATCACGGAAAATATATGGTATTTTATATAATTGGTTGCCCTGGTAATTATATTAGACATATTCCCTACAAACATTTGGAATATATCTTCCATAGAAGATATTTAAGCACTATCTTTTTATTTTTATTATTTGTATAAAAATGATCGAAATAATACATTTCTTATTTCGAATTTATATCTATTTACTATAAAAAAAATTAATAAAAAGAATTTTAAAGTTTATATATTATTCAAACCATGGTTGCTCCAAAAATATATTCAGAGCGCATGTTTATTAAAACTTTAAAACATATCTCTTATTTCCTTCATAAGTTACACTCTAAAAAAACAACTGTCAAACTTTATATAAAAGCTAACGAAGTTTGACGTCATTAATAATGTTCATACGAAGTTAAAATTCAATAAAAAAAAACTGTGAAAACATTAATAATAGAAAAATCACAATAATTAAAGAATAATGAAGTTAACTTTAAGT
The DNA here is from genome assembly GCA_932274085.1 of Protocalliphora azurea. Classification (NCBI taxonomy): domain Eukaryota; kingdom Metazoa; phylum Arthropoda; class Insecta; order Diptera; family Calliphoridae; genus Protocalliphora; species Protocalliphora azurea. The sequence goes on along the minus strand of OW026520.1, from coordinate 33,728,594 downwards.
CGTTACCGTATATTATTATCGTTACAATTTGCTCTGCTTATAGCCGATTTGTTTTTTAATACTTTTTCTCATCTTTTATTGACACCAAAATTACAATTGACCATATTGTTGTTTGTGTAAGTTTAGTAAATTTTGACAATAAAAATTGATTTTTCCTTTATTACAAAAATTTAATCCCCAGGACCCAGGATTTATTCATAATATGTGAATATTTATTTTTTACCTTTGCCGTACATGCCACATGTGTTTATGAGGTTCAAGAAATTTGTTAATGTTTTAAAATTTTGTATTACTATTTAAATATATAATAATTATTTCTTACTTATTATTCAGGTTGGAGCTACTCATGTTATTTTAAGGAATTGTAAATGTTTCCTTTTTACCATTCTACTATATTTTCTGTTATCAGTTTCGCAGCACTTTTGGTTTGTCTACAATGTTTTGTGGTATCCAATGGCAAATTGGCCTACCACTTTAAAGGCTTTATCCTTCATGCAAAGGACAGGTATGGGAAATATTTTTTATAAATAAATAAACTAAATTTAGAAAAAAAAAATATATTATTACAGTTTCATTTTTCTATTATTACTCATATAAACGTACTGCATTAACTCTCTCTGATCCACGTTATTATGAAGAAAATATCGATTGGATTGCAGAACAATTAAGTAATAAATAAAGAAATAAATAAAAAAAAAATCAAAATATTTTATATATGTATATCATTTAGATGTTTTTAATTCAAAGGAAATGTATAGGAAAATTGAAAGATATATAGTAATAATAAATTTAAAATATTTTTTGTTTAAACACCAATTGATAAAATTGTATGTTCCCGTCAATCTATATTTGTGTATTGTATAAAAATTAACTTTAATTTGAAAAATAAAATAATATGCTGTGATTGGATGAAAAATTAAACACTTATGTTTTAATATGTTTATTATGGTGAGTCAATTGTTTTTGTCAAAAAGCGTATAGCAAAAATGTAAGCTACGAAGAATTCTAAGAAAATTCCCCCAAGAAACTTTGGCTTTCACTGAGGAACATAAATATTCACAAAAATGCACTAAATGGTCCTCTGGGAAACCAAAATCCAACGGCGAAAATTTTAAAAATATTTTTTTCATAACAAACTCAAAATTCCGAAATTTTTGAGACCAATTTCGGTAAAAATGTAACATTTTCTTTGTCTAAATATGTGAAACCTATGATTTTGCAATCGTTGATAGGAAACTAATTTCAAATTGGGAAAAAATTTTAATTATTTTTCGCGTATTCTGGCCATCAATGCGCATCATTTGAGTGGTCTTCCTATATAAGAATCTAAAATAAGAAGATTTTTCGAGACACTTCGAGGCTATACGCCTTTCGCTTTTCTTCATCCGAACTATTTGGCCACCCTAGTGTTTATTAATAGTCTTTAAATCAATTCTTAATAATGCTATAATCGGCTGTGTCCAATATTAGCTCTGTTCCAGTACTTGTCAAATTTACAATCAGAATTAGTCAAAAATTTCAGAAAAAAAAAAACAAAATGCACATAAATTCACAGTGTCCAATATTAGCTCTGTTCCAGTACTTGTCAAATTTACAATCAGGATTAGTCAAAAATTTACTGAAAAAGAATAAAATACACATAAATTCTCAGTACGGGAATGTTTTCCTGTAAATTCTGACTAAAACTTGCAAGTTCGACAAGTACTTGAATAGAACTATTTATTTTAAAATTTATTTTTTTAGGTGCTTAGAAATATACTTTTTGAAATAAAATTTTGTCATGTATTCTTTTTTTTTTTTGAATAATTGTCAGCCGCTACCGAATTTTTTTTTTTTTTTTTGGACTTGACTTTTGCTAGCTGCACAAGCTATAAAAAACTTATATGTGAATATAGTATAAAAATCGTATTTTTTGAAAATATTCATCTAGTGATAAATCGATCGACTCTTAGTAAAAAATCGAATTTTTATGAAAAATCAGATTTCTAAAGAAAATTAAGATTTTTAGTCAAAAGTCGGATTTTTAGTGAAAAATCAGATTTTTAGTAAAAATTGAATTATTAGTTATATATCGAATTCGAAAATCGAATATTGAGTTTTTAGTGAAAAATAGAATTTTTAGTGAAAATAGATTTTTTTGCAAAAAAATTAAATTTTTAGTGAAAAATGGGCAAAAATTTGGTTTTTTGGTGAAAATTTTGATTTTGGAAAAAATTTGAATTTTTGGTGAAAAATTTTGAATTAAAAATTAAATTTTTTGTAAGAAATCAAAAAATGTTTAAACGAAATAGTTTCTGATAGAATTCGGTTTTGTTGTTTTTCATTTTCATATAGTTTTTCGTTTTACAAAATTACACGATTTAATAGTTCTAGATTTTCTCTAAAAGAATTTTCTAATTATCTCTAAAGAACATGAAGACTTTTGTATTTAAAAATAATTTTTATTTATATACAAAAATATATTTGAGTAAATTTTTACTAAATATTTCAAATATTTATAAAAAAAAAATATTTTTATTAACCAGATTTTATATTTATTTTTTATATAAATAAAATAAATTGATATAGTTTTCAGACTACCTTAGGATTTTTTTTGAAAAAAACTTTTCATTATTTTTAGTTTTTATTATACATTATTATTTTTACTGTTTTTTTTTTTTTTAATTTTGCTCCTTGTCGGCGTACAGCGCATGATGTTTTTATATTTTATTAATTTATAATTAAATTTTTTAGAAATAAACAAATCTATTAAAAAGAAATTCGTCTATTTTTCACTGTAAATTTGAAAAAAGAATAATTATATTACCAATATTTGCTAAATAACATAAATCAATTTTAGACTTTAAAAGTTATAGTTCATATGTATGTAATGCAGGAAAACACAATATTATATGGCTTTAAACAAAAACAAAAATATCAATTAATAGAAATATTTACAACATATTAAACTAAAATTAAAATCGGACAAATTTAATAGATATATAAATATAACTAAAACTAAAAGTATAATAAATGTTAGTTTCATCTATGCATTAATCAAGGGAACACCAAATAATTTTTCCCATGATTGTGCTATAGAGTTTAAACATGTATTTGCATTTTCGGTTGTTTGAAATGTGCACTTCCAGAGCTCACACTTATCTTGAGTTTCATCCAAGAAATTTATAATAAATACATTATCCGAACAATGCTCGACTTCCACCAAGTTGGACATAAATTGCGTAACACACAATTCAATATCCGAGTCATGGTCCAGCACAGATAGCCAATCTATTTTTTCCGAACTCAAATATATACGTGAGTCGGTGATTAAAAGGCCACATATGTTAAATGATCGTTTAGCATTTTCACATGATATTTCACAGCCATTTAATAAAGAACACATATTTAGCTGTTCATCTATAACAGCGGCGCTAAGACGTTTTGTTAACAACTCAGCTGGTTGATATTTTAATTCACATTGAGATGGCAGAGCATTATCTGTAAGTTTTTTTTTTAATATTTTCCATTAGTAATACTAGAGTTTATACTTACTGGCAAAAAATAACATCAATGAATCTGTTCTTAATATGTCTTGTAGCAGCAAGAGGAAACCCCCCCAATCATTAAGATAAAATGATAAACCTATTTTCCATGGTAGTAATTGTATTGATTCCAAACGGTCAACAGTACAACTGATTATGGGTCTTAACCATTTAGTTACATCATCATTTTCATCAGCATAAGCTTCCATAACATACAATTTACAAGTTGACATTATAACTAGACCATCTGTTAATTTTTTATTAGTTTCGTTTAATATTCGTCCCTTGACAATCCATTTGAAATGTTCATCTTTTTCAAATTTTGTTTGATAAAAATACAATTTCAAACGATGATCGATATCATTAAAGTCTGTATTGTTAAATTTATATGGATGGCTAGCAGAGGTTGTATTGCTAACAGACGTGGAGTTTGGAGGTAGTGCAGTACCAGATTTTACATTCGATAAAGTTTCCGAATCAATGAGTTTTTTGGAACTGGTCATTAAAATGCTGGTAGACTGCATAAGAGCTGAAAATTAAATTTGAAACTTCGAGTAAAAATTATAATTTTTATGTTAATAAATAAAAAACTACCTCCAAAGATAGATGATAAACCGGTATTTTCGTCCTTCTTTGTATTTTGAATGCTTGCATTGACATTTGTTTCCTGTTGAAGAAATTCTTTCACTACATCTTTTTTCTCCTTTATTTCCGCTTTTTGTTCATAAGCGGTACAGACACTATCCGTTACAGACCCCGATGAGCTACTCTCAGTGAGATTATTGTGCACCATTGCTGTAGAAGTCTTTTTAGGCGGTACATTTGTTTCTATATTCGTTGGCAAAATAGGTTCGATTTCTTGCTGTTCAGGTTTAGGATATTCTTCTGGTTTGTCTTTATCCTTGTTGGCATAATTAATCATATTATCAAATTCCCGTTCCAAAAAAGTTTGTGTATAACTTTGATCATCGATGGTTTCTAAATTTGGTATTTGGGCAATGCTACGTCTTTCTTCCCAAATTTTGCGACTAGCACAAGGGTCTAATACTTCTATGCTAGATTGGCTACGATTAGAGATAATATCAACGTCACTTTCGCCATTTGTTTTAAAATCTAAATCGCGATCAGTGTTTGTACTGCCTACCAAAGATTGATTTGAATTAAAAGAACTTTCAGAATGAGAGGTGGTGGTTATTTTGGAACAAGATGATTCATTAAGAGAATTAGCAGAACCTAAGGAAGAAAATAGAATTAGATTTGAGTCCATGGGTAAGCACATAGCATATAAAAGAAACATTGGAATGTTAGTAACCAAATGAAATAAAATTATTGTCTTAATGATATGAAATTTCTTCACAAAACCAATGCTTCTTGGAACTTTTAATTTAGTAATATTAACTTTTAAGAGTTTGCATCAGCGTCCTACTATGCAGTTGATTATTAGCAGAAAGCCTTGCGTTTCCTTTACCTTTAAGACCGGTAGTATTTGTTAAGTTAAAGGAAGTATATTTTACAATAAAAAAAGAAGAGCACACAAAAACAATCAATCAGTTAGTTTTAATTAGAAATAAAAAAGAAAACATGCCAAAAAAAATAAATAAAAAAAGCTTTTACTTTTCGAACCTCGTTAACAGACTTACCAATACTGTTAGACTCCTCGGCCACTTCTACGGAATTCGAAAGTGCTGCCAAAGGTTGCTGTAATGTTAAGGGCACTATAGAAGTAGGAAATTCCTCTACTATAGAGGCGGGAGATAACTTGTCTACAAGACCGGCTTTTTCAAGAGACTTAGGTATATCATGGATTTCAGCAACAAAGCAGGATTTACAATCAGGACAACGTATTTCTAAATAAAACAAAAGTTAATATTTTACTATTTTAAAGGTTACTTTTTACATACCCGAATTACTTAATTTACTTTTAGTTTCCTGAGAAAATTGACAGCTGCAATTAACACACCTGTAAATTGTTTGATTCATTTCACTTAAATCACGTTGTGAAAGTATATCTCTTAATTTCTTTTCCAGTTCCTAGAAGGTAAATAAAAATGTATCTTAGGGAAGTTAATAAACTTCCTAAAAATTAAACTTACTTCACACAAATCTTCTTCGACTGTATAAATACGTTCCTGTTTATCCTTTTTCACAGTGTCAAAATTTATGCGCAGTGTATTTGATTTAATACGATCACAGGATTCTAAAATTTTTAAACTCCATTTTGTTTTGGTCCTTTAAGATAAAAATATTATTATAAATTAGATATATTTTTTTATATACATATGTAGTTCAAACAAACCTTTCTGTCAGGGGATCCCTTTCTCTCAGGAAATTGGAAGACTTTGTTAAAAATATTGCTTCATTATGATTAGTAGTATACACAATATATGTTTCTTCATCTTCTTCACGTTCAGAAACTATAAAAGAGATTAATGATTCGTATATAAAAACAAAAACAATTATGTCTAATATCTACTTACACTCCTCATCCTCATTATGCTTGTCTGTTGACGAATAAATTGTACTTAAAATATCATGTTCCTCTTTTTCTCCTAACTCGTCTTGTTGTGTTGCTGCTTCTGCTGCTTCATCATCATCCTCAAATGGATTTTTACTTAAAGTTTTGGTATTGTCTAACGATTTATATATGGTGCTGTCATTGTCTGTGCTAGCATTGATTAATGTTTGTGTTTGTTCTAAACTTTGATATAGGGAAGTAGATTCGTTATTATCATTTTGTGCTTTAATAGGTGTTAACATCAAGTTGGTCATAGTATTATCTAATGTGTTATCGGTTGGCGTTGAGGTACGTATGGTAGTATTTGTTGAATCATTTTTGACATCTTCGCTAAAGTCCTTTACATATTCGTTAAACATTTGACGCGACTTTTGGCGTTCCAAGTCGATATCTACAGCAGTATTATTAGACGAAGTAATGCCTAAAACGCTGTTTCTGATTTCAGCATTACCTGTATGAAGCCATTCGTTGCCATATTTTTTACGCAAATCTAATATTTGACCTTTAATATTCAAGTGCTCTTTATTTTCATCACTCAAAGTAACTGAAGAATTTGTGATATTTTCTGTAGATTTTAGAGATTCTAAATGTTCACCACTCTCTAAATTGTGATCTTCGATTTCAACATGACGTACTTTGCTCGATTTTTTCTTCACTGGCTTAACCATCAATTCTTCTGTATTATTGACTTCAGATGTATCGGAGTTAGCATCATTTAATTTAAATGACACTATTGAACCCACACTTGATGCAGGTGTTTGGTTTGAAGATGGCGTTATACGCCCAACAACAGTCAACGAAGAAGTGGATGACCGTGTAGTGTAATGATTTAGAGCTCCTACTTGTCTTATTTTTTGGGTTCCAGTTACAGACTTTTCATTTTTTGAAAGTGGTTCAAAGTCCAATATAAATTTAACAGTTGAACAGTTTTTATTCAAATACTGACATGTGGCTAATCGATGTTTGGGATGACATTGCAAAGGGTTACCATACAAGTTTAAAAATTTCAAGGTACTTATGACATTTAGAGGCAATAAATATGTATGATCTAATAAACAATTGTCCGATAAGTCCAAATCTGTGAGAGCATCTAATTTAACTATGCCCGTAAGATCTTCCAATAGATTATTGCTCATATTTAAAGATTGCAAACGTTTATAGGCATCCATATGAAATTGGGGAATAAACTGCAAGCGATTAAAACTTAAATCAAGGGTTTTCAAATGAGGCAACCATTTGATAGCCTTGACAGATTTCAGTTGATTGTGTCTTAAATTTAAATGTTGCAAATATTGAGCAAATTCCAATGAAGTGTCGACAGTTCGTAAATTATTGTAACTAAAATCGGCTATTTTCAATTCATTCCAAACAAAGCCATTCGAATTGTCACCACCACAGTGTGTTATAATATCGTCGACACACTTGATACTCTTCGTGCAGATCAAATGTTGCAATTGGCTACGTAATGGTTGAATTCCACAAATTTGACTTATTTGTATCTTTTGTATTTCCAACCGTTTAAGTGCTCGAAATTTTGTAATATCTATTTTACCCTCAAAATATTCATCTCCTGGATATTGTGCTATACAAAGCAAAATAGTTTTTTGAACAAAATCATGCACCAATTGTAGGTCACGAAATACGGGTGACTTTGAGTTAATAGGTTTTACAACTTGAAAGTTTTGTATATCGCCAATTTCAAGGGAATCAGCTATTAGAGTAAAGGAGTCATTAAGAGCTCGTAAAAGAGAAGCTAAAAATAAGAAATGAAAAGTGTTTAAATCAGTGTAATTCTCTTTATGAATCAAAATTTCTGAAATTGTACTAAGTAAAACCAAATTAGAAAAATATACAAATATTCAAATTCAGATAAAAAACAACAAATATATATATATATATATATATATATATATATATATATATATATATATATATATATATATATATATATATATTGTAAATAAATAATGCAAAAGATTTTAAATTTAGAACTATGTATTTTATATTTTTTGATTTGTATTATTTTATCCATTATTCCTCAATATGCAATTAGTTTTTGTTTAAATTTATAGCCTATAGTTCTTTCCACTTTAAAATTCATCTATATTTCATTTATCGAAAATCGGTTCACCGGTTTAGGCGTGATTGCGTCGCAAACAAACATACACATGATTTTGTAATATTAATAATATGTAATAATAATATGGATTTTGCTCGAGTAAATATTTCGAATGAAGTTAAAAATATTCTTCATCAATTCTTAATTGTTAAACCTATTCGTTAGGAATATGATATTTAAGACAAATTTACAAAAAATTAGGATTTCATATAAAAAAAAAAAAAAACAAAAAATAAATAAAAATGCCGAGTAAGTTTAAAAAATTGAAAAAAAATACAGATATTTTGTACAATATTTCAGCAAAAGTTCATAAATGTTAACAAATGTGTTTGTATTTAGAAAGCTTGATTTATCTTCTATTCTATCGTCAAGTCTGAAGAAATCATTTTTTATCTATAACTTCAGATTTTGAGGGCGCATCGAAAATTTTAAGAATGACATAATTGATCTACTCAATATGGCCTTCAAGGTATAGTAGGTCATTTCAAAAATATATTTTTTATTGTTAGACTGTGTAATTTCTAAAATGATGGAATTGATAAAGTAAAGTTTACTTTAATTTTATATTGATTATCACAAACTAATTTCATTTGTATACATATGATGATTAGAATGAGTCTACTTCTAAACTTACATTAGAGTGGTTTAATGAAAAAATAATTTTAAAATTAATATGAAAGTTTACTTTATTTTACTTCTATCAAAAATAATTTTTTTTAACTAGTTTTCATGTTGTCAAAAAACAGTAATTTTAATATAAAAAATAAAATGTAGCGAAAATTATTTTAAAATGAAAAAAAGTTTTGAAATTTTTATGATATATATATATATATATATATATATATATATATATATATATATATTTATATTTTTTATTTTTTTTACACCACACTAATGTTTATGCAATATTAAAATATGTTTATTGTAAATGAACTGATAAGAATAAATATATTTTCTACAACATGAAGAATTTTTAGTTCTCTAAAATATTTTAAGTTTTAGTACGTTTTATGTGCCAATTAAAATATCTATGTGCAGTTTATATTCTACAAGAACCGGTAACTGCAGTTAAACTTTTTAAAAATTACTAATCCACAATTTTAAGATCAATAAAATTTCAATAATAGTTTATTGGCAAATTGTTATAATTTTATGAATATAATAACAGAATTAGAAATAGTTTACACATGTATATTTAAAAATAATAATTTTAATTATAAGCTTTTCAATTCATTTGGAATTTTGTTTCTCCTCTGTGGTATGTTCGAAACCGGCTTCGCTTACATTTTTCCTTTTTACGCATTTTTTTTAATAAGAACACATTTATTTAATATGAGTTTCCTAGGAAATTACATTTTTTAATTGCCTATAACTTCGAAACTATTAAGTTGCACTCAAAAATATTTACATCATTATTTTAAATTGAAAGATTTGGAGCTGAATAGCAAAAATTTTCAGCGGCGGCGGCCGAGTTTTTATCGAATGAAAATTTTTTTCGGCTGAGCCGTTTATTTGAATTTTGTGTTTATTATATTTTATTAAAATTTTAAATAAAGGTTAAAAAAGGATTTTTTAAAATCTTATTGGTTTTGAAAGACGGGCTCATCTAAGTGGTTATTGTCGTAGACAAATAACTGCCTTTTAACAGTAAACGGACTCAGACGATTTTCTTAGATGAAATACATGCTCCTGCCACAGAAATACTTATTAAAGAACACTTGAAAAAATCCACTTGGTATTTAAACCAACTTGCACAGAATTCCTTAAAACAAAAACTGTAATTCAATGTAGAAAAAATAATCGGTATTGGATTGGCTCTGTCAATAAAAGCAAATAAAATTTCGACCGAGTCGATAAAGTTGACTTAAAATTGAGCCGTCGATCGGCCGAATAACTCAACATTCAATTCAAGCCCGAATTTTCATTGCGTATTGTTGATGAAATAATATAATCGCATGAGTGTAAATTAAAACAAATCTAAATACATTTACATATTTACCTGATAATGAAAGTGTAAACTCTGAACTTAATATCTTATCACCGTTATTTCGTAATAATTTAGCAAGTTCAGTGATTTTCTTTGGATCCATGTTGTTGGAGGCAGAAATATGTATATATTTACTTGCAAATCAATAAAAACATAATAAATGTCCCAAAATTCCAAACAATTTTTGCATCTTTTTGTTTATTATATCTAAATAATTGTGCTGTTTCGGTTGAAGTTTAATTTGTATCTGTATATGGCCAACAAATATGAATCAGCTATGACGCGTAAGAATTTTTGAACAAAAGAATTTAAACGATATGCAATATGCTGTAATTAGATGGAATATTCTGTACATATTTAGTATTTAAAAACTATATAGTATATATTTTCAATAAATACTTACTTAGTTTCTATTAGTGGATAAACAAATATTTATTTTCAATTAGATAGTATAAAACAATGTTAATTTTCTTTTCGTACGCATTTCTTCACAAATATGTTCGGATTCAAAACTTTTATTCAAATTTCACATTAAGTTATGATTAGCTTGTTTTTTTATATGTATAAGAAAAATTATTATTAATTAACTTTTGTAATACGTTCTATTTTAATTAATTTTTATTCAATGAATATATATTTTTGTTATTGCGTTTGTATTGTTATTGTTCATTTTATTTGAAAGAAAAAAATGTCAAGTACTTGTCTTACAGCTGACAGCTACAGAGTTGTCATTAAATGTACTTTTATTTCAACAGCCCATCTACACGTAACATAGTGTCTACATTAGAAAATTTTTTATCAAAACAAACGGCAGAATTAACCCTAATTTATAGAAGGTGGCAACAGTTACACAGAAACAACAATAAAGCGAAATCATGAGTATTCTTTATATATGCAGTTTGACAGCTGTAACAACCAAAATTAATAATCAGCTGATTAACTGGGGTACATTGTATAGATTCGTACTGCTTTTCACGTTTGTCTTGATAAAAATTTTGTCTTGTATAGACACTACGTAATAGAAAATTTAAGATTTTTCTGTCGGAGAGAATTATCTCACGTGCAGATTCAAATATTAGAGTTATAAAAAGTATTATGAGAGTGCTGTGATAAGATTTCTCTACACAACTATCCTACAAGATGAACTTCTACAAAAAATACACATATACGAAAGTTTCTTTGTGCGTGCGAATGTGTATTTTGGAAATTAATTAAAAAAATAATGTTTTTTTTTGTAAAATTGTTTCCTTTTAATGATTGTTCTACACTTTAAAAAACATTTTTATAAAAATTGGGATAAAAAGTGCGAACTTCTTAAATAAAAAGGACATGTTTACTCTGTGATTGACTGAAAATAATGGTATCTTAAAGGATTAATTAGAATACGTATACCCTTTATTTAAGATTTAACATAATATAACCAAAATAATTACTTTCTTATGCCGGCGTTATCTCAAATATTATATCAGCATTAATCTGTTGTAGATCTAGGGTAGCCCATAAAAAGCAAATGCAAATGTTCAATGTCTATACGACTCGTTTTTTTTTTTTTTGTTCGCACAAAACGACGTTCACAATTTTTTTCATTTTATTTTGAGTGGGCAAAGCATTTGTCAAACAAATCATTATTTTTTGTGTGCCGTCAGTATCGCTTCGATACTTTTACAAGCAGCGCCTCTTCTTCCGCATAAAAAATGGCGTTTGATGGCAGACATAGTTGGTTGAACAATTGTGCGAACAAGAGCAAAACATGAACAACTTTGGTCTACACTACGCAAAAGCACGTGCGCACGTCGTTATTTCGTTAATGTTATTTTAAGGGTAACAGTTGTTTCAAAAAGTTCGCAGATATCGGTTCACAAATAAAGTAGAGTCTAGTAATTAAAGTTCGGGCTGGGATAAATATTCTTACAAGCTTTATTTTAATTTTATTAAAGATAACTTTTTTTTCTCAAATTGTTTAACAACGGTAATGGTATTTTAGCGGTAACGATTATTTGTTTTATTTCAGTAACGGTATTTTAGTTTTCATGGTATTTTGGGTTATTTTGGTAAAGGTATTTTAGAGTAACGGTAGTTAAGTTGAATGGGTAAGTACACATCCAAAGAAATCGAAACTCATTTCCAATCAATTTTTTTGCAGAAAATCTAACGGCGTTGTATATTATTTATATCTAGTTTGATTTATAAAATGATTTTTTTCTTATTACTGCAAAATACACTTTTTGAAATTAATTCTAAAGTGTGCATTCGAATAAAACAAAACACAAAATTTTTTGCACTTACTACAAAATGTTGATTGAGTAAATTTTGAGAAAAGTATTTCATTTCAGTGTAATAAAAAAGCTTAAGAAGGACCTAAGGAATGAGATGAAACTTGGTTCGGATAAAGAAAAAGTCACGAGAATTGATAAAAAACCCAAAAATAGAGAAGCTTCTAAGAGCTATACCAAATACGTTCGGTCGCAAATGGCACGCTGTGCTCATTTCTTCAAAATCAAATATGAGCCATGTTAAAGCTATGCCGAAGCTTTAGTCAATTAAAGCTAAAAGAAATTTTAAATAACAAAGCTGAGAAGAACTCTGAGGCAAAGAATGATCAAAGCTCCTCAATAATAAAAATATATATTTTCAATATTTTGTATTAGCCTGGAAAACATGCGTTATTGCTGATTTTTCTCATGTTCCAAGGTACAAGTTTTATATACCGAATAATAAAGAAAATAAAGAAAAGTAAAGAAAATGGTCCTGAATAGTATAAAACTAAAAAAAAAATACAAAACAATTTGTAGTATGACAAGTTTACTCAAATTGCTTCTTTAGTCTGAATAAACTCGAATAATTGTAACAAAGAGTGGCATAAAGAAACATTGATGGCACTCGTGGCATGCAACAGTCTTTTTAAAATTTTATGGCCAGATTTAGAACTTTGTTGTTATAGCAGAGGTACCCAGAATTAGTTTTTAAAACAACCAAGAATTTTGGCAATTGTAAAGGAATTGGATCCTAGTTAAAAGCGAATTTTAAGAAGAAACTTTAAACATTTTTTTAGAAGTCATACCTAAAAAATTTAAAAATAATTTAGTTAGCAAATAATTTTTATATAAAATGATATATCAGAAAAATATGGAGAAGAAATGCTACAAGTAGTAGATTTAGTTTTAATCTTAAATTATTAAAAAAAAACATGTTATATTTTATTTGAACGCACAACTTAATTTGTAATGCAATTGGTTTGCCCAAACGAAATTTCGTTCAAAAAATAAAATTTTGACCTACTACACCAAAAATTTGATCTACTTAAATAAAATAAATCAGAATTCTTTTTCATGCAATAATTTTTTTCTGAAAAGATAAAAAACAAAAAATATATCAATCATTTATAAATTAAAAAAAAAATAATAATAACAACGATTGTTAGTTACCTTTTAGGCACTAAGAGTACTCAAAATTCGGTTACTATAGCAATTAAAAAAATTAAAATTGTTGAGTCAATAATCAAAGTCGTCAGTAATGAAAAAATATTTTCGAATTATCAAAAATATTTAAAAAACTATACAAAATGCCACGCAAGGAAGAACCGAAAGAAATCCTGGGTCTTAATCGTATAACCAAAAAACGAATTTTGGAATTGTGCAAAAAAGATAAATTATATCAAACACCTGAACTGAATGAAGTTTTATATTTGCATTATCAAGGTGAGTAAATACATACATACGATACATTCAACGATATACATACATAATAATTTGAATTATCTAATTTAACAACCAATAAAAATCAATTCCATAAGGCTTTGAATTTATAGAGTGTTTGGAAGATTATACGGAACTCAAGTGCTTATGGTTAGAATGTAATGCCATTTCGGAAATTCAAGGGCTCGAAAAACTAACCAAACTTAAGTGTTTGTTTTTGCAAAGTAATTTGATTAGAAAAATTGAGAATCTAGAGTTTTGCAAAGAATTGGATACAGTTAATTTGTCTCAAAATCACATAAGAAAAATTGAAAATTGTGGTTTTGAGGTGTTGCCAGTGTTGAATACTTTAAATCTCTCCTCGAATTATTTAAAGGACTGCGAGAGTTTAATGGAATTGGAGAGTTGTAAAAATTTATCAGTATTGGACTTATCTAATAATCGTATTGATGATATATTAGTAGTTAAGGTAAAAATTGATATTTTCTAATTTATAAAAAATATAATAATTTTTGATAATTGCAGATTTTTGGTCGAATGCCTGAATTAAAAGTATTGGTATTGCAGGGAAATCCTGTAGTTTCGAAAATACCACAATATCGTAAAACCTTGATATTGGAATGTGTAAGTATTAAATATATTACAGATATACTGGAAACAAATAAATTATTCCTTGTTTAATTGTATTTACAGAAAAAATTAACATACTTAGATTCTCGGCCAGTGTTTCCCAAAGATAGAGCCTGTGCTGAAGCATGGTATGATAACTAAATATAATATTAAATGTGTATTTATTTATAAGTTGTTAATTTTTTAAAAGGAAACGCGGAGGCTATGAAGAAGAACGCCGAGAAAATGAACGTTGGAATCGTAAAGAACGCAAAAAGATGAGAGATGGAGTAAATGGTAAAATGTTATCAAAATATTTTTTTTTATTTTTTTTTTTCTAATTTCATTAACTTTTGCAGCTACTATTCAATTGCGCAACAAAAATCGTAAACCTGAAGATCAAATATCCTTAATATTAACTTCTGATTCCGAAGATGATTTAAATATGCAAAAGAAAAATTTAGAAATTCCCGTAAAGTCAGACGTTAGTATTGATTCTATTTGGGATGAGGTGTCGGAGGACAAATCATTAGAGAGATCTTTAATTTCGAATATTACTTGTGAGAGTAATATAAATCAATCTTGCTTTAGTTGTGAAAGCGCTAATGACGAAGAGTATAAAGAAAATGACGAAAGCATTGAAGTTGAGCACATGCAAAAAGAAGAGAAAAATCAGGAAGTTGAAGATAAAGAGGAAAATTTGGAAACGGAAATTACTGACAAAAGTAGTGACATGGTATGGAGCAACTCTGACATTAGTCTCGACTCAAATACAGTCTCTCAAGAAAAATATCAACCCATCGCTGATGCCATAGAAAAAATATCAAAACCTGAGAATTATTCCGAGTATTCTTCAAATAAAGTCCAAAACATAAGTGAAAACGAGGAACATGATGAAGATAATTACCAACCTCTAAAAGAAATGGAAGAAACCATGAAAATATTTTTAAAATATGAATGCGAAGAACAGTCATCTAGTCAACAAACAACAAAAATGGAGCTTAAGAAACCAATTCTGGAATTAGAAAAAGAACAAGAACATTTTAAAATCAATCAACAGCTGATGTCAAATTTTGAAGAATTGTCCAATAATATGAACGTTTTTGTAGAACAATTAGATAAAGATCAAGCAGAACGTCAAGAAATCATTAAGGCTTTGTTCGATAAAAGTACGGCAGCCAAAGAAAGCAGTTGTGAAAGTAGTGATAGCGATGGAAAAGACGATTTAGATAGTTGGAAATTTGAACGTATGGTTGATCAGTTGGATAAGGAATCCAAATTAGAGAATGAAATTACAAAACACAAAGTTCCGCATATAAATGTAAATGATAAATTCTGTAATAATGACAAAATTGAGTTAATGGAAATAGCAGAATTGAATGAAATTACGAGAGATATTGAAAATATTGCGAATATTACAACAAAAGATACAAAAATATTCGAACAAGAGCAATGTAATAAAATCTCTGAAGTCAATCATTTTAAAGGATTATCTGAAAGTTATACAAGAGACAATTTTAAGTATGTACCAATAGATATCTCATTGTTAACACGCAAATCCAATGAAGCTTTGAACTCGTTGGAAAGAGAATCTAAAGAATTAAAAAAACTACTTCAAGAACTAGAAAACAAAAATGAAGATCTTTTTAAAGATATAAATATAGATCAAAAAATCCACAGAGATGAAATTCGCGAGAACAAAGAACATGTATGTGATGAAGACACGATGGTTCAGAAAAGTAACTGTGAAAATATACCTACGAAAGTGAATTACGAAAGTAATCAAATTAAACAAAATTACGTTGTAGATGAAGAAATCATTGAGAAAATTAATGAGAAAGAGGTGAAACAAGTTGTTTATACAATTATAGAAGAAATTCTGGAAGCTTTGGAGCAAAAAACTTTCGATACAATTGAATTTCACAAAGATTTTGAGTTATCACCACAACCACAAAAACAAATAACTTCAGAAAGTGTTCCCGAATTCCTGTATTCATTTAATCGGTTCTTTAAAAGTCTTGAGTCAAAAAATGCCGAAATGAAAAAGACAGATCTTGAAAAACTTGATAAAACACAACAAAAATCACTAATTTTTAAAGAATTATCAAAACAAACAAATTTAAAACAATTTAATAACGATATTCACGAAAACTTAGATGCTCAATTAGAAAAAATCAGAAGAGATCAAAGTACAAAAGTTCAACGTATGGTTCATAGAGTATATGCTCAAAAAGATCGTTATAATGATACTTTGGAATTAGTCGATGGCAAACTAATGGTCCGAAACAAAAATACAAATGAGCTACAGAAACTTTCTGAAATGAAGATACAAGACTCAAGTGATAGCGAGTCGGATTATGATACTGCTCAGTCTGATGAGGATGAAAAAGATGAACATGAAAAATTAAAAAAGAATTCACAGTGTAAAAGTATACCTTTTAAAACAATTGCACGTAAATCTTGTGAGGATATTACAATCAAAGCTTTAATAGAAAATAATCCTAATAGATCTAACGATGAAGATGAGGAAAGCAATGATGAATTCTACTCTTTAGATGCTGAAGATACGCCTAATCTTTATAATATTGATAAAGAATTTTTTAATAAATTAACACTTGATAATTTAAATCTCTCTCAAATTGATGAAAATCATATTTTACAATGTGCCAGAAGCTACGAAGAGTTAAAACATTATTTGACACTAAGCAAAGAAGAGAGATACTTAACCGAGGAAGAAAACGAGTTGTTAGAAAGTATGATCGAAAGAAAATATGTTCAAATCAAAAAAAATTCAGAAAATCTTCCGAAAATATCACAAGGCAATATCAATTTATGCGAAGAAGAACAATTATGGTTTAATAAAACAAGTTCAAAATCGGTTTTAGAATCAAATAGCAACGAAAGTGTTAGCAAGGAATTAACTGTAGATCTGAAAACAAATAAAGAAGCAATTCAGTTGCTTGAATATAAAAAAGAATCAAACAATGATCTCTATTTTGGAAAGCAATTAGAAGAGAAAACCTTGACGAATACTGATAATGATAAGGTTGACGGGAAAATACCAGCTAAAGATGATGATGAAAACATAATGAAACAAATATTTCTTAAGAAAATATCTGAGAAGAAAGAATTCATGCAAAGAAGAAAATATGATAAAAAAAAGATTCCCAAAACATTTTTAGGCATTGAAAGACATTGTGAAGAAGAAAAAAATGAATTTGAAAATAATGTAGATTTTGAAAGCGCTACAACTAATGTGAAATTAGATTGTCAAGCCAATCGTGAGACAGTTGAAGAGAAATTTCAAACAGAAGCGAATCAGAAAACTGAGCTAGAAGTTATTGTAAATGAGGAACATTCAGATAATTCAGCTAATAATGACAATTCATACGGTGTAGAGGTTTTGGAATGTAATTTAGAAATTTTTGATATCAACGATGAGTTAGTGGATACTATCACCGTTAATGCAGAATTGAAATTTTAATATTACATATTTTTTAATAATCATCTTATATTTTAGTTTTCATTTATAGAATTAAAATATATATATTTACCCTAATAATCGTTTTTGTAGTTACATATATATTATTTTAAAAATTGCGACTCGATCAATAGCAAACAAAATTCTTTATATAGCTCAAAATTCTCAAAGAAATCAAAATTTTAATTGAAAAACTGTATGCAAATCATATTATATTTATCTCCAACAAGAAAACATATTCTTATTAAAGATGCTAATGGAACCTTACACCAGGTTCCAAAGCAAACGCATTTAAAAATCACTTGGAAGAAGTTTTTCATCCATTTAATCTAAACCAACAAGTACAAAAGATTGAAATCGAAAATTTCCTTGACGTTGCGTGCCAAATGAGTTTTCCAATAAAACACGTTATATTGTCAGAAGTTCAGAAAATGGTTATAAAACTTAACAATAAAAAAAGTCCTGGTTATGACAGCATTTGTTCCAAAATGATTAAGTCTTTACCTAGAAAAGTTATGATCTTTCTAACCACATTATTTAATTCTATTTTAAGATTGAATTACTTTCCGTCTCAATGGAAGTACGCAGAAATTGTTATGATTCCAAAACCAAATAAACAGGAACACTTAATTAGTTCTTATAGACCAATAAGTTTACTGCCAATAATTTCAAAATTGTTTGAAAAAATATTACTGAAAAGAATGTTGCCTATATTAGAAATGCAAAACGTAATACCAGAACATCAAATTGGGTTTAGGCATAAACACGGTACACCCGAACAGTGTCACCGAATTATTGATGAAATTTCTAATGCTTTAGAATGTAAACGTTACTGCTCTGCTGTATTTATAGATATACAGCAGGCCTTCGATAGAGATTGGCATTCAGGACTTCTATATAAACTGAAAAAAACCCTTCCGGCTCCTTTTTACATTCTTTTGAAATCGTATATACACGAGAGAAAATTTTATGTTAAAGTAAATAATCAAAAATCAGCATTTGGCTTAATTCACTTTGGTGTTCCACAAGGAAGAGTTTTATATACTATTTTTACATCGGATATGCCTATAAAAAATGATCTCACCATTGCAACATATGCAGATGATACTGCTATAATGGCTTCCAATGATTCTCCCTCTGAAGCTTCTAATATATTACAAATTGGACTAAATGTGATACAAGAATGGCTAAACAAATGGAACATAAAAGTGAACATAGATAAATCAGTTCATATAACCTTTACATTGAGGAGAAACAATTGTTCCCCTATATCTCTAAACGGAATAAATCTTCCACATTTGTCTAGATAGAAGATTAACGTGGAGAGAGCATATCAAAATGAAACGGAAACAACTAAACATTAAGACAAAAAAGTTGTACTGGCTTTTAGGACCAAAATCTTCACTTACATTAGAAAATAAAGTTATATTATATAAAACTATAATTAAACCAGTTTGGACTTATGGGGAACAGCTAGTAACTCAAATATTGAAATTTTGCAAAGATACCAGTCCAAAACTTTGAGATTAGTTACTAATGCTCCCTGGTTTATAAACAATGAAAATATACACCGCGATCTTGGTATACCTACAATTAAGGCCGAAATAAATAAATTCAGTAACAGATATCTCCATAGACTAAGCAATCATTCAAATATTTTAGCTATTAACCTTCTGAATGATAGCGATGAAATAAAAAGATTAAAAAGATATCATGTACTTGACCTTCCTTTCAGAAAATTAAATAGAAATTATATTTATTGCGATTCATATACTAGTTAATTTAAGTTAACATATTTAAATTGTAATTTTTTAGTTCATTGGAACTTAAAAACCTAAGTTATTTTGTAATTTTTGACTTGAGTGCAGAAGGGAATTGAGAAGGTTAATGGATTCCTATATGATGAGACTCTGTTGGGTTCCTGGTCATTGTGACATTCTTGGCAACGAAATGGCCGATGAGCTAGCTCGCAGTGGCTCGGAGCTAGATAGGTCTTTCATAGAGTCATCTGTTAAAATTCCAATTGGTTCCTTCTTTAGGGCCATAAGGGAGTGGACTCTGGACAACACGAATCGAGCCTGGAGTGACAGATCGGACTGCAGAGTTTCTAGGGCATTATGGCCTAGCTTAAAACTGGCGGATTCCAAGCATCTTCTAGGTATGAGTCGTGGTAGTCTTAGAGTCATAGTAGATATGGTTACGGGTCACTTCTCAATAGGGAATATGATGAGTAAGTGGGACATTGGCACATCAGACTTTTGTAGAACGTGCGATGATGTTGAGGAGCTAGAGACAGTGGAGCAAATACTCTGTCACTGTGTAGGGCTTCAGCATAATAGGTTGAAGTGGTTTGGAAGCCATACACTACATGAACTAGTTGAGGTTAATGGCAAAGGACTTGTCAACCTCATAGGGTTTGTAATGGGAGTAAAATGGCTTAGGAACAATCATAACTGATTGATTGGGTATAGGTTCCACTTTTCTCCCTCTTTCTGTCATAAAGGGATCACAATGGGCCGTTCGTCCTCTGGGTGTAGGCGTGAATACGCCACCCTTTCTAACCTAACCTAACCTAACCTTGTAATTTTTGAACAAAATTTGCTTAATGTTTCTCTGGGAAATAGATCGCAAATAAAATAAAATAAAAATAATATTATATTTATCATATTATATTTATTTCATTTCATATTCATTAAATACAAAACGTTAGTACTATCATCATCACGCAATTGACTAATGACTATTTATTCTGTCCGTTTTTAAATACTAGATTAAAACAAAGTAAATATACCGCATCTGTTTTAAACTTATACATTTAATTATTTATTATTAAGTTAATCAAACTGGAAACAGAATAAAATTATGCATGTAATACATCCTTATCAAATAAAAAGTTCAATTTTACCAGTTTAGTGGAACTTTTTGAACCAGTTTAAAACGGTTTCACAATTTATAACAAATAATTTGTTTTTCTTATTACTCTTATCAAAATGTTTGTTGTACCAAGAATAATTTTAAATGCTATTAAGTGGAAAAATCTATGAAATTTTAAAAATTTATTTGTCAAATAAAATCAAAATTTGTATTTATCAATTCTTAATTCAAAGATTAAAAATTCATTCTGATTATACTCAATACCAAAAAATCACATCTGCTTTAAATGTATTCGCTTAATGCTTTGCTTTTTAAATCAAAACGAAATCCTTATCAAAAAAAAAAAAAAAAAGTTCAATTTTTTCCAGTTTATTGATAGTTCCGGTACCAGTTTAAACTAGTTTTATATTTGGACTCACTTATCAAATGTTTTGCTTGCATTTAATCAGACAAAGTAAAAACATTACCTCAGTAGACTACTACATATTCCAATTATATATATTTTTTTATAGAATATGTTATTTTATAAATAATGTTCAGTAATTATTTTATAATCAAACGATTTAATAGACCTTAAGGTCTTATCAAAATTGTTACGCCAATGATATGGTTTAAACCGGTTATTTTAAAGTGTTAAAGTAGAAATAATCTAAAGTTTTCATGTTATTCCTAAAAATAAATTGTAGGTCAAGAATTGTGTTTATATTTTTTGTTAATTGCTACCATAAATCTTTTTGTTTGTTTGGGGACTCGTTAGAACAATTTCTTCTTATCAGAACAGGGCTAAGCTTTCACAGAAACAGAAGTGAGCATTTTAAAGCGGTATTTGCCTCCAGCAAAGCAGTTCTGAAATATTTGTTGTCAACTCGGAAATTTCACATAATCAAACGTTAAATTAATATATTATATATATATATATATATATATATATATATATATATTATTTAAAGAATATTTTTTATCAACAAAACACATAAATATAACATATATTATATTTATGAGTTGATAAAAAATATTCTTTAAATAATAGCTTTGTTCCCGCACTATAAATTGAGAGCACGCGTTCCCGTACTCGAAAAGTGTGAAAATGAGAGTTATTCTTCTTGCACGAAACAGTCCAGAATATATCTTCGGGTAGGTTGTGTAAATTGCCAAATAATTAAAAAATAAAAATATACAATAAAAAATTTTAACGAAAAACAGGAAAGTTTCATTTAAAATAATTAAAAATATCCAAATATGCTGAAAAATAAAATTGCATTCACATACGAATTTTTTAAACAGTTTGATGCTTTATTTCTGGGTAAATAATTTGGATTTTTGTGTTCCTGTACTTTTATGCGTTATTGTATTTTTGTGGGAGAAAAATGAGCTTTTTCACATTTTACTGCACTTTACCCAAAAAGTACGGAAACAAACCTAATATGAATATATATATTTTTTTTAACGTATTAAAACTTTGTACATTAAAATTTCGTGAAAAATTGCATCATTATACGAGGGCGGATCAATAAGTCCGTGACTTTTCGAACTTCCCTCGTAGTTATATGAAATGCAACACTATTCCCATCAAGTACCAGTTAAATTTTGAGCAAGTGTCGTCATTTATTTTGCATAAAAAGTAGGATTTTTCGAGGTCCTTAAAATAGGCATTTGTTTGGTCAATAATTTCATCGTTGGAGCTGAATCTCCACCCACCGAGCCATTTCTTTAGGTTTGGATATAAGAAATAGTCACTAGAGGCTAAATCCGGAGAATATGGCGGATGAGGTACCAATTCGTGTGCACCCGTGCATTATCTTGATGAAAAAGAATTTTTTTCTTGGTCATATGTGGTCGTTTTCTTGGCATAATATTCGCCGTTTATTGTTTTTCCCTTTTGAAGGTAATCGATGTGGTTTATTCTGCGTGCATCCCAAAAAACTGTTGTCATCATCTTATTGGCCGACAAACTTACCATGGCCTTCTTCGGAACAGGTTCACCCAGAGAAACCCATTGTTTAGACTGCTGCTTGGTACAGTAATGGATCCATGTTTCATCCACAGTTACAAAACGCCGCAAAACTCATTCGGATTGCCGTTTAACAACTCCAAACAATCCTTTGAAGTTGTCATACGTTTACGTTTATGGTCAATTGAGAGCAAACGTGGCACCCATCTTGCAGACAACTTTCTTAAACCCAGCTGATCATTTAAAATCGAAACCACACTGTCATATGAAATGCCTATGGCATCAACAATCTCACGCACTTTTACTTTTCGGTCGTCCAACACCATATCGTGGATTTTTTCAACATTTTCGGGTGTACTGACCTCAATTGGCCGTCCAGAACGTTCAGCGTCATTTGTACTTGTGCGATCACAACGAAAGTCAGTAAACCACTTTTTTACCATTGCAGAGCTTTTCCTTGGTTTGATTGACGGTTTTTTTTTTCGCAAAAAATTATATTTAATGAGCACTCGAAATTCACTTTTCTTCCATTTTTAGAAAATTACACGAGGTTGTATGTTTTGAACAGCTGTTAAACGCAAAGTACATAATGACACTTGCTCAAAATTTAACAGTAGTCTATTAACAGGTGGTACTTAATGGGAAAAGTGTTGCATTTCATATAACTACGAGGGAAGTTCGAAATGTCACGGACTTATTGATCCGCCCTCGTATTTCTTAAAACAATTTCCCAAGTGCTATTTTTTTTGTGCTCGCCTTTTTATAATAGAATAGTGAATTTATCAAAATATTTTATGTTATTAACTGTACTAATATAAAATATTATGGGCTGATTTTAACAAAACAGATAAGAGATTTTGGTGACATTTTTTAAATATTTTTATTAAAAAATATAAATCAAACAAACAAATTTAGGAATAACAATAATCTGCATCATTTGCTAACAAAATTAAAAAGAATTGAAATCGAAAAAAATTTTGATGAATTTATTTTTTTTTTTCGTTTTCTTTATTTATGAAAATTACAGTAAACTTACTTTTTATCAGATTTTATTATAAAATTTTAAGTGTTCCACGAAAATTATTTCCTTGGTTTTCAATAGTGCTGTATCTTGTAAAGGAGAAATAAAGCATAGTTCCAAAAATAATTTTTAAAATCGATCAAAATTTATTATAACTTTTCAAACCGTTCGATTTAAAAACAATAGGATTCCATTACATACCTGATAATTTTATTTTAAACATACATCTCCATAGAATTGTTTATCGCCTGATATAATTTTGTAATATTTGTTGTGATTTTGTCACTTGACGGCTCTTCACTTACATTGGCTTTGCGAAATTGTAATAATATTATTAAATAGGTGGCAATATTTGCTAAAATCTAAAAATAGTTTTAAGTATTTTAAATATAATTTTAAAGAAAATTTTCTTAAGTGTATTTTGTTACCCTCATTAATGATTTCAAATTAACTGTAAAATAACCATTTGCTTTTATTGTTATAGGATTTTGTAAAATTTGCATTATGAAACTTTGGAGCAAAGAATTATAACATTCAGTAGTTTTAGCTGAAAATGATGAAGTTCGTAGCAGGCGTTTAAGAGAGACTAAAATGGAATTGCACTGGAAGAAATAAGTAATAAAATTATGTTTTAAAATGATTTATTTTTATAATGATATGATATAGAAAATTTAAAATCTTATCTCTTTGATATCTTTTAAGCTAGTGTCCAGGCTAGCAAATTCCTTTTCTAGACAAATGTCTAATTTTTAACAAGATAAAAATTTGTCTAAAGTAGACAGTTTTTATTTGTTTTATTTCAGCGTCAAGACAAAATTGTCAGAACTCGAATGCTAACAACTTTTTGTTGACATTTACTTTATAAAAGACGCTTGTTGTTGTTATTTTTTTTATGTGGTTTGCTAGTTTGAACCTGCTGTAATAGAGTCTGAATATAATGTCTTTTATTAGCAGCAGACTCAAACATTTTTCACAAAAATATCTTATTTAGAGCTTTATATAATAAGATAGATGTCTCATCAAATTTTCGAAATTCCACAAAAACCACAGAAAAAAAAATTTTAATTTCACTAAAAATTCGAAATATCTCCAAAAATTCGATTTTTAACCAAAAATTTTACATCTTAATATAATTCCGAAATTTCACAAAATATTTAATTTTTTATCAAAAATTCGTTTTGTCACCAAAAATTCGAACATTCACTAAAATTAGATTTTTTTATTAAAAATTTTAAATTTCGCTAAAATTCCAAAATTTCACTAAAAATTCGAAATTTTAAATTTCACCAAATATTTAAAATTACAGCAAAAATCCGTTATTAATCAAAACTTTTAAATTTAACAAAAATCCGACTTTTTACAAGTGCACTATTTCTTAAATTTTCTTCAAAAGTTCTTTAAATAACACAACCACATAATTGGGATCACATTTGTATTTATAAACAAGTAGAAAAGATGTAGTCGGTAAATCCTGACCATGTGATACCCTACATCATTATGCATGTCCATCAAAATTCGTTGAGGGGTTTTGTATTAGACATGTGGACAATTGTGGAGCGATACTTTTCCTAAGTGTAAAATAAAATATACGAATACACTCACTTTAGGGTGATTCCCGAAAGTTGACTTATATGGGAGCTATGGTAAATAATGAAGCGATTCCCATAACATTTGTCACTATGATTTCTACTTATATAAAACTTATTTGTGTTGAATATAAACCTGATACTAACATGTTTATGTGATTTATGCACGTTAAATTGATTTTCGGAAGAAGGTTTTATATGGGAGCTTATACAAAACTTCCTTACACCGAATTAAAATATTGCTATATTTAAAGCATTTATGATCGTTAAACTCCTATTCCGGAAGGACATTTACATGGGGGCTAGTTGAAATAATGGATCGATTTTAACCAATTTCATTAGGCTTCATCCTTGTGTCATGAAAGTCCTACGTGCTAAATTTAATTGAATTATCTACAAAATTGCGACCTGTACTTTGTGCACGAAGTTTACATGGACAACTAGCCAGACAGACGGACGGACGGACATCGTTAGAACAACTCAACTGATTCTGAATCGATTTTTATGGATGTTGCTTTCTGTGCGTTACAAACATCAGCACAAACGCATAATACCCCAACCACCTATGGTGGTGTAGGGTATAAAAATGTACCACTTTGCGAGGTTGCAATTCTTAAGAAATATTACACAGTAACAAAGTAACACTTTGCTTCAGAAAGGAATTTTTCAATATATTACCCAGCAAAAACTTTGCTTTCCTGGTAAGATAGCAGGTATAATTGGAAACAAAAATAAACTAGTTATTTTTTGCCTGAATAACTAGTTATTTTTGTTCGACTTGTCCACAAATTCATGTAGTTATTTTTTGACTCTAGGGGTACTCAAAAATATGTACCTAAACGAAAACAAAAAAAATTTGCCGTCAGTGAGACTCGAAATTGGACACACACTAACCATTCGTTTTTACTGACTAATGTCTTACTCAGTACACCATCTCGCACATAGCATCCTAAGCGACAAAAACTCTATTTAGTTTAAAATATCTTTTTAGACATTTTGTTATAAAAAACAAACACCTTCAGAATGGGGTTGAACCAACAATTTTCTGGTTGATAATCCGGCGCTCTAGCTAACTCATCCACGTGATTGCAGTATTACTGCGCTATTATACTATTGAGTACTTATTAATATAATACAGAGTAGGCAAATAATAATGACGCCTCATTACCAAGAAACTACTTTAATAAGTAGTTGTTATTACCGAAAACCAAAAAGTTTTTGTTGGGTAGTTACCTGTTTTTCGCATTGATCGCCTGCGTAACACAGCATAAATAAAATCACAAATAACGGTATCAATGTTGCCAACGTAATATAATTATAATACGATTCATAATATTCAAATATTGTTAAAAATGTCCAATACATATTGATAATTATATCCAAAACCACAACCGTATATATACTGGCCAATGAGTGACCATATAGATCGTTGAATTTATCATGCAATGCATATATCTCCTGATAAATAGTTTTTAAATTTTGCAAATATTCAAATGATTCCAAATGTTTATAGTCAATATCTAATATTTCATAGTTTCTATCGATCTTGCAGGATATCAAAGCTCTCAACTTAACATTAAATAACTCCAAATAGTAAATAATATAATCAAAATAGAAAGACATTTGAATGCTACGAGTTCGGATTATAATAATGGCAATTAATGCATACCAAAAGTAACCAGAATATGTTTTTATACCAATAATAATTATTGACACAATTAAACTTCCATGTATTGCTAGAATGAGTAATGAATATTTTCGCCATTGACGCTGTCGTATTGTGGATGTACAAAGTTGGATTTGTAAAAATTGTTTCATTAAAATCTCAACTGTATTATAATTGTTAATTAATTCATAATATTTGCCATATGTAAACATTGTCTCCAGCAATATTGAGATCACGGTTATAATTTGCACAAAAAACACTATTATACTGACAAGATTCGATACTATGAAATTATCTCCGATTGGCAAAAAAATTACACCGTACAAGGTTGCTATCAAATTGGCAACAATTAACGTCACTGTGTAAATTTGTTGCCAGTGTAGAGGTCTATTACTATTACAATGATGAGGAGGACGATGATGATGTAGTACTCGTGTTTGGAGGCGATTATGATGGTTGTGGTGGTGTGAATGATTTTGATGTTTAAATGCTTGTAGATAGAGTTTTCTTTGCCCACTTGGCGTCATATATGGCACTAGGCCAAATATTGCACCGTATTTAAGAAATTTTATGTGTAAATCGTTTACCATAGTAAATACAATGACTTCGGCGACTACCTGCTGCTGTTTGATGTCTTTGAAAGTTACTGTTTAGTATTTGAAATGTTGGCTCTTGATAATTTTATCCTTTCGAATAATATTTCCTTTTATACGATTGCCTGTTTAACGTTATTCTTATCTTAGCTAAATAAGTGTGATTATAAAATTGATGTTAGACAATTTATTATTCTTATTTTTAATTAACTATTGAAATAAAATAAATGTTAGTTATAAGAAAAAGATAACGAAATGCATATTTGAATATTTATTTAGTTCTATTCAAAAATTTACTGCCTTCTTTATTTGCGTATCAGTAAAATTGCAGTAATAAAGGGTGATTCAAGTAGAGATACTTTTTTCAATAGTGTCATGCTGTCTTGTTAATTTTGTTTAGTATTGTTTTGGCATTTCATAATGGAAAGACTTACGCCTGAACAACGTTTACAAATCGTTCAACTTTATTACGAAAATTCACGTTCTGTGAGGAATGTGTTTCGTGCACTTCGCTCAAATTATGGTCAACATAATCGGCCTACTGAGCGTACTATTCGCAACACCATCACCCATTTTGAGACCCAGCATTCATTATTGGATAATATTCGACCGAATAAACCACGTCCAGCACGCTGTGAAGAAAATATAGCGGCCGTAGCTGAGAGTGTACACGAAGACCGTGGAGAGACGATTCGGCGCCGTTATCAGCAACTCCGACTGACGTATGGAACGACTTGGCGCATTTTACGTCGAAATCTTAAATTGAAAGCGTACAAAATACAGCTTGTGCAACAAATGAAGCCGCTCGACTTTCCCAAGCGACATCGCTTCGCTCTATGGGCTCTTGAAAAGTTGCAAGAAGATCCGACGTTTTCGAGGCAAATTTTGTTCAGCAATGAGGACCATTTCTGGCTCCATGGGTATGTAAACAAACAAAATTGCCGCATTTGGGACGAAGAGCAACCTGAAGAGATTCAATAACTGCCATTTCATCCAGAAAAAACAACGGTTTGGTGTGGTTTTAAAAATGATGCCGGTGCGAACGTAACCGTCAATGGCGACCGTTATCGTGCCATGATAACCGACTATTTGATGGCTGAAATGGAAGCTCGTGATCTCGGCGAAATTTGGTTTCAGCAAGACGGCGCCACTTCCCACACATCGCATCAACCAATGGATTTTTTGAGAGAACACTTCGGTGAGCACATAATTTTACGATTTGGGTCGGTCGATTGGCCACCAAGATCGTGTGGTATCACACCGTTAGACTTTTTCCTGTGGGGATATGTAAAGTCTAAAGTTTATGCGGAAAAACCCGCTTCGATTCAGACCATGGAGGAAAACATCACGCGTGCCAGTTATCAGTCGCAATGCTCGAACGAGTCATCGAAAATTGTACTTAACGAATGAACCATCTGCGACGTAGCAACGGCCAAAGAATGTTCTTTCAAATGATAATAAGCATTTCTCATTAAATTTGAATTTTCTGTGTTTTTTTTTCTTTAAAAAAGTAGGGAACCTCGAAATGGATCACGCTTTATTTAATTTGAAAATTTTGCACGTAAAAACAGAGTGATAAGTTAACATCGACAACATGATAACTTAGGTTCCATTTAAACTTCTAATAGCTGTATTTTGAACGATTATATTTAACAAAAGCTTTTTCTTCAAAATTATTAATTATAAATGAACTGAAAAAATATTAGTATTTTACATTTTTTGGATTGAATATCTCTAATATGTCTAATAAGTCTGATTGTATTTTCTAGACCCTTACTTAATATATTGATTATTTACTTTTGTTTAATACAAATTCCAAGAAAATGATGTGAATCCTAAAGTTTCAGCTTGAAAAATGTGATTTACATTTTTTCAACTGATTTTAGATTTTTTCAACAAGATTAGTCGGAAAATACAGTTTCTTGAGTCATAGAAAATACAAAGAAAAATTTGATTTTACATATTGTAGGATCGCTGACAAAATAAATTTTAAGGAAAAATAAAATTGCTTAATATCTTTTATGGGAAACGTTTTAAAAAGGTAACCTAAAGTACCAACAAGTAAAATAAGTTCCTAATAGGAAATAGAATTAGAAAAAAAAAAATTGGAGGTAAAAATATGAATGCTGTCTAAAAGCAATATAATAAAATACGTACTATCAAATTTTTTACAACATCCTGGTCAGGAATTCCATATTATATGGGAAATATAGCAAATAAATATCGTGTAAAAAAATTCTAAAATAAATGTTTGGTCTGACAAGCCTTTTGTATGTGCGGGAAAAAAGCACTTTATTCATAACAAATGGCACTTTTAACAGAGAAATGTACATAAATGAGTGCTCTCGGAAAAGATTCCTTTCGACCATTACAAATCACAACAAAATCTAGTTTTTTTTGGCCTAATCTCGCATTTTATCTTTACAACAAAAAAGTAGCTCAGTGATATCAAACAAATGGTGCCGCAAAACTCAGTCCATTTGAAATGTATTGGATTATAGTAAAAAAAAAATATAAAAAAAAAAACAAAAAAAGTAACCGAAAGCACAATAAAGTTTTCATTCAGCATTTTCCAGAAAATATTAAATATTTTATTGAAAACGAATGCAAAATTAATTTTTCTTTTAAATTTAAAACTAGAATAGAATAGTCTTTAACAAAACAAAATCTCAACAAGATTAATACATTGGTTTAATTTTGATAAACTGAATTGCATGCATTCATTAATTCATGCGCAGTCCATATTTGGGGAAAACCAAGGTAATATGATATTTTTTATTACCGTTTGATTTTAAAAACATTTTTGTTAAACTAGATAATTGAAAACATCGATTTAGTAATTATAGATTAAAATTTAAGATTATATGCATGTATGTATGTATGTATGTAATCTTAGTTTACATAACTTGTAAATTCATGTAAATTTGTCACTTAATATATTTTCTTAAAAATATAAACACAATCTAAGAATATTTCACTCGAAAAATTATTTTAAAAACTTTGGTTTAAACTGTTTTAGAAGACTTATTTTACTATGTTGTTTAAGCCGGTAAATGCGATAAAAGATATTCAGATAGAGGGAAAAAGAATGTTTAAGGTAATTTAATATACAAGAATCATTTTTAAGATTATACCACGTAAAGTTATATTTTATTAATCTTATACTTGAGTTTTTTTTTTTTAGATTATATGTATAGCATTTTATAAAATATTATTTTACGTATCTCTGGAATGCTTTTGCTTTAAGTTGATTTCGTTTTTTGTTTATTAGTTTCCTAACGACTGATTAAATTGATTATCTCGTAGTAAGCAAATTGTATATGTATTTGAATATTTTTTTTTTTTTAAGATTTTTTAAAATCGTATAAATACCCATGATGAGATGGTTTGCAGTTTAATTATAATTCTGTTTACAATAAGAATATTTCTAAAAGAAAAAAATAGATTGTGGTAAAAGTGAAATAATTCTAAAAATTGTATGAAAAGATAAAGAAGTATTTAAAAAAGTGTATTAAAGTAAATAAAAAAAAAAAACAAAAATGAATGTAAGTTAAACCTTGAAAATATTCTATAATTTTTTTATTTTGATGTGATGACTTTTGATCGATTTTCAAATTCCAATTTTGATTCATTCCATATCATTTTCGTTTAAAAAAGTTTGTTTAAATATTAAATGATGTCATTTGTTGTGGCAGCAGTTTCAGTGCTTTAATAAAAAAAAAAAAAAAAAAAAAAAAACAATTAAAAGATGACTCTAATCCATTGGCATTGACAGATGTAGAAATTCTATATGAAATATAGAAGCTTCATACCAGTGTTAAACACTTCAATATTACAATTGGCAGCTGCGTAAAAGCTGCAGAAGGAAGTTTCAGTCACGTCTTGCATTGGAGGACCTAAACAGTTTAGTTCCTCCGTCTACAAGTCTTATCGCATCTACTAAGTTCCAAAAAGCTGTAGGTACTTTTTTCCTGTCACATAGTTTATTGGAGGACTTATGGGTTTAGTTCCTTAACCAAATCCATCCACAGATTTTCGACATCAGTCTCTAAAACATCCCCGACTGAATTTTTCCTGTGTTTTCCTCTTAAAAATATTTATAATTTTAATTATTTTTAATTCTTATAAAAAATTTACATGCATTTTAATTCAATATGAAATTAAAAATAAAAAATAACACTTTAATACAAACTCGCTTAGAAAGCGATTTCATCATATGGTAAAACAATCGTTTTCAATAGGAATATAATGGAATTTGAAACCCACAACACAAAACGATAATGTCTAACACATCACAGCTTCAATCGTTTTCAGATTGGTTTTGTTTTCAAATCGTTCTTTATAACAAACCAGATTAAAATTCAAAATTCTAAAACAAAACTTCGTTATTGAGATTCCACCACTTGCTTTCGTTTATTTCCAGAGCTCATTAAGAATAGCCATAATTGGTCAAAGTAATTTTGCTGAAGATGTTTTGAGTTTACTCTTGGAGAAAGATTACAATGTTGTTGGTGTGTTTACTATAGCTAATAAGGGAAATCGTGAAGATATTTTAGCAACTACAGCTGCCAAACATAACATACCAGTATTTAAATTTTCAACATGGCGTCGCAAAGGTGTTGTTATTCCAGAAGTTTTGGAACAATACAAATCAGTACAGGCTAATCTTAATGTTTTGCCGTACTGTTCACAATTTATACCATTGGAGGTAATCGATGGCGCTGAATTGGGTAGTATTTGTTATCATCCCTCCATTTTGCCAAGTCACAGAGGTGCTAGTGCAATTTCTTGGACTCTGATAGAAGGGGATGATGTTGCTGGTTTTAGCATATTTTGGGCTGATGATGGTTTAGATACTGGTCCAATTTTGTTACAAAAACAAACTAATGTCCAGCCTGTAGATACATTAGATACTTTATATAAACGTTTCTTATACCCAGAAGGTATTAAATCCATGGTGGAGGCTGTGGATTTAGTAGCAATGGGTAAGGCTCCAAAGATAACACAAACTGAAGTTGGTGCCACATATGATCCTGCTATGTTTAAGGAAGAAAATCAATATATTAATTTGAATCAAAGTGCCGAGAGAATTTGGAATTTCATTAGGGGTTTGGATTCAGTACCAGGCGCCTTAACTACCGTGATAAATGAAGATAATACCGAGGAAAATATTAGATTATTTGGTGCGCATATATATGAAGATGAACCTATTAAGCAGGGTAAATATTTAAGACTCAAAGGTTTACCTACTCCAGCCTATGTACACGAACGTGGTTTATTGATCCAAGGCACCGATAATAAATTTGTTAATGTTCGTCGCTTGAAAAAGGGCAGCAAAATGATTAATGCTTGCGATTGGTTTAAACAATCTCAAGCTCCGCAGATTACAAACTTCACAGAAGACGAACTGTCGAAAAAGGAAATTTTATGCAATATTTGGTTATCTATATTAAAATGTCCAATTGAAGCTGATACAGATTTCTTTGCGGCCGGAGCAGGATCTATGGATGTGGTTAGATTGGTGGAGGAATGTAAAGATGCTTTCGATATTCCTCTGGAAAATGAACAAGTTTTCATGGCTCCAGTATTTGAGGAGTTCTATTGTGAAATTGTGAAGGCCTTAAGACAAGGTTCATCGGCTGATAGTCTAAAAGTTCATTTTGATGGATTTGTTTTAAAAGCCAACAAAAAGGAAATTTCCATACCTACACAGCTCTTTATTAATGGCCAATTTGTAGATGCTGAAAATCGAAAGACTATGGATATTGTTAATCCTGCCAATGAAGAGGTGTTTTGCAAAGTAGCCTGTGCATCGCGTAATGATGTTGATCTGGCAGTACAGGCTGCCCATAAAGCATTTTATGGTCCTTGGCGTCAAATATCGGCCAGACAAAGAGGTCAACTTATGCTTAAATTGGCTGATTTAATGGAAGAACAAAAGGAAGAATTGGCCACCATAGAATCGTTTGACTCAGGGGCTGTATATACATTAGCCCTAAAGACTCATATTGGTATGTCCATAGATGCTTGGCGTTATTTTGCAGGATGGTGCGATAAGATTCAAGGCTCTACGATTCCAGTTAATCCTGCTAGACCCAATAATGTATTGACTTTCACCAAAAAAGAACCTATAGGGTAAGTAATTTATTTATATTATAGTAATAAAAGTAAATTATATTGTGGTAATAATTTTGTGCTTAAACATTTGTAGAGTGGTGGGCTTGATTACTCCTTGGAATTATCCTTTAATGATGTTGTCTTGGAAAATGTCTGCTTGCATAGCAGCTGGCAATACTTGCTTAATTAAACCCGCCCAAACTTGTCCTCTAACAGCCTTAAAGTTTGCTGAACTTACGGTTAAAGCAGGTTTTCCTCCCGGTGTTATAAATGTGGTAACTGGTACTGGCTCCGTAGCTGGTCAGGCTATAGCTGAACATGATTTAGTAAGAAAATTAGGCTTCACTGGATCTACAGGCATTGGTAAAGTTGTTATGCGTTCATGTGCTGAATCGAATTTGAAAAAATGTTCCATGGAATTGGGTGGCAAAAGTCCTTTGGTAATATTTGCTGATTGTGATTTTGAAAAAGCCGTTAAGCATGTAAGATTTTATTTATGCAATATGAAAAATTAAATAAAATAGCTACTTAAATAACTTATTTCTTTTTTCAAATTTTTAGGGAATGTCTTCGGTTTTCTTTAATAAAGGCGAAAATTGCATAGCAGCTGGTCGTCTCTTTGTAGAGGATACCATACATGATGAATTTGTCAGAAGAGTGGTTAAAGATATACGTTCCATGACCATTGGTGATCTACTCAATCGTTCCACAGCTCATGGACCGCAAAATCATCGCGCTCATTTCGAAAAACTCATTGAATTCTGTGATCGGGGTGTGAAAGAGGGCGCCACTTTAGTGTGCGGTGGCAAACCAGTACCCAATATGAAGGGCTATTTCTTTGAACCCACTGTCTTTACAGATGTTGAGGATCATATGTATATAGCTCAGGAAGAATCGTTTGGACCCATAATGATTATAACAAAATTCCACGGCAGTGATGTGGAATCTGTAATGAGACGAGCCAACCGCACAGAATATGGCTTGGCCAGTGGTGTATTCACCAAAGACATTACAAAGGCATTGGAATTTGCCGATAACATTGAAGCCGGTACAGTGTTTGTTAATGTTTACAATAAGACTGATGTAGCTGCACCATTTGGTGGTTTCAAACAAAGTGGCTTTGGCAAAGATCTGGGCCAAGAAGCATTAAATGAATACCTTAAGACTAAATGTGT
This sequence comes from Protocalliphora azurea, assembly GCA_932274085.1. NCBI lineage: Eukaryota > Metazoa > Arthropoda > Insecta > Diptera > Calliphoridae > Protocalliphora > Protocalliphora azurea. The sequence continues at coordinate 33,693,681 of OW026520.1, read as the reverse complement.
TACTATAGAATATTAAATTTAAGTAGAATTTGTAGATTAGGTTAAGACTTGTAATATAATTATAATTTTAATTTAATTTAATTTTATTTTTTGCAATAAAATCTATAGTAGTTTCTTAAAGGAATGAGCTAGCTGATGAATTAGCTAGGAACGGCTCAGCTTTGGATACGGCTGCAAGTGAAAGTGGTGTGAGACCACCTCTGGACTTTTACTTCAGGTTAATTAGGGAGTGGATTTGGGATAGAACCAATCATGCATGGAATCGTAAAACGGACTGCAGATTATCAAGGGTCCTATGGCCTAAACTTGATAAGGCAGATGCAAATCTACTTTTGGGCATAAAGAGAGAAAACCTGAAGACTATGATAGGTATTCTTACAGGCCATTGTCCAATAGGGGGAATGACAGGGAATTGGGATAGAGGTTCCTCCGGTCTTTGCAGGATGTGCGAAGATAATGAGGAGCTGTGGAACATATTATATGTCATTGTCCATGTCTACAACTAAGTAGGCAGAAATGGTTAGGCAGTCGATTCATTCACGAATTGGACAGTATATCGAGGATAGATCTCGATAAATTAATAGGATTCGTCATGGGAATAAGCTGGCTAAGAGGGGGTCGTTGGCTTAGAGCGAACGATATAGGACGATAGTACTTTTCCTTTCCGGGTTTTTCTATTCTTTTCTATACTTTTCTTGATCTCAGCTTTTCCCTATTATTTTCCTTTCCTGGTCTTCTCTATAATTTCTACAAATTCTCTCTATATTCTCTACGAAGGGACTCACAATGGACCTCTAGGTCTCCGAATGGATGCACAAGCACTCTTCTGAGTACCGTGCAACCCTTCTCTACCTACCTACTTACCTTCTTAAAAGGAAATATATGTATATATTGTAGATATATGTATATAAGTTGATCGGTTAAAATCCGATTAATCGTAAACTATTCGATTAACCGAATAGTCTTAGTAATACGTGTAAAACATATAAATAACACTAAATTTAGTATTTAATTAATATTGATTTAATATTGAAATAGTTATTTAAAAGCAAAATGTAGATCAAATTCTTTCATATGGGTTCATCTTATCAGTTCTTTTGCCCATTTGTATGAAAAAATTAAATTTTTTGACCTAATACTACCAAATATTCTCCTAATTTAATTTATAAATCAGTCTTAAATTTATTCTGTATGAGAATGATTTTTTTTTTTTTTTTAATAGATGTGGAAGTTAATATTGGTATTTTTACGTACATTTTGTTCATGAAAACCAAAATTTTTATTACTTATATAATTTTGATTTTACTTTACTCAAAACTATGTTTTTAGAATTGCTATTGTCGCTAGGTTAAATATTTATGAAGTTATAATATTATATTCTTTTCATATCGCATTTTATTAAATATTCCATCCCAAGAAAAAAACATCCAAAGAAGTCAATAAGATCCTGAATTTGTTAACCAGAAGTAATACAAATTCGGATCATTTCCATTGAATTTAACATAGGCTTGTCATTGGAAGATGTTTCCTTTTTTGATACTTATTCAGTCAGAAGGAAATCATGTTCACGATTTCATGCAAAATTTCAATGAACATTAGAATTCTTTTTTATCGGCCAAGGAAATTATATAATTTTTATATAAACCAACATTTTTAATAAAAAAAAATATGCATACTTTGTTTTTCATTTGTTCTTTTTAGTAACAAGTATTTGCAAAAATAACAACCGAATCTCAACGTTTTATACCAGAGTAATAAATTTCAATCTCTCTTTAACAATATAAAGTGCTAGCTCTATTTTCGCGACTAATTAAAAACCAGACCTGCAGCGAAAACTGAATTTTCGCGATAACAGAACCCAAAATTTTATTGTAAATTTTATGTAATTTTTAAAATTAGAATTGTTTTTATTGATATATTTACATTTTAAAAATTTTTAAAGAAATTGGAGATTTTGAGTTGCTTTTTGGCAAATTATTTTTTAAAATAACAAATGAATCAAAACGTTCATATAGTGCTGCTGTCGGTTTATCATTTTCCAAAGTCCATTGTATGCATATGTTTATCGACGTTATACAATACCACTATCGTATAAATCCTCCAATTCCGTTTCTGATAATTCCATTTGCTCCTCATTAATTTCCACATGAAATTCTTCTTGAATCCAGTTGTTTATGTCAGCATTCGTGAAAAGATGTTCCATACCAATTTAAGCTACAAGTGTGCCAATAGTTGAAAGATCTTCGTTTTCTTCCTGAATTATATTTTGTAAAATATTTAAGGGCATGTTATCCTCTTCACTTCATTCACTACCAAATTCGAGCAAGGAGTTCCAGGATTTTCGGATATTGAACAATGATATTTTATCCCAGGATGTAGCTAGAATCTGAAATGCATTTTTGAGATTGAAGTTTTTTTTAGTTTGAGCTCCAAATTTGTTCCCTTCTCGCCAAGCAAGTGAGTGAGCAGTTGCTTTTTATAATTTAATTTGACCAAGTTGATAACGTTTTGATCTAACGGTTGAATAAGCGCGGTGAAATTGTGTGGTAAATTCATTGCCATAATTAAGCCGTTATCACTTTTTAGTTCCTCAACTGAGTGACACGTCGCGTTATCTAAAAGCAAAACTGCTTTTTGCGGCAGACCCTTTGAAGCCAAAAATTCTCGGAACTAAAAAATGTTTACTTATGAAAAACTTACTTTTACTAATTTGTGAAAATTAACTTACGTGGGGAACAAATTCGTGATGGAATCAGTCCTGGAATTATTACAAGAGTTGTATATTACAGAATTATTGAAAAAGCATTTAAAGGCGCGTGGATTTTTCGAGTTTCCAACAACCAACAATTTCAGTTTGTCTGTGCCATACGCATTTGAACAGGATAAAAAAGTTATTCGTTCTTTACATATTTTTCTTCCGAGAGCTGTTTTCTCATTACATGTGATAAGAGTGTGATATGGAAGCATCATATAACACAAACCGTATTCGTCGGCATTATAGATTTGGTGTAGAATCAACCCATGCTCATCAACCTAATCCTTAAATTCTTTCACAAATGGATCAATAAGATAAGGTTTCGAAGTCAATTTCTCGCCCGTAATTTTTAAAAATCTAATTCCATCCTTCACTGGCATTGAAACCTGAATTGTTTTGATAAATTTTGGAATACAAATGGCTGACTTTTGATTGTAAAATCGCTGGTAATATTGGAACATCTTTTTCTCTTTGTTTTTTTGAAAACTAGCTTTCTTTAAGGTGCAACGTTTACCAGGGCCACTTTTCTGTTGTACATACGAACTTTTTTAATGAATTTTCTTGCTTTATAATGCTTTATAATGCGGTTAACCGAAGACTTATGCAACTTGTAATTCACGCAAATTGAATTTATGGAATCTCCATTTTTAATTTTTTTTTTATTTTCTAATTTTTGAGAAATCGTTGGCTTTAAAATATGTTGAATTTTTCCTCATATTAAGAGATGTAGAGATACTTTTTTCAATAGCCTTTTTTTGACAGATTACGTGTGAGTCGTGTCATGCTGTCATGTTATTTTTGTTTAGTATTGTTTGGCATTTCATAATGGAAGGACTTACGTTTACAAATCGTTCAGCTTTATTACGAAAATTCACGTTCTGTGAGGAATGTGTTTCGTGCACTTCGCTCAACTTATGGTGAACATAATCGGCCTACTGAGCGTACTATTCGCAGCACCATCACCCATTATGAGGCCCAGCATTCATTATTGAATAATGTTCGACCGAATAGACCACGTCCAGCACGCTGTGAAGAAAATATAGCGGCTGTAGCTGAGAGTGTACACGAAGACCGTGGAGAGTCGATTCGGCGCCGTTCGCAGCAACGACGACCGTTATCGTGCCATGATAACCGACTATTTGATGCCTGAAATTGAAGCTCGTGATCTCGGCGACATTTGGTTTCAGCAACACGGCGCCACTTCCCACACATCGCATCAATCAATGGATTTATTGAGAGAACACTTCGGTGAGCACATAATTTTACGTTTTGGGCCGGTCGATTGGCCACCAAGATCGTATGATATCACACCGTTAGACTTTTTCCTGTGGGGATATGTAAAGTCTAAAGTTTATGCGGACAAACCCGCTTCGATTCAAGCCTCGGAGGAAAACATCACACGTGTCATTCGCCAGTTGCCAGTCGAAATGCTCGAACGAGTCATCGAAAATTGAACTCAACGAATGGACCATCTGCGACGTAGCAACGGCCAACATTTGATAGCCATAATCTTCAAAAAATAAATGCCAAAGAATGTTCTTTCAAACGATAATAAACATTCCACATTAAATTTGAATTTTCTGTGTTTTTTTCTTTAAAAAAAAGTAGGGAACCTCAAAATGGATCACATTTTATTTACACAACAAATGACTCGAATAAACTGACAAAATTGAAGATAAAAGTCGCGACTATAGAACGTGCAATTTTAAAAATCAAGCCGTCGCGATAATGGGTAGTCGCGAATACCGAGCTTGGACTGTATTTGAATGATGTTTGTATTACTTCTTAAGCACAAAAAAACGTGGACTTATTGATACTTTGAAAGTAATAAAAAAGTACTTCCCTAAAAATTACTTTTATTTATTTTTGCTGTTATATAGACAGACATTAAAAAAAAAAGATGAAGTTAACATAAATGTGTCTTAAAAATAAAAAAAAAAAAAAATCTAAATTTTTAACCCCAAAAAACTAAAATTCGGTTAATTGGTTATTCGAAACTAATTATTCGGTTTATTTGAAAATAGACAATTTTAAATTATTCGAACAGTTAATCGACCAAAATGAATCGGATAACCGAATAACGATTAATCGATTGGATACCCTAGCATATACTAAAATTAGTATTTTGACCTTGTCCTAATTGTTAGTAAATAAAGTGCATTTGTTTAAAAATTACTAGAGTCCTTTACATATTTCCATTATTAAAGACACTATGACTTTACTTCTTTAAAATCGATTTTATTGTTTTTATTGGTTTTTTATTCCTTTTTATTTGATAACGTTGCAATTATGTCTAAGTTTGTGAGATTGTTAAACATTGACATGCTATGTAAAGCACCATCATATTGGAGTACAACAATACTCTGCAAGTATTACGTATTTTAGTAGTAACAATTAAGTTAAATATTTCCTAAAAAATACATTAAATAGGTAATGGACTTTACAATAGCTAAATACCTTTTTAAAGAAAAGAATCTAGGATCTGAAAGGATGTGCCAAATAAAATTATTTTTAATTTTGAAACATTTTTAGTTGTTTTCCAGTCGAAATCACAAATAGGGTATTTTAAATTTGTTATAAAACCGATTTTTAATAATATTTACAAGTTTTCGTACTATTACATGCCAGAGCTGTAAATGAATCATTCTTTTTTTATTATAATTTGTTACGAATTGGCTGAATTTTTAATTAATTCTTTTCACAACAAAAAAGAATTGAATGAAATTTGAATCAATTCAAACGAATTAGGCAAAAATGAATTTCAATTCATTTCCAATTCAAATGAATTTGTAGAATGAGTTGCAATTCAATTTCAATTCAAATGAATCTGTAAAATGAATTGTACTTCGTTTCCAATTCAAATGAATTTGTTATAGTATAGAATTAGGCAAAAATGAATTTCAATTCATTTCCAATTCAAATGAATTTATAGAATGAGTTGCAATTCATTTTTAATTCAAATGAATCTGTAAAATGAATTGTAATTCGTTTCCAATTCAAATGAATTTGTTATAGTAAATTACAATTCATTTCCAATTCATTTGAATTGAATTGATTTTGAATTCATTCAAACAAATTAGAACAATGAATTGCAATTCAAATGAATGAAATCAAAAATATGTGGCAATCAATCAAATTCAAGAGCAGATCTAGGGGGAATGAAAAAATGGAAAATTGATAAAAATAAAAATTTAAGTTTTTTTTTTTTTTAGCAAATAAACAAAATTTTCCCATTTTGATAGGATTTTGGCCGATACCTAATAATTCAATTCCTATTCTGCCGCTATCTGACAATTCCAGTATATCATGGGAATTTAAAATCTAAGAATTTTTTGTCTTTGAATTATACTAGGTGATAGATATACAAAACGAGAGTAATGCTTGCTGTCTTTTATATAAAAATTTAGTTGAATAACAAAACGACAGTGATGCTTACTGTAGATTTACTTACAAAATCAATTCAATTCAAATGAGTTGGAAATGAATTGCTAATTCTTTTTTCTAATTCATTTGAATTAATTCAAATTCAATTCAATTGAATTGCATCGAATTGCAATTCATTCTATAAATTCATTTGAATTAGAAACGTATTACAATTCATTTGAATGAATTACAATTCATTTTTACCAAATTCATTTGAATTGACTAAAATTTCATTCAATTCATTTTTTTTTATGTGTGAATAGAATTAATTCAAAATTTGCTAATTCAGTGCATGAATAATTTGAGAATTAATTCAAAAATGAATGATTCATTTACAGCTCTGTTACATACCGATATGTTACGATCACATATTCATACACACATAAATGTACAACTTACAGTTAAATGTAAAAGTGGGTCATTTAATACTCACAATTACATTTCTCTTCCTTTCTCCTTACAAAAAAAAAAAAAAAAAAAATATTCAAAATCGTAAATTCCATGTTGTCCTTTCTTATTTTTCATTCAACAATCAGAATTTTAGTTTACAGACTATTGTTATGTTGAATAATAAATATTACAAAAAAGTTGAAGAGATTCCTGAATTAGATCATGTAAAGCGAGTACAAGTATCAGTACATTGTTGTTTGTTTCACGTTACATAATGTACAGTTCAACGTTTTAAAAGACATTTTATATGTAGGTTGGTTCTGTTTTTTTTTTTTTGTTTTAATATAATGACAATGGTTCGCTTGTTTTAATTTGTAATGTAGTTTTTCGTTCGCCGTTTTTTTTGTTGCAACTAAAAGAGAAGGCAGCCCAATTAACGTTCCTTATTATGTGGAATATTTTATAACTTAATTATTTCCTTGACGAAGTATATTATTAGTTAATCCTTTACAGGAAAATAATTTCTAAGTTATTTATTTAAAATATTTAATAGAGCATTTAAAGTCCTCATTAAATAAAGAGTTTACAATAATAATTACTTTTTTTTAAAAAACTTTGGTTGAAGTATTGTTTATTACAATATAGTTCACATATTCGTTATTATTATTTGTTGATGCATCAATAATAAAATAATAGATCTTAAAAAATATTATAATTAACGGGGGATTTGAGGCCAATTGCAAAATAAATAGTAATAAGTCTGGATCTTTTTTAATCTGCTGGACCGATTTCGATGAAACTATTTATATGAATAGAGAAGGAGTTAAGTTTTTAGAATAATATTAGCTGCAGCACGGACAGCGCTACAGTGGAGGAAAGTTGACCACCTTGAGAGTAAAAAACATATTGGAGTTTTTAACTTTTACAATTATAAACCAATTTTAAATATTTTTACATATTTGAAATCTCCTAAGCAAGACAAAGAAAAAACATACGTACTGTGCTAAATTATCTCTTATTTTTTAAAAGATATTTGATTTCAAAAATATAACTTTTCATTTTGGTCCTTGACTCTTTTACGATTTTGCCTCACAACTTTTAAAATAAAATTTCTAAAAATTGTTTAAAAATACGGTGAAATTCTCTATAATTTTCTAAATAATGGTGAATTTTTTAGTTATCTCAATTCAATAACAAGAAAAAAATTTCAAAGTCAAAATTTCAAAACAGGTCTCAAAAATTGCAATTTTTTGCCAAAAACTAACTTAATATATTTAATTCTTTTTTTTTTAAATTTTGTTATAAAAGTTCAACACTTTTTCGCATTTCCTGAAAGACTGGACCTTAAAAAGCGCATTAGTGTAATTTTGAAAAGTTTTTAATGTTTACCCTACATCCAGCAGTGGTTAAAAATGATCAGTTTTGGATGAAAAGTTCAACTTCTTGAGTTTGTAAACAAAATTTAGTGTTGATTTCGGTACTTCTAGGAATAATATGTTTTTAAATGTTTTACAAAAAATTGTGATAGTCTACCGGTACGGGTAAATTTGGCCACACGAGGCAATTTTTTTTGAAAGAAAAAAAAAAAAAAACATATTGTCTATAACAAAAATTTTGACATTTAAAAATATATTTTCTATTTTGATACCTACAATCAAAATTATTTTTGTACATCTTACGAGGGCTGATCAATATTTCCGTGACTTTATATATGAAATGCCACACTATTCCCACCAAGTACCATCTATTAATAGACTACTGTCAAATTTTAAGCAAGTATCGTCATTTACTTTGCGTTTAACGGCTGTTGAAAACATACAACCTCGTGTATTTTTCTAAAAATGGAAAAAAGTGAATTTCCGAGTGTTTATTAAATATTATTTTTTGCGAAAAAAAAACCGTCAATCAAACCAAGGAAAAGCTCGATAAATACTATGGGGACTCTGCACCATCGACCACTTTCGTTTTGGTCGCACAAGTACAAATGAAGCTGAACGTCCTGGACGGCCAATTGAGGTCAGTACACCCGAAAATGTCGAAAAAATCCACGATATGGTGTTGGCCGACCGAAGAGTAGGCATTTAATATGGCAGTGGGAATAATCCACATCGATTACCTTCAAAAGGGAAAAACAATAAACGGCGAATATTATGCCAACTTATTAGACCGATTTAATGAGGATTTAAAAAGAAAACGACCCCATATGGCCAAGAAAAAAATTTCTTTTTCATCAAGATAATATACGGGTGCACACGTGTGCAGTCTCAATGGCAAAACTCTATGAACTGGGCTACGAATTGGTACCTCATCCGCCATATTCTCCGGATTTAGCCCCTAGTGACTACCTTCCTATTTCCAAACATAAAGAAGAGAGGTGGAAAGAGATTCAGCTCCAACGATGAAATTATTGACCAAACAAATGCCTATTTTAAGGACCTCGAAAAATTCGAAAAATTTTTTGGAAGGGAAACAAAAACTGGAGAAGCATTGGACTAAGTGTATTGAGTTAAAAGGAGATTATGTTGAAAAATAAATTTTTGTTTTGCAAAAAAACAAAAACTGTGTTTTATTCAAAAAGTCACGGACTTATTGATCCGCCCTCGTATAAAGTAGTTAAGAAGTTAAGAAGAATTGATAAATGTAAAGATCTTAAAAATATATATAATTTTACTATACATTTTTAAAGGTCACAACATTTGTTATTGAAAATATGGGTTTTTCAAAAATTGCCTCGAGTGACTAAATTTACGGGTACAATTTTTACAATTTTTTGTAAAACATTTAAAAACACGCAGAAGTACCGAAATCAACAATAATTTTTTTACAAACTCAAGAAGTGGAATTTTTCATCCAAAATTGATAATATTTTATCACTGTTGCAGGTTGAACGTTCAAAACTTTACTAAATACACTTACAGGATTTTTTGAGGTCCAGTCTTTCAGAAAATACCAAAAAGTATTGAACATTTTCAATAAATTAAAGAATAAAAAAATAAATAAAATAAGTTATTTTTTTGACAAAAAATTACAAACTTTGACTTTGAAAAGTTTTTCTTATTATCGAACTGAGATAACTAAAAAAAAAAGTTTTTCAGCATAATTTAGAAAATTACAGTTTCAACGTATTTTTAAACAAATTTCAATGTTATTTTAAAACAAAATCGCAAAAAAGTCAAGGACAAAAATTAAAATTTAATTTATGAAGTCAAATATCTTTTAAGCTATAAGAGATAATTTAGCACTGTAAGCATGCTTTTTGCTTTGTATTGCTTAGGAGAATTAAAAATTTTAAAATATTTAAAATCGACTTATAATTGTAAAAGTTACAAGCTCTGGTATATTTTCCATTCTCGAGGTGGTCAACTTTGGTCCACTTTTGCGCCGTATGTGATCCAGCTACACACTCCATCCAACAATTTAGTAAAAGCTTAAATCCTTCTCTATTGATATTCCTAGTTTCATCAAATTAGGTTGAGCGTTTTAAAAGATCCAGACTTATTACCGTTTATTTTGCAATTATCTCCTCTGTACAGGACAACCAAAAATATGCAAAATCATTTGTTTTCCTGGGCATAAAATTAACAAAACTGTTAGTTAGTTATTTATCTGTTTCAGACAATTTAAAGAATTTTGTCATCGATTTGTTATAGCATATTTTTGCATATTTTGGTCCTAACAACATATTTTTACATATTTTGTACTAAGCAGCTTATTTTTCATATTTCCATAGAAAATCCTTATTTTGGAGCATATTTTAGCAATTTAAATGTCATACTTTTGCAGATTTTATACTTAAATATCATATTTTGCAACCAATAGAAATTTTTACATAATTCGCCATTAGTGAAATTTTCTTTTTGCTGTCATATCCGATTCCCTAAAAATTTTCATCTTACAAATTTATAGAAATTTTATTTTTAGCAAATAATTTAAAATTTAGTCAGAAGAAATAACATTTTGAGAGCATATTTTTTTTAATTTTAAGCGCATATTTTTCGATTTTGAGAGCATTTTTTATACGCATAAAACAATTTTTTAAAGCTTATTTTTGGTTGCTCTGATAATTAAAATAAGCTTCATTTTGATAACCTAAAATTTGTATAAAATCCAGATCAGTTGATTTTAATAATAGTTGTATTTTGTTGCTAACATTCATATTCAATTTCATGAAAAATTTAAATTTAGTTAGGAGTTAACGTGTAGAATTATACATGTTAACTTTAACGTCGACAAAAGTGTTACCAATTTATGAAACAAAATACAACTATGAATATTTGAATGTCAATAAATGAAAAAATATAAAAATACAAATACAAAATAGAATGAAAACAAATTTATATTATCAGTTTTATTAATAAAATATAAAGATTTAGTAATGCAACATTTGTTTGAATATTAAGTGATACCAAGCCGGGCCAGGTGAATACCGTTTTTTTTTTTTTTTTTTTTTTTGCTAAATATCAACATTAACGTTCAACGGTAGCGGCAAAACACAGGTAATATTGAATTTGAAATATTTATCGTGCAATATCGTCGCACAGTATTTTGATCCCAGACATAAATTGAAGAAGTTATCGCAGCCTTTAGAAATTTGTTAAACAGTCATGGTAGAATATATAACAAGTTACAATTATTAGAGAGAACCTTCTCACAATTAACTGATTGTTTTTATAACACGAGCGCAAAAACGACTCGTTTTACTGCCTGTTTTTATAACAACGAGTGCAAAAACGACTCGTCTAACTTACATTTAAAACAACAGCAAAATTTCAAAATTTGTTTTTGTTTTAAATGTAAGTTAGACGAGTCGTTTTTGTGCTCGTGTTATAAAAACTGGGAGTAAAATAAAATGTGGAAAAATAAAAGCACTCTTCAAAAAAATATTTTCAAATTAAAATTATAAAAAATGTGAAAAAATTAACAAATTGAATTTTATGTGAAGAAGGCTAATGTATGTAATAAATTGTGTATAAATTATTATTTTAAAACAAATGTACATGTAAATTTCGCAAAATATAGCGAAAATGAGGTTCTGCTTTTCAAGAAATATTAAAAATTTTAAATGTAAACAAAATATTTTTATATTTTCTCATTTGAATTTTTTTTTTTTCAATTACTTGACTTTACAAGACTTGAAAATGACAAATCTCCCGAATAATTCTAGCTGGTCATATGTATGTCCTGAAATTAAACAAGTTAGAGCGCTATATTCGGCTGTGCCGAATCTTTTATACTCTTCACCACCCTAACGATAAATAATAAAATTTACGACTAAAGTATGTTTTCATATTTTCACATTTACATATATTTACAAAAATTATCTACATTTTTTTCACACAAAATTAAACTATCATACCAAGCGTTGCTTCCTTAAAAAAAGCAACATCACTGATAGATTCTCATGACTACTAAATGTATATGTTTGTATGTAACAACAACACTGAGTCATTGCAATGCTTCTATTTCCAACTAAAAAACATCCAAACATACATACATAAAAATGATTGTGTGTGTGTATATACAATCAACAACTACTGCTTGCTTATACAAAAAAACAACAACACTGAAGGTCATTGCAATGTTTTTATTTATGTTTGTGTCTGTGTATTTTTAATATTTTTTTTTAAGATTTTTACTTATAACTCGGTTGTTTATGGACCGATATGGTTAATTCAAAAAACTGAAATTTTAGAAAAATATTAACAACAGCTTTGTACAAAAACGAATTCTGAAGCTTATATAGAAGCTTCACAAAATCGAAAAAAGCGTTTTGACCGATATCTTACGAAAAAGCAATCCAAAAAAAGATTCCGAATTTTCTGTGCAAAAACGAAGTCGCCAGCTTATATAAGCGGTTAGAAAATTCGAACACAAACACGTTTTTAGAGGCCTTTTCGAATTTTTGGCGATATTTCGCCCATTAATGGAACGATTTTGTTAATTTATATATGTGATAACTGGGGTTTTCTAAAAACTGATTTCAACAGACAGACGGACATCGTTGTATCGACTTCCCCATCAATAAGGATCCAGAAAATATATATTTTTTCGGGTCTTAGATGAATATTGTAGAAATTACAAACGGAATGATAAACTTACCCTTTGCACTTCTGGTGAGGGGTATAAAAATACACAAATTTCTGAAAGTTGGTCATCGTTCTACCTACGTATGTGATTCTAATGGTTTAGAACGAGCAGAGTTCACAGTAGGGGCGTATATTTATTATTATTTATTAGTATTACTCATAAGTTTTTGAACAAATTTGAACTTTTTTGGTAATAAATGAATAAATAGTACACTAAGGGCTGTAAGCTTATCAAATTTTTATCCAAAGTTAAGTTATGTTGCTAAAGAAAATTTTATTTTAGATAAAAAAGAGTGTAGATACTTTTTCGGCTAAAAAAAACACAAAAAGTCGTCTTTTTTGCAATTTTCAAATTGAAAATCGTTTATTTTTGGACTCGGTAAAGATATCGTCTTAAAATTTTTTTTATTCAATAGATAATTTTGTTGTTTAACTAGTTAAGAAAAAAACTAATAAAATCGGTCGGAAATGCTAGGATAGATATGAAAAAAACTGGACCAAGAACATGTAAAATTATGGTGCTTAAAAATTCAAACGCAAATAACTCGAAAGCTATAAGAGATATATATTTCTTATCAGGGCCTACAACAATATATAAAAATATTTGAAATAGGACGAGAAACAAAAATTTGGCAAGCGATTAAAATTTTTTTATGTCAGATGTACCTAAATTTGGGCCCCCTTAACTCCGCCCCTGAGGGGTTTGTTGTGCCCCCCTTCCAAACTTAATATTGTACATTCCTCTGCTACGCCTATACCAAATTTCATGAAAATCCAACCAGCCAATAAGAAGTTACAGATTTATTTTCAAAAAATTTCGATTCTGCCCCACTGTGCACTGGGCTACAAGTTAGATTTTTTTTTTTTTTTTTTTGTAAAAATTCCAATTTCGATAGAGGCAACCAAATTTATATAATCTAGCCATTTTAGATTTTATGTTTGTTTTTATAAATTTTTATCTAAATTGTGTAAAAATTTCTTAATAAAAATTACGAAAATAAAAAATGTATTCTTGTGCTAATGTTTTCTGATTTTAGTAAAAAAAAAAGAAAAAAACAAAATGGCGACAATTTTATAGTCAATTTATAAAATGTTGATTACTATTGTTTACATAAAATGTTAAAAAAAAATATATAAAACTATTCATAACCGAGAATTTAAAAACATGCAATAAAATTTTCTTAATTGCAAAAAATTATTAATTATGGGGTCAATAAGCAATTTTTTAAATTTACCTTAAATTCGTTATATATTTTTTGGGCTTTAAATACAATATTTTCCTATAGGACGATAAATTTTCCTTTGAGCTACTAACAACCCATCGTATTGCTTCTACCTTTCCAAATTCGGAAAATCAAAACCAACTTTAAGTGGTCTTCACAAATATAAATTTAAAATTTCCAAATGTTTTGCAACAAACAACAATGGCGGAGACAAATAAAAAACACAAAAATTTTCTCATTTATTTGCTGTAATTTTGGCAAAATAACGAACGTTAAGACAATTAATTTTTTTCATTATTTCGTTGTTTTTATTGTGATGGTGTTGTAGTCAGTTACAACAATACTGTGTGTCATGAAACGTCCTTCAGCCTAAAGGAATTACTTAACTTAAAGAATAGAAAGAAGCAGAGCAACAAGAGGAGAATAAAATTCATACATATACACATTTCAATGGACAATAATGGAAGAATACATACATATATATGATGTATATACATACTTACATATATATGACGTATATAATAGTTTGAAGGCTTAAACCACAAACGCACTTAAAAAACTAATTGTACATTTTTTATGTGATTTGTTGTGTTATTTTTCTATTTATTTTGCAATGTACAAATGTATGTAAGTGAGGTAGGGGAACGAAGCGGAGAATTTTGGTTAACTAAATTGCCAGAACGTGATTTCTAACCATGTGTTAATTCTGTCACAATCAGTAGCTACAGCAGTTTAGGAAGACAGGTTGGGATGCCAGCCACATATACCAGAGATACAGTATAAAACTATTTTTCTTTAGATTATTTCATATTTGTTGAAAACAACAGAAATGTCTAATACTTTGGGAAATTTCTTGGTCTGAATATGGGGGTGTTGTATAACAAAACTCTTAGGTAACAGCTGAGAAATGACGTAAGACTTGAAGGGGTAGTTAATAAAAGTTATAAATTTTTCAAAAATAAAAAAAATAAAATAAAAAAAAAAAATTAGCACAGTATTAAAATACAAGAGAGAAAACCCAATGTGCGACAGAGAGTGTAAGAGGGGGAGTCTTACTCGTAAATTGAGTGCAGTAGATGTTAAAAAGAAACAAGAGAATTTTTAGCATTAAATTGTATATTACAAAGTAGAAAACAAAAATTAATCACGTGGTTATACAATAAAGGAAAATACTCAAAATAATCATTTCAAATTTTTTAGCAAGTCAGACAGAAAAATCCACAAAAAAAATATTTCTTTTATAAACTTTCATTAGTTTTAATTAAAATTGTGAAACAATTTTCTTTTTTACAAACAAAAATCCAAAGAGATTTATATTTGCTTCCTTATATTGTTATAACACTTTAGCTCTCTCCCTTTACTTTTTTCTCTCTATCTCTCTCTGTTCTGTTCTACTATTAAATAATTTTTAATCAATATATTATATAGAAATTACTTATATAGAATTTTCATTCTCTATTTTTATTTTCCGTTCTATCTTTTTTTGTCTTTAAATTTATTGTCTTGTCCTTTATACTTTTATTCTTTTGCCTCTAATATGAACCTGCGCAATTGATCCTGTGCACCTAAAAAACCTTTATGTTCAAGTATGTTACTAAATTTTACGATTTTCTTTGTAAAAGCACTTAATGCAAAGGGCGAGTTTACTGTCACTTTTGTTTTTTTTCCTGTACCCTAAGGGTGTTGTTGTCTTTTTTAGTTTTAGCACTTAACACTATAATTGAATGAGAAAAATTGTAGAGAGATATAAAGGTGAGAAAAATGTTGTGCTAAAATCAAAAGCTTTTATTAAACTTTTTTAAAATTATTCTAAATAGGAAATAGGAAATATTAAAAAGTTTTGTTGAGTTTTGGAAAATGTAATAGACTTTATTTGACTAAAAGTTAAAGATTGCAGTAGAAAATAATTGTAAAAGAATGTAAAATGTAAATTTTACAGGTAATTTATCGAAAAAAGTAATTTATCGAAAATTTTCTATAAAAAGGTTATTTATCGAAATTTTTCTATAAAAAGGTTATCAAAAATTTTATATGGAAAGTTTGTTTACTAAAAATTTTCTATAAAAAGGTTATTTATCGATATAAAAAGAAAATGTAAAATAAATTTTCTATAAAAAGTGAATTTAACGAAATTTTTCTATAAAAAAATAATAACAAAAATTTTCTATAAAAAGGGAATTTACGAATATTTTGTATGAAAATGTCGAAAATTTCCTATAAAAAGAAAATTTTTTCGAAACTTTTCTATAAAAATAAAATTTATCGAAATTTTCCTATAAACATAAAAGAGCAAAAATTTCCTATAAAAAATAAATTTAACAGGAATTTACTGTAAAATATAATTTAACGAAAATTTACTGTAAAAAGAAAATTTAACAAAATTTCTATAAAAAGAAAATTTAACCAAAATTGTCTGTAAATAGAAAATTTAACGAAAATTGTCTGTAAAACATGTTTTCTGTAAAAAGGAAATATTTCGAAGATTTCCTACAAAAAATTAATTTATCGAAAATTTTCTACGAAAAGAAAATTTAATAAAAAAAAAACTTACTCTAAAAGGGAAATTTAACAAAAATTTACTGTAAAAAGAAAATTTAACGAAAATGTTCTTATAAAAGTAACATTTATTTCTTATAAAAAAGAAATTTATCAAAAAACAAAAAAGAAATTTGTAGACAATTTTCTATAAAAAGAAAATTTGTTGACATTTTCTGTTAAAGAAAATTTTTCGACAATTTTTTGTAAAAAGGAAGTTTAACGAAAAATTTACAAAAATTTTCTATAAGAAAAATTTTCAAAAATTTTCTGCAAAAAGTATATTTAAATTTTCTCAAGAAAGAAAATTTAATGGAAATTTCTATAAAAAAAATGTAACTATAATTTTTTATAGAAAGAAAATTTGTCGGAAATTTTCTATAAAAAGAATATTTAACAAAAAATTTTCTTAAAAAAAGAAAATTTAACGAAAGTTTTCTATAAAAAAAATTTAACGAAAATTAAACTAAAATTTTCCTAAAGTATTCTCCCATCACTCTTTGCATAAATTCAAATCTTCCGCATTAGACACACACACACACACATATATATATATATATATATATATATATATATATATATATATATATATATATATATATGTATATATATATATATATATATATATATATATATATATATATAAAGAAAATTAACCTCCCCTTATTTTTACTTTTTACTATAATTTTTAAAAAAGACTTTTCTTGAGATTTTTGTATAAAACTCTATTTGGAAGTATGTTTCATATTATTAGTTTTTTTCTTTTTCAAAAATGATTTTCAAACTTCTTACTGCTTCTGAGCTTTAAACTATAAGCTTTCAAAAAATAATTAAGCTTTTTATGTTGCACTAAAAACAAAACAACCCTTATATGGTTGTTTACAGGTGGCTGAGTCGAGCCGCTGATTATTTTTAAAAGCCGTCGCCGGCGCGAAAATTTCGGCTTACCATGACTTAAATATAGCCGCCGATTTTGGTCAAACTTTTAGTAAATTTAATGTAATGTAATGTTTACATGTAAAAGTAAGGCATGGAGCGTATGGAGGTATCATAAATACAAATAATGTCGCTGCTGCGACAGCGAGCAGAATAAGTAAAATCAGAAAATACAATTGTAACAAAAACTCGAACGTTTCAGGAAAATATGCGAATTAGCAGCAGAAACTGATAGGAATGCACAAATATATAAAATAACATAAATAAATTCATTTATGATTTTACTTTGACTATTCCCAGCATATTACAGAAAGTGGCAATTTACCTTTTTTTGTTGAGTGTAAATTTCAATAGTCGCTCCAACGAACAATTGCTGGAACTGTTAGTGCAATGCTAGATTTTCATTTTAAAACCTTGCTTGCAGCCTATCCATCATGGAAAGAATTAAACATGATATACATATTTGACGTTAAAATTAAATAATAAAAGCTCTTCAACGACTCTCTCTCAATGTGCTAATCAAATACCAATGATTATTGTACTAAATGAGTTACAACGCATACACACAAATAGTTCCAGTAAAAAGAGAAGCAATTTTAGAACATAAATCTTGCTTCTCTACCCCCCAAGTGCCGTAAAAAATACACTCCCAAAAGAAAAAGCACAAAACACATACAGCTATGATTTTATGCGAATACCATTAAACATTTTTGAACACACAAAATAAACTTCTCTTTCAGTTGCAGTAAAGACACTATCATTGGCGTTTCAACTCTGGACGACATACGGTAGAATTTTGAATACGGATTAAAAACCCTTAGAAAAAATATATATACAGATAGTGCAAAGGAAAAATATATATAAAAAGTACATATAGTGAAAAAATATATACATCTTTTAAATGTATATGGAAAAGAAAAAAAAAATGACAATTCATAATGAACTATAAAAGGATTTTCCTTTAAAAGATTTTTTTAATTGTTTAAAAATTAAAAATAAGAAACATTGAAAAAGTTACGAAAAGTCTTATGGCAGTTTTAAGTGATTTAAGTGTGTTTGAAGAAAAGAAAAAAATATATCCTTGTAACACTTATATACACACTAAAATTCGATTTTTTTTCCTTTACTATTAATCTGAAAAGGAGACAATTTTAAACACACATTGAAAATATTTATGCTTAAATTTTTTATAAATTAAAATAAAAAAGCAAAAAACTTAAAAAAAAGTTATAAAAAGACTTGTTTGTAAAACGAAAAAAAAATATATATTGTGTAACAATTTTACATACATTATTAACCGAAAAATCAATATAGGAGAGAAAGAAAAATTAAAGAGAAAGAAAATAAAAACCTTAACAATTAAATAAAAATCTTTTTAAACATTTGTATCCACCTATTTTCAATTCCAAGTTTAAATCAAAATAATATATTTCTTCAAATTTCCTTCAATTTAAATTGATTTTATAATAATTCTTTATTGTAAATTTATATACATTTTTTCTTAAATTGTGCTCCTTAAATTTATTCTCCTTTATATGTAATCGTACAAGAGATTCAATCATATTAGAAATAGATAGTACTAAAGAGACCTAGGAAATTAGAGTAAAAATAAATAACTGTTATGCATTACAAATACAACCATGATTTTTTTTGTATGTATGCGTACAAGGACTTTTTTTCCTTCATACATTTAAACTGTTCTTTTAATAAACGCTTTAGCTTTGGTGGTTCAAAAATTGAATTTTATTTTTCTTTATACACATTTTTATCACCAGTTCTTTATATGGTCTAACACTAATTTAAATTAAGCTCTCTCTCTCCCTCTCTTTTCAAGTTTATTTTAACCACAACATACGTTTTACTTGCGCATTCTTTGTTAAGCTCTTTTATAAAGGACTAAAGAACTTTTTTTCTGTTATGTTGTTTGTGTAAAATTTTCCAGTATCAGAGAAGTGTTATAAACGTTCGAGAAGTATAATTGAAAAAAAAAAAAAATTGTACTAAAGTGGAGTGTGTAAATTACGTTTAATATGTGTCAGTAGGATAAATTTGTGTGTGCGTACGTACTGTGCTGCTGTTGAACGAAATTGGAGTAATGTTTGCATTTAATTGAAGAAATACCAATACTGAGGACTTTGCTTGGATTTTATAGTAAAATATATACTTACAAAAAAATATATATGTGACTTTTGTTTTCCTTGTGGACATAAATTTAACTGTAAAACTTTGCCTTAGTAACACATATGGGCACATACTTATATATAATCAAGTGAATTTCTAAGGAGGTTAAATATTTTTACAAGAAGGTGTTAACTTCTATACTAAATATATTTGTCTTTAATATGGTTATAGTTTCGTAATAATTTTTCTTTAAAATATTTGTTTTAATATTTATTTTTTGTTGCTAATATTTGCCACATTCTTAATAGATATTAATAAAGATATTTTTATAAATTAAATTATTTTGATTTGAATATTTTTGAAAATAATTTCAAAAATTCAAAATATATTTCAAATTTTTTTTCCTATTTATTATACATACTTATAAAAATCCATTTGGACAACTGAGAAAAAAACTCTCTCCTAAAGCATCATTTCTTTGTCAAATATCTTTCCAAATACTTTTGACAACTTTTGTCAAAGTGGCAAGTGAGAATGTTTTGTAATATGCAATATGGTCATATTAATTTAATTTATTTAAAAACTATTCAGTTTTTTTTTTTTTTTTTTTTTTTTGTAAAATCTATCTATTTTGCAAAATTTTTTAAAATATTTAATTTAAAAATTAATCCTCTTTTTAAACTCTGTTTACTTTAACAAATTTAACTGATTTTATGTTGCAATAATTCCGTTATATCACTTAATACAGTGGTTCCAAAACGCTTTATTTTTGAAATAATTCTGTAACTTGTGAATCGTTGGAAATATCTCAATAAAATTTCAGCTTGCCAGAAACGAAATGTTTTCGAGTTGATTTGAGGGAGCAGAGATTCCTAGTGGGTCAGAGGGGAGTGGGTAAACTTCCCAAGTTGGTCATGTCGTATATGTAATTAAAAAAAACCAAAAATTTATGATTTGACAGAAGAAATTTTACATATAGATAGTCTTTGTAATCCCTACATATAGTTTAAGAGATATTTAGAACGAAATAAAATTTGCACTAGTTTTAGCCTCGTTTTTTTAGGTTTTTTTTTAACTTGGCGGGCTCAATATTAGCCCTAATTTTAAATATTCATCCGATTCCTTACAAAATTTTACATAATATTACTGCAAGAATCGTATAAATATATAGATTAAATAAAAACTTATATTAACCTGAAGTTGGCACTTTAAAAAAATTTATAAAAAAAAAAATTATTTATATACTTTTTGGGTTTTTTTCAAAAAAGGTGGCAATATTTTTTATTTCTAAAATTCTGGCCCGGTTAAATTTTTGTAATGTTTTCAAAAGGAATCTTAATGTAGATGGGTATAAAGTAAACCCGAACGAGCTTGGGGCAACGGTCTCCCCACAAACCCTATTCAAACTTTGTCAATTTACCCCATTTTTTTTTAATTTGTTTGTAAAATTCTCAAATTGCAAAGCTGGAATCTAACAAAAATTATGTTAATTAAATACCTCCATATATTGGGTAAACACACAAAAATTATTGACGTTATTTAATATATTTTCACTAATTCCGATTTTCCATGTTCTAATTATGTAATTGCAAATTATGTCAATAATTCTCTTGAGTGGCAAATATGATATATTTTGCTCTTTAGTGAGAAATATAAAAAATTAAACTCTTTAGTAAAATATATAACAAAATATGCTCTTAAGTAGAAAATATCTCATTTAAATTGCTAATATGTTTTAAAATTAGGATTTTTCATGAAAATATCACAAAATATGCTATTAGGACCAAATTAAACCAAATTGTTAGTTATTTATCTGTTCTCTTGTATGCCAAATATACAAAATTTTCCTATTTAGTGTAAAATATGCAAAATTAAGCACTTTAGTGCAATACATGCAAAAATATGAACTTAAGTATAAAATGAGATTTAAATTGCTAAAATATGCTTTAAAATAAGAATTTTCCATGAAAACATGTCAAAATTTTAAGAATTTAGCATCAATTTGTTGCAGTATATTTTTGCATATTTTGGTCCTAGCAGCATATTTTAGACTTAATAGCATATTTTATCATATTTTCATGGAAATACATTATTTTAAAGCATATTTTGGTTCAGTTCATTTGATATTACATATTTTTGATTGTCCTGGTCATAACAATATCAATGTTAGTACTGCAGATTCGTAAGAGATATCATATAAATTATTTATAGACAGTTTAGAAGGCGATTCGAAACTATAAAATTAATTTACTCCACACTTCTTAGGATCAATAAAAGCATTAAATGGGATTCATTTATAAATATCTGTTAAATTATCAAAAGTTAACTTGAATTGCTGCTATAAAATAACTTTTTTATTTTTATCTTTTATATAAAATAATTAAAAAAAAATCGAAACACCCCCTAAATTTTGAGATATGGCGAAAATCCCGTCTTTTGGGGAGTTCCCCAAATTTAAATTAACTTAGAAATCAAAAGAACGTAGCTTTTTAACTTTCTTAAAATCTTTTATATACACTCAAATTAAGTAAAGATTTATTCACCATTTTTAAATTTACTTTTTTTACCTTTTTCGAAATTTTTCCTATGATGTAAATTTTTCGGCTTATTTTCCTTAATACTAAACACTTTTGTATACAAAGTTTTAAACTCTGTTTTGTTTAGAATAAAACGAGATATCCTTCTACAAAATCGCTTAAAAATTCAAAAAAGTTATTAAATATTTTCTAAGCTTTATTAAAAAATTCTTCATATATTTTAAGACATTTTATTTTAACATTTGTTAATTGTTGCTTTTTGTAAGTTATTCTAGATAAAATCGAACAAGTTTCACATTTTTTGTTGTAATGTTTACAACAAAAATGCCTTTAAGAATAACTGCATCGTTGTATAGGTTTTTTTTTATAGAAAAAAGTGTAAAAAATCGGAGTTAAACTCAAAAAAATGTGGAAAAATATTTGGTTAAAAATATAACAATTGCATACAGTTGAAAAGCTTGCTTCTTCTACATTCCAAAAAAAGTCTAAAAAGGAGAAAAGAAAATAAAAAAAAAAATAAAAAATAACAGAATTAGAAATACATTTATACAATAACCTATTCAAAAACTATTTTTTGCGAATAAATCGAAATTTTGGGGATGTATTGCAAATTTTTGAAACTGATTTATAATGTCCTCAAGAAGGCCTATAACGTACGATATGCCATTTCTCGAGTGATTTTTCACTGTAGCAGAGTATAATTTATTACTGTTTTTATCTATATAAAATTTGTTATAATTCTTAAACAAACAAAAATTACAGAAATCGCCGCTAAGACTTTATATTTATTTTCGATTTCTAACATTATGATTAACTATTAACTATCACTATTAGCAATTCTACTACGACCACGAATAATAATTTGAGCCGACAGACAGACAGACTAACCGACCGACAAATTTAGTCTATAATACAGGCAGTATAGTAACATAAAGAAAAATATTAAACTTTTACAATCTTGCACTCTTACAACTGTTATTGTATTTTTAAGCTCTCTCTCTCTCTCTCTCTCTCACTATATTTTTTACACTAACGGTTACAACATACTGTCATTTGTCATCTATATATTTTTCATTCTTTGTCCTTTATTTCTTATAGATTTTTAGCACTTCTGTCATATTTGTTGTAATTTTTAGTACCATATCTCAAAGAGTGTTAAAATTAAAATCGTAACAAATATACGAATTAGTACTTTAGTACCGAAATAAAACGAAACAAGGAACTAAAACCAATACTCGTACAAGTCATATTCAAAAGCAGTATAGAACAGTAAAGAATAGAATTATAAAAGAACAAAACGGAAAAAAAGAAAACGATTTGATAAAAGAAGAAAACATTTTTTCTTTCCTTTAACGGTTTGTGCTCGATTACATAACCGTGTTCTGTAGGCCAAAAGTTGTTGAAAGTAATTTTTTATATTATTTTAAAATAAAATTAAATAAAATACCTGCAAATAAATACTAATAATAAACTTAAAAACATTTTTTTTTCTTTAAATAAATAAAATAAAAAAACTAATTAAATGACATTAAATAAAATAAATTGTTATAAAAACTTTAATGTGTGTGTATATTTAACGAAAATGATAGGACTTTTTAAAAACATATAATATTAATAAAAAATTTTTAATATTTGCTGTCCTAATTTTTAACACTTTAAACTAATCACTACCCATTTTTCTTCTGTTTTTTTTTTTTTCTAAAATTTTCTTCTATAGGTGTCATCTCAACTTTGCAAAATTATCAGTCAATAGTTAAAACAAATCTGCATAAGAAGTGTAAAATTTCATAGAATATCTATATATATATTTATTCAATTTTCAATACAACCCACAAAGCAAATAAAAAAAAATCGTTAAAAATGTTTTTGCAACATAGTTGATTACGCGACTGCTACTACAACCAACCAATAACAACATTATTCAATAATAATAATTATAACTGTTATACGAATATTAATTAATAATATAAATAAATTAAATAATAATAAAGTTAAACATAGACTAAATTAACCTTCCAACTCTCATACACACACGACGTTCACCAGGAAGAAGTCGTAGTAGAAGTAAATTTTTTTTACTATAAAAGAAAAAAACCTAAAACTGCTCTAGACACACAAATCCCTTAAATAAGAAAACAACTAAAAAACTATAACCTAAAAAACCAAAACAGATTATTTAAATAAAAATGGCCGATAAAAAGAATGAATATTATGCGCCACCACCTAAAATGGGCAAATGGCAGGGATTCAAAACATTTCTGTGGAACAGTGAAACTAGTCAATGTCTGGGTCGAACTGGTGGAAGTTGGGGTAAGTAATAAAATAAAAAATTAAAGAAAATTTTATAAATTTATATCTATAAAAAAAAAAAAATTATCAATATAACTGGCTCATTTATCGATTTAGTACTATTTTTTTTTTATATTTTTTCTTACAATTATTTTGTAATTGTCTTACATAATTTTTTGTTTCTCCTAAAGATATTTGAAATTTTTATATGTTATTCTAAATAGTGTTGCCACAACAACAATACAGTGTTATAATATATATATTTTTTCATATTGAGTTTAGTGGCCCCTAAGGCCTGTACTACAGTTAAACTTACAGGTCATGCATATTTGGTTGTCATAACACAAGTTAGTTGCACTTAAATTGTATTGCGTGCAAACTAAATAAGTTTATTGAAAAATAATTCATGTCTATGACCATATTAAGAGAAAATATAAATAAATAAGTGATATGTTTTTACTTAATTTAAATATAAAAATTTAGCTTAGTCTTAGTTCACACATAGCAATTTTTATTTTTGAAATTTGTCTTTTTTTTTCGAACTTGCATTTACCTTTACACACAAAATTTTCTTCAGCAATTCTTACTTTAATTGCTTTTATTTGTTTTTGTTTTGAAGTACGAAAATGAAAAACAAAACGTATTTCAAAGTACAGGCAAGTTCGTTCCCATTCATATTCCCTCTCGCTCTCTCTCTCACACGAAATCAGAATTTCAGCAAGAAAAATTGCCTTGTGTGAACTCAGACTTAAAGACCAAATTATCGTTTTTATCAATAAATTTATGTAATTTTTGTATTTTGAAAAGGTTTTTTATAAAATATATTTATGCCCAAAATTGTTTATAATCTATTAATTTCAAAAATTAAAAAAAAAAAATTTTTAAATTTTCTTGATAAATGTTTGTAAAAAATGTTATATAATCTAATGACAACATGTTCTAAAAATATTTATTTTTCTCTTAAATAAACCTAAACATTTCTGCATTAAGAAAAGTTTAGAGAAAAAATTATTTCAAAAAATTTTGAATTAAATTATTAATCAAAAATTCAAAATGCTTTTAATTATTTTTTTAATTGAATAATTTGCCAAAAAATTAAATTTGTAATATATTAAATTCAAATCCTACACGGAACAGTCTAAAATTTTATTAATTGAAATTTATCCTTAAAAAAAAAAAAAAAAAAATTGTATTCAATTATTCAAATCATCACTTATTTTTTATTTATATTTAATTACTTTATTAATTAATACAATAAACAAATTAATTGAAATCCGATAAATGGTTTTATTTTTAATAAAAAAAAAAATAGTAGAAAAATTGAATTTTGAGCACTTGAATAATTAATGCAATCAAAAAAGTAATTAAAATAATTTTTATCTTTAATAAATCGTTTAATTGACCATATTTTGTCTGTATATTTCAATATAATTAATATTTTGTAAAAAAAAAAATTGAATTTTGTATATTAAAAAAAAGGCAGAAGTACTTAATTCAAATACCCTATAAACATTTTCTGTCAATTTAGCTCATAATTCTTACTAAAGTTTATATAAACTTACGATTTTGCAAGGGAATTTGATCAGAAAATGTTACGTAAAAAAATTATACTTTGTTTAAAGAATATATAAAGTCGAATATAATATGGTGCGAATTCTAAGGGAAATTTAAAGAGACATGCCTGAAAAAATATCTGATACCACAAGGACGAAAATCTCAGCCGATAGTTTCTAATTATGTTGATATTAATATGTAATTTTATTTATTATTTATAAAAAAATAAATTAAAAATAATCGAACTTAAAAAAAAAAATTATTTAATAAGTCATTCAGACCGACGCGAAATTACGTACTTTCGTGATTTCGGCCGAAATCAAGTTGAAATTACGTAATTTCCCATACATTTTGACACTTGCGAAATTACATAATTTTGAGTAATTTCGGCGAAATTACATTGAAATTACGATGCC
This sequence comes from Protocalliphora azurea, assembly GCA_932274085.1. NCBI lineage: Eukaryota > Metazoa > Arthropoda > Insecta > Diptera > Calliphoridae > Protocalliphora > Protocalliphora azurea. Next base: position 33,667,416 of record OW026520.1, on the reverse strand, counting down.
TATTTCCGTGCAACTCTGTACATGGTTGGAAAAAATACTTTTTTTCAACTATGTACTGCATGTTTCAAACGTGAGAAAAAAAAAACAATTGACAGCTGATCTTAAATTTAAACATAAATCTTAAAATTAATTATTAAAGTGATTTTGCAAAATGAAACCTATCCTTTTTACATTTTTTAATTGTTGCAAAATTAATAATTTCCAATTTAGTAAGTAATTGTTTCTTATTTGTTTCCATTTCAAAATACTTTATTTACCCCTATAACAATTTAAAATGTAAACAATAAGTATCAGCTGTTCACGAAATTACATCAAATGTCATCTAGCCAGTATGAACACTCTAGATTTCATTCGTAATTTCGGCATGAAATTAGGTAATTTCGCTTCGGTCTGAACAAGGCTTAAACTCGACAGAAATCTAGTAACTAATGAAATATTTTTCTGATTTGAGTTTCCTGATAAATTCTTTTAGCAAAATTTATTTTTTTTTTTTTTTTCAAAAAATTTTCGTTAATTTTCTGACCGGTTATTTATATTTAAGCACCTGTTTAATATTACTTTATATATTAGATTCTGATTTGTTTTTGAACTTGAAATTTATGAAAAATTATATTTAGAGCTCGGATTTTCATGCATTTATTGTTTTAAAATAAGCTCCTAAAATATGTTAAAAATTATCGTTAATTGTCTGACAAAGTATCAGATGTTGATTTTTAGATTTTTATCTGTTTTTGAAGTTGGAATGGGTGAATAAAAATTTTACGCAAAAAAAAAAAAATATATAATTAGGCGTATTTTCATGCATTTATTGTTCTAAAATAAGCCGCTAAAATTTTATAATATGCACTAAAAATTCTAATATATGCTTTTAAGTAAATGTAAATTTTTAAAAACATATTTTGGGGTTAGTTAAAATTTTTACATTTACGCATAATTTTATTATATTATTTATATTATTATTACAAATTTTTAAAAATATATTAAAAATAAATAAATAAATGCATGAAAATCCGTCCTCTACACATAACTTATTTGGCAAAAAGTATTTATGGTTTCTTATTTGGCTGATTAATGTGCATTTGGGAAAACAAAATGAGTAGAGTGGATTTTAATGCATTTTTTATGTTTTAAAATAGGCACTAATATTTTTAAAATTATGCATAAGTGTAAAAATATTTTTTCAAGAAATTTATGATAAAAAGTGTATTGCAAAAGAATGCTACCTAAAAATTCAAACTAAGTTTTAAAATTTCAAATTTAATTAATTTAAAATAATATTTTATAAATTTTTGTTTTTTTATTCATCTAGTGTTTTCCAGATAATATTGAAAATTTCATTATTTTTAAAAACACACACATTTTTTAAATGTTTTTGTTATTTTACCAATAAATCTCTTCACGCCTATTGTTGTTTAAAATAAGATATAGTATTCATATATAAAAACAATTTAAAATGGAGATTCGTGTTTATAAATATTTTTGTTTACAAATAAGTAGAAAAAAAAACATTAAAACTTTATTATTAGCCAGAAGTCACGTTCAGAGTACATATTTTATTAAAATAAATAAGAAAAAAAAAATATTTTTTTTTTATTTACAAAATAGTGTTCGATTAAACAGCAAGATAGCGAATTTAAGAAAATATAAATCTAGAAAAAAATATTGCTAGCTTTTAAAATCAAAAATGAGGGATTTAAAATAATAAATTTAAAAATATTACCAGTATCATAAATTAGTGATATACAATTTTCAAAATGAATAAAAAAAATAATAAATAAAAAATACAGCACACTTTATTCAATTACTTTTCTAAGCACTTTAATTACAATTATAATTAAAATTTTTTATTATTAAATTGTTTGATTGATCTTGAAATAAACATGTTATTTTATTGTAACATTTATAAAACATTCTACTGATAGGTACTTTCAATAATTTCCACCCTATATATAATAAATAGTACGTATTTTTTTTTACCCCCAAAAATGAAGTTAAAATGATTTTTTTATCTTTATTATAGTAACAAATGACACACATTTGTTAGTTTATTTTTTTACCAAAAATGAAATAATAAAAAAAAAACTAAAATGAATAGTTGAATAGTAAAACAACAGAAAAAAAAGAAAACAATTTATATTGATTTTTTTACCAATATAATAAAACTACCAAAATGAAATACGTATAAAAAAAAGCGTGTTAAAGTTACTTATGATTAAACACGATAAGGAATGATGATTAGTCATACATTTTATAGACAAAAGTGCATAGGTGGAGAAATTAATTATATTTGAAAGGAAGTACAGGGAATAAATATGAAATAAAATTTTATTTTATTTAATTTTTTAATATTTAATTTTTAATTTTTTAAATGTTTAAGGATTTTGTTCAAGAAAAAATTTTATATTTTGTTAGGTTTTCGCCCTATTTAATCGCCTAATATTAATTAAAGAACACACTGAGAGAAAAGCTACTTTAGAATTGTGCAACAAAAATAAATACTTATATTTAATACATTTTTATTAACTAAATTAACTTAAAAATAATTATATATTGAGTTAACAAAAATCCTAAGCAAGAAAAAAATAAAAAGAAAAAAAAACGTCTACAAATGTCAAGAACAATTGAAAAAAAGTTACCATAATAAACTGCAAAACAAAATCTCAAACTACAAAAAAAAAAAAGAAAATGAATAAAGAAATAAAACAAGAATTACATAATTTATGACGTTGTTACTATAAAATGAACCATTTACAATGAGTTGTTGGCTACTAGTAATTGAAACGTCTTTCTCTGATTAAATACCCTTACCCGGTTTCTCTTCTCTTCTAGACTTTAAAAAACAAAAACAACAACAACAAAATCATGTTTTGTAGACAATAAATATCATATCGCTTTCTATCACATCATATCATATCAGATCATAGATATTGATCTTTTTATTTTTTTATATTGAAAAGAAAAAACTAAATGTCATAATTTTTATATATTTTTCCATATCAGTGATTTTAACATATCAATTATATCAATTATTGGCAGAAAACGACCTTATATTTATAATATAGACAATTTACAATTGATTTATTGCAAATGTTTTTATTAGAAAACGTAAAACAATAGAAACAGAACTTTATAAAACTGACAAAGACTTTAAGACTTTTTATAAATAGACAAAATTGTAATTTGTTACATCGAAACAAAAATAAACTACTTATTTTTTGCCTGAATAACTAGTTACTTTTGTTCGACTTGTCTACAAATTCATGTAGTTATTTTTTGACTCTAGGGGTACCCAAAAATATGTACCTAAACGAAAACAAAAAAATTTTGCCGTCAGTGAGACTCGAACTTGGACACACACTAACCATTCGTTTTTACTGACTAACGTCTTACTCAGTACACCATCTCGCACATAGCTTCTTAAACGACAAAAACTCTATTTAGTTTAAAATATCTTTTTAGACATTTTGCTATAAAAAACGAACAGCTTCAGAATGGGGTTGAACCAACAACCTTCTGGTTTTTAATCCGGGGCTCTAACCAACTCATTCACGTGATTACAGTATTACTGTGCTATTATACTATTGAGTACTTATTAATGTAATACAGAGTAGGCAAATAATAATGACGCCTCATTACCAAGAAACTACTTTAATAAGTAGTTGTCATTACCGAAAACTAAAAAGTTTTTGCTGGGTATATTATTGATTTTTTTCCTTTTTCTTTAATAGGGTTAAAAATTGATTACTTGTATTTTCCATTTATTCAAATAGTATGAGAACCATTTTGGTGTTACATATAAAAGTGCATAATTTAAAATATAAGTAAATAAATTATTTCACTATTTCTATAAATAGTTATATTATTTATTAGCATTCTACTTATTATTTTATCATCTAATATAAGTTATAATTTAGTATTTATTAAAAAGCTATTTTGGGTTTATTTTCAAACCAAAAATTTTGTTTTCCAGACGGTAACCAAAACATTTTCACAAAAATCATTGCCAAATTACGTATTTCCCATATGTTTTTATTGGTAAAATAAATTTGCTATGACATTAAATTAGCACTTAATTTTACACTATTTTGATTTCCAATTTAAATATTGTATGAATTTACACTTTTTCCAAGTAACATCATATTTATTGTATTTATTTTTTATTTTATTTTTTTTTCTTTTCACAAAAGCAAACACATTATTTTTTTGTTTATTTATACAGAAATTATTAATTGGCATTGTATACCATAGTCAATTGACGACATCAGCAATTTCAAATCGATTTCAAGCTAAATAAAAACAAGAAATCAGTAGTTAAATATTATGTATACATTAATGCTAATATAAACAAAAATTTGTTTGTATTGAAAATAATTATAAAAAAAAAATCATGTTTGCTTTTTAAATGAATGTCCCATACAAATAAAGTGATAATCAAAACGAGTGAGTAGATAAAAAAAAATAAAATATTTAAATTTTTAAAAACTTTATTAAAAAGGGGTAAAAAAGAAACACTTCTATTTTACCTAGTGTCTACATTAGGCAAATGTTTATCAAAACAAACGTCAAAATCAGTGCGAATATATACAAGGTAACCTTAGTTAAACAGCTGATTATTATTTTGGTTGTTACAGTTGTCAAACTGCATATATAAAAAACAGTAATGAATATGCCATATTGTTGTTTTTGTGCAACTGGTGACACCTTCCACAAATTCGCGTTAAGTTTGACATTTGTCTTGATAAAAAAAACTCGAATGTAGACACTATGTTAGTACCAAAAGAAATGTACATAAATGTACACTGCCTGTCACTTGAATAAGGAATCACATTTTTTTTACTTTAATTAAGTATATCTCCTAAACTAAAGTTCAGAAAAAAATAAATTTTTGCGCAATCAAATTTCAAAGTCTTGGCTTTAGTTTCCTGAAGAAATAAAAAATAGACATATTTTTATTGCACTAAAATTATTTATTTATTTAAAGACATGTATTTCTGTGGTACTTTTTCGTGTGTCACTTGAATAAGGAATATTTTAAAACTAAGCAAACTGTAATTTATTTTTAAATTTTAGGTTATAAAAATGAAAGTTATCTTCTAGCATTCAATTAGTAATGTGTGCTGCCACTATTTTTAGTAATAACCTCAAAAATACAATTTGGCATCGACTTGTATAATGACTCTAGGTAATTTAGCGAAATTGAACTTAATGCTTCCGTTATTGACTCCTTTAAGGATTCTATCGTCACAAATTGTTTTTCTCCTTCATAAACTTTTCTTGCAAGCCAACCCCAGACATTTTCCATTGGATTCAGGTCTGGTTGTTGAACACCCTTGTTGATTAATCCATTGTTTTACTGCTCTGGCGGTATGAATCGGAGCGTTGTAGTGTTGGTACGTCCAAGGTATGGGTCCAAAGAAATCATTAAATTTTGGAAATGCTTCCTCCAGAATATTTGTAATGTAAGTCGTTGCAGTCATTTTGTTGGAATCAAAAACCAATTCTATGGTACCATAATACGTAATGGCACCCCATACCATTAATGCGCCCTCTCGGCTGTGTCTGCGGCTCAAAAATAATTTCTCCTTATTTAGGTCATGGAAGTAATAGTTATACCCTTCGGAACCATCAATATTAAACTTTTTTTCACCGGAAAATACAACTTTAAACCATTTGTCGGACCATATCATTGTATTTTTGGCAAACTGTAGACGTTGTGATTTGCGTTTTTCATTAAGTGGTAGTTTCTTTGCAGTTTTCGTGGGCACGAATTTAAAATATGGTGCACTGTTCTTAGACTGGCACTGACTCCACTTTTTTCACTTATTTTCGATACCAACATGACAGAATTTGATGCAATTCTAAGAATTTGTCGTCTTTCTTTTGGAGTTGTTGCCATTTTCTTCCGCCCTTTTATGTTTTTTCCATATCTTTCCACGTTATTTAAATAATTGTATACAACTGTCTTTCTTCTACTAATGTTTTTGGCTATTTGAAACGGATTCTGACCCTGAGATTTCAAAATCAGAATTTTTTCTTTTTCAGAGTTATTAAGAGCCTTACCACGTTCCATTTTGAATAAAAACTATTTAAAAACTATGAAATTTAAAATGCTCTAGCCGTTTTTAATGAAAGCAATTCAAATCATAGCCTTCCTGATTAATATTAAAAGAATTCCTTATTCAAGTGACACACGAAATAGTACCACAGTAATACATGTCTTTAAATAAATGCATAATTTTAGTTCAATAAAAATATGTGTATTTTTTTCAGGAAACTAAAGCCAACACTTTGAAATTTTTTTTTAGAACTTTAGAAGATATACTTAAAGTTAAAAAAAATTTGATTCCTTATTCAAGTGGCAGGCAGTGTATGTTAAAATCGTTTTTTTTTTTTAATAGCATACACACACACACACTGATGTGTAAATGCGAGTATACGCAACATAAAATGAGAATATTCGTTATACGCCACAAAGAGAATTTTGAGAGTAGCTTAAACTTAAGTTTTATCTAAATAGGATTTAAGTCAGTGATGGGATTTGTGGCACTATCGCATTTCCAGTGACACTACGGCACTTTGGAAGTAATGGTACTAATGTAAATTAAATTTATTTAGGATATACCTCTAAATTTTTACAATATTTCCACCATGTTTTGCAGAATGATAAGTTTACTCTGAGAATTTTTAAGACTGTTATTACCAGTGTTGCCAGAAGATGAGAAAAAAGGCCAAATTGTTATAATCCAAAAAGTTTAAAAAAAGCTAAATGGTCAGAAAAAATTAAAATTTCTTTAAATTGCACAATTTATTTTTTTTTTAAGATATTTTAACAAATTTATAAATAAAACATAGAACGACTGCCAGCAAAAAAAAAAAAAAGAAAATTCGCCTAAAATATTCTCATGTAAAATGGGTTACATTTCATATAAAAATGGCCCAATCTTTTGAAGTGATATTTCTCATTTTTTAACTATAGTTTTTTTTTTTTATTAAACATTTCCAAATTTTTGTTTGATTTTTCAATTTTATATTTTATATATCATTAATGATACCATAGTTTTAAAATTATATGATAAAATATAGAAATTAATTTTTTCTTAGTAAAAAAAAAACTAATATTTTCAGGAAAATAAAAATAAATTGAAAATTTTTGTAAAAAAAAAGAATAATTTTTTATGTTATATATTATATGAAAATTATATTTTTACAGCACAATTTAGTGGAATTGCAAAAAATAAAAGAATTTTAGGAGGAACTGTTTTCGGATTACTGAAGTTTCGTATTACATATAAAATTATTTAGAGCAGGATGAACTTTAGTCTATTTTATCTCGTTTTATTTTTCGATCAAATAATTAGAATATTATATATTTAACCAATCTTGGTATGTATATATTCTGGAATATATTGCTAAATTATCGCGCTGCTTAAATTCAATGATATTATTACTAATATCGTTATTTTCCAAAATTATGATATCATTTTCGAGTATACCTTTTAGAAAGCAACCTATATCATTTTAGAATTATAAATGGTATCATTACGATATCATTTGGTTTGTTTAGTAGTTTAGTTCATAAATAGTTTCTATGGATAATGAGCTATATTTAAAATTAGTTGAGTTATTTTTGATTTGGAAAAATGAAACGTCGCTTGCAAAAACTTTTATTGAATATAAATAATCTCAATTTTTTATGCGAATAAATACACAAAACTGCTCAAAAGAATGATTTTGTAAAAATAAAATTGCAAATTTCAAATGAAAAATTATATTCTTCGTTGTTGAAAAACTAAGATTTTAGCCTTTTTAAGGCAATTTCAAGAATCAAAAAAGTCTACAAAAAAGCTAAAAGCTAAAAAGAAAATTCTGCAGCTAAAAGAAAAATAAAAAGTCTAGATTTAGCCTTAAAAAGGCTAAACTGGCAACACTGGTTATTACAATGAAATAAGAGTTTTCATAAATATATAAGTTATATATTATAATATCAGTAATATATTTTATATTATAGTAATATAATTTTATTATAGAACCAAGTTTTACAAACGTATAAGACGTATGAATATTAAAAAATAAATTCTGTAACACGAAATATTTGCTTGATTTTAGCATCTTATATAGAACTTCGTCTTGGTGTTCTGTATAATTATTCTAAGTATATGTATTAAGGTGGTCCAAAATTCTTTTCGGCGAGCTACATTTAAACTTAAGTAAAATTATGAAATGAGACATCGTTTTTAAAATCTTGGCCAAATTTCAACTTTCTACGTTTAATGGAACATCATGCTACACGATCATTTATGTTGATATCCTCTTTCATAAATTTTAAATGCGCATTACTCTGTTTTTTTCATGGATTATGTTGTAGTGTCATTCATTTCGAGGTATAATATTTTTTCGGCTAATTTTGAAGGCCTTAAATACCTTGTCTTAAATTTTTATTTGATTATTAAGAGATTTTATATTTTCCTTTTCTTTTAATTTGGTTTAATTCTCTTAAAACTATAATTGGCCCTTTTCAACCCTTGGCATATTTTTGATCCCAACTTGGTACTAAATAAAAATTTTCAAATCTCATCACTGATTTAAGTTACACATGTGTATATGCAGTGATGCCAACTTAGTCCTTTTCGCACGTTTTTAGTAGTCTAAAAGGCGAAAAATATTTTTTTAGCTCGCGACTAAAAAACGCGCAAATCTAGCACTTTTAACAATTTTCGATTTTTTGCATATTACGATCGCTTTTATTTGAGTATTTTTTTAATGAGGTAATATTGATTTTGCTCAGTTTTTAATTTTCTATTTTGAAAAAATAATATTTCACTTCCCGATTGTTATACTATTTTGTTCAGTTTTTAATTTTTTATTTTGACGAAATAATATTTCACTTCTCGATTGTTGTACTAAGTTCTCAAAATATTTTTTTGAACAACATCAAAGATCAATTTTAAAAATGATCTTAACCAGAGACCATAAATGTTATAAGTTAAAAAAATAAAAATTAATGAAATTTTAATTTTTATTTTTGATTTTTACTTTATTGTTTGAAAAATAAAAATTACTTTTGATTTTTTTTTTTTTTTAATAAAAATCAAAAATAAAAATCAATTACTGAGTTTTCAAATATAAATAAAAATAAAATGAAAAGATGAAAGAAATATTTTCAAATGAAAAGGAAAATATATTTTAAGATTTTTATTTTTGTTTTTAAATAATATAAATATCATGTATTCAAATTTGTATAAAAATGTATAGGAAATGAATATTTTATTAATATGTAAGCGAGGTTTTTTAATCAACTTAGACCATTACACGGTTTCTATCATATCTTGATTGGATTTGGGTGGTATGCAATGTATTTAGATAAATCTAATGAATATTTTAAAATAAGTAAGTATTTGTGCATAGATGACATGGAAGTTAATTTGAAGCAAAAGATTTAATTCTGAGTTAAAAAATGTTTTTGATATCTTTCCTTTTACATGTATTGGCTTTTAAAATATCATTTTATTTTACTTATTTTACTTAGTACCAATAAATCTTCAGATATTCCTTGAAAATCTCTTTCTAACTGAAATTTTGTGAATTCTCTAGCTACCACTTTATGCCAATTGTAGCAGTAAAAACATCAAAATAATTTTCTATGAAAACATAGTCAAATGGATCATTTATGCATTTCGCAATACTAATTTGAAGTCGCTGGGAAAATCACCACTTTTCACTCCAATGTTTAGACCTTTGGTTCATCGTTTGCAAATGATCCAAACAGATTAATTAGCACGTACACATGATAAATAACACATAAACATTGTATGTTTATCAGTTACAATAATATAGAAAAATGTAAAAGACTTTTATTTAATGTCACAAAAAATTAAAAATCATTTTATGATTTTTATTTCTTGCTTAAAAAAATATAAATGAAGACTGATTTTTATTTTTTGTGAGAGAAAATAAAAATCATAACTTGAGTTTTATTTAAAAAAAATCAATAATTATTATTTGAAATTCATGAAATAAAAATCAGAAATTATATTTACTTCTGAAAAATAAAATAAAAAATCAAAAATAAAAGTTTATGAAATGGTGTACTCAGGATATTTTTAATAAATTTTCTTCATATTGATTTTTTTCATCCAAAATTGTGCAAATAATTATTATTTTTGGTCTCTGATCTTAACAAATTGTAAAGAAACTCAATTTTTATAAAACTGTTTTCAACAAATAAAGTTTATAAATTTTGGATCGATCTTCATACTAATAAATATTAAATTTTAGCCCCCTTTTTTGCTCTTTTTTAACAAAACATGTTTTGATTGTACCACAAAACCGTTGTTTTTAATTTAGCCATTTATAGCAGTCATCCTCGTGTTAACGCTAACAAGAGTTAGCATCACTGTTTATATGATAACATTGTTTTTTATTACTTTGAAAATCAATCTTACTCACTAGAGGTTATTGTTCTCTGATCGTATTGAAAGCTCTCTCTCTCTCTCCCTCTATTATAAAAATATCCCTTAATTAAATTTTAAATAAATAAAATTAATTTTTATGGAGTTTACACTTTCGTTATTAATTTAATGAAAATTTTTAAGTATAATAATGAATTAAATTTTAAGCTAAATGTTTAATAGGCCAATTAGATTCGATCGTATTGAAAAAAATTTCTTAATAAAATTTTAAATAAATAAAATTTTTTATGTAGTTTACACTCTTCATTATTAAATTAATGTAAAATATTTATTTAAGTTTAAACTGTGTATTTAATTTATTTTAAGCAAATTTTTTAATAGACTAATTAGATTTGATCGTATTGTAAACTCTCTCTCTCTCTCATATAAAATATCCCTTAATTAAATTTTAAATAAATAAAATTAATGTTTATGTAGTTTACACTTTCGTTATTAATTTAATGAAAATTTTTAAGTATAATAATGAATTAAATTTTAAGCTAAATGTTTAATAGGCCAATTAGATTCGATCGTATTGAAAAATATTTATACTCTCTCTCTCTCTCTCTCTCTCTCATATAAAATATCTCTTAATAAACATTTAAATAAATAAAATTTATTACTACGGAGTTTTATACTCTTTATTATTAAATTAATGTAAAATATTTCTTTAAGTGTAAACTGTACATTTAATTTATTTTAAGCAAACTTTTTAATAGACTAATTAGATTTGATTGTATTCTCTCTTTCATAAAAATATCCCTTAATAACATTTTAACAAATTAAATTAATGTAAAATAGTTTTTATTACGAAATTATTGTAAAATCTTTTTTTTAAGTGTATATTTAATTCATTTTAAGCTACACTTTTAATAGATCAATTAGATCTGATCGTATTCTCTCTTTCATTAAAATATCCCTTAATAGCATTTTAACAAATAAAATTAATTTTTATTATTAAATTAATGTAAAATAATTTTTATTACTAAATTAATATAAAATTTTCTTTAAGTGTACACTGTGTATTTAATTCATTTTAAGCTACACTTTCAATAGACCAATTAGATCTGATCGTATTCCCTCTTTCCTAAAAATATAAAATGTTATTAAGGATTTTAACAAATAAAATTTATTTTTATTATTAAATTAATGTAAAATAATTTTTATTACGAAATTAATATAAAATCTTTTTTTAAGTGTAAACTGTGTATTTAATTTATTTTAAGCTACATTTTTAATAAACCAATTAGATATGATCGTATTCTCTCTTGCATAAAAATATAAAATGTTATTAAGGATTTTAACAAATAAAATTTATTTTTATTATTAAATTAAAGTAAAATAATTTTTATTGCTAAATTAATATAAATTTTTCTTTAAGTGTAAACTGTGTATTTAATTTATTTTAAGCAAATTTTTTAACAGACAATTACTGGCTGTTCTTTTTATCAAAATAAATTATTAATAGATTTTTTTTCTTAACTTAATTTCAGTTACTCACATGATATACACACATACGTTTAGAACAATATATATTCTTATGCATACATAAAAGTTTATTTATTTAGATCAATAAATTATTTATGACTACACAATAATTTCATTTCTATGTGAGTTCTCTTCTATATTCCCTATAATCACTTTTACAATATCTACATACATCTACACTTATAAATGTTTGAATATTGCTTTATATTTAATGACGTCATATAAAATAATTTTAAAATACTCTTACTTACAAATAAATAAAAATTTATATTAAAGTTTTTGTTTACTGACTATGTAGTATGAAATGGTATTGAAAAACAAAATTTTTAAATTTATATCATTTTTATTTGCCGCTCTAATTTGTTGTAGTAGTTTATTATTGTACTATTTTAAATGCAATAATAATTTGTATTATTTGCAAAAAAACAAAAAAAAAAAATTATTTATTTATTTATTTAAAAGCAAACTTAACTAAAACTAGCATTGATAATTTATTTTTATTCCATAGTATGACTATAATTAGAATCAGTTTGAATTTGTTAGTCACGTCATATAAATTTGTTAATAATAATAATGAATATGGCAACAATAAAAAACAACAATACCCTTTATGTATATCTATAAATAAATGTCAGTCAGAGGGAATTAGTTAAAGTTTAAACAAAATCAAATACGGAAAATATGTATTCTCTAGCTTGTTGTTAAAACTATTTTAGTTAATTTGCTTATTGTGTGCAGCTCGAGTTCACACTTTTTTTTATATTTTTTCACAACTACTATTAGTAACAAAAACTTGTTAACATTTCTTTATGTAGTTTTTTTTTTGTTCGTTTTAATATTTTAAGAACTTAAGCTAATTTTAACGCTTTTTTTTAACTAGAAAATAGTAATGTTCTAATAAACAATAAGAGATTCTGCAATGGAAACAATTTTTTATAAACGAATTAGTTTTTTTTTTTTTTTTAATCTCAGGTCCGATTCAAATACACTGCCTATCACTTGAATAAGGAATCACATTTTTTTTAACTTTAATTAAGTATATCTCCTAAACTAAAGTTCAGAAAAAAATAATTCTTTTACGCAACAAAATTTCAAAGTGTTGGCTTTAGTTTCCTGAAGAAATAAAAAATATTCATATTTTTATTAAACTAAAATTATGCATTTTTTTAAAGACATGTATTACTGTGGTAGTTTTTCGTGTCACTTGAATAAGGAATATTTTAAACCAAACAAACCGTAATTTATTTTTAAATTTTAGGTTATAAAAATGAAAGTTATTATCTTCTAGCATTCAATTAGTAATGAGTACTGCCACTATTTTTAGAAATAACCTCAAAAATGCAATTTGGCATCGACTTGTATAATGACTCTAGGTAATTTAGCGAAATTGAACTCCATGCTTCCGTTATTGCCTCCTTTAAGGATTCTATTGTCTCAAATTGTTTTCCTCCTTCATAAACTTTTCTTGCAAGCCAACCCCAGAAATTTTCCATTGGATACAGGTCTGGTTGTTGAACACCTTTGTTGATTAATCCATTGTTTTACTGCTCTGGCGGTATGAATCGGAGTGTTGTCGTGTTGGTACGTCCAAGGTATGGGTCCAAATAAATCATTAAATTTTGGAAATGCTGCCTCCAGAATGTTTTTGTAAGTCGTTGCAGTCATTTTGTTGGATACAAAAACCAATTCTATGGTACCATAATACGTAATGGCACCCCATACCATTATTCCGCCCTCTCGGCTGTGTCTGCGGCTCAAAAATAATTCCTCCTTATTTAGGTCATGGAAGTAATAGTTATACCCTTCGGGACCATCAATATTAAACTTTTTTCATTGGAAAATACAACTTTAAACCATTTGTCGGACCATGTCATTGTATTTTTGGTAAACTGTAGATGTTGTGATTTGCGTTTTTTATTAAGTGGTAGTTTCTTTGAAGTTTTCGTGGGCACGACTTTAAAATATTGTGCACTGTTCTTAGACTGGCACTGACTCCACTTTTTTCACTTATTTTCGATACCGGCATGGCAGAATTTGATGCAATTCTAAGAATTTTCGTCTTTCTTTTGGAGCTGTTGCCATTTTCTTACGCCCTTTCATGTTCTTTCCATATCTTTCCACGTTATTTAAATAATACCAGCAAAAACTTTTTGGTTTTCTGTAATAACAACTACTTATTAAAGTAGTTTATTGGTAATGAGGCGTCATTATTATTTGCCTACTCTGTATTACATTAATAAGTACTGAATAGTATAATAGCACAGTAATACTGCAATCACGTGGATGAGTTGGCTAGAGCGCCGGATTAACAACCAGAAGGTTGTTGGTTCAACCCCATTCCTGAAGCTGTTAGTTTTTTTTTTTTTTTTTTTTGTAGCAAAATGTCTAAAAAGATATTTTATAATAAAAAAGTTTTTGTCGCTTAGAGAATTAAGTGCGAGATGGTGTACTGAGTGAGACGTTAGTCAGTAAAAACGAATGGTTAGTGTGTGTCCAAGTTCGAGTCTCACTGACGGCAAAATTTTTTTATTTCTTTTTCTATTTTTGTTTTCGTTTAGGTACATATTTTTGGGTACCCCTAGAGTCAAAAAATAACTACATGAATTTGTGGACAAGTCGAACAAAAATAACTAGTTATTCAGGCAAAAAATAAGTAGTTTATTTTTGTTTCCAATTATACCTGCTAGCTTACCAGGAAAGCAAAGTTTTTGCTGGGATTGTACACAACTGTCTTTTCTCTATTAATGTTTTTGACTATTTGGACCGGATTCTGATCCTGAGATTTCAAAATCAGAATTTTTTCTTTTTTAGAGTTAATAAGAGCCTTACCACGTCCCATTTTGAATAAAAACTATTTAAAAACTATCAAATTAAAAATTCTCTAGCTGTTTATATTGAAAAAAAAGATCAAATCATAGCCTTCCTGATTAATATTAAAAGAATTCCTTATTCAAGTGACACACGAAAAAGTACCACAGTAATACATGTCTTTAAATAAATAAATAATTTTAGTGCAATAAAAATATGTCTATTTTTTATTTCTTCAGGAAACTAAAGCCAACACTTTGAAATTTGGTTGCGCAAAAAATTATTTTTTTCCGAACTTTAGTTTAGGAGATATACTTAATTAAAGTTACAAAAAAATGTGATTCCTTATTCAAGTGGTAGGCAGTGTATATAACAGAAAAATATTGGCGGAACTAAATTGCTAAGAAGTTGAAAGCTTTATTGGGCATTGACTTTAAAAGATTTTTAAAGCTACATTTTGAAATAATAAATCATTCAAATTTTTCCCATCTTAAACCCCCTTCCAAAAAAAAAAAAAAAAAAAAAAAAAAAAAAAAAAGTTAAATTTTTTTACTTTATTACACATTCAAGCATATTGTTATTTGATTTATTTACTCACACATATTCTTACTAAACAAATGCTGTCATTTTTTAATTGAAATACTTTAAGCTCAAATGAAAAGAACAAATATTCTTTTGATCTCTTAATTGTTGTACGAACAACAATTGAAAAGCGTCTGTGTTTAAGATTCAACATTCACATTTTTAGTTGAATTTAAATGACAAAACAATAAAACAAAAAGAACAACAATAACACAATAATATGCCATGAATTTCATGTCATGATGGTATGGCATAATAATTTCTCTTCTTCTAACCATAACAATAATCATGGATACATTTTAATAAAGAAATGATAACAACTACAACATATACATCATCATAGAGTATCATTAATATGTACATATGTACATATGTTAAAACTGAAATGATATGACAAATTTTCGAAATATTTTTAGCAACACACCACACGCACTTAGAATGTGTCTACATATTTTTATGTATATGAATACATACCCTGTAAACATTTCGAAGATATCTTACTGAAAGTAATTTATGCAATATCTTCCTTTTTGTTATTTGGACGAAAATCATCTAAAGCATATTTTTCTATTATTGCATTTTTTAGCAGTTTAAAGAAAATTAGGCAATAAACAAGAAAAAATATGTTAAATTTTAATATTTTTTATTATTACCTGTATCCTCAAAATATCGCCCTTTTTTCAGTAAGATGTTTATCACCTCCGCAATAAATTGTTGATATTCCATTGAGATCATCTGGAAGAAATTAATGCAATACTTTTATTTTTCAATCACAATTTCTTCAGTTGTTGAAAAATTGTTCAAAAATAAAAAAATTATGAAAAAATTTGTTTGTCTTTTAGCAAAAAATTAATATTTTATATGAGCGTTTTAGTTTTCGTGCAGGCATGTTTTACAAGATGTAAAAGATTTCTTTATTATATGTATTATTTCAAGATTTATTTAGTAATAATTTTTCTATATATTTATTACATCTTCTAGTAGATTATTTGGCGTTATCTTTTTTTTCACCTAGATGATTATCTAGCAATATTGCCTATTTTTCTTCCAGGCGTATTGATTTATTATTGCTTAGATGTATTGCCTGTGACGCACAATCTCTCCCGAAGGGGGAAACTTACACAATACGAATATGATTATTATTTCGTATTATTTTGCTTGTAGAGATAATAAGGTTTGGGGTTTCACGCAATAATTCTTTTCTCTGGAAACGAGAACGAAGAAATCAATTCCCGGCATTCCCGGGAATTTTTTAAAATTTTAAAAAAAGAAAATTTTTTATAAAAAGAAAATTTAAGCAAAATTTTCTATAAAAAGAAAATTTAACGAAAATTTCCTATAAAAGGAAAATTTAATGAAAACTCTATAAAAAGAAAATTTAACGAAAATTTTCTATTAAAAGAAAATTTAATGAAAACTCTATAAAAAGAAAATTTAACGAAAATTTTCTATAAAAAGAAAATTTAATGAAAATTTTGTATTAAAAGAAAATTTAATGAAAATTTTCTATAAAAAGAAAATTTAAGGAAAATTTTTGATAAAAAGAAAATTTAAAGAAAATTTTCTATCAAAAGAAAATTTAACGAAAATTTCCAATAAAGAGGAAATTTACTATAAAAAAAAATTAACGAAAATTTTCTATAAAAAGAAAATTTAACAAAAATTTTCTATAAAAAGAAAATTTATCGAAAATTTTCTATAAAAAGAAAATTTATCGAAAATTTTCTATAAAAAGAAAATTTAACGAAAATTTTCTTTAAAAAAGAAAATTTAAGGAAAATTTTCTATAAAAAGAAAATTTAATTAAAATTTTCTAGAAAAAGGAAATTTAAGGAAAAGTTTTGATAAAAAGAAAATTTAAGGAAAATTTTCTTTAAAAAGAAAATTTAACGAAAATTTCCTATAAAAAGGAAATTTACTATAAAAAAAATTTAACGAAAATTTTCTATAAAAAAAAATTAACGAAAATTTTCTATAAAAATAAAATTTTACGAAAATTTTCTATAAAAAGAAAATTTATCGAAAATTTTCTATAAAAAGAAAATTTAACGAAAATTTTCTTTAAAAAAGAAAATTTAAGGAAAATTTTCTATAAAAAGAAAATTTAAGGAAAATTTTCTATAAAAAGAAAATTTAAGGAAAATTGTCTATAAAAAGAAAATTTAAGGAAAATTTTCTATAAAAAGAAAATTTAACGAAAATTTTCTATAAAAAGAAAATTTAACAAAAATTTTCTATAAAAAGAAAATTTAACAAAAATTTTTTATAAAAATAAAATTTAACGAAAATTTTCTTAAAAAAATTTACAAAAATTTTGTATAAAAAGAAAATTTAACGAAAACTTTCCATAAAAAAATTAATGAAAACTTTCTATAAAAAGAAAATTTAACGAAAATTTTCTATAAAAAGAAAATTTAATGAAAACTTTCTATAAAAAGAAAATTTAATGAAAACTTTCTATAAAAAGAAAATTTAACGAAAATTTTCTATAAAAAGAAAATTTAACGAAAATTTTCTATAAAAAGAAAATTTTCTATAAAAGAAAATTTAATGAAAATTTTCTATAAAAGAAAATTTAAGGAAAATTTTCTATAAAAAGAAAATTTAAGGAAAATTTTCTATAAAAAGAAAATTTAAGGAAAATTTTCTATAAAAAGAAAATTTAAGGAAAATTTTCTATAAAAAGAAAATTTAAGGAAAATTTTCTATAAAAAGAAAATTTCCTATAAAAAATTTTATCGAAAATTTCCTATAAAAAAAATTAACGAAAATTTTCTATAAAAAGAAAATTTAACGAAAATTTTCTATAAAAATAAAATTTAAAGAAAATTTTCTATAAAAATAAAATTTAAAGAAAATTTTCTATAAAAATAAAATTTAAAGAAAATTTTCTATAAAAGTAAAATTTAAAGAAAATTTTCTATAAAAATAAAATTTAAAGAAAATTTTCTATAAAAATAAAATTTAACAAAAATTTTTTATAAAAAGAAAATTTAACGAAAATTGTCTATAAAAAGAAAAAATATCGAAAATTTTCTATAAAAGAAAATTTAACAAAAATTTTTTACAAATAGAAAATTTACAGAAAATTTTCTTTAAAAATGATATTTAACAAATATTTCCTAAAAGGAAAATTTATAATTTTTTTTATAATAACAAAATTTAAGGAAAATTGTTTATAAAAAGAAAATTTATTGAAAATTTTTTATAAAAAGAAAATTTAACGAAAATATTCTATTAGAAAGAAAGATTTTTAATTAATCAATAATTTCCTATAAAATGAAAATTTTATATAAAAAGAAATTTTTAAATTTCTTAAAAAAAAGTGACTGAAAATTTCCAATCGAAATAAATTTTTAACAAATTTTAGTAATTTCAAAAAAAAAAAAAAAAAAAAATTTAAACGGTTTTTTTATAGAAAAAATATATTTTACTCAGTTTTCTATTTACTATAAATTTAAGCGTAGACAAATTATACATTTAAATTGGATCTTTTTTATTTGAATTTGTAAATAGAATTACAGAGAACCACGTTGTAAAAAAAGGAAATTATTACGCATAAGCCTGTCATGGGAAATTTCTCAATATTACATAATTTTTTCATCTTATTTCAAACCTATATTTTAATCTTAAAATCAATTTAGTTCCAATAAAAAATCATTTTATTATCATAAACTGAATGGAAACAATTTCGAGTGGAATTAAAGAGAAATAATTATATAATTAAAATTAAAATGTTAAAATTATTCGAATTTTTTTGACAAGTACTCAAAAGTTTATTTCTGCTAATGTGCGACGCAGTCTGTATTAATAACAATTCTTACCTATAATTCATATAAATTTAAGCAAAATTAGGGACTTACAGTAATAATGTGCTATTGAGACTTGTTAACAGACTGTTTAAAAATTTTAAAAAAAATGTGTATTTATTTTATGTAAATATATGTAAATTTTTAACGATATTGTAACCTTCTTTTTCCACTCATCATTTTTTTTTTAAATTTAATTAAATTTACATTTGTTACTTAAGGAAATTGAAAACAAAATAAAATAAAAAGCAAATAACTCATGCACATCAGTCATGAATATAAATCCAATTGATTTACATACATACAAATCTCCACAGAGTAGATTAAATGACATATAATATGATTTACTCAGCGGTTACAGCAAGTATAAAGGAAACCACAAATAGTCTCTGGGAAACAGCAAAAAAAAAAAACTACTTAAAAAAAGAAATAAAAAAATTAGAAAAACTGATAAAAAATAAGAAAAAAAATATATGTAAGTCTGTAAGTTTGTGTGTATGTATTTATAAAAGATAAACTCTAACAAAACTATACAGCTGACTCTACAATGAACTTTGACATTTGCAAATTTCTGTCCAACTACTAGTATACATATGACTTAAGGGCACAACAACAACTAACAGATAAACCATGAAATGAAATATCTTTACACAAATCTTTACTTTCTTAACAATTTTGAGTAACTTAAATATATCAATTAGTTAAATATGTTGAAAGTTTTAAAATAATCATGTTTTTGTTACAGACCTACTTTATTTTTTTATTTTTATAAAAAACAAACTTTAAACTTATTTAAATTTTTTTCTTCTTTTAATTTAAAAAAAATCTCCCTCACCTCCCGTGCGAATACACAAAGCGCAGGTCCTTTTTTTAGGAAAATTTCTCTTATATAAACTCGTATGATACATCGAACAATAAATACATTTTTTTAAGTTTGTTCTCTTTTTTCATTAGTTGTTTTGCCTTTTAAATTCCCCTTGATAAAGTTACGTCATATCTAAGGATATTTATAACAACAACGCCCCTTTTTTCATACTTTATATGTGTACAAGTCCTTGCACAAATTTTGATAACTGTTATAACAGTTATAAATTCAATTTATTTATAGTTTGGAAGAAATGTTATGTTATGATTTTTTTTTTTATTTATGCATAAATCTTTTATTATTCATTTACCCTCGTCAAGCTGTACCATAAAAAATAATTTAAACTAAAAATAAATTAGCATACTTAAGGCAAATGCCCTTTAATGTTAAAAATAGTCAATACTTGAGTATAAGAGAGAGAAAAAAACTTAAAAGCTGTTATTTTTACTTATGATTATAGATTAAACAATATAAAATATATATTTTTTTGAGATTAACTTAAATGAATTTTATATCCTTAATCTCTTTAATGTTTCTTTTTATTGGAGAATTTCTACTTTTAAATTGTTCTAATGAAAAGACAATTTTCTGTATGAAATGACCTTTCAATCAGTCTTAATTACTGGCGTTTTACTCATAGGCATATCTATCTATATATATCTGTGTTATATTTACATGTATTTGTATTTGTATTTGATTTTGTTCCTGTGTTGGTATAAATATGATAGACAAAGAGTATCAATGTTTAAAAAAGGTAAAAAGTCGAAAAACAACAAAATAATGTCAAATAGTTAACTTGCAGCAAATTCAACATAAAAGTCATTCAGGTATGGAAAATTTAGTAGTATAAAAATTGATCGATTAATGCTCCACAGTGATCCCAAAACGATTTTTTTTTAATAATTGTGCAACTTGTTAACCGTTAGAGATAGCTAAATAAAATTTCACATGGTCAGAGATGAGGCGTTTTCGAGTTGATTTGGAGGAGTACCCTAGCGGTTTGGTCAGGTATGCAATTTTTAAAAAAATTCATTTATAAACTGAATGTAAAAAAAATTACATATAGGTAGTCCTTATAAATCTCTTATATTTTTGTGTTTAGGAAATATTTAGGTTGAAGCAGATTTTACCCAAATTTTTGGTCTCGTTTTTTTTTAAGTTTTATAAACTTGGGGGCCCTAATTTGGGCCCGAAATTTGTTGAAAATAATCCCAAAAACAAAAAAAAATACATTTTTGGGGTAATTTTCAAAAAAGGTATATATATATACATTAAAAGTTAAAGCATATTACTACCTATATACATATATATTCTGTTCTGGACTACAGAATTTTTGTAATGGTTTTAATAGAATCTTCATGTAAATGCATGTAAAGCAAAATCAGAGGCTCTTTGGGTAATGGTTTCCCCCAAACTTTTTCAATTTTTAAAAGGTTTTTTTTATTTTTCTTTTATAAAATTCTGAAATATGAAAGACGAGATAAACAAAAAAAAAATATATTTCCTATATACCCCCATATGTTGGTTCAACACACAAGAAATATTTTCTAAGCCTTTTACAAAGGCGGGATGAACATTTTTGAAACAAGTTTTCCCCGTACTCTAATTTCGTTTATTTTGGTACGAAAAAATGGCCACATTTTTAATTCCCCGATTTTAAAACAATCTTATCTACATTGTGTCAAATATTCATTGAAACATCTTTACTCATTTAAATTTTTTTAGATCTAAAAAACTTGGGAAAACTTGTTTCAAAAATGTCCTTTTTTTTAATTAAAGTGGTAAAAGGCGTTGCACAGAAAATATTTTTTGTGAATTTAGCCAACATATGGGGGTATACAGCCAAGATATTTTTTTTTTTTTTTGTTAATCTCGGCTTTTACAAAAAAAAAAAAAAAAAAAAAAAAAAACTTTTTCAAACTTGACAAAGCTTGGATAGGGCTTGGGGAAATTTGCTTCGACCTAAATATCTCTTAAACTAAAAAAAATAATCTACATATGTAATTATGTTTTTTGTAGAGGTTTATAAGGTCTACCTATATGTAAAATTTTTTTACATTCAAGTCATAAATGAAAGTTCATTTATGACTTGAATGTCGAATTAAACAAAAATACATACCCGAGGTGACCGACCAACTTTGGAAGCCTACCATCCACCCTCGTAACCCGCTAGTAGGGGCCTACACTCTTTCAAATCAACTCGAAAGCACCTCAGCTCTGAACTTGTAAAATTTTATTTAAATATCTCTAATGGTTCACAAGTTACAGAATTATTTAAAAAAATCTATTTGGGACCACTGTGTGCTCTTCATTAACAGGATATTGTTCTTAAAAACATCTTAAGAGAAAATCTTTTATATTTCTATTCTACCAAGACAATTTTTAGTCTAAAATAAAATTACATAACAAAAAAGATAAATTTGTTTCAAACTTTAGCCCTAAAAAAAAAAAAAACAAATCAATTATTTAATTCTAATACACACACATATGTACATATAATAACATACACAGTGAACTATAATTAAAGTTAAGATTACAAAATATCAAGTTTTAATTTATATTTGACATGGCAACAATAAAGTTGTGTTAACATATACACGCATACCTTTATAATCTAAAATTCTTACACATACATAAACAAACAAGGAATAGAAGTGTTTTTTTATTATTATTGTTTTAATGTTGAATATTGTTGAAGGTCAAAGATTTTTTGTTTACGTAAAAATGTTAAACATAAATAAAATATTTACACTAATTGACAAGATACATCTCAACTAAAGATAAAATCAACAAAAACAAAAGTTTTCTATAAACTTTTTTCAATAGTAAATAAATTCAAATTTCGTTTAGCTTTTAGTTTAACATAAATGGTCCCTAATAGATATGGAATATATTTCAATTTAATTATCAATATCAATATTTGTTTTAACAAAATCTTTGTTTAGTTATTAAGCATTAAAGGAAAAATAAAATTTGTAATTAAATTGTTAAATGAGCCTTTTTTTAACATTCAACAACATTTTAATTTCTTTTAAAATAAATAATGCAACTTATTAATTATTTTATGTTTTTTATTTGTTCTTGTGTAATTTCAGCAAAAATTCTGATATTTTATGTAATATTTTATGCGGCACTAACTGGATTCTTTGCTGCCATTTTTGCTGTATTTTATCAAACATTGGAAATAAATAAACCTAAATGGACATTAGGCGATGGTTTAATCGGGACAAATCCAGGTGAGTTTTTATTTTTTAAATAAAAGAAAATTCACATTAAAAAATTTTAATGTTTGAATTCGATACTTATAGAAATGTGTATTTTGAAAGGACACTCTACGAACTTTTTTTTTGCAAATTTTGTAAAACTTTTCACTATGACAATATTATCTTAAAATCGATGAATTCATTAAAATCGTTCTTTTTTTTCATAAAAAAAAATATAAAATAAAAATTATTAACAACTAAACAGAATTATTGCCTACCAAAAAATGAACAAGTGCTTTCAAAAAAGAACATTTTCACCACTTCAAAAGTAGAATTAAATTCATATTTTGTACTTTTTTGAAAGTTATTAATAATTACTTCCAAAAAAGTTAAATAAATGTATTCCAATGGCAACATAATATTAATATCATGACTTTTTCATGCTTCCTTTTTTTTTCTTTGCTGGGTAACAATAATTGATTATTTATTTAAATATTTCACAATAAAATTTCATAAACACTCCCATACGTTTTTATATGGTGAGCATGTTATAATTTTCAAATGGGCAAGGTCCTTAAAATTCAATTTACCAAAATTATTTTCAGCAAGTAATTGGTTACACCCTTCGTATGTAATTTTTATCCTTTATGATTTAATAGATAATTGTACATATGTTTTAAAAATTATTATTTAATTTTATAGGTAAGAGTGAGTTTTCCGTTTTTTTATTTTAAAATAAAAATTAACACATTTTATCACGAAATTTTTATTATATAGAAATTTAATTAACTAATTGGATTTTGTTTTACGGACAAACCTTTTTTATTTTATTTATGTAAAATTATCAAACACATTCAAAGGTGGAAATATGCAATATAGAATAAATCAATGGTAGATAAAAAAAAACAAAAACATTTTTAACATAAACTAATACTTTTCTTTTTTTTTTATATTTTTTATTTATTTTCCTTTTAGGTCTTGGTTTTCGACCAATGCCTCCAGAGGTGAATGTTGAAAGTACCTTAGTTTGGTATGAATCAAATAAACCTGAAAATTTCCAATATTGGGTAGATGAAACTTCTAGTTTCTTGAAATGTAAGTATATTAAATAATCTCAAATACTTAAAGGCAGAAAAAAAAATATGAACAGGAATCTGTTACCAATTAATGTTTTCCGCAAACATTTAAATGATTAAAAATCATATTTTAAAAGCAACAGATTATGTTGAAATTTTCAAAAAAAATTTTGTAAATAATACATATTATGTTTGCTATAACAATAATATGTTTACGTAAGCCATGTGGAAGTCTACTGTAATCATAATATAATTGTTTCAATCATATAAATTATTGAAGTCACCTTAATATTTTTTAATAAAAACTTTAAAAATGTTTTTATTCTGCCTTCTCATATTAAAATTTTGACTAAAAAAAATTTATATTATTTTTTATTTATTTGGGGTTTTGGGAATAATTTTAATATTTTTATGTTTTCTTGTACATGTTTTAACTTAATTTTTGTAAGTATAAGGTTTATTTTCAATAAATTATATTTAACAAGTAAAAAAAACCTTAATATAATATTTAAATGGGCTAGATTATTTTGAAATAAAATGTAAAACTCCTATAAGCTAATAGCTAGTTATTTAAATAGGCTTTTCAAAAATTTCTTAATTTTAATTATCTTTTTATATTATATTTTATCAACACAGCCTATGAAGATTTACCTAAAAAGAATCAAGTAAACTGCTCATTTGAAAATCCACCACCTGAGGGCAAAGTATGCGGCATCGATCGTACTCAATTTGCACCCTGCACAGAGGAAAATCATTTTGGTTACAATCTTGCCAGACCCTGCATATTCCTCAAGTTGAATAAGGTAAGTGTTCAGAAAGGATATCAAATAATTTTTTTAATTGTTTGATATTTTGCTTTTAAATGATATTTTTTTTATTTGTGGTAATTATTTTTTTTTTTTTGTTTCCATTTTAAAGATTTACAATTGGATGCCTCAAATCTATAATGATTCAAAGAATTTGCCTGAAGAAATGCCAAATGAATTAAAACGACACATTACAGAAAAACACAGCTTGAGACCAAATGAGGTAAGTTTATAATTATAAAAAAATGGATTTAACATAAAACACTCAGAGTAATTTCGACCACATGCGTGTATAAAATGACACCTTTTAGGTGTTCAAATTGTACACTGGGTGGTCATATTAGTAACTGTAAATTGTCAATGTAACCACAACGTTAGTCTATATTGCAAAGCACAAAGGGGCAGAATCGAAAATTTTTGGTTATAAGTCTATA
The DNA here is from genome assembly GCA_932274085.1 of Protocalliphora azurea. NCBI lineage: Eukaryota > Metazoa > Arthropoda > Insecta > Diptera > Calliphoridae > Protocalliphora > Protocalliphora azurea. Next base: position 33,641,897 of record OW026520.1, on the reverse strand, counting down.
AATATAATTTCATATAACTTATAAAATTTTACATTAGCGTAGCAGAGGAATGTAAAATTTTAATTCTAGAAGGAGGGCCCCACAGACCTCTCCGGAGTGAAACTATGGAAACTCAAATAGGTTACCTCTGACAGAAAATTTTAACCCACTTGCCAAATTTTTATTTTTTAACCGATTTCAAAGATTTTTTAAATCTTTTAATCTTATTTATTTCCAAAGATTTTCGATTCTAACCGTTTTTCTTCCCTTAGTGTACACATATACAATTTTAAACATAAAACAATTTTAATTCCATCATTTTCAGACCAACGTTGTTTGGATCTCTTGCGAAGGTGAAAATCCCGCTGATGTTGAAAATATCAAAGCTCGTGACTATTATCCACGTATGGGTTTCCCATCCTACTATTTCCCCTTCAAAAATATTGAGGGTTATATACCACCTATTGTAGCTGTGCAATTTACCGTTGAAAGTAAGTACCAATCAAAATAATCAAATCTTTCACACTAAAACAAACGACTGACATGTCAATAGATACATATGTACAAGTGTTTACCAACACTTGGACAGAAATTAAATGAAAATTCTTCTAGCCCTAATTGAACATTTAATATAACCCTGCAAGCATTTACTGAATTCTTTTTCGAAATAGCTCACTTCTTCGCCACTCTTAGAAGTGCAATAGAAGATTTCTCTCAATTTTCTAATAACAAAATATATTAATATACGAATTGCATCTTCTATACGTAACTTCTTTAATCACTGTTAGAAGTTGTTTGGATAACAGTTACAGTTATCCAAAAACGAAAACACTGTTTTTCAACACCTTTTCTAGCATTTGGAAGATTGTTGTTTATCAATCCACATAATCTGTCAAATTCGGCACTCTAAGATGATTAATAGTAGAATGTGCAAAACTTTACAAAAACAACAAACATAAGTTTCGAAATTTTATCATAAAATTATGATTTTGACGATTGTTTAAATTTAATAACTTGGAAAAAGAGCAAGCAGAAACAATATAATTTTGCTTAGTAAAAATATAAGTTTTGAAGTGATTAGAGTGAAAAAGTATTGACCATTATAGTGAAACAACAAATTCATAAGTTTACTCATAAATGAAAAATTAAGAAAATAAGGTAAGCGTTTATCAAAATTAAAAAGAAATTATTAATATTTCAACGCTGGGCAAGCGAATAAATTTAGGAAAATATTTTCTATAAAATTAAAACTCTGGGAAGAAATGTGCCACGAAGAGATAGTTCCTTTTGAGTAACGCTTTAGTGGTGATTTGAAGATTCGAATTAGTAACATTCAATACTGACTAAAGAGTTACTTAAAAGGAACTATCGCTTAGTGGCACAGTTCTTCCCGAACGGTGTCACTAAGTAGATCAGAATTCGATAGTAAAAGCGATACATATCAATTTCCTGGTGTGTCGATATAGTTACGCTTTCGATAGAAAATGTTTGCAGGGAAAATTCCTTTTACTAAGGCATTTGAAAATAACACACACTCTCTTAATTTCTACTCTTTACATAAAAAACTTAGTTTTTTCTTGTTGGAAAAATTCCCCGGTGACAGATTAATATAATTTTGTTAGTTGAAGATAATTAAAAATTATTGGCCATTAAGTGGTTGTTTGTTCACTTAAATTTACGTAAGAAGGGAGTAGAGGAAAGAAGGAAAAACAAATTATAAAATGTAATTAACTTTAATTACCATAAAAGTAGTCTAGATTTTATTATAAACATTAAATATATAGTTTAGCTTTAGTTTGCTAAATTACAAAATAAGCTTATTAAAATCTAAATTTTCCACTCTACTAAAACTCATAAAAAAGGAATAGAATACATAACTACATAATTAAAAATAACAATTTCCTGTGAAAATAATAACATAAAGAAAAGGATTATACTAGAAAAATTAAAAAGAAAAATTGACAATTGTAGAAAATAAAAAAAAAATAAAACGTATAACCAACAATAGCTTTTAGCAAGAATAAATGAATAATGGTGGTTTAAATGTAAGAAAAAAATAATAATAAGATTAATATGCCACGTTACCCAGCAAAAAGTTTGCTTTCCTGGTAAGCTAGCAGGTATAATTGGAAACAAAAATAAACTACTTATTTTTTGCCTGAATAACCAGTTATTTTTGTTCGACTTGTCCACAAATTCATGTAGTTATTTTTTGACTCTAGGGGTACTCAAAAATATGTACCTAAACAAAAATAAAAAAAAAAACAAAAAAATTTTGCCGCCAGTGAGACTCGAACTTGGACACACACCAACCATTCGTTTTAACTGACTAACGTCTTACTCAGTACACCATCTCGCACATAGCATCCTAAGCGACAAAAACTCTATTTAGTTTAAAATATCTAAAATATAACAGTTTCAGAATGGGGTTGAACTATCAACCTTCTGGTTGTTAATCGGGCGCTCTAGCCAACTCATCCATGTGATTGCAGTGTTACTGTGCTATTATACTATTGAGTACTTATTAATATAATACAGAGTAGGCAAATAATAATGACGCCTCATTACCAAGAAACTACTTTAATAAGTAGTTGTTATTACTGAAAACCAAAAAGCTTTTGCTGGGTAGTTTATGCATAAAAGTAAATTAAATAAAATGTAACTGTAACTAATTTATATAGCAACCCAAATTTCTAAGAAAGAAACTAACAAACATGAGCATATACTACACATAATATGCGAATACTTTTTAAAACCCTTTATCACTATGTTTTTAATACTTAAATAACATGCTAAGAGTATAAAACTTTGTGTCGCCATTGGCATTTAAATCCAATATATTTGGGTTGAGACTTAAACATTATCTGAGTCAATTGGAATTTATACATTAAAAATAAAACTTTTCAGCACTTAAGAATTTTATTTTTTCTATTTAATTCCCCATACACTCTCGCCAATGTTGGCAATTTAAACATGTTATATGTTCGGTTTGTTGACTTTATAGATTTATAAAGGGGTTGTTTTGGCGTTGCACCTACTTTTATTAACATGAAAGAAAAGTTAACATGAAAGTACATACTAGTACTCGTATAATTATTGAGCATATTATTGGCTTGAAATTTTATATTTTTGCTTTTTGAGTTTAGTTATAAAAATAAACAAAATAACTATTAGAAAACATTTTTTTTTAACAATATTTCTTTATTTGCAATCTATTTTACAATTTAAAATAATAAGCAAATCATATAATATGTAAAAATTTAAAGCTTAACTTAAGATATTGAGCCTTTATAAACTCAATAAAAGAAAAATTACATTATTTGTAGTATTAATATATTTACATGATTTGTAGAATTAACATACATATTTACATTTTCATTTTCCATAAGGGAGGTCAAGTACATGAAATCGTTTTAATCTACGTATTTCATTACTATCATTTAGTAAGTTAATAGCTAACACATTTGAATGTTTACTAAGACGTTTGAGATATCTGTCACTATAACGCGCAATTTCTTCTTTGACCATCGGAATTTTGAGATCTTTATGGTTGTTGATACTTTTAACAAACCATGGAACATTTGTAATTAAACGTAAGGTTTTTGGTTGATATCTTTGCAATATCTCAATATTCGAATGACTTGTGGTTCCCCACAGTTGAATGCCATAAGTCCAAATCGGCTTCAGGATACTTTTATATAATAAAACTTTGTTTTCTAAATTTAGTTCTGATGACGGTCCTAATAACCAGTACATTTTTTTTGGGTTTTGATGTTTAGTTGGTCACGTTTCATTTGTACATGTTTTTTCCAAGTTAGTCTTCTGTCAAGATGGAGTCCTAAGTATTTCATGTTATTGCTTATTGGAATTGGAGAACCATTTATAAATAAAGGTGGGCAATCATTTTTTCTTAAAGAAAATGTAACTTGAACTGATTTTTGAGCATTGACTTTAATATTACACTTTAACATCCATTCTTGAATTAGATTTAATTCTTCCTGAACCATTTTAGAGGCTTCCATTGGTGATTCACAAGATGCTAGTATAGCGGTATCATCAGCATAAGTGGCAATAGTTAGTTCATCTTTTGTGGGCATATCAGATGTAAAAATCGTGTAGAGAACTGGTCCAAAAACGCTGCCCTGGGGGATACCAGACTTTATTATACCAAAATTTGAGTTTTCTTCATTAATATTTACAAAAAAATGCCTTTGGTGTAGGTACGACTTAAACAGCAAATAGTATGGCGCCGGTATTAGTGTTTTTAATTTGTACAACAGTCCATCATGCCATACTTTATCAAATGCTTGCTGTATATCCAAAAAAAAAAAACAGCTGAACAAAATAGTTTTTGCTCTAAAGCATTAGAAATAACTTCAACGATTCGGTGGCATTGTTCCGGTGTGCCATGTTTATGCCTAAAACCAAATTTGTGTTCTGGAATTATATTTTGTTTCTTCTAAAATTGGAAGCAGTCTTTAAAGAAAAAGTCTTTCAAACATTTTTGAAAGCGTAGGCAACAGACTTATAGGTCTGTATGAAGAGTCTAGTTGTTCAGGTTTATTGGGTTTTGGTATCATTATGATTTTAGCATATTTCCACTGTGATGGAAAATGATTTAATCTGATCACAGAATTAAAGATTGTTGTAAGAAAAATTAAAGCTTTCCTTGGTAAGCATTTTAAAACTTTAGAGTCAACGTTATCATATCCTGGTGTTTTTGAGTTATTAAGCATTTTTATAGCAGTTTGCACTTCATTTGGCTTTATATGCTTAATAGGTCTGTCCATTTGACATGGTACATCAAGGAATTGAATAATTTTATCTCTCTCAATAGGGTTATTTAAGTTATAAGCGTCAAAAGTTTCTTCTAGGTGGTTTTTAAACAAATTTGCTTTGTTTTTATCACTTCTATGCCAATCCCCATTTATATCTTTTAGTGGTACATTTCTTTTGGTTGGTCTTTTAAGATACTTTGTAGCATTCCAAAGGCTATGTTCACCATTCTTTGTAACATCTAATTTATTTAGGAAGTTTTTCACTGAGTTGTTTTTGTAGTCCTTTAAACGATTTGTAATTAAAATTTGCTTTATCAAAGGGCTTCTTGTTCTGTGAAATATTCTTCACAGATACCTTTTGTAAGCTATAAGTTCTCTTATTTCTGTAGATATTCTTACATTTTGATCACGATTTTTTTAGAAAACATTTATGTATGTATACCAACTGTAAGATATTAAATTATTTAGTATCGAGTAGCACAATTTTTTTTAACTTTTAATAGATTCTCACTAGGGTGATCGACTTAGTTTTCCAACCGGTTTTAAACCCGTTTTTTAGATTTAAGCACTGTCGCTTTTTTCAAAATGTCCATTTTTCGAATGTCGAATTAACCAAAAAAGCGGTTTCAATAATAACATTTTATTTCCAACAAAATATAGTATGATCCCGCTTAACGCTTAACATACGTTCCATCAAAGTAGAGCGTAATGCGAAACAACGCTAAACGAGGTATCTTAACATGTAAATAATATTGTTAGGGGAAGATGAATAGAAAAATTTTAGCAATTAAATTTAATAATTATGTATGTTTTATTTTTTAATAAATATAAAACTAAAAATTTATTTCTTACAAAAATAAAAACAATATAAACGAATATACTTATAAAAACAAATAAAATTCTATGTCAATCAGATCATTCAGTCTATTTTGTATTTCCAATTTTTTGCCTTTTTGTCAAGAAGGCATCTAATGTAGTTTGTGTTTTCCTTTTGCGTTCTGTTAGATGTTGTTGATAAGTGAATAAAGCATCTATAACACCCCCGTCTTGCTTTGAACTTCTGCTAAAATTTGGATCATTTTTAACAAATTGGTCCATAACTTCAGTTATGGTGGTCAAACTCCTTTTTACAAACGCCATCGAAAGTTCATTTTGCTCTTCTTCGAAATCACTACTATCAATATTTTTGTTTTCTTCTTGCTCAGTTAATTCCTTGAGCTCATTATTAGAAAGACTAGCTGCTGTTTCTTAAACTATTTCTTTGACGTCTTCCACATTTACCTCATCTAAACCGGTTTGTTTTGCAAATTCCCCAATTTCTTCTTGCGCTGCGCACAATTTCGGGGAATCCCCAGATTGAAATAAAAGAGCGCTAAACTGAAACAACGTTAAGCGGGGTCTTAGTGTATGTACTAATTATTAATATTTGAATAGAAATTGAAGAAAAATTTGTTAACGAATTAATATTCATAACGTTAATTTCTTGTTATGTTTTATAAATTTAGTTTAAGGTTAAATTAAAATTAATTCTATAATTTCAAATAAATAAAGTAATAATTATATGCAATGTAATACGTATATCAATGGAATTAGTTTTTGCTTTTTTAACACCCGTAACATTACAAACAATTTAAGTATTTTAGGTCTTTAATTAATAATATTTCGTCAACGAAAATGTAAAACAGCGTAATATCACTTTACATAACTTTGCAGGGAGAACAAAAAACTTTATAAAATCAAAATTAATTGGGCTACAAACAAATTTTTTGAGTTTTTAAATCCTTAAATATCATTCAACGTATTGGTGAAGCCTATTTTTATTTGTGTTAAATATTTTTCAAGTTATGTATGTATGTAGGTTACGTTTTTTTGGATGGGTATTTTCTGAAATCAAAAAAAAAAAAAAAAAAAAAAAAAAACGTAACAAATTAACAAGATTTTGATATTTTCTTGGTAGCAAATGAAGTAGTAGTGAAGTCTGAATATTTTCATTTATATAGTTATTATTATTATTATTTTTTTTTATTACATCATTATTTTCTGTAAAAAGAAAAATTTATTTTACTAAACAAATAACTTTGTAATAAGAAGAAAATGATTCTTTTTTATAAATTTTTTTCAAAACTTTGTATAGCTTTTAAAGATTAAAATTATATTTTATAAATCTAAATTCTTTAAAAAAAAAAGAAATATTTTGTTTAATTTTCTTTTTTTTTAATGTGATGTTACTTATCAAAATCGTGCTCTTGTTGATACGTTGTTTTGAATTTCGTTAATAAATATAATCGTTATTTTATAATTCTGAAAATTTGTAATCATATGTACTTTGGAAAAGTAAGATATATTCCATCAAAAACCCGAATATGAAAATGTTGATGTTACATTGTTTTGCATTTTCGATGACGATTTTTCGATTTCGAAGAAATTGATACGCTTTTGGCTATAGTTTCTGTACATATCATATATGAAACTTAGTCTCCATTTTTATGATTATTTTCTTACCTTAATTAAGATTTGTTTCTAAAAATAATTACATTTAATAACTTTTATCTTGAATTTTATAAGATTTGTTAATTCTTTTTTTTTTTAGAGAAACATAGTCTCTGTATGAAAATATTTACTTCTGCAAAAGAAAAAAAAAGGTTAACCGGGGTTTTTCGGAATATCAAAAAATCTTAAAAACAGTAGAAATGAACTAATTAATAACAAAAATCTAGAGGGACAAAATATTTAAAGATCGTTGCTTAGTTTTTAAGGTCACTGATTTAAAAAAAAAAAAAATATTTAACAAATTTTTTGTCTGATCAAGAGATCCGCTTACAGAAAACTAAACGTATTTAAACATAAATTTAAAATATGTGAACCTGCAAAAGGTCGGACCGACATCATTAAATCAACACGGAAATTTACAATGTGTCGAATGATATACCTTGAAGTGGGGATCTGCAAATACATTCCACCTGTTGCAAACAGTGTCCCCCTACATATGGTGATGGAATAATTCAAAAATTGTAATTTTCTTTTGTTTTTAGGAAAAATTTTTAAATAGGCAGTTGTAGTGGGTTGAGATTTATATTGGACTCAATTCTCAGAAAAATTACCTATGAAATTTGACTAATCATTGGGCGGAAAAAAAATGCGGACTTATTTTTTTTTACAGCCTATTAATAAAAAGTATAATTTTTAAACGAGAATACACGATTGAATAAAAATAATATATATATATATATATATATATATATATATATATATATATATATATATATATTTGTATTCATATTTATATGTGTGTTTTTCTTCCTGACTAAAATGTTGCCTTTATTCACGAAAATTCACCATATTCCGATTTTGTTTATGTGTTTTATAATTTTCTAACATTTGCAAAAAATGTTACTGTTCCAACAATTTGGTTTTTCCTCAAAAATTTAATATTCTAAAAAGATGTGTAATGTAAAAATAAAGAAAAAAAATATATATGTGTAGATGAACTCGATCCTATATCAACTGAAATTGATAAATAGAAAGACTTTGAAAGAGTGAAGAAACAAATTGCTAATCACTAACCTTGCATGGTCAGCATTGAAGTTACAGAAGCGGTTGCAGCTTCATCAAGCAGTATCCGGTTCGAAGGACCCTAAAGATGTTAAAATCGTTAATTGTCCTTGTTGTCTTTGTTTGGTGGTGTTAAAGCAGAGTTTGTGGATTATATTTAAACTGCATTAGAATGGCGCCAACACACTTTTTCAGTATTCATGGTGTCTTTTCCACTTAAACTTCTTTGAAACCTAAAAAAATGTTTTAGACTTTCAAATGCATTTATTTAATGGATTTTTGATTATTTATAAATTATTATTTTCTATTTATATGCAAATTTATATTTAAATATAATTTCGTGCAAAATCATGTACAATAAATCCCTAAATAAGAAAATGAACAAAAAACATAACGTATACTAAAAGCAATATAAATATTTATATTTTAGTTAAACAAATAAATTAGTTAAATAAACATTATACTCCATATGAATTATGAAAAATGTATTAAGGATATTTGCTTCCAAATAAAACGAACAGTAATGTATTCTACAAATAAACTAGGGATTGATAGGATGTTGTATAGTTTATACACATACATACATACATACACTTACAAAAGTAGCAACAGTAGTGGAAGAAGAAAGTAAATAAAGCTAAAAAAATCGATTTTCCTAGACAAAAGCTTAAGGCTATTCAACATACATACGTTTATATATAGTATGTGTGTATAAGTATATTCATATGTATAGGAACATAAAAAAGATATTAACCAAAATCTTAAGATAGGGAAAAAAGTTATGTTACACTTAAATAAAACCGAACATTATGTTAAAAGACAAAATATTTTTGGCAAAAAAATGTGACTTCCGTTAAACAGTAATCATAACAAAAAGATGATACAAAAAAGAACATAATTAATATCCTGGCAGAAAAATCCACCATAGAAACAGATATTATTTATAAATAAAGTATACAGGAATGAAAAAAAAAATTGAAAAAAAGAAGCAAACAAATACTCGGGGGGGAGGAGAAGAAAAGAAATCGTAATAATCTTCAAGGTTGTATTGTCCTTACACGCACATGTACATGTGTACAAACTTGCTTAGTACTTATAAATACCAAGCTTTTCACTTATACACACACACACATATTATATACATATAAACCACTACCCCCAACACAACCACAAACTGAGCTAAATTTTGGTATTTTCTTGAAGAGACAAAATATTTTCTTTCCTTTTTATAGAATTTCAAAATTGAATATTTTTAATCTATTTCCATGTGGCATTATGTTTTTTAGAATATTTCTACCTTTTTTTTTATTTAATTCGGTTAAATAAAAAGAAACCTTATTTCATGTAAAAACGCCAAATCTCGATAAAAAAAACAGCAACAAAAATACTACAAAAAATACATTTAAAAAAGAAAGGCATAAACGTTTTTAACTTGTTATTCGTGTTAAAAACACAATATTTCTCATATAATTGCATACAAATATTGATTGTATTGAATGTTATACATACATTTACATACATACATATTTAAAGAGTACACTTGTATAAAAAAGTATCTATTCGTTTTATAGCGTTCTAATAGATACAGCAAAGCAGGCAAGAGTGTGACTAGAAAATTAATGCATGAATTGAGGTTGAAGATTGATGCGAGAAACACCTGCGTGATTGTATTATAAGTATAAGACATTTTTAAAGATAGGACGTCATTAGAATATGATAATACTTCTTTCTTTTAATTCCTGAAAATCGTCGAAATTTAGTTTTTGTGCCAACAATATTCTTTTTACAGCAATTTTTTTTAAAATAAATAAATAAATAAATAAAATTTTAATACAAAATTTTTTTAAAAAATTTAATTTAGAAAATTCTGTTAAAAATTAAATTTTTTTTCTATAAAAAATTTTCGATTAATTTTTCTTTTTAGAGAAACTTTACGTTCAGTTTTCTTTTTATAGTTATATTTCGAAAACTTTTTTTTTGTAAAAAAATCGATAAATTTTCTTTTTATAGCAAAATTTCCATAAATTTTCTCTAAAAAAATTTTTTTGATAAATTTTCATTTTATAGGAAATTTTCAATAAATCTTAATTCTATGGAAATTTTCGACAAATCTTCATTTTAAAGGAAATTTTCGATAAATTTTCATTTTATAGGAAAATTTCGATAAATTTTAATTTTATAGGAAAATTTTCGTTAAATATTCCTTATAAAGAATTTTTTTTATAGACTGTTCGTTAAATTTTCTTTTTTTAAACATTTTTCGATAAATTTTCTATTATAAAAAGAAAATTATAGATAAATTTTCTTCTTATAATAGAAAATTTTGATAAATTTTCTATAAAAGAAAAATTTTCTTATAGAAAATTTTCGAGAATTTTCTTTATTATACAAAATTGTAGATTAATTTTCTTGTTAGAAAAAGTTGTCGAGATTTTTTTTAATAGAAAATTTCGATATATTTTCATTTTATAGGAAAATTTCGATAAATTTTCTTTTTATAGGAAAATTTCGATAAATCTTCTTTTTATAAGAAAATTTCAATATATTTTCATTTTATAGCAAAATTTCGATAAATTATTTCTTTATGGGGAAATTTACTCGTAGATAAATTGTCTTGTTATAAAAAATTAAATAAGTTTTCTTTTTATAGAAAATTTTCGTTTAATTTTCTTTTTACAGTAAAATTTCGAGAATTTTCCTTTTTATAGAAAATTTTGATAATTTTTTTTACAGGAAAATTTTGTTAAATTTATTTCTTATAGGGAAACTTTGAAAAATTATTTTTTATAGGAAAATGTTGATAATGAAAATTTTCGTTAATTCTACTTTTTGTATAATTCTTTCTTTAAATTTCCTTTGCATAGAAATTTTTCATCAAATTTTCTTTTTATAGAAAATTTCGATATATTTTCTTTTTATAGAAAATTTTCGATAAATTTTCTTTTTATAGAAAATTTTCCATAAATTTTCTTTTTATAAAAATGTTTTAACGTTTCTATTTTTTTTAAGATTTTCACTTAATTTCTTTCTAAAAATCCTGATAAATTGGACTGATAGTAAAAAGCTAACTTATAAACAATAAAACTTAAAACTATTTGCATAACTAATATACCCTCTTCCTCTTATTTCCTCTTTATTTTCCACTTTTAGCTGGTGTCTTAATCAATATTGAATGTAAAGCTTGGGCTCGTAACATCCATCATGATCGTTCAGAAAGGAGAGGATCCGTCCACTTCGAGTTGATGGTTGATTAAGATCAATCTTCTGAAGAATTAGAAAAACAGCAGCAACAACAACAGCAGCAGCAACATACACAACAGCATCAACAACAAGAGCAAGAACAGCAGCCACAACAACAAAACAACAGTGAACTAGTAAATAATAAAAATATTACAACATTAACAGCAGAAGCAACAGCAACAAAAATAAGGAAAGTTTTTAATAAAGAAAAAAATTAGCAAGAAATAAACAGCAAAACTGTAAGAAAATAAAAAATTCTAAACCAAAAACTTAAAAAAAAAATCTCAAGGCATTATTATTTCAATACCAAAAAAAAAAAAAAAATAATGCAACGAAATAAAAAAAATTACAGCAAAAACCAAAGATGCAAAATAAACTAAAAGAAAAAGTAACAAAACTAAAAAAATAATAAATAAATAAAAAAAAAAATATATATATATAAAAATAGTAAAAAAAAACAGAATTAGAAAATAATACAAAAAAATAAATCTTAGTTTTTGGACACAACAACAAGAAACAACACTAAAAATATTATTTTTTCCAACATTTAACAAAATTAAACGGTTTTAATTGATTTTTTAGGCATTCATATACATATAAAAATATGTAAATGTGTTTCCCTTAAAGACATAGTACAACATACAAATAAAATTGGCTGAATTTTGAAACCATTCACTGTTAAAATGTTATGTTTGTTATATTTTTTATAAATTTTACTTTTGAAATTCAAATTTATTTAATTTTATTTATATTTCTTTCTTTACAATTTTAAGTTTTTGTAAAGAGAAAAATAAAAAAAGAAAAATAATGATGATATCGAAAATCAGCACAGCGAAAAAGATTAAACCAAAATTTAATAACTGTGTACTTAAAACAAAAATAATTTTTAAAATAAAATTATTAAAAAAAATTGGTATTATAAACAAAACACACACACACAACAGAACAAATCTATCCTCTCTCTCTCTCTCTCTCTCTCTAAAGCTCTCTGTTATTATTAACAACATCAACTTTTTGAAAATATTATTAATGAAAAAACATAAAAAGCAAAAATTCCCACTTGATTATTAAAAAAAAACACATATTTTTTCAACACAACAACAACAACAAAAAAGAAAACCAATGATGAAAATCAATGCTGTTAGTAATTATTTTACTGAAAAAAAAAGAAAAATTAAAAAAAAAAAAACAATTACCCCATTTGTTTAAATTTGTTATAAATTTAAACAAAACAAAAACCCCATTTAAATAAAAAAACTAATTACTTAAAAAATATATAAAATATTGTAGATTTTTAAATATTTAAAGCATTATTTAGGAAATTTTCAAGTAAATAATATAAAAAAACAAGTTAAGGATTCTAGAGAATAATGCTATAAAAATAAAACAATATAAAAGCAAAAAAACTAATCCTCTTTACTAAATATTAAAATAAAAAATATTTAAAAATAAAATAAAAAAAAACATAAAATTAAGTAAAAAATATACAGAAGTTAAGTAAAGAAACCTAAATAACAGAGACAAATATATACACACACACACAACTTAAGTAAAAAATAAATAAATTTAAAAAACAAAAACCGTTTAATATTTAAAATTTCATTTACTCAAAAACATCATTTTTTAACAAACAATTATTTATGAAACACTGTTCATTTTCTCCTTGTGTACAACAAATTACAACTCTGCTTGTCAAGCTTCGTTTACACTCGAAAAAAAAAAAAATAATGAAAGAAACAAAGAAAAATATTAAAACAAAATAAATAAATAATAATAATACACCCACCACTACACATAACTGTAACTTTTTGAAAGAATATATTTTTTCGCCATTTTTATTTTTAGTTCTCTGTACTCTACTCTAGTTTTGTTTAATTTTATTGTTGTTATACCATTTTATATACTCCTCCCCGTTTCCCTCCATTAACCTTTAGTGTATTAAATGAACAAAAATTTATTAGTATAAAAATAAAGAGAAACTGCTATGAAAAAAGTATTATTAATAAAATAAAAACAATAACAACAATAAACCAACAAAAACATTGTATTGTCATTTTAGAAATATTTATAAAAACACTGCTCTATGAGATATATCACAACATATTTTTTTAAGGGATTGTATAAAAATTTCCTAAACAAATTTCAAACTTTAGAAAACTTTATTAATGTTGACAAGTCATATAATATTAAGACAATTTTTAAAATTTTAAGGAAAACTATAAAAAAAAAACTATTCCTTACAATTATTTAAATAATAATGTCATTTTGTATTGAGATGTTGATTATAAGTTGACCTCATTCCAAATTTTAGAATAATATTTTAGATCGTTTTAATAATTTAGAGCCAGTTTTTACACAATTTTGCAAACTTTTAGTTGAGAATTTCCATTTTCAATACAATAATTTAATAAAATTTTGAAACACAATAAGTCGAGTTGTAATTTTGTCTAATATTTTAGTTGGACATACACATAAACTAAACAATTTAGATTAAGGCTTTGTGAAAATAAGTAAATTTTAAAACTTAAAAATTATGAATTTTGATTTTATTAAATAAAAAAAAATAATAATAAATGTTGTTCTCTGCTAAATGGATTTAAATTTCTTAACTTTCTTATTCATTAGATATGTGATTTTCAATTTAATGTTCTCTTATAAATCCTTATTGAGAACAAATTTGTAACATTTTTTATATTTTCCAAGTTCCTTCTAAATTCTGTTTATTTCCTTAGAACAAATTCTAATTGAGGTCAATTTAGGAATCTATTTAAGAAAAATAAAAGTTTAAACTTAAGTTAGCACGTCCCACCAACGACTGTTATGACATGTGAATTTATTTCAAAGATTTTTTAAATTAACTTCTTCAACGAATTCCAAATTGAAAACATGAAAATTTTTTAAAGGCTCTTTTTTGAGAAAAAAAAAAGTTGTGTTGCTGTAAAAAGCACAATTACTGAAAGTTATTAAATGAAAGTATTTAAACATAAAATGGAAAAATATATATATATGTATATTCAAATAACTGCCATTTTTTACACACAAATAAAATGTATGTAAAAATATTTTTTTTTTTTTGAGTGTTATGCAAATATAAAAATATTATATAAAGTAAAACAAAAAAAATTAATTAAATAAACACAAACACTAAATACACAAATGAACAAGCCACGAAAACTTTCAATAAATTAAAATAAACAATATAAAAAGCGAAAAAAAGCAAGATAAAAAATATTGTTTGTAAGCCAGCAGCATTGAATAACAGCAACACAGCAGAAATTTTCATACAACTTAAAAAACTTAAACCCCAAAACTAAGACATGGACCCCCAAAGGAAAGTGTTAACAATTATTGATTTTTTTTAAACAATTCAGTTCATTTAACAACATCAACAAATATAAGTTTTCTCTCCAAAAAAATATTTAGTTTTTTCCCAACAACAATAAACAAACAGAAAAGCAGTGCTACAAACAAATTAAAGAAAATTTAAGATTAATTAAAAAAAATTAAATTTAAGCAAAATTTAGGCTTTAAGAACATAAAACAATATAACTGAAACATAAAAGCAAACTTTTGAAATTCTTGAATTAAATTTTTAAAAAATTTTAATAAAATTCTAATTAATTTCTATTCTTAAACAAGCATTTTGTAAAAGTTTGCAAAAGAAAATCAGAGCTCTATATATAAAAACTCCTCTTAATAATAAAAAAAAACTACATTGTTCATATATACATACAAAAAAAATTGCCCTTTTTGTCAGTGTGAAGCATAAATAAAAAAAAAAATGTTTAAATAAGCTAGTTAAAAAACAAAAAAATTAATAATAAATAAAAAAAAACTTGTGTAAAACCACTTTGCTAAAACAAACCCCCCAAAAGAATTCATTAAGCTTCAATGTAAAACTATTTTAGTTTTTAAAAATAAAACAAAAAATTTAAACTTAAATTAAAAAAAAAAAAAAACAAAAAATATATTATAAACATTTAAATTAGCAAAAAAAAAAAAAAATCATAATAATTTAAATTTAAAACTTTAGTAGTAAAAAATAAAGAGAATAAAAATTTATTTTTCTTCATTATTACAAAAAAAATATTGAACAATTTTGTTAAGTTTCGTCTTGTTTAAAATTCATTTTCTTTTAGTATTAAAAAAAAAAATATATTGCTTTAATTTAGATTTAATAAAAAAAACAAAGAATAACAAATTTAACATCATTCAGTAAAAAAAAAATCATGGTATATATAAACAAAAAACAACAAACACTGCTTTTTGTAAAATTTAAGTTTAAATTTAAACAAAAAAGAGGTAAAATTTAAATAATATATAAAACAAAAACATGAAGGTAAAGAACAACAACCATTTATTAAAGTAAAATAACAAGAGATAAAAAATGAAAATAATAAATGAAGTAAATCGTTTAAATAATAAACAAAACAAAATTTTACTGAATTCAATAAAAAAAAACCAAAAGTAATAATGTTGATATGGAATTAAGTAATTCCAAATAAAAAACAAAAAAAAAAAAAAATATTCTTGGTTTTTATTTCAAAGGTATGCAGAGCGGTAAAAAAATAATGACTTTAAACTTTGCTAAACTACATTGTAATTACTGAAAGATGTTAGCTGCTTACTTTATTACTTGGCTATTCAAATTATTCGATTTCTCTATTGTTTGAATAAAACATTTTAGTTTGTTCGAATTATTCGATCAAGTATTTCAAATTATTCGAATAATGGAAACAAAATAAAAAAATACTTTTACTAAGTGTAAAATAAAATACACGAATACAGAATATTACGTTAATACCAACATTTATATGAATTTATGCACTTTAGAGTGATTCCCGAAAGTGGGCTTATATGGCAGCTGTGGTAAATTATGGAGCGATCCTCATAAAATGTCACTGCGATTTCTACTTATAAAAAACTTATGTGTGTCGAATATAAACTTTATACTAATATATGTATGTGATTTATGCACTTTAAAGTGATTTTCGGAAAAGGGTTTTATATAGGAGCTATGGTCAATTATGGCCCGATCTTTATGAAATTTGGCAGAAAGATAAATACTTATACAAAACTTCCTTGCACTGAATTTCATTAAAATATTGTTATATTTAAGGCATTTATGATCGTTAAACCCCTATACCTGGAAAACATTTGTATGAGGGCTAGGTGAAATAATGGACCGATCATAAACAATTTCAATAGGCTTCGTCCTTGTGTCATGAAAGTACTTTGTGCACAAGGTTTACATGGACAGCCAGCTAGAACGGATAGACATCGTTAGATCGTTAGAAAATTGATTCTGATTCGATTGGTATACTTTAAGGTACCCACCATGGATGATTTTTTCTGTGCGTTACAAATATCAGTACAAACGCATAATACCCCAACCACCTATGGTCGTGTAGGGTATTAAAAAGCCAAATAAATCCATCCCTTTGTAATATGGTATTCCCCAATATATGCCCAGCATGTGGTCGAGGTCCTCATGACACCCACCACGTATTTAGTGTCCCGCAATTTTTTTAGCCATGATCTTCAAGCAGCACTCCCCAATTAGAATTACTATATACATAGTAATAGCAGTTACAACAATAACAACATTCGTTTGCAATCCATTTTATGCGACAAAATATCGATTTTCAACTGAAATCAATTATTTGATCGCAAAATTGAGACTGTTGTGTAATGATCCTCTGTAATTTCCACAATAAAGAAGAATGTGGATAAAATTGTTATTGATCACATTATCTTTCAATTGTTTACTTCAGTTGCTTAATTTGCAGTAGATAGTCAAGAACAATAAAATAGATATTTTTTCCCAAAAATAATAAAAAACAAGTTAGAGCACTATATTCGGCTGTGCGGAATTTTTTATATCCTTCACCACTTTACTAACAAATAGAAAGAAATATTATATTTTCATATTTATACTTAACAAAAAAATAATAATACATACGTTCCACAAGCAACGCTTGCTTAAAAAAAAAAACAAAAAAAACTTATAAGCATACATACATATATTTATATATTTTTGTATGTACACTGTCGGACAAAATAAAGTGCGGTTTCTTGTTTGATTCACAATAATTGTTTTCTAGGTGCATTATGCGATAATTTTTTGGTATTTGCCGTTTTATATTATTTAATTAAAATATACCAAAGAAGTTTTTGAATTATGCTTTTTTAAGCTATAAAAATTAAAATGGCGTAGCTGTTAGGCTAACAGAATGACAGGACGTTAATTCCAAAGAAGCGTACTCCACAAAACATTCACTTGATTTACACCTTCGTGAGAAAGCTACACAGAAAAAATTATTTTAATAAAATTATTAGTTCATTTTATATTGAAAATTAATTATATAATAATTATATAATAATTTTTTTAATTATATTATTAATTAATATAATTAACTTTCTAATTGGTTCAAAGGTTTTTGAAAAAAATCGACACTTAAAAAAATATACAGAAAAAAGAAAAAAATTTCAATAAAAAAAGAAATATAAAAATAAAATAACTTAAAATCAATTTTCAGGCTTTTTTAACTATTTGGACTTATTCTGTCGTTTAAAAAACTGTAATACGAAATATAAACATGTTGTAAGGATTTGTTCAGTTTTCGGAGAAGCGTTTAATAACACAAGGGAACTTTGTTGCAAATTTTTACTAATTTGAGGTCGCTGATTTGAAATCTAATCTCCATTTTTCTCTATCAGCTCGACTTTTCGAGATATACCATTACGTCCAAAATTAAGGCACTTTCACTACATATATTGGAACAACTTTAAAACGGTTCACCATATTCAGTTAAAAAAAAAAAATCCGAAAATCGGCAACAATATTATCTTTAATCCGTGCTTACATTGTTTTTAAATTTGCCCAGTAGTTTCTGAGATATCGTTGAAGTTTTGAAAAAAAATAACAATTAAAAAAAAATTTTGCTCTTTAAAAATTCATAAAAAATAAAAATGCGACAAAAATCCCAGTTTTGGTCTAAAAACATTTAAATAAACATATTTCGAATGAAATGAGCTTTATTCACAATTTACTGAGAAAACTGAATTGATAAAAATTGCGATTTCCATAAAAAAAAAACATTTTTTAATGTGTATGTTGGAACAAAAGTTGTGCACCGATTGCAATGAAATAAAGCTCATTTCATTCGAAATATGTTTATTTAAATGTTTTTAGACCAAAACTGGGATTTTTGTCGCATTTTTATTTTTTATGAATTTTTAAAGAGCAAAAAAAATTTTTTTTTATTGTTATTTTTTTCAAAACTTGAACGATATCTCAGAAACTACTGGGCAAATTTAAAAACAATGTAAGCACGTCTTAAATATAATATTGTTGCCGATTTTCGGATTTTTTTTTTTTTAACTGAATATGGTGAACCGTTTTCAAGTTATTCCAATATATGTACTGAAAGTGCCTTAGTTTTGGACATAACGATATATCTCAAAAAGTCGAGCTGATAGAGAAAAAAGGAGATTAAATTTGAAATCAGAGAACTCAAATTAGTAAAAATTTGCAAAATGACTGTTCCCCAGTGTAATTAATATATAAAATATATGATGAAATTTTTAATCTTTTCGATGCTTCTGCAGATGTTTTCGACGTTGGTATCGGGGGTTATATTTAAAAAAAATTTGAAAAATTATTTGTATGTAAAAGAACAGTCCATATTGTTTGGTTTTGACGATTTGTTCAGACATCTATCATATTCTTTAATGTTTTTATTTGTGTCGTCTCATCCTAGGTCGTGGAGACGACCTTACGACCGTAATTATCGGTGATTTTAGCAAGATATATAAGTCGCCAAGTTTCATTTCCTCAATAAAATTTGGAGTTTTATTATTTCTTTCGTTTAATTTTATTTGCATTGCATTATTTAAATATTTTTAATAATTTAATAAATAACTGTAATAAAATTCATGCGTTTTTATTGATGGAAGGATTTAATTAACTGTAGAAATAAATTAATAAACTTTTCAGTTGATTTTAGCCAAACATTCAATTATAATTCTAATTAATTTGATTAAAAAAGTTAATTGAAATTTAAACCAAAATCAATTATTCTTACTTAATTAATATTATCATTTTGATTGGAGTAAAATCAATTAAAAATTTAATTAATATGAACAATTTCGTAATTGAAGTCTATTTTTATATTTTTTTTTCTCTGTAGAGTTCCCGAATTCAGCTTCCTGAGTTTAATGGTCTCCACCGATATTACTCTAAGTTTTATGTAGTACTTCACCAAATCCAATCTTATAAAAGTTAGGTTATCAAAATCAACTGCATGTGACAAATGTCGCCTAACACTTAATCAGTGAGACGTAAAATTCTCGAAAGCCCAACAACAAAAACCCGCCTGACTGCATTTAAGAAATTATTACAATGACGCCAGAGTTGTTCCCCAATCCCGAGCTACTTTGCGAATGTTTTGAATTATCTGTATTTCGTATTTGGGGGAAAAATGTTGTGTAGGTTGTTAATTTTTTGCGACAAAATAAAGTGACACTTTAATAAATTTTTCGATTGAGCTTCCAATTTTCCAATTTTTTGTTACAAAAAGGAATGTAAAAGCTTAAAAATTATTCAATTTGAATATTCTGTTCACTAAATTCTATTCAAATTAATATAATATTACAAAAAAAAATAAGGATGATAGACTCGCCAATATTATTGAGAAGTTTTCGAGCACAATACAGAAAAAAATTCTTGATTGCAGATCAGGAAAATGAAGTGAAATCAATACTTATATTTGTATTTAAAATGCAAAATTTTAGAATATGAAACTAAAAGAACCATTCGCTATACAAAATAACAGTTTTGAATGAAAATTAGTAGAAATTGAGGGAGCAGATACCTTAAGATTACGAAGTAAAATCGTAACGTTATCGCAATTTTCGTTAAAAGAAACTCATTTACATAAGCAGAGAGATAAAGAAAGAAATAATTTTAATTATTACCACCCTAAATACCCAGACAAGGTTCAAAGAAATTGTTTTAAAAATTCTAAGAAAATGTTACTTGTACGAGCTGCTATTATAAAAAGTTAAAATTTCGAATTTTTCAATGGTTCTTTCCAAAATTTTTGTTCGATATTTAGGATTTTCTAATAAAAGTTTGATTCACTCATTCAAATAAATTTATTTTAGTATGATTCTGTGACTTTAACGATTATTTTTCCATTACAAGTCGCTTTATTATATTAACACGAAGAAGTGACTTTTGCTTAGAATAAGTACTTCTAGAACTCATATGTTGGAGCTTTCCCTTGACAGTAAAAGTAAAAATAGTTATATCCACTTCTTTTTTTTATCTCTTTAGATGATGAAACTCATTGTGTTTTGGCGATAATCGCTATATCGCTACGATTTTACTTCGTAGTCTTAGGGTTTCTGTCCCTTCAATTTCTTCTAATTTTCATTCTGTTGCCATTTTGTATAACGAAATAGTTCTTTTAGCCTAATATGCTAAAATTTTGCATTTCAAGAAATCTATCTGTATTGTGATCGCAGACTTCACGATAATATGGGCGGATTTATCCTTATTTTTCAAATGTAAGAATAATTTGAATAGAATTTAATGAATAGAATATTAAAATTGAGCACTTTTGAAACATCTATCTTCTGTTTTGTATCAACAAAAAAAAAAAAAAAAAAAATTAATTGGAAGCCAAATTAAAACAGTTTTTAATTTGGCCCTTTAATTTGCCGCACAAAATCCACGACCAACACAATATTTTTCGCTCAAACACAGAATGCAGATAATTCTAAAACCTCTTTTGTGTACTAAATTAAATAATACAAAACGACAAATATCTGGATGGACTTAGAATTCAATTATTATGAAGTAAATTGTAAGAGTAGGAAACCGCACTTTATTTTGTGCGACAAACTGACTACATATACAAAAAAACAACAACATCAATAATCGTTATAACCACCGCCCGCTTATACAAAAAATTACTTATACAAAAAACAACAACACTGAGCCATTGCAATGCTTCTACCCATCAAACACAGAATCATTAAATTTCAAACGTTTGAAAAATTATGTGTATTTCCTTTGATATCAAAGGTTAATTGAAATCTGTATTAAATTTGGAGAAAAAAATCCTCTTTTTGTTGAGAATTCTATTATTCTCAAAACATTGTCAAATCATTCTCCAACGTTTACATTTGAGAAAAAATTTGACTTCAAATCATTATCAAATTTTAAATCAAACCTGGGTATTTCCAACTAAAAAACGTCCAAATATACATAAAAAATGATTGTGTGTATGTATTAATATTTTCATATATTTTTAATATTTTCATATTTAACTTAAAATAATAATAATAAATAATAATAATAATAACAATAATAATAATAATAATAATAATAATAATAATAATAATAAATAATAATAATAATAATAATAATAATAATAATAATAATGATACATACATATATATACATACATACATACATACATACATTCTAATTCAAATGAATTTGTAGAATGAGTTGCAATTCATTTTCAATTCAAATGAATCTGTAAAATGAGTTGCAATTCATTTCCAATTCAAATGAATTTGTTAAAGTGAATTGCAATTCATTTCCAATTCGTTTGAATTGAATTGATTTTGAATTCATTCAAATGAATTAAAACAACGAATTGCAATTCAAATGAGTTGCAACCAATCAAATTCAAGAGCAGATCTAGGGGGAATAAAAAATGGAAATTTGATAAAAATAAAAGTTTAAGTCTCTAAACAAAATTTTCCCAATTTGGACGGAATGACCTTTTACACCTGTGGTGAAGGAGGAATGTAATACACAAATCAATAGAATTAGTTTTTTTCGCTTGTAACACCTATAACATCCTTACAAATAATTTAAATATCTTAGGGTAATTCAATATTTGTAATAATCAGGGCAACCAAAAATATGCTCTAAAAAAGTTTTTTATGAGCATAAAAAACAATCTTAAAATCGGAAATATACCCATCAAATTAAAAAAATATGCACTTAAAATATTATTTTTTGTGGCTAATTTTTAAATTATCTAATATTCATGCTAAAAATAATTTGATTTTTATTATCAATTGTTAAAAATTATTTTCTTTTTGCATTTCAAAGCTAATACATTATTGTATCAGGAAATTACAAAATTCCTATTAATTTATAAGACGAACATTATTAGGGAATCGGATTTGAAAAAAATGAAAATAAAAAAATATTTCAGTAATGGCAGAAAATGTAAAAAATTCTATAGGGTTCAAAATATGAAAAATTTTTCTCTTAGATGTAGTAAAATGGCATATTTTAAATAGTTAAAATATGCTCTAAAATAAGGTTTTTTTATGAATATATGACAAAATATGCTGCTAAGCCCAAAATATACAAAAATATGCTGTTGCGATCAAAATATGCAGTAACAAATCGATGCCAAAATTCATAAAATTATCTGAAACTTAAATACTAACTAACTGCTTCATTTAAAGCCTAGGAAAATATATGATTTTGCATATTTTTGGTTGCCCTTGTAGTAATACTGCTAAATATATTTCTAGTTTCTGTACATACTATAAAAACTTAGGGCCTGATTCAGTATGACAATCAAATTGTTTGAAAATAAAACTTGTATGAAAACTACTCAAAAAACATTTGAAAAAATGAGTAATTTTCATACAAATTTTATTTTCAAACAATTTGATTGTCGTACTGAATCAGGCCATTAGTCTCATTTTTAATGATTATTTTCGTACCTTAATTAGAAGTTGTTCCTTAAAATAATTATATCGAATAATCGATCGCTCTAATATACAAATAACAACTACTGCTTGCTTACACAAAAAGCAACACTGAAAGTCATTGCAATGCTTTTAATACATTAGACTGTGCCAAAATTTACCGACTTTCGAATTTTTACTGTAACTCCCTGAACTTTTCCCATATAAACGCACCCTACGAACTTCAGGTCCGATGCGGCACGGATTAACGATATCCAATTTCACTAATATTTTACACAATATGTTTTTACAACCTAAATAATGATTCTAGGGGGAGTTTCGGTCAATTTTAGAAAATCGGTAAATTTGGTATATATATATATATATATATATATATATATATATATATATATATATATATATATATATATATATATACATATATATATATATATATATATATATATACATATATATATACATATATATATATACATATATATATATATATATATATATATATATATATATATATATATATATACATATATATATATATATATATATACATATCGATACATAAGTTACTAATGAACCGATTTTGTTCATTTCTTCCGCAAAAATATCCCAAAAACGAAGTGACTAGCTTATATAGGGGCTTAGAAAAGTCGAAAACAAATACGTTTTAGAAGCCTTTTCATTTTTTTTTTTTGGCGATATCATTAATAGACCGATTTTGCTGATTTTTATTAGCATCATTCTAAGAAATATTCCCTATAATTTGATGTATAAAACATATATCCAATAACTGAGGCTTTCCAAAAACTGATTTCAACAGACAGACGGACATCGTTATATCGACTTCCCTATCAATAAAGATCTAGAAAATATATACTATTTGGGGTCTTAGATGTATATTGTAGAAATTACAAACGGAATAACAAACTTATATATACCCTTTACACCAGTGGTGAAGGCTATAAAAATGAATAATATTTAAGTATCAATATTTCCGTCAAGTACCACCTGTTAATAACCCATCAAGTACCACCTTTTAATAGACTACTGTCAAATTTTGAGCAAGTGTCGTCATTTACTTTGATTTTAACAGCTGTTCAAAACATACAACCTCGCGTATTTTTCTAAAAATGGAAAAAAGTGAATTTCGAGTGCTCATTAAACATTATTTTTTGCGAAAAAAAAACTGTCAATTAAACCAAGGAAAAGCTCGACAAATAATATGGGTACTCTGCACCATCGATTTCAACCACAACGAAAGTCAGTAAACCATTTTTTGCTGACTTTCGTTATGGTCGCACAAGTACAAATGACGCTGAACGTTCTGGACGGACAATTGAGGTCAGAACACCCGAAAATGTCGAAAAAATCCACGATATGGTGTTGGCCGACCGAAGAGTAAAAGTGCGTGAGATTGTTGATGCCATAGGCATTTCATATCGCAGTGTAGTTTCGATTTTAAATGATCAGATGGGTTTAAGAAAGTTGTCTGCAAGATGGGTGCCGTGTTTGCTCTCAATTGACTCATTTGACGTGTGCAGTCTCAATGGCAAAA
Source organism: Protocalliphora azurea (assembly GCA_932274085.1). Taxonomy (NCBI): domain Eukaryota; kingdom Metazoa; phylum Arthropoda; class Insecta; order Diptera; family Calliphoridae; genus Protocalliphora; species Protocalliphora azurea. The sequence continues at coordinate 33,617,045 of OW026520.1, read as the reverse complement.
CTCCGCCATATTCTCCGGATTTAGCCCCTAGTGACTACTTCCTATTTTCAAATCTATTGAAATGGCTCGGTGGAAAGATTCAGCTCCAACGATGAAAATATTGACCAAACAAATGCCTATTTTAAGGACCTCGAAAAATCCTATTTTTGAAAGGGATACAAAAACTGAAGAAACGTTGGACTAAGTGTATTGAGTATCGTATTTGACGAACAAGATGTAACCACTAAGTAAAATATTTCTTAACACCTTTTTTAATTAGGAAACATTTTCTACTTATCATAAATTACAGCTATCATTTTGATTTTTATACGCAGTTTTTTTACAAAACATTTCTAAGATCAATTTTTTGTAAAGCAAGTGGTGACGCAATTACAACCAAATATTTGCCAAATGTGAACATAGTTTTACGTGAACTAAGCAATGGATTTTTGAGGAGATATATGTACTTAAGTAAATAGACATTTAAGTTTTAGTTTATATAGAAGAATGTTTCTATTTGGGTGTAAAATGTTGTGTTTTAGTGTTGTTTAGTGTCACATTTTGTTGCACTTGATACACATAATAGTACAACATTCTTGTGTCACTAAATTTAAAATCATAATACAAGTCATAGCTTCAAACGCCATTGTATAATCCTGACTTCATTCCTTTGTCAAATCATTTGTCGTCCCAAATCGTCTTCCATAATAAAAAGTTATATATATATATGCCCCAGGGTCAACATTATAAAAACAAAAGGTATTTGACCCATAGTGCTAAACATAATCATCCCTCCTAATTATTGTGGCAGCTAGGGATTCGAAGGAATTCAACAGAACTAACCTTTTTTCACAAACTTAAAATTAATGCTACGTACATTGCTCTTCTATCCTCGTAACAAGAAACCACAAATGGACTTACGTAGATATCCATCATGAAGGCATCTAGAACAAAAATTAACTTAAATCAAAAAACTATTAAAATAATTTACTATTTACCATGGATATATGATTGAAAAAAGAACATCTTTCTATTTTATAATAAACTAAATATATTTAAATATGATTATTTGTTATTAAACGATAAACAATTTTTTAAATTAGAAAAACCTTTAGACTTTTTGGCGAATGCACTTTTCAGAAAATATTAATCACATCACTTGTTATTATGCGATTCGCAAAACATAAAAAAAATGCCAGAAGTCGCGCGAAAAAACTTTCTCGCGCGTATTTCTAATAACAAGCAGCGTTGCCAGAAACTTTTGACAAAAAACATCATTTGAACGAAAAAAAATCATGTTTGTCGTAAAAGCGTAAAATTATTATTTTATCTCATTTTAAATCCTTTACATAGTGTCTACATTAGAGTTTTTTTTATCAAGACAAACTTCAAACTTAACCCGAAATTGTGGAAGGTGGCAACAGTTGCACAAAAACAACAATATGGCGTATTCAATATTGTTTTTTATATATGCAGTTTGACAACTGTAACAATCACAATAATAATCAACTGTTTAAATAAGTTTACCTTGTATATATTCGCACTGATTTTGACGTTTGTTTTGATATAAATTTGCCTAATGTAGACACTAGGTTACATAGTAAGACCTGATATGATACATCAAATCCTTACTACTAAAACAACTGAACGTTGCAAGTTTAAGTTCACATCTGGAGAGTAATGTATTGTGTACATCGATTCTAAAGAAAACTTTTCGAAATTTAATTCTAAGGAAAACTTGTGAAGAGCGTTCTGACTAAAAACTGAAAATTTGAAATGTACTGGAACAGAACTAATGTAAAAAATAAATGATGTATGGCAAACAATAAATTCGTGTGAAATTTTGAAAAACACACGCAAATGCATTTCTTATGACAACCATTTTTTTAATAATTCAAACCAAAACCCCCCAAACGTGCTTATGGGAAAATACATTGATTTGTGTGTCATTGTTTTATTACGTTTATACGTACGATTATTGCAAATAAAAATAATTTGCAAATAAGTAATTTACTGTCTATAAGCAAAGTGTATAAAGAAATATATTTTCCTCTTTGTTGTGCCAGATGGGAAAAATACAACTATTGTCATAGAAAATTTTGTAAACGTAACACCGTCTAGACGTAACATAATATGTAAGATTTTTCTGTCAGAGTGTCAAATTCGCTCTCTGAGAGAATTATTTCACGTGTAGATTCAAATATTAGTATTATAAGATGTATTATGAGACTGTTGTGATGAGATTTCTCTACACAACCATCTTATAAGATGAACTGTCAAAAAAATACACACACACGGAAGTTTGCATGTGTGTGTGCTTTTATATTTTGGAAATTACTAAAAAAAACAATGTTATTTGTAAAATTATTTTCTTTTAATGATTGTTTTACATTTAAAAAAATATTTTTATAAAAATTGTGTTAAAAATGTACGATTTTTTAAAATAAAAAGTACATGTTTATTCTGTGACTGATTGAAAATAATGATATCTTATAGGATTTATTAGAGTACGTGTACCCCTTATTTAAGATTAAACATAATATAAACAAAATGGTTACACTCTTCTGCTTGCATTATCTCACATATTATATCAACGTTAATCTCAGTTGTAGACCTGAGGTAAGGTGGCATTTAGTTTCACTAATCACGATTAGTTTTTGTGAGTTACTAACTTGCAAATAAAATATTAACTCATCGTTTATACAGCCAAATTTTGTTATACGTATAAACAACGTAATATCTATTTCAAACCATTTTAGTTTGTTTCGAACAAAAGAGATGCCACATCTGTATTTTGTATCTCTCAATAATAGATATGCCAATTACTATACAGCGGTTGATTTTCCATAATTTAGTCAAGCTGGCAACAGTACTCAATTTTTTTTGTCATTTTTTTGTTCAAAAAAATTTTATTATTGCTCATTGTTATTTAAAAGAATAATCATCGCCGTTTGTGAAGTGCGTCGTCTTTTTTGTGGATTTTGTGTGCTGTTAAAAAATTGGAAAAAAGAACAATTTGGAATTTACAAAAAACGCAAAAAACAATTTAGTTTATTCAATACTCATTTTAAATAATATTTAAAGCAAGAAAACGATAGCAACAACAATTAAAATATAATTTTTGCCTCCAATAACGAGTGTACTTGCAAATACAAAAAAGTGAAAATATACTGCGATTAAATTTTTGTTACAATGTTTCATAATAAATTAATTACTTTGGCAATATTATCAACGGCTTGCTTGTTAACAGGTAATCACTATAATTATAATAATATTTTCTACTTAAAATAATTTTGTTTAATTCTTTTTTTGCAATTTTTATACTTGTTCAGACGTCATTTTTTATATTTTTTTTCGTTAAATAAAGAACAAAAAGAAAAAAAAAAACGAAACAGTCGATAGAAAAAAAGGGGTTTCATTCTCAGCTGATATGCATTCAATGTTAATAGCAGAGATGGAAAGTTTATATGCTTTTAATTTCTTTGATACTATTTAATATTACACACAGCAAAAAAAAGTAATATAAATTTAATGTACTGATTAATATCTAATTTGTTGTTTGAAAGTTCTAAGTCTTTGAAACCCCGCATTTCCCCAAGAAATTCGTATTAAAGCAATTGTTATTTAAAAATTGGATAAAAAAGAAAAAAAAACTATTATGTTAGAAAACCATTCCTTTGTGCGAAAGCCGGCTATTAAGTTTTTTTTTGCAAAAACATTAAAAAATGAATGAATAAATAAAATAAAAAATAAATAAATAGATAAAGAATAAATTAAATCTTAGCTTAATTTCCTTAAATTTCAATTCTGAATCAAAAAATACTTGTTTTTCATTCCATAATACCATTTCCAAAAACATAATTCTATATATGGCTTCATTTAAAGGCTTTTGTTTGAATATAATTGATTCTTTATTGAATTAATTCATAAAAAATCGTTAAAATTTTATTAATTAAAATCTCCAAATGAAATGGAAATATTTTTGTTTCATTAAATTTTTAATATTTTATTTTTTAATCTTTTACAAAAGGAATTAAAAAATATTTTCTAAAGCTAATTTGTAATAGATTTGTTTTGTAGAAAATTTGAATGATTCAATATATTTTTAAGCTTGGATTGTATAATTGATTGCGAAATCTCTAAGGAATTAGTTCTTTATAGAATTAATTCAATTTATAAAAAGTACAAAGTATTTAAATCTATGAATTCAATTATTCTGAATGCTTTAAAAGAATGTCTATGATAATAAATTTAATTTGATTTTGAAAAGTGAATTAGAGTTAAGTCTTTCGAACTTTTGTTCAAGAGTTTTCAATTGGTACTTGAATTTTTTCAAAGTATAGGAATAATTACGATTTGAAGTAAGTATCTTTTAGATATCATTTTATAACATTAAAAAAAAAGAATTTTATTAGATACACCGAAATCAATGGAAGGATTTCTTAAATTATAAAATTTTACTATTTAAATCTCAAAAGTAGTGATTTTATTTAAATAAATCAAAACTTTAAAGGCTCGAATAAAACTGTTCAATTCTATTTTGAATTAAATTCTATTTGCATAACAACTATATTTATGGGTCATATTTTACTAAATTTTTTACCCCAGATTATGTTTAAGTGCCATGGTATCGTATTTTATTTCAAAACGATATTTATGTGCATTTTATATATATAAAAAATTAAATTTTTCTACCTTGAAGGTGAAAACAAAAACTATTTGAGTACTTTTTTGTGAGAAATATTTCCATCTCTGTTCAATTATTTTATTTGCAGTTATTATTTTGTTTTTTTATTTACGTGTTTTGTTTTTGCTTTAATAACAAAGAAGTGCTGTTGACTGTCTCCCCAACAACAATTGTTTTTGCTAGTCGTGAAAAGAAATTTCCAGTTATTCTATATTTCTATAAAAGTTCTTTGTTGTAATTTTATTTAATATTTTGCTTTTTATATTTTTGTTTTGTTGAATTTTTTTTGTTTTTATTGCATATTTTGTATGTATTTTTCTTTTTGCTTGTATCAATCGACATATTATATTAATTTAATTCATAACAGTAGGCCCACATACATACATATCTTAATGTGACTCACGGCCCTATTAGATATTTGGCTGGTAAGTGATTCCTCTTTAATGATTTTTTTTTTATCAAGTTCAGTGTCTTGCAATATCTCACCATGCGTTTATTTATGCAGCTTTTTAAATTGTGGTTAATTGCTCTTATAGATATTATGAGTATAGAGGTTTTAACCTAGTGTCTACATTAGGCAAATTTTTATCAAAACAATACAAGGTAACCTTAGTGAAACAGCTAATTATTATTTTGGTTGTTACAGTTGTTAAACTGCATATATAAAAAACAATAATGAATACTCCATATTGTTCTTTTTGGGCAACTGTTGCCACCTTCCACAAATTCGCGTTAAGTTTGACGTTTGTCTTGATAAAAAAATCTCTAATGTTGACACTATGTAATAGAATTGATTGGAACGGACTCTTTTTTTCTTTTATATCTGTATTTGACTTTGCTTTTTTTTTTACAGTTCAGGTGATGTTGATATACAGAGCACACTTGTTAATTCTTTGATTGAATCTTTTTATGAATTTGTTAAGAAAGTTAGGAAGAGGGTTAACTCTTCTTGGATGAAATCTAATGAGATAGATAGATAGATAGGTAGATAGAAGGATAGATATATAGATAGATAGAAAAGGTAGACGTGATACATTCGTTGTACCACATCTCCACCCAGAGACTGACATCGGTCCATTGTGAGTCCCTTCATTAACACATGATAGAATAGGAGAAGAAGAAAAGAAAAGAGTAACAAGAGTAAAAAATTCCCCCTTAGCTAGTCTATTCTCATGACGAAGCCTATGATGTCTACAAGCTCCAAGTACCGAAATTGACTGCCCAATCATTTCATCCTACGATGCTGCAATTGTGGACAGTAATACATAATGTACTCAATAGACTCGGTCTCGTCGACGTCCTCACACATTCTGCAAAAGTCAGAATTGCCAGCCTCATATTCCCTATCAAACAGTGTCCCGTTATGACTCCTATCATGTCTAATGACATACTGTTTGCTATTTCTCTTAGGGACTTGGCGTTTTCTGAATTTAGACGTTCTAATTCCCCAGAAAGTTGGCTTATTTATTGTAGATATAGAAAAAAAGCTAAGAGTGTCATAGGTAGAGTTAGGAGAAAATATTAAGCAAAGTTATTTTCTGGTCTGAACACTTCTTCCGCGTAAAGAATTTTGAAAGGTTATGGTGTGAGTGGTGACAATGATTATAATTCTGATTTTAATGTTGATGATGTCAATGGCCACTTTGCTAATTAAACTAATTTTAATGCTTATCAGTAATAAACTAAATCGTTTAATGATGGTGATCAGTCCTTTTCTTTTAATTGTGTAAGTGATTTGTAGATTTGTTATTCTATGTGTTGTGCGTTTCCTAAAGACTATTTATCATCATATTTCGAATATTCTTATGCATCATATTAATTTTATTTTAACATCATCTACATTTCCTTCAGCGTGGAAGACTGCTCGTGTAGTGCTGATTCCAAAATCGAGAGTTGTCCATTGTTTTCATGATTTGCGTTCTATATCTATTCTTCCTTCTTTATCCAAGGTGGTAGAGCATTTGATGAAAGCTCAGATGTTTTCTTTTGTCCAGGCTCTAATTACTTCTTCCTAACATACATTTTGTCCTGGTCATCTTTACTGCTTAGTTTAATCCATTGCGTTCGCCAAAGTTTGAATAGATTTTGCTGCAATGATATCATTGGATTTAGCTAATTCTTTTAATTCTGTTGATTTTGGAGTATTGATACGGAAATTAAAGCACTTTATTTTCTTTATTTTAGTTTTGGGTCCACTTCTTTTCATACTATATATTAATGACCTTCCAAACTTTGTTGATACAAGTGTGTATAGATCATTTTTAATTGCAGATGATGTTATGCTTTTATTTCGTACTGCCTTTGATAATAGTGACGTACTGCAGTCTAATATTGAATATTCTGTTGCTCGTTTTCTGCAGTGGTGTTTTGATAACGGGTTGACAGTCAACAGTTCTAAAACGAAAGCGATTTTATTGGGTAATATTGATTTTCCTTTAAGGATTTTTATTGATGGGTCTTATGTTAATTTTGTTGATAGGTTGGAATATTTGGGTGTATATCTCGACAGACGTCTGTTGTTTGATTACCATTGATGGTGTTTATTTATCTTGTCGTACTATATATATTATTGCTCATGCACTTTTAATGATACATGTGTTGTATGGTCTAGAAGATTTAGCCGAGTAATAGGCTTAATCATATTACTAATGTGATTGCACGTTATGTATACAACATTTCTGGTCGAACGCATGTTTCAGAATATGTTAGACTTTTTTGGGTTGTTCTTTTAGGAATTTTATTTTAATTCATAATTTGATGTTTTTTAAAATTATTAAAACCTTTTCGACTTTGGTCTGTGGTCACCTTTTCGCATTCCTCTAGGAATTCGCCAATTATTCCTAGGATTAGGAACTCCATTTTGAGCGATACTTTATTGTAAGAATTGCACGTTGTTGGAACTTTTTTCCACTTGAATTTCATTTGTTTTTTCAGTCGAATAATGTGTAATATATATTAAAGATTATGCGATATTTGGCTGCTCTGTATCCTACTTTTATTATTCTGATTAATTTGTATTATATATTTTATATTATTATTATATATTTTATATATTATTATATATTATATTTTTTTTATAAATTTTGGCTGGGGAGCCATTTGATTTGGAGTATTGAGGATGAGTTAAATTGACTTTTAGTTTTTTGTTTTAATTGTCCTAAGGAGGCTCCTTTATGTTAATGTGAATTATAAATAAATAAATTATAAATAAAATAGAATAAATTTACCTGCACAGAACAAAAATATTCGTTATTCCCCGATATTTACATATATAAAAATGTTAAAAAAGAAAATAACATTTTTTATATTATATTGAAGTAGAAACTGTCTAAAATATTATGGCTATATAGCAAATTTCCTTTTGAATTTTTTACGCATTTAGAAAAAGTATTTAAAAAATGTCGTTAAAAAAGAAAACCACTAAGTTTATAAGATTAGTGTAATTTCAAAAAAGGTAAATAAAACCACAAAAAACAACTTGACTTCAAACAACTAATAGTTTGGAAATTTAATAGCCAAACATTCATTTGTTTAGGAAAAACTATAAAAAACAAATAAGTATATAATAATGCAACAAACAAATTATTTCAATGTTCAAAGGTCATCTTTTAAGGAGATAAATTGTTTCAAGCATAATTGTAAAGAAATCATTTTAAATAAAACAGAGTGAAACATTATCAGACAAAGAAATATACGCCCTTATTTTATTATAATTTTCCACTGCCAATATCAGGGTTTATTATAAGAAGCAAAAATTATTAACATAATGGTCAGTTGTGTACGTAGGCATTATATGAGTAATAGAACATAATCATATAAATATCTAAAATAGGGGTGTTGTTTTTAAAGGAATTATTTTTACATTTTCTAACAAATTTATGCTAATTATGAATATTTTCAAAAAAAAAAAAAAAAAAAAAAAAAAAAAGGAAATTGCAATTGATAAACTTTAGTTTTTTTTTGCTTAGATTGCATTAAATGCCCTTATAAAATATAAACAAAACTCGTATTTCATTAGTTGTCTATATGAAAGAATTATAATTTGCATATAAAATATTGGCTGATAAGCACAGTACTGTTTCTTTTCATAAAAAAAAAGGCTTATTAATATTTTATTATTTATGTATAATTGTTATAGTTGAGTGGCATATATCAATGTCATATGGAAAATCTGAGATTGAAGTATGCATGTATGCATTCACTTTATATTTACAAATATTGTAGGAAATTTAATCATCCAGTCTTTAAGCAAAAATATATTATATATAAATTTGCCGCAGTTATAAATCTTTATCACAGAGTATTTAGTTGGATTTTTGGAAATAATAAGCAATTTTTTCTTATCGAAACAAATAAAAACTGCTTAATATTATAAACAAAATTCCATAAATTATATACTCGTATTTAAAATAATTTGTCAAAATTGAAAAATTGATATGTATATAATGTATTAAATAAATGCAATTCTGTTAGTCTTATCACAATTTTAAATTTAACTATAGTTTATATAACTTTTATAAAGTTTTCCACAAAAATTTTAAACTTTCGAATCTCTAAAATAAAAACGTAAATATTTATTCCTGAGAAATATGCAATATATGTATTGCATATTTTTAAAATGGATATTGAAATAAAAACTTATGGCAAATATGGAAAGAAATTTTGTTATATACAACTAAAAAACTTGATTAATTAAAATTGTACAAATTAACAATTTCGAAGTAATCACATGTTATAAAAACGCAATATAAAGATTATAAATTACTAATAATAAAATGACAACACTATATGTAATAACTGAAAATTTTTTAATATATTAAAAAAATCAACAATATATTAAAAAAATCAACTTTATTTACTATTTCATTTTCTACGCCCATTTTATTTATATTAAATTAAATATTGTAAATAAAATACTACATTTTTTATCCATTTCTCTCATTACCAATATATATAACATTTTTTGTTATGTATTGGTAATTTGCTATATGGCCATAATATTTTAGACATTTTCTACTTCAATATAATATAAAAAATTTTAATTTCTTTTGTAATATTTTTTATGTATGTAAATTTTCTAGAACTCTTCGTATGTACTTAATTTGCCTATTTAGTTTTTCTTTGTTTAGTTTAAATAGAAACTTCGCTGATAAGCCAAGTTAAGTTGTTTTGTTTTATTTCACCAAGTCCGTGTGTGGAGACAAATAGAAATTTAAAATAAATAATAAATCGTACATGCAATAGATTTGCTGGAGTCGTATGTAGTACATAAGTCTAATTAGTTTCTGGAAAATGTGTTCTACTTAAAGGAAGGTCTTTGTTTTTTATTTATTGTACTTTCTTCTGCTTTAGATTATAAAAGTTACGAGAGCGGGTCAATAAGTCCGTGACTATTCGAACTTCCCTCGTAGTTATATGAAATGCAACACTATAACCATCAAGTACCATCTGTTAATAGACTACTGTCAAATTTTGAGCAAGTGTCCTCATTTATTTTGCGCAAAAAATAGAATTTTTCGAGGTCCTTAAAATAGGCATTTGTTTGGTCAATAATTTCATCGTTAGAGCTGAATCTCTTTCCACCTTTCTCTTTTTCTAGGTTTCGAAATAGGAAGTAGTGACTAGGAGCTAAATCCGGAGAATATGGCGGATGAGGTACCAATTCGTAGCCCAATGTAGAAAAAATAAACCATTTGAGTTGCTTTTTGAACGGTGTTTTGTATTTGTTTTTATACCGTTCCTTTTTATTTTTAGCAAATGCACATTTTTATGTAAAATTAATTATTTTACTTGCCTTATCAAGATAAGTTCAATTTATTGTTCTTTTATTTTGTATATTTAAAATCAGGGACCGTATCTTTTACGACTTTCATCGTAAAAGTCATAGAGTTTTGTCATAGAGACTGCATATGTCAATTGAGTCAATTGAGAGCAAATGCGGCACCCATCTTGCAGACAACTTTCTTAAACCCAGCTGATAATTTAAAATCGAAATCGCACTGCCATATGAAATGCCTATGGCATCAACAATCTAACGCACTTTTACTCTCGGGCCGGCCAACACCATATCGTGGATTTTTTCGACATTTTCGAGTGTATTGACCTCAATTGGCCGTCCAGAATGTTCAGCATCATTTGTACTTATGCGACCACAACGAAAGTTAGTAAACCACTTTTTTATCATTGAAATCGATGGTGCAGAGTCCCCTTAGTATTTATCGAGCTTTTCCTTGGTTTGATTGACGTTTTTTTTTTTTTTCGTAAAATATAATGTTTAATGAGCACTCGGAAATTCACTTTTTTCCATTTTTAGAAAAATACACGAGGTTGTATGTTTTGAACAGCTGTTAAACGCAAAGTAAATGACGACACTTGCTCAAAATTTAACAGTAGTCTATTAACAGGTTGTACTTGATGGGAATAGTGTTGCATTTCATATAACTACGAGGGAAGTTCGAAAAGCAACGGACTTATTGATCCGCCCTCGTATTTTTGATTTAAAATAAAATTATTATTTTATTCTTTTTTGTGTTTGTGTTTTGTCTTCTCTAGCAAAATAAACCCACTAATTTATCTTTAGTGGGCTGTTGTTGTCGTCGTTCACAGCTTCAAGTGTTTTCCATTTACTTATACCAAAGATGGCGATTTGAGTATTATATATTAGTCTATAAGCTTCTTCATTCCAGACAAAACTGCAATATTATAATAAAACATTTATGTGTAAAAAAAATAATAATTTAAAACTCACGATTTTTCGCTCCCTGAGCGTAACAAAAAAATCTGCATTCGATATGGTCTGAAAAGTAAAATTATTATATGGCAAGTTTGAATTTTTTAGAACTTTAACCCAGGAGAAAATAATAAAATAAAATCCGCTTATCCTAGATTCCTGATCGAAATTTGAATAATCTGGCTTTATTAGGATTTGAAGGTAAATTAGTTTTATAAAAAATCAATAAGTCTATTCAGGTCAGGCAAAACAACCATTTCATTTAATAGAAAATTCGCTTTTTGACTGAAATCCAAAAATCCTTTAGGATTTTAAGAAGGTTGAGTTTCATAAGCGTGCCGATTTTGAAAATTCTACCTTATATAGGAGCTTCAGAAAGCTCTGGAAAGAAACAAAGGTACACAAAATTGCTTAAGAAATTATCTATATAATTTATAGGCGAACACATTTTTTGTTATCCCTTTTAAAATTACACTATACATCCGATGTGAATAAAAAATATACCGTTAGAATGGTATTTTCTCAAAGATGTGCTCAATATCCTTTCAGTATTTTAGAAGTTATAAGTGGTAAAAATTGCTACAAATAAATTTACAAAACTCACGTATATATGTACAAGACTCAAACAAAAGAGCATTTAAAATTATTAAATCTATTTTATTTCTCATGTCTCTCAGACAACTCTCTCAATTCAAAGCAATGACATTGTTGTTATTTCTTTTCGAAAACAAACTAAGCAAGCAGTAATTATATAACAATATTGAGTTAGAGTTTTATTTCCCAATTTTATCTCGCAATTAAAATTGGGGAAAAGACTAAGAGAGTAGTGATAAACAAAATAGAAAATATATAGTTTAATTCTTCAAGTTTTTATGTTTATTTTTTTCTGAGTCATATATATTATGAGAAACAAAGTAGAAAAAATAAACCATTTGAGTTGCTTTTTGAACGGTGTTTTGTATTTGTTTTTATACCGTTCCTTTTAATTTTTAGCAAATGCACATTTTTATGTAAAATTAATTATTTTACTTGCCTTATCAAGATAAGCTCAATTTATTGTTCTTTTATTTTGTATATTTAAAATCAGGTACCGTAACTTTTACGACTTTCATCGTAAAAGTCAGAGGGATTATATTTTTACTTTTTTTTTTTGGCAAAATAACAGTTATTAGGTGATTTTTATTTTTTCGAGCATAAATAAAAGTTATTTTCTGATTGCGTTGATAGTTTTGAAAAGCACAAAAAATCGCTAAAACGAAAAAAGCTGTCAAACGCTAAAATAATGGTCGCAAAAATGAAGAAAATAGTAATAATTTTATTTATTATTACTACTACTATCACACGACAAATTAGGAAAATATAAGAAATCACCAAAACGAAGAAAGTCCTCAAAATAAAAAAACGCCAAAATAAAAAAATCGTCAAAATGAAATAAAAAAGGCGAAAATAAAAAAAATCCCTAAACGAAAAAAATCGTTAAACTGGAATCAGTATGAAAAGACCCCAAAATGGAAGAGAGTTACTACAGTTACTCAGAGATTTATTCGCCCACCTCTCTTTCAAGAATTTTAGGAGAGAGAAAAAAGAGTTGAATTGTCTGAGTTCGCAAGGGTTCTAACAGTTATTTTTATTTTATTTTTCACAAATTTTCGCAGTTTTTTTTTGTTCAGAAAAATTAGATCTGTAATAAAATTTCAAAATTGGCAAAAAATATTTATTTACTTTACATATTACAATTTGAGTATTTGATTAGTTACAATTGCTAAACGTTTCTACTGACGAGTTTTATTAGATAAGTAGGCTGTATTTTCTGAAAATATTGTACACCAAAAATTAAGTTTATTTACACTAAACTTTCTTATTTCAACACGATAGGGGTAGCGGAACACCCCAGATATAATATAGTATATATTGATATATCTATATTACATTTACATTTTTTATTAAGAAAAATGTTTTTTAAACAATTAAATAGATTTGTTGATAAAAAGAATCATATTAACATCAATTTGAAACAATTACATATTTACCGTTTCGAAGTTAACAGCCTGATTTTATATATCGTTCGAAAACTTGTTTCGATAATTTGAAAAGAACTTTTGAATTTTGAATTTTATTGTCGTAACAAATTTTCGTTGTGGAACAGATTTTATAAAAAAATCATTTCAGAAATTTATATGAAAAACTAAAAACGAATAAAATTTTGCCAAGCTTACCAGCCCTGTCGTTTATATATACCGACATAATAAATCTGTGCATTATTCTCATACATGTATATATGGCTAAATAAATAAGGTTTAACAAAAGATGTACAAATTTAAATACCCTTAATCAGCGTTTATTTTATTACATTTTTGTTTATTATTTTCTTTTCATTTCGATTTGGAAATTTCGAGTACTTTTGTCATCATATCTAAAATATAAGTAGAAGGAATGTGTTATATGAGATGAAAGTTCAACATTTGATGGTTACATGTAAATTCATAGTTTATGTTATTATTAGATAAGATTAGATAAATAGATTATCTTGTTGGAATAGTAAATTATATTTATTTTTGTATTGCTTATATTAAGGTTTTGTTTTATTATTAAATGGATAATGGTTTAGTTTATGTATTTTAATATTTATTTAAATATTAAAATACATATAACATTTATCTAACTGTACATTAAATTAAAAATTCAAATTTTATTTAAATTTTCTTGTTTATAATATATTTTTGTAATAATTTCTTATTGTTTTTTCTTAAATAATTGTAAATTTATTCTCGTTTGCCCTAAATATTTTGACCTGATTATATTTTTATTTCACTCATGTTTTTGGAAAATAATTAATCATTTTAAATTAAATTAATTTGCCATAATTATGTGCAATTAAAATTATTCAATTAATTAATGTGATAACTTTCACATTTTAAATGTAAATTTTACTGGTTGAATTCGTTTTTTGGTCAAGTTTTGTTTATACTTGAAACGAATTGTTCTTATCTATAAATATATTTAAAGTTAGTTTATTCCTTTATTTAAAATAAAAAAAACAAAATATTCATTTCAGTTTTGTATTTCTAGAAAAAAAGGATTATTTTTACTTTAAATTTTTTTCAGTTTTTTCACTAATAAATATGTGTAAAATTAAACCCGTTTACGTTTACATTACATTTATTAACCGCATTTGTGTATATAAGTTTTTTTCTTGTCCAGTTGTTTTAAATTATAAAAAATTGCTATTTATGCATCATCGCAAATAATCGTAATTAAATGATTCATTTGGAAAAAAATCAGGCAAACGCAACGTGGGGAAGCGTTTAAGGAAATTGTTTTTATAATTTTTTAATATAAAAATAAAAAAGAGATAAACAAATTTATAAATTGTATTTTATTATTTATTTAATAAAATTATTTACTGCACAATAAAAAAAGTGTATGTTTTTATAGTTTAAAGAAATTCTTGAATTATTTAATCTCATTTAAACAAATATTTCCATAACTAAACTTAAACAATAATAAAAAACAAATTTAATACATTTTCAAAATTCAATGAAATAAAAATAGAATTAATTCTTTTTATTTATTAATTTTCACTATATTAGATAGTAAAACTAAAAAGAAAAAGTTTTTTAGATTTCAAAGAAACGCAAGTAGCAAAGATATCATGAATGCTAATGAAGTATGTTACGAACCAGTAAATACTCATTAAAAAATTAGTTTGCAAAATTTGCTTTGCTAGCGCCAAATCGAGACAACAAGGGCAATTACCGATTGCAATTTGTTTACCTTTTAAAGAGACAGTTTATATTTATAAATTGCTAAAACTTCTTTATGCTGTTTATTAACAACAAAAATTTTAATTATTTCTCTTTTTAGCCGCTCAATTGAGTGTTAATTTAAGTGGGGCGGAATTGCCGTCAACAGTTGTACCAATATTGCCCATTAAAGAGGAAACTACTATCGTACCTCAAGATAAAACCACACCCAGCACTACTACAACCTCTACAACAACAACTACTACTCCTACCACAACAACTACTACCACTACTGAAAAACCAAATACAACAACTTCGGCACCAACTACTACCACAACCGGAGCTCCTATAACCACAACGCCAGCCCCTAAACCTTTTCCTGAACCCGAAATTGGAACATGGAACTCCAGTTGTATAATGGTACGAATGGCAGCCCAATTAAATTTCACTTACGAAACCAATGGTATGGCTCTAACAAAAAATATAACTACTAAATTATTAAACTATTATTTTATTTATTTTTTTATTTAGATAACAAGACAGCTTATGGTTTGTATAACATCCCCAAGGATTCCACAGTCAATGATATGAGTTGTGAATCGAATTCTATACAATTTTTGCAAGTCAATTGGGGACCAGCTAATGCTCAACATACTATGGTTATACAATTTGGTCGTAGTAATAGTACCACCAATATGACCATGATGATGTTTACTTTACCTTTGTTGAGTGATAATTTTCCAAATGCTAAAGGTGTGATTAAAACATAATAACCCTCCCTTTTTAGTTTTACATTTGCTTAATTTTTTTTTTTTCGTTTGTCTTTGTAGAAAATCAAACTATTCAATTGATACACCGTGGCTTTGATTTCAGCGCACCTTTGAAAATGTCTTACCACTGCACTCGTCCTCAGGTCTTTAATTTAACTGAAACCATCAACAATAAAGAAGTAATTGGCACCGTCAAGGTACATGATGTCCAAGCTGAAGCCTTCCGTTCAGCCAATGCTACCGGTTTTGCAACCGCACGCGACTGTGACAGTTCGGAAACACCAGATGTGGTGCCCATTGCTGTGGGCATTGCTTTAGTAGCTTTAATTATTATAGTATTGATTGCTTATTTAGCTGCTCGTCATCGTTCCACTTCTCGTGGTTACATGAGTTTCTAAGTTTGTGGTATGGAAAGCAAAAACCTCGATCTAAAACATTTATAAAAACTTTGTTTAGTTATGATTTCGTTTAAATTAATTATACATAATTACTACATCGACAGCGTAAATTTAAAAATGGTAAATGTTTTAGTATAAAAAGAGGTTTTTATAGAGATTTTTAATCTAACATTTTTCTTTTTCTTAAAAACAAAACAAATATTACCATAAAGACTAAATAATTGGCTTTTACTAAAAGCATACGGGAAAAATAAATTTAAAAAATAATAAATTTTAAAATATCATTTTAAAATGTGTAGATTTTAATGAAATTGTATAAGCAGCCCATGAAAAAGATTTTTATGAAATTAAAGGGCTGTCGCTTGTATTTAATTTAATTAAAAAAACTAATTGGGTAACTAGGGTATTTTATTTTAAAACAAAAACGAAAAAATCTAAATAAATATTGAAATTTAAATAAGTTATCTTTTATTAAACCGTCTGGTAAACACTATCTATGTAAAATACGTTTTGGTTTCTTTTTATTTTATGAATATTTTTTATTTTATCCATTTATGTTTTACATATCTATGAAATATTCTTTATTTTTTTTTAGTTTTTCCTCTATATTTAGTAGTATTTTTTTAATTTGCTATCCATTTGTATCTGTTTTCTCTTAGTATTAATTATTATTTTTCATATTTTATTTTATGCAAAATACATAAAATTTGTAATTAAGTCTTAAAAATGATTTTTTTAATTTGTTTATATTATATTCTCTACTGTGGTGATTTTCTTATAAAATTTACTTCCTGGCTTTTAGACACATTAATTAAAAAATGTGTTTTAGAGATTCATAGTTTAAAGAGAGAAAAAATATACTTCTGTTTTATTTGTTTAAATTTGTAATAAAATTTTTTAGAACATAACATAATAATAAAGAGAGTAAAAAAATCATAAATATACGCCTATGTGAGGAAATTCTCGTGATTGTCATTTAAAATGCGCTTTGAAAATCGCATAATTTATTTTATTGGCATCTGCTGCAGTTTACGCGTTTTACTTGTTTGGTTACTTTCAATTTGATCAGCTGTTTCTATTAAATCGCTAATGCATGAGAAAAGAGAATAGTGGATCAAATTTTAAATTTCACATTTTTACTTAAAATTGTTTGAAAATATTGCTATTTTTTTTTAAATAAAAGAAAACATGTTAAATTTTATTTGTATGCCATTTTATTTGTTTTTTGAAACCTTGTTTAAGCAAAATAGATAACTTCACTTTGGTATTTGAAATCGCCTAACTTCTTGCGATTGTGAACCACATCACATCTATTATGCGATTTCAAATCGTAATCACCAATTTTATGCGATTCTCATTACATAGCCGATATATTTAATTAATAGATAATAAATACATATAAATAGGAGAAGAATTGGAAATATTATTTTCATTTTGGGAGGGAGTTTTAATAATTTTGTTTGCTTTAAAATATTAAAATCATTTTATTACGCATAGATGTAAATTCATGAAATCGTTATATTCGCTTCATATGGAAACGTATATTGGCAATATGTTAACCAACCAGTGGACGGATAAATATGTCTTTTTTTATATATTCGTCATATTTTTTAAACGCTGTTATGGATGTGGTTACAGTAATGTCGTAAGCCGACATCCAGCTCGAAAGACCATAAACAAGTTGGCCATCGCAAATTGCTTTATTGTATCCGTTTGACAGTACCAAACAAGTTTGCAATCGTAAATTGCCTTATTGTCTCTGTTTGCCAGTACCAAAACAGAGTTTGTGAACTTTAATTAGACACCAGCAGAATGGAATACGTATTTTTTGTGCCGCTACACACTTAGCAGCATTTGTAGTGTCCTATCCATTTTGGTTTTGTTGAAACCTAAACAATAATACATTACATTAATAATAAATTTAAAAAAATTAATTTCAATACGTTTTTTTGTGTACCTAATTAAATACGATTCTAAAAACTTTTTTTTTACTGGATTATAATATACTGATCCAAATTACATCTACACCAAAAATTTCACATTCATATCTTCAAAAATGACATTAATATTAACAAAAGTCAAAAGGCCGAAACATCAACTACATAAACGAAACAGTAGTAAAATTTTTCCCATTTATTAAAAATTTGGTTTGAAAAGTTGTTTGATCTATTTTTCCTTTTAAGTGAACGAAATTTTACTTAATTACTTAATTTTAAAGAAAAAAATAAAAATTGTGGTTACGGCCTTTTGCATTTTTAAAATGTTTTTTCTCTGCTGTAAAAAAATTAAAAGTACGGTTACCCCCTTTTGCACTTTATGTGACGATATATATGTGATTATTAAAAATTTTTTCTAAAAAAAACAGCAGTTTTTCGTACACAGTGCCTTTGATTATTTTTCACGGCTTGACGAATTGAATAATTAAAAAAAATTCAACACATTATTTTGGAATGTATTAGGAATCTTAAAAAAATTACTAAGCCTATATTACGGAAATTATTTGAAAAATAAAAAATCAAAAGATATGTGGGTAAAGGTCAGACTAGGGAAATATTTGACAGAAACTTACAAATATATTTTTGCCGTAATGTGACCATAAAATATTTTTGTGTGGCAAACAACAAATCAGCTGATTTTGGGCAAATAAAATTATTTAATAGCAAACAAAAAAGTTTTTTATATGAACGCAGTGTGACAACTTAATGAAAATATTTTCCCTTTTTTTGGCAAATAAATATTTGATCTTAATAATAAGAACTTTAAAAAATAAATTCCGCTAATACAATATTTCTGATCATTTTAATAATTTCATAAACTTGTAAATACTATAATAAAGCAGGATATGTAATTATATTTTATATTCTTAATTGACACTTTGGGAAAATTATACGAAAAAACATTGGAATTGTCTGTGTGTCTTATACATACTGCTAAAAGTCACTGATAATCATGTGTTTGTTGCGCGAGTTATTTGCGGTTAAAGATGCC
The DNA here is from genome assembly GCA_932274085.1 of Protocalliphora azurea. Lineage (NCBI taxonomy): Eukaryota > Metazoa > Arthropoda > Insecta > Diptera > Calliphoridae > Protocalliphora > Protocalliphora azurea. The sequence continues at coordinate 33,597,750 of OW026520.1, read as the reverse complement.
AAAATCAGTTTTTTACAACACATGTGTTTTGATGCTATTTCAACATTTATAGAATATAAAATTTCTAACAATTTTGTTGAAGTACACTTTTATGCACCATCATTAGTTTTGTAGTAATAGTGCATTTTATGTTAGATTCAATGTTTTTTTTTAGTATCCGCTATATTACAGGACGATATAATCAAATCAAATTGTAAGGATAATTATACCAACCATCTTCTAAAGATCTTTAATTATCTTCTGTTGCATATATTGTAGATAAATATTTTCCCTCGTCCATATTAGGGAGTCCGCAAACTTGGACTACAGAGTAAAATTTCAATCGCAAACTAGACACACAGCGGAACAAAGAATTCGGCCACATAACTGAGCAAGTCAGAGGATTGTCTCTACAAGTTTTTGTTAAAATCGGAGAATATTTTCAACACAGAAAAATTATGATTTTAGTCGACTATTTATATACGTGCTAGGCCTAAATGTGGTCCAATTTTAATAAAAAATGTTGTTCAATTTTAATTAAAATTGGACCACATCTGACTTGCTCAAGTATGTACCCGAAGTCTTTTCAGTTACTTTTGAAATATTACCCTGTAGCCTTATTAAACATTTTACATTTTCGGACACCCTAATATGGACCAGGAATTTGTATAATAAAAGCTAAGATGGCTATAATAAAAGCTAAAGATGGCTGGTATAATTATCTTTACAATATTACTATATGGTATTGCACCACACACGTCCTAATTTCGTCTTTAAACCCACTTCTGAACCCATTGTCTTTTTTTTCTTATTTTTTTCTTCCTATTCTTAAAAAGCTAACGAAGCTGCTCCATATCATTAAACCACAAAAGGTTTATCCTCATTGTTTATTAATATATTATTATTATTATTATTATTATTATTATTATTATTATTATATTTTTCCTATATTTTTAGTAAAAATAAATTGATTGTTGTCGACAGTTTGAAGAAATAATTTTTGGAAACAAATAATTTTTCAAATGTGACCGATTAAAAAACATGTTTTCCTATTTGCCTATTTGACTATATTTAATGTCTATTAGTACAAATAAAAATGGGAATATAAATGTGCGTAATGTGACCAAAAAATAAACTAAGTATTACTTTGGAAAAATCTTATGTACATTCGGGAAAACAAATTCGAAGCAAACATTTGCCTAATCTGACCGTATCTTAATAAGTATATTTTCTTGATTTGTAGGTTACGATTTTTTTAAATTTTTTCATACTCGTGGTGGTCATATTTGACACCCTGTAGCTTATCTCGTATTATTACAGAGTGACTATAATATGATTTTTCTGAAAGCTTAGGTCCTCCTCTACAACTTTTCCATACATTTCAATTCGCTACGTCCGGTAGTTTAAGAGATACAGATTTATTAACAAAATTTTTGCGATTGGCTCCACTAAGCAACATAGAAACTCACCAATTCAACTTGTTGTACACCTTTAATAAAAGGTTTTTGAACATGCTGTAAATAACCTGTGCCACAAACCCTTAAAATTAAACTCAACTTATCTATTTCATGTTTATTTAAGGCAACGGTTCTCAAATGGGGGTCCGCGACCCACAAAAGGACCATATAAACATTTTAGGGGGGGGGGGGGGGTGTCGCGAAGACCATGTTCTAAAACACAAAAATTAAAGAATTTTTATTTAAGAGCCAATAATTCAAATTTACTTGTAAAATGTCTTGAAATTTAATACAGATTTCATCTAATTGATTAATTCATAAAAGTAAACAAAATTATAATTATAACCATGGGAGTGATTAAATTACTTATGTCCAATTAAACCAACATATTCTTTGTTCGAAATAAAAAACAAGGCAGCTAGACTGACAATACTTTAATCCCAATTTTTGTATTCTATATATTTCTTTAATATGAAAGTATGATCTCAAAACGATGATGATATTTAAATAAATATTTTCTCAAATTTCAAATAAAAACTTCCGCAATAAAAAGAAGAATTCACAAATTGTTACCAAACTGATGCAAACTGAATTCTTAAATATATGTAATTCAAATGTGGCTGCAAAAGAAACAAATATAATTTAAAGTTCTATTCTAAAACTACTTAGTTAGATTTACAGATTTTAGTCAGAATTAATCAAATATTATGAGAAAAAAAATGTAGCAAATTATTATACAAAAAACAAAAATAACAAATTATTCCTTTTGTTTCAAAAATTACACAGAATGTCTTACATTTTTAAAATTATATATTAAAATGGTATCAACAACTTTTAAAATTTATAAATTTAATATTTTCCTAAATTAGAAAATTCTGACTTAAGTTTAAGAATAATGTGAAATTCAAGAGGCAAATATTTGCACTTGAAAAATTATTTATTTTTAGGTTTAAGAATGATTTAAACATTTTTGTTTTCAAATTGAGAAAACATTATTTTTTTAATATTTACCCTTACAAAAACATTTATGAACGGAATGATTTTAATCTCAATTAGAAATAAACTTAAAATTGAAGCCTTTGGTTTATGTTTGAACAAAACTATTTTGATATCAAACATTAAAATCATATTGCAAACTTTTGATTTGGTGTTTACTTATGTTGGTGGGTTGTTTTTGAGTTGTATGTCTCAAGGGGGTCGTGAAGCTGTTGCATGTGAGAATCACACTGGGGGTATAACTTTTTACAAAACACGTTAAACATTTTTTAAGTCACAAGAATATAGTAAAATCTAAATAAAAAATATATTAAAAGTTTTCCAATTTTAGTGAAAATTTTTGTTTTCATGACTCTGAACCCATTTAAGTTCTCAAAATAAAGATTTTTAAGGAATATATATTAAATTTTAACAAGTTTAGAACTTAAAAACTAACAATTTATTTAGTTCATTTAATAATAAAGATTTTAGTGGTAAAAATCAGCTATTTTATTTAAAATGTAGGCGGTTTTTTAAACAACATCTGGCCTCACAGTTTTGGCAACACTTATTTACTAATGTTTACTGAAGACACACACACATATTTAGCAGAAAACAACAATTTCACCTCTTAATTCACCATTCGCATTTACCTCTCTTATGGTAGATAGAATTAAAACCGTAGCGACATCTTTAAAGAAAACATAAAGACATTTCACTTGTTGATAAAATAAGAAAAATGAATAAATAAATAAATTATTATTAAATAAAATAAATAAATAAATAATAATTAAAAATATAACTGAGAGTTCCTTAAAATCTAAATAATCTAAAATTTAACAGAAAATTCAAAATTTTCCCAAAAGTTCGATATGTCAAAAACGAAATGAAAAAAAAAATCGAAATTTTGCAAAATTCGAAATTTCACTAAAAATACATAATTTCACCAAAAATCGGAAATTTCGCTAAAAATTCGAAATTTCACAAAAAAAAAAATAAATCCAAAATCTCATAAAAAAAGAAATTTCACCAAAAATTTTGGATTTTTGGTGAAATTTTACCAAAAATCCGAAATTTCAACAAAAATTTGAAATTTTACCAAAAATTTCAAATTTCACAAAAAAAAAAAAGACTGAAACCGCCAAAAATTTGTAATTTCACATAAAAATTACTTGCTAAACATTTCTAAAATATAAAATTGTAAAATAAAAAAAAAAAAAACAAAGAATTGTATGCAGCTAAAGGCATTGTTTTATAATATTTTACAATATAAATAAAACTATTTAAAATCTATTAATAGATTTTACGACTTTAACATTTCACGACATAATTTATAAGCCATTTTAGTTAATTGATTTAGAAAAATATGTAAAAATACTAAAATATGTATTATTATAATGTGTAAATAAGTTTTAATTATTATTAAAATTTGCTTTTGGCAGCACAAAATTTAAGTTTAATTTTTGTAATTTTTTTTTTAAATTTTTATCTTTTTTTAGTTTAAAATTTTTAGTAAAAAAAAGTAACTTCTCATAAATTTTAAATTTTCATTTTTCAAATTTTCATTTCTCATAAATTTTAAATTTTCATTTTTCAAATTTTAATTTCTCATAAATTTTAAAATTTTCTTTTTTCAAATTTTAATTTCTCATAAATTTTAAACTTTTATGTTTCAAATTTTCATTTCTCATAAATTTTAAATTTTCATGTTTCAAATTTTCATTTCTCATAAATTTTAAATTTTTATTTCTTTGGCAGTAAAATTTTCTGTGCTAAAAAAAATTGTATTATTATTTATTAAACTAAAACCAATTTGAAATATTTTATATTTATGTAAAATATTTTCAGTTCAACTTAAGCGACAGTTTTGTTTAATAAATTTTCATATTTGAAATTTCCTTTCTTTTAAAAACTAAGACCGTACAGAAAAAAAAAAAAACAAAAATGGACTTCAACTACGAAATTGTTTATATTAAATAAATTTTTAATTGATTTAGCACCAAACACTAAAATGATCATATTAATTAACTGAGAATAATTGATTTTGATTAGAATTTCAATTAATTATTTTAATCAAATTAATTAGAATTGTGATTGAATGTTTTCCTAAAATCAACTAAACATTTTATTAATTCAATTCTACAGTTAATTAAAACCTGCCATCAATGAAAACGCATTAATTCTATTAAAGTCATTTATTAAATCATTAAAAATATTTAAATGATACAAGTGAAATTAAACAAAATAAGATTATTGAAACGTTTGAACTTATGCTAGTAAAAATTTTCATATAATTCTATAGCCTCCACGACCTAGGATTAGTTACCAACAGATGTCTGAAATAATCAATATGAACTGACATTTTACATACATATAATCTTTCATAGAACAGCTTTGACACAAACTTAGATCTTGAAACTTGGTACCATCGAAACAATTAAAAATCTGTTCATATATGTAAAATTCGTACTTACCAAATTATTATATATATAAAACCTCGTCTTCGAAAACTGAGCAAATCCTTAAAAACATTTTGATATTTCGTATTATTATAGAATGAGCCCAAATAGTTGAAATGGTTGAACATTTATTTTAAGTTATTTTGATTTTTTATTTTTTTATTAATAAACTTAATTTTTCTGTGTGTGTTTTTTTAAAGCTGTCGATTTTTGTCAAAAACCTTTAAACCAATTGGAAAGTTAATTACATCAATTAATAATATAATTAAATTTCAATATAAAATTAATTAATAATTTTATTAAAAAATCATTTGTTTTTAGTAATCAAAAAAATAAATAGTTAATACGTAATTTTCAATCCAGTAAATAAATAAATATAAACAAGTTTGTAATCGTAAATTGCCTTGTTGTCTTTGTTTGGCGATACGAAAGCAGAGTTTGTGGGCTATAATTAGAAACCAGCAGAATGGAATACGTATTTTCCAGTATCCGGCTCGAAGGACCATAAACAAGTTTGCAATCGTAAATTGCCTTGTTGTCTCTGTTTGACGATACCAAAGCAGAGTTTGTGGACTATAATTAGATATCAGCAGAATGGAATAGGTATTTTCCAGTATCCGGCTCGAAGGACCATAAACAAGTTTGCAATCATAAATTGTCTTGTTGTCTCTGTTTAGCGATACCAAAGCAGAGTTTGTGGATTATAATTAGATATCAGCAGAATGGAATAGGTATTTTCCAGTATCCGGCTCGAAGGACCATAAACAAGTTAGCAATCGTAAATTGTCTTGTTGTCTCTGTTTAGCGATACCAAAGCAGAGTTTGTGGATTATAATTAGATATCAGCAGAATGGAATAGGTATTTTCCAGTATCCGGCTCGAAGGACCATAAACAAGTTTGCAATCATAAATTGTCTTGTTGTCTCTGTTTAGCGATACCAAAGCAGAGTTTGTGGATTATAATTAGATATCAGCAGAATGGAATACGTATTTTCTGTGCCACTATACACTTCATCAGCATTCGTGGTGTCTTATCCAAAGTAAATAAATAAAATTAAAATAAAATAACATAAATAAGTTATTACAGGTAAATTTTGTCAAATTTGAGAAAAACTAAGTGTATTTTGAAATTATTTAATTTAGACTTTTTTGAACAATTTACAATAAATATAAGTTAAACTTGAGGAATTGGGGAAAAAATTTAATTTTAAAATTTTGATTAAAGACCTTTTTTTTTGATACTTTCCACTCTCCAAAACGTACTCGAAAAGAGTTTTGTGATCATAACTTTAAATTTTGAGGATGAATTAGAAATGTTTAACATTGGTTTATAATGCGTTCAATATTTATAATATCCATAAGATATGAATACGATATAAGAAACCTGCTGGAGTTAAATGTATATCGGTTAAAATACTAGATTTTATAGTTCTACTAGCTAAACCGGCAAACGCTGTTTTGCCATATAACTTATTTCTAGTGAATATTTAGGCTTTTAATTAAAAAATAACGAATATATTGTAAATGTGCTTTTTGCTTTATTTTACGCCCTAAATGTTAAAATTAATAGCCTTTAGTTCTTTCAAGACTTGAAACTATCATTGAATAATTAATAAAGAAGAAATGGGTAGGGGGAGCTTTGAAACGTTTTGCCCTAAATGTTGGAATTTCCAAAAACTATAATGGGTGATTCAAGTAGAGATACTTTTTTCAATAGCCTTTTTTTGACAGATCACGTCTGAGTCGTGTCATGCTGTCATGTTATTTTTGTTTAGTATTGTTTGGCATTTCATAATGGAAAGACTTACGCCTGAACAACGTTTACAAATCGTTCAACTTTATTACGAAAATTCACGTTCTGTGAGGAATGTGTTTCATGCACTTCGCTCAACTTATGGTCAACATAATCGGCCTACTGAGCGTACTATTCGCAACACCATCACCCATTTTGAGACCCAGCATTCATTATTGGATAATATTCGACCGAATAGATCACGTCCAGCACGCTGTGAAGAAAATATAGCGGCCGTAGCTGAGAGTGTACACGAAGACCGTGGAGAGTCGAGTCGGCGCCGTTCGCAGCAACTCGGACTGACGTATGGAAAAAATAACGGTTTAGTGTGGTTTGTGGGCCGATAAAATCATCGGTACATATTTCTTTAAAAATGATGACAGTGCAAACGTAACCGTCAATGGCTACCGTTATCGTGCCATGATAACCGACTATTTGATGCCTGAAATTGAAGCTCGTGACCTCGGTGACATTTGGTTTCAGCAAGACGGCGCCACTTCCCATACATCGCATCAATCAATGGATTTATTGAGAGAACACTTCGGTGAGCACATAATTTCACGTTTTGAGCGGGTCGATTGGCCACCAAGATCGTTTGATATCACACCGTTAGACTTTTTCCTGTGGGAATATGTAAAGTCTAAAGTTTATGCGAACAAACCCGCTTCGATTCAGGCCTTGGAGGGAAACATCACGCGTGTCATTCGCCAGTTACCAGTCGAAATGCTCGAACGGGTCATCGAAAATTGGACTCAACGGATGGACCATCTGCGACGTAGCAACGGTCAACATTTGATAGACATAATCTTCAAAAAATAATTGTCAAAGAATGTTCTTTCAAATGATAATAAACATTCCCCATTAAATTTGAATTTTCTAAGTTTTTTTTCTTTAAAAAAGTAGGGAACCTCGAAATGGATCACGGTTTATATCTTTAAATCCCTTTTACATGTTATAGTGTCTGCATGCCAAATTTTAAGAAAACCGGTTGATTAGGTAAGAAGATATAGGGAGAGGGAGCTTTTACCCCTCTTGCCCTATTTCCCGTCCTAACTAATAAAAATTATAGGCTATAATTCCTTCCAGATGTTACACTATTTACCTGCCAAATTTCAAGAACATCGGATGATTATTTAAGAAGATATTGGGAGGGGGAGCTTTTGCCCTATTTCACGCCCTAAATAATAAAAATTATAGGTTATAGTTTTCCAAGAAAATCGGTTTATTAGTTAAGAAGATATAGGGAAGGGGAGCTTTCACCACTTGTGGCCAATTTTTCTTTACGACATATTCTCATACCTAACAAATACACATACAAAATTTCATAAAAATCGGTCAAGCCGTTTCGGAGGAGTTTAATTACAAACACCGTGACACGAGAATTTTATATATATAATTGTTAATAAAAGTTATTATAATTTGTAAGAGAGTTTAGAATTTAATATCTTTTGGAAAATTTTATCAATATAAAGAAAATTAGTTAAAAAATGTTTCAATGTTAAATAATATGCTTTAAAGCTTTTGCCTTCCCTTCCTCATTTTTTTTTCCTTTTTGATTTGAATTCGAAACGAAGATTTTAACTTGAAGTGATCTTCAGCTAGCTGGCATGAGCTTTTAATTTTATGACTCAATTTATCTCTATGCAAGTACGAGTATATATTTATTTCTATTTCCATTTCTGTGTTAATATATTTTTTTTTTTTTTCGTAAACCATTATGACTCTTGCTGTGTTAGACAGTTTGGAACTTTTGATTTTATTTTATTTTTCTTATTATTTTTATTTTTTTAGTTTGTATCCAATGAGTATTTACTGCAACTAGGCGAGGTCACTTTTGGCGGCGTATTGTTTTTGATCCAATTGAAGTGACTGTGCAAACGATGACGAGGCATTAATGTTGTAAAGGAACCTCCAAGTCAAGCCAAATCATTATTATTTTTTTCATCATTTTAGTTAGGTTTTTTTTTTTTTTTTTTTTATAACTCCGTCTATGTAAATCAAAAATAAAAACAAAAAATAAAGGAACAGCAATCAAAATGTTAGTTCGTTCAACTGCTAACATCGATGAATTTTTACTAATATCGATTGATGTTTAAGACAAAATTCGTTGCGGTAATCGTGCTTCAAAGTCATAAGACAGAAAAAAAATCATTCAAAATTCTTTTAGCTGAAATAAGAAAAAAATTAAAAATAAAAAACGCACTCATCATTCTGTTTAAGCACAAGAAAACCCAGCATTAAAGAAATGAGGAGAATGCAAAAAAAAATCAGTACTCTGTGAGAGTAGTAGAGGCAGCGTTGCCATTTTGGTATAATTGGACCAAAATTGGTAGATTTATTTTAATCTTCGTAGGTTTTTTAGTTTGGTTGGTTTGTTCCAAATATTTTGATTTTTTGGTAGAATAATGACTTTGTGCAAGTTATTAAAACAAGTTCCAAAAAAGTCAAAATAACTGTTTTTTTCTTTTTTTTTTTTAAGCAGGAAACAAGTTTAATAATTTTCAAGAGAACTGCAATTTCACCAATTTGAAAATATTTTCATTAACTTTTAACTATATACTATTTTTAAGAGAATAATGTGAAAAGCATTGAATAATAATCAGGTTAGGTTAGATTAAAAAGGGAGGCATCTTACGCCTCCACCCAGAGAACATCCGGTCCATTGTGATGCCTTTATAAAAAAAAAAACTAATAGAAGAGGAAAGAGAAGAAATAGAAAAAACCTAAGCAGAAGAAGGCACTATAATAGAAAGAATAGAAATAGAAATATAACGAAATAAAAGAATAGTGTGGAACCCAAGACCCAACTCAAGATCAACTCTGACTACCTCTCAGCCACTTTATCCCCATTACGAACTCTATAAGGTTGCCAAGTCCTTTAACCGTAACCTCCTCCATTTCGTGTAAAATATGGCTCCCAAACCACTTCAGTCTATTACGCTGAAGGCCTATACAATGACAGAGTATGTGCTTCACTGACTCTAGCTCCTCTACATCATCGCACGTCCTACAATAGTCTGACGTGCCAGTGTCCCACTTATTGGTCATATTCCCTATTGCGAGGTGACCAGTAATCATACTAAAAATAACCCTTAGATTCACATGATTCATGCTTAGAATCTGTTGGTTCAAGACTAGGCCATAACGCTCTAGATATCCTGCAGTTCATTCTGCTCCTCCAACCATGATTCGTCTTTTCTAAAGTCCATTTCCGTATGGCCATGAAATATGACCCAATTGGAATCCTAACCGATACCTCCACAAAAGATCTGTTCAGTTCCGAGCCCTTACGAGCTACCTCATCGGCTATTTCATTGTCGAGAATATCGCAGTGACCAGAGACCCAACAGAGTCTTATCCTGTAGGCATCCATTAGCCTTCTAAATTCCTTCCTACACTCAAGCATTAATCTCACCTCAGTGTTCCTCACAACATTCTCCTCCAGTAATCCTAGGGCCTTGTGAATGCCTAGAATTTCTGTCTGGAAAACGCTGCAGCTATCAGAAAATCTAAAAGACCATTTGATATCCGTTCCCCAGAAATAGACACCCGTCCCTATGGTTACTCCCAACTTCGAGGCATCGGTGAGGATAGCACAACCTCCATGGAGCCTCTCCGCTCCAGTCCAGAGGTCCCTACTAGGGATTTCGATAACGGGAGTAGCCCCGACGACAATTATAGTACCAACATAATCCGTTTGTGCAGCCAAGGATAATGAACGACTATCAAGCTTGACTTCACTAAGTATGCTAACATCCCCCGCTGTGAATCTTCCCATCAATCCCAATTCCTTCAATCTAAACAGGCCCCGCACAGCCATTTCTCTCACGAACTCCTCAATTGGAAGAATTTGGAGAATGATGTCCAGTGCCGTCTGAGGTGTACTTCTCACAGCACTCGTAAGGCCAATTGAAGCACATATCTGAACTTTAGAAAGAAGGTTCCTATACGTTCCCATTCTCAATGCCTCCCACCATACCGAACATCCATAAGTGAGTATAGGTCTCACAACCAATGTATATATCCAATATACAATAACCGGTTTTAGACACCAGTTCTTTCCTATAGAGTTCCTGCATGCGTAGTAGGCATTAAGCCCCTTTCTGTCCCTTTCCTGAGTATTTCTCTTCCAAGACAATTTGTTGTCCAAGTAAATGCCTAGGTACTTGACCTATTTTGGCAATCTGAGTCCTGTCCCATTCAATACTAATAGACTAAATGTCTAAACCATATATCTACTGGTAAACAGAACTAGTTCAGTCTAAAGAACATCATACTAATGACAACTCTGTGTTAGAACCACTAATTCTGCAGCTCTTTTTCAGCACTAACTATGACTAACAATGACAACGCAATCTTAAAATCATTACTTCTTTTTAAAGCTTTTCCAGTTATGTATATATTTATAGGACTTTATTCATTATTATTATTCAGAATAGAAAAAATACTATTAGGAATTCCTAAAATAGTACTAAGCCATTATAAAAATATCTTTTTAACTTTTGGTACTTCATCTTATTTTTTGGAGAATAAATATTTAAACAAAATAGTTTCCCGAAAGTGTTAAAAACTGAAATTATCTATTTTAACTTTAAAAAAAGACATTTTCGATGTGATGAAAAATTTAATTTAACGAAAAGTATTCATATTTTTTGCACTAATTTTCAAATATATTTTTTCACAAAAAAAAGTTTATTTTAAATGTTGGTACATTTTGGTAGTTTTTAGGGAAAATTTTGGTAAAAAAATATTTTCTTTGTGGCAACACTGTTGGTATGTTACTCTTTATCAGGGATGGAAAATTAAAATATTTTTCGCTATCAAAAGAATTCCAAATAGTACTTTTTCACCCTCAGAGTACTAAAATTCAAATATTTTATAGGTATTTATTTTTTTTATTTAGTGTAAAACTCAAAGAATATAATATGTATATCTAAAATGAAAGATTAAATACGATACCAATTTATTAAATGATTTAATAACAGAGAAAAAGTCGTTCTAGATTAATTTCTTAAAATCTACCACTTCAGCTTTAGTTTTGTTAAAATATAATTAAATATCTGATGTTTTTGAAATAAGGAACATTTTCACTTCAATTTGATTTATAGAGCATAGAAACTTGTAGTTTTTAGTAATAAATGTACACATATTTTAGAGTTTACAATTTTATAAATTAAACCTACAATTCAAATGTTTCTATTAATGTAGTTTCTTTGCCCTACAAACTTATTTGAATTGTCTTAATTACGTGTCTAATTTTTTGGGAAATCGAAGAACTAGCATTACAATTTAATTATTATTACTTGTGAACACCAATTGTAAATCTAAATCAAAGGTATTTAGAATAACATAGGTTTCCATTTGAAAATTATATTTCTCTAAAATGTATTTTCATTTAAAAATTTTTAATTCGAATTGTGGTATATCAAGCAAATTGTTTGACAGTATCAAATCACTCGAGTGAGTACTTTGGTACTTTTTAATTTTAAATAGTATCAAAAAAAGTACTATAGTATCAACTTTTCCATTCCTGCTCTGTATACATATTGAAATGGAGGTGACAGATTACATAGTGTCTACATTAGACAATTTTTTATCAAGACAAACGTCAACCTTAACACGAATTTGTGGAAGGTGGCAACTGTTGCACAAAAACAACAATATGGCGTATTCATTATTATTTTTTATATATGCAGTTTGACAACTGTAACAACCAATATAATAATCAGCTGTTTAACTAAGGTTACCTTGTTTATATTCGCACTGATCTTGACGTTTGTTTTGATAAAAATTTGCCTAATGTAGACACTAGGTTAGGGTACTCCTATAAACGATTAATTTGATCAAAATTAGAAAATTCTTTAGTATTCGTGCTGTAACAGGGATTACTGTTAAATATAAGTATGTATTTTATTTTTGTGCACGAGTGTGTGCTTTGAATTTCAAGTGTGATTTTATTAGACACACAATATTCTTGCTGTACTTATGTAGCCATGAGTCAGTGATTTAAGTAGGAGTTTTTCTAAATTCCATATTGATCACCATTTGGTGATTTTATTTTGTTTTTGTTATTTTATTTCAAATAAAAAGTTTCAGCTCAATGTATAGATTCTCCTAGATATTCCTAATCTTTGTAAAATAAGTAAGAAAATTCTACATTTTACAAAGAGTAAAAAAATAGTAAGGAGATACTTTGGAAGTATTTCTTTCTTTTTTTTTGCTTAATCATTTTAATATTTTCTCTTCTTAATAAACAGTTTGTTGATTTAGCGCTTGCCATCAAAAGCTGTTGATTTCTTATTTTTTTATATTTAGTTTTTTATTTTGGATTGTCAAGGTGATTTGGAATATGTGGCATTATTTTTAAATGACTGTGTAAGGCAAGATAAGAAAAGCACTTAAACTTAATTTTGTTGATTTATGATTTTCTTAAACATCGTTAATCTAATTAAGAGGTCAGCTAAAAAAATGAATTAATTCCCATTTGAATGTTTCGGAGAATTTTGAAGTTTTGATGTTAAGATGTTATTGAAGCAGACAATTGATTTTTAGAGGTATTCTGGAAGTTATTATTGTTACAGCTAGAATTTCTTATAATTTTCATGGAGGTCAAGTCTAAGAAATTTTAGCTACTTCTGCTAGGAGAGTCCGTAAAACCGTTGGATAAAGAGAAGTAGGCTTAGATGGATAGCTGAATATGTGGAGGTATCATGGAAGTGTCACCACATTCTGGGCATAAGTTGGGGATAGTACAGTCTATAAAGGACTATTAAGTATTAGGCATATTGCTTCATTCCCATTTATTATGGGGGCACGGTCTATGCGGAACCAGAAAGCATTAAGCCTAATGTTCCTTCTTGTTTTCAGTTGTTTCAGTTAAGAAATACTCTTTTTTTTCCGCGGAAGATAATTCTCGTTGCCTGCAATAGGCAATGGGTGGCCTCCTATTATTGACATTCACAATGAAGGAGTCCATACTGGAGCAGCATAGTTGACTGTTGACCAACCAATATTTTTTCCTGTAGCTAATAAAGTTTTTTTGTCCATAGTCCAAGTGTAGCCGGCTGGAGCTTTCAGGACCTTGTTCTTACTTCGTAATTTTGAAGTGATTGTAGTAGAAAAGGTGACCTCCAGAATCTTTGGATGGTTCACTGCTAGAATTCATATTCCATCGATAAAAATGACAAGCTCGAGTTTTACCTCATAGTTCAGGTGGTGAAGAGTGTTACAAGTTATAAAAAGTGAAGAATTCGTGGATCTGATTGAGGTAACCATTCGCCGTACTGCATAGATCATAAACATTGTGGCTCGTTGCCATAAAGATACAATCGTCCGTACATGCAATCTCCCCAACTGGTTGAGGAGGTGCGGGTAGTTTAAAGAGATGAGTGACGACCACTCACATAGTTAACGATCCATCTCTTAATGTTGCTGGGCATTGTGAAAGAGTGTGACATGTCTGTTAGTGAAAAAAGTCAAATAAAGCGTCACAAGGAGCGTTCCTTCACGGGGTATCTGCTGATTTAAATAAACTCTGTGAGCTCTATGTGGTAATGACGGTTAATGCTGTTGTAGTGCTGTAAATTTTGCGATGAACTGCTTGTAGTAGGTGGGTCGGGTTCGAGTGCTGTTGATGACAGAAGTGATATTGATTTGTAGTCTAACCCATCACGATCACGACCCATCTCTTGATGTTGCTAGGCATAGTGGAAGAGTGTGACATGTCTGATAGTGCCAAAAGCCAAGTAATAAGGAAATAAACTCTGTGAGGTATATGTGGTAATGGCGGTTAATGCTGTAGTAGTGCTGTACATTTTGTGATGAACTGCTTGTAGTAGGTGGGTCGAGTTCGAGTACTGTTGATGACAGAAGTGATATTGGTTTGTTGGCTAATCCATCACGATCGCGATCCATCTCTTGATGTTGCTAGGCATAGTGGAAGAGTGTGGCATGTCTGAGTATCTGCTGATTTAAATAAGCTCTGTGGGGTGTATGTGGTAATGACGGTTAATGCTGTGGTAGTGCTGTACATTTTGTGATGAACTGCTTGTAGTAGGTGGGTCGAGTGCTGTTGATGACAGGAGTGATATGGGTTTGTTGGCTGATCCTTCGCTTGTGTTCTTCCCAGTTTTCAAAATGAGAATCATTAATCATTGTAGTAGGTGGGTCAAGTTCGAGTACTGTTGATGACAGAAGTGATATTGGTTTGTTGGCTAATCCATCACGATCGCGATCCATCTCTTGATGTTGCTAGGCATAGTGGAAGAGTGTGGCATGTCTGAGTATCTGCTGATACAAATAAGCTCTGTGAGGTATATGTGGTAATGACGGTTAATGCTGTGGTAGTGCTGTACATTTTGTGATGAACTGCTTGTAGTAGGTGGGTCGAGTGCTGTTGATGACAGAAGTGATATTGGTGATATTGGCTGATCCTTTGCTTGCATTCTTCCCAGTTTTCAAAATGAAAATCATTAATCATTAATCGCGACCCTTTTTATTTTTTCGCCATCTTAGGAGAAATTCATCTTAGCATACAATTCAGGAAGTCTTTTTAATTGCTAAGGGAACCTTATTTTGATAAAGAGAAATGAGTGGAGTTGGTATTTTAATATTTTTATACACATAGAGCTATTAAAACTTCTCTTCAAAGTTGACCTGAACTTGAATGATTTAAAATGTAAATGTTCATGTTTCACCAAACAAAAGCGTGTATTATGGCACAGAAAATATATATTCCAATCTATTTATCTCTGCCTTTAGTTTAAACGTCTGCTTTGGAAACTTCAAATAGAGTACTAATATCTATAACTTCAGTGTTAAAGACGCAGGATTCTCTCACCTTCCCAAATTGGGGTCCTCGAAATTAAACAAGTTGTAAGTGATAAATTTTGCACTCCTTGCTACGAGCAACCGTTAAAAATCGAAACATATCATAACTTCTTAATTTAAAAATTAGTTTTGCACAATAACTGTTATCGATGGCAGCTTCTTTTTTGGTTCTTCGAACCAGATGCTGGTTGTCAACAATATCTATAACTTTAGCGTTGAAGATGTTATATTCTCTAAACTTCGGAAATTGGGACATCTCGAAATTAAATAAGTTTTCAATTGGTAAATTTTCACTCCTTGAACTTAAGTTTAAATTTTGAACATTTTTTTCCCCGAAAAAAAATATGAATAAAAAAGAAAAAGCAACTGTTAAGTATTGAAACATTATAATTATTTAATTTATAAATTAATTTTGCACAATGAGTTTTATCGTTGCCAACTTGTTTTATGGTCCTTCGAACCGGAGGCTATAACTTTAGCGTATAAGATGATAGGCTATCTAAGCTGCCCTAAAGGTTTGGCACTCCAAATTAGATCCGCTCGAAATTAAATAAATTTTAAATTTTTTTTGAATTTGAAGTTTAAATTTGGAAATTGTTTTTTCGGAAAAAATATGGAAAAAGAAAAATTATCTTCCTACGAGCAATTGTTAAAAATCGAAAGATATTATAATTAGTTAATTTAGAAAGTAGTAAAATATATTAAAATTAATAAATAAAAAAATGTTACAAAAGTCATGGTAAATGCTCCCTGACAAAATAATTAAAAATATTTAAGAAAAATATTTTTAAAAGATAGATTATTTCTTCATGACTAAAGGTACACACAAATTATATCTTAAACACTTCTTAATTTTATAATAATATGAATAATGTGCCAATTGATGGATAAATGAAAGATAGTGTGAGTTAATGATGATGTTACCTGTTCCTCCAAACTAAGGCGTAAATTACCGACATACATTCAAAAGTAATTATATGGTTATATACAAATATTATCTACATAGATGTATGTATTTTTATATTTCACATTTTTTTGTATAGATTTTTGTTTTTTTTGTAATATATATTTTGAAGCAAATGCTGATAAATGAGCGTTGTAAATGATGAAATAATGACGTACAAATCTAAGTAAACGAGTAAAAAAGTAGTTGGTGTATGAGTACATTATTATTGTAAACGAAGTCAGACTGAAAAGTTGATGCACAATGTTAATGAAGAAATTTGTAGAAAATTTGTAGAAACTATCAAAATATTGCTGGGGTTATTTCAGGTTTTTGATATTTATATTAATATTTGAGAGAAATTTGAGAGTGAATTTTATTTCCATCTGCAAGTAATTATCATTATTTGGTTAAGAAACTACATACTTTGAAGTTATTTCTAATCTTATTATTTTATGCTATGTGCGAGATGGTGTACTGAGTAAGACGTTAGTCAGTAAAAACGAATGGTTAGTGTGTGTCCAAGTTCGAGTCTCACTGACGGCAAGATTTTTTTGTTTTTTTTTTTTTATTTTTTTTTCGTTTAGGTACATATTTTTGAGTACCCCTAGAGTCAAAAAATAACTACATGAATTTGTGGACAAGTCGAACAAAAATAACTAGTTATTCAGGCAAAAAATAAGTAGTTTATTTTTGTTTCCAATTATACCTGCTAGCTTACCAGGAAAGCAAAGGCTTTGCTGGGACATTGTGATATTATGATTCCATTTTATCATATTACTATCTCATGCTATCGTATTATTATTTCATTTTGTTATATTATTATTCCATCTTATAATATATTATAATATATTTTTATAAATTGTTTTATTGAAAATAATAGAGAAGTGAAAATACTTACATATTATGTGTTCATTAATTATATTCATTTGTACCACAATATGTGGTTCAAATGCAAGATATGTTTTTTTTTTTTAAACTAAACCTTTAATGGTGGCAAAAGTACAACCAAAACTTGTCTATTTATATTTATTCATATATAAACTAAATGAGAATTACAATGAGCGAACAAACATTAAAAACAAAATATATTTAAAAAAAAACAAGTACTGAATTTTCGCACTAAGTTTGTGAAAAGGATTATATTTATTTGAAACATTTTATTGTCATGGTAATAATAATAATATTAATATGGTTTAAAAACAGAATATGGTTTAAGAACAAGGAAAAAGGTTATAGAAGTAGTGATATTTTTCATACTAATAAAATTTTGTTTCTGATAAAAATATTTCAAAACATATAATTTTTGCAATCAAACATATTTAAAATTTTTATTGCGTGTAAACATTAAATGACAAAATTTAAAAAAAACATTTTTATCATGAACACAGAGTTATTAAAATTCAAGAAAATTAACAACGTAAACATAATATTATTGTAGTGATAACCATGCTGTAACCATGTTTTTTTTCTCTGCGTGTTAATATTAGAAGAATAGAGCTATTATTATGATAGAGTAGACTTTCAAGATAAAACGAATTAGACTACAAGTATATTGTATGCAGAAACTTTTCATACTATCCTCGTAATAAAATATATGTACTCCCCTGTACATAGATAAATAACACTTTGGCGGCTTGGTAAGAGAGATTATGCTTGATTTCAAATATACCACAGTCATGAATTACACTTTGAGATGATATTCATTTATTCACTAACATACGAGTACATCAGTATTTGTATATGTGCCAAAGTATGCGTGTATTTTATACATAAAGACATAAAGGCTGCCGTACAAACTGATTGATGAACTGTCATTAACATGCAACAATGATGCGCACAATCAGTTATGCCTGTATGTGTAGATTTCTTTAGGAAAAAACTGAGTCGATCGGTCGGATCTTTTTCTTCTTTTCCACCTTCACCTCTTCTTTATAATCTTTTAGGGATTTCAGTTACAAAGCTATAAAAAAAAATCATCATTGTTCTCATTGGAATGTAAAGTGACTGACAGGAAAATATTGGATTTACACCAAGCATTTCATATTGTAATACAAAAAAACATATTAATTTTAAATATATTAAAATATTTTTTTTCTAAAAAATAGAATGTAGAAATGAAGACCATAATAATTATGATTCATAAGTTGCTAATGAAGAAAAGATCATCAAAATGTCGCAGGTTCAAAACGATATTTGTTTGTGTCAATGTGTTGTATAAAGCGAAATATATTTTCGTAAATAAATATAAAATGTTGCAAACAAAAATTTTATGTAAAATTCATTCAAAACAATTTTTTGGTTTCCAGACGTTAAAAATAAAAATGTTATGGTAAAAAAAACTTGTTACTGTAATTCCTAGTGCTGATTTTAATTATAAGTCTTTAAGGGAAGGTCAGGTTAGATTAATGGTTAAGACTAGAGAGTCGTATAGAGAAGTTATAAATTATTTTTAAAATTCAAAAATAAATTTTCATACATACCAGCTTAAGCAAGAAAGGTCTTACCGAGTTGTTCTTAAGGGACTGCACCATACTAAACTTACTGAGGATATCAAGTCTGAACTTATTCTATTAGGTCATCCATCCAGTCAGGTCTGCCGTAAATGCTGGAAGTCGCGTAACAAATGAACCTTTTTCTACATTCTTCGTGGACTTAGATTCAAATTCTAACAATAAAACAGTATCATAGTTGAGCCACCAAAGAAATGTTATAGATGTCAACAATTTGGACATATAAAAACTTATTGTAAATGATCGTATAGATGCGTAAAGTGTGGTATGGATCAAACTATATCCATCTGAATTTAAGAAAACATTTGATACACGATGCGTGAATTGCTTATCAAACCATACTGCTAGCTACAAAGGCTTATTTCAAGAAGATCTTCTAGACAAAGAACACATTCATATAACCAAACAAATAATAATTTTAATATAAATTCATTTGAATATTCACAGTTAAATGGCAAATCAAATATGCAGAAATGGTAGGGAAATTAGATGCAAATTCCCGTATTGAAAGACTCGAAAAAATGATGGAAAATTTTATGAATTTGATGACAAAAATAATTGATAAATTATAGAATTAAATATAAGATTTGGAATATCGAATGCGAATGGCCTTTCCAATCGTGCATATGAAACAGAAACTTTTCTTGAAAACAACTACATTGATATATTTTTAGTTTCTGAAACACTATTTACAAGTAAAACTTTTTTTTTAAATCTATAATTACGATATTATAACAGCAAATCATCCCGATGTTAGAGCCCACGGAGGATCAGCAATCTTAGTAAAATCAAATATTAAATATGAAATTTTAGATTCTATAAGAAAACCATACTTACAAGCTGCTGGTATTAAAATTACATGTGACAACAGAAATGTAAATATTTTTTTTTCAATTTATTTTCAACCGAAACATATTGATACGGAATTGTATTTGAACTCAAATATAACGGTTTTAACGACTGATTTAAAATTAAATAATGCTTCTCAACTTTTCTCAATGCTTCCCAACTTTTCTCAATGCTTTTCAAACTTTCTATTTGTGTTAACAGCAGTTAACATATCTGTGGAAATTATTAACGTAGCTGTAAATATATAACATTGAATGAAAAGCTTTCACCATTATTTGTAAGTATGGCAACACTAAATGTTAAAGCTGCTAACATTAACATCGAAAGCTCTAGAATTCGAATATACTAGTTTATCCGTTAAGAACATTGTAGAAATAGAGCTTTCGAGAAGCATCTAGAAAGGTAATGCAGTGTAGATAAATTGGCCGTGAGAACACCATGAAGTGAGTCTAATTGGAAGCATCGTTAAGTAAAGACAAATTAACTGCCTTGAAGTTGGCTGTATATTCTTGTACATTATTAAAGTGTGCTGTAAAAAGTGTGTAATTTAAGTGTGTGTATATTAGAACACAAGTGACTATTTAAACTGTTGTTGTTGTACATTTACAATAAAGAGTCGTTACAACTTTTAAACTACTAAACTGCTTTTATTTGCAATCAAAGTACCGGTTTATTTAAAAGGAAATAAACCACAGTTTTTAAAAGGTAAAAAGGTAACAATATTATATTAATTGATTATTATTTTAAATTGTAAAATAGATTGTAAATAAAGAAGTGTTAACTAAAAAAATGAAAATATTTTAGCTGCAGTAAATAGTGAAATTTTCAGTCCTGTCACAGAAAACCATTTCGATCGAAAGTGAAATTGATTCCGTATTTAGCTTCTTTAGAAAACCAAAAACGAAATTTTTTCGAAATGAAATCACTTTCAGTAAGTGGAATTGCTTATTTTAGTGATTTAAACTTAAAAATAGTATTTATAACTACTTTGTATTTATAAAATATATTGTTTTAATAATTTAATATTTATAAAATTAGCGTAATGAACCTTTATTTGAACATATTTTCAGAATTGCAATGAAAACCATATATTTATTTACATAAATGAAACCACTTTTTAACAAATTGTTGCTACATTATTTTTTCTCCCAAACCACATTTTTCTTTGAACAAAAATTTTGAGTTTATAAAAAGTTTACAATCTGGCAATGCTAAACTAAATAAAAAAAAAAAATACAAAACAAAAAGTTTTCAAACAATATGTAAGTATTAAATATTTTATTGTAGCATTTTTTAACCTTTTTTTTTATTATTTAATTGGAAAGTATAGAAATCCAGCCCAAGAAAAAATATTTGTGGAATTTATGGAGTGCCACCGAGACATAGCCAGGGGCTATGTGAAAGGAGATCGAGTTGTTGTGGACGCAAATTGGGCAGAATTAACCGAACCGAAGGGATTCATCTTCAGATGGTTTATTTAGTTTAACTGGACCTGGAATTTGACTTTTTTTTGGAAAAAGTGAGACTTAGAATTTCGTTTTTCATTTACTGTCAAATGAAGTTTTATCCATTGTGGACAAATTATATTTTCCACTGCATGTAGAACTGTCCACATCAATGTTGAAACAGTACTTCTTCCTAGACTAATGTCAACATCCTTAGCTATGTTATGTGAAAAGAAAATGTTAAATAAATGCTTTAGTCGATCACATTCCAAGTCGGGCAGAAGCGTGAACACATTTCTACACGCTATATCTATGTTTTTATAAAAGAAAAAATCATGTTTCGTTATAAAATGTACATGAAACCTAAACTAAGAAAATATCACTTTTCTGTTTCACATTAAAAGTCGGGCAAGAAATGTTTTGAGAAAGTAAGACGGTAAATATACCGTTACTTTTGTGTTTTCTTTATTTATCAAAGAAACTATCCTCCAAGGATGAAAGTATGATTTTAAGAGAAGTGAAGAAAAATCCCTTTGTATCTGCACCAAAATTGACTGCAGTGGTCAAAGAAGCTTCTGGGAGGGAGGTTAATCCAGAAACAAAACGAAGACTTTTTCGAAAAAATAATTTTCATGGCCAAGTTGCACGAAAAAAGCCCTTCATAAGCAAGAAAAACCAAAAAGACCGACTTGTTTTTGCTCGTCAATATTTGTCCAAGGATTTTGATTTTTGGAGCACTGAAAGTAGGGGCAAAAATAATTTTATGGTTTTAAAAATGAATTTTTTATTTACTATTTACTGATGAAAGTAAATTTAATTTGTTTGGATGTGATGGAAGTGATGGTAAAATATGGCGCAAACCAAACAAAGAACTAGAAGGCAAAAATTTAAGAAAAACAATCAAACATTGTGGAGGGTTGGTGATGGTTTGGGCGTGGCAGCTTCGGGAGTTGGCAATCTGCATTTCATTGATGGAATAATGAACAAACATGTTTATTTAACAATTTTGAAGAGCAATTTGAAAGAAAGTGTTCAGAAACTTTGCATTGAAGCTAACTTTCAATTTTATCAGGATAACGACCCGAAGCATTCAGCACTTGATGTAAAGAACTGGTTGCTCTATAATTGTCCGAAGGTGATCAAAACACCTGCATAAAGTTCCGATCTCAATGTTATAGAACATTTATGGGACGAATTAGGACGCAGGATGCAGGACAGGCAGTGTACATCAAAATAAATGTTAAAAACTGCTCTGCAGGAAGAGGGGAATAAGATTAGTCCTGATGTTTGCAAGAAACTAGTTGAATCGATGCCAAGCTATTGAGAATCATAAAGGTGGTGGAGCAAAATACTAACTTTGCGTTTTCTTTTAAATAATTTTGATTTTTTATGTAATGCCCGACTTTAAATGTGAGACAGAAAAGTGTCCTTATCTTAGTTTAGCCTTCATGTACATTTTATAACGGAACTTGAAATAAATTTTTTTGTTGTTTTTAAGTAGAAGGGTTTTTGTCATAAAATAGGAAAAAAATGAGACGTGTTTCCTTTTATCAAAATATAAATATTGGGTCAAGAAATATTGACTGTACATACATATGTACCTATCATGCCTCGAAAAGCGCGAGTTGCTAAAAACAGGAGTGTGGTGCACAATTGTAATACCGGTAAAATTGATGAACTTGGAAGATGTGGGCTAAGTTTTATTATGAAGGCTTCCTTGTTTAGTCGGTAATAACTTATAAATCTAGAAAAAAAAAAAATTAATTTTATAAAATATTGATACTGTATGAATGTACTTACACTGCATTTGAGTATGATAATGGATCCGAAGCATCTCTTAAAGTTCGACGACGCAATTTTTCAATAGAGTGCTGATATCTTTGTGACTCTATTACACTAACTATAGATATTCCCGGCATATTTTCACTTTTTTATTTAAATTTTAAAACAAAATAAATAATAAATTTGTTTGTTTTTACTATTCTGTTTTTTATTGTACTTGAATTCAAATATAACGCTTTTAACGGGCTGGTTTAAATTTAAATAATGCATCTCAACCTTTCTCAATGCTTCTCGACCTTTCTGTTTATGTTAACAGCAGTTAACATATCTGTAAAAATTATTAACATAGTTGTAAACATACAACATTGAAGGAAAAGTTTTCACCATTGTTTGTAAGTATGGCAACACTAAATGAATTCGAATATACTAGTTTGTCCGTTAAGAACATTGTAAAAATAGAGCTTTCGGGAAGCATGTAAAAGGTAATGCAGTGTATATAAATTGGCCGTGAGAACAGCACTAAGTCAGTCTAATTTGAAGTATCGTTAAGTAAAGATAAATTAACTGTATGTTATTGTACATTATTAAAGTGTGTAATTTAAGTGAGTGTATATTAGAACATAAGTTTCTATTTAAACTACTGTTATTGTTGTTGCACATTTTAAATAAAATAAATCGTCGTTACAATTTTTAAACTACTAAACTGCTTTTATTTGCAATCTAAGTACCGGTTTATTTAAAAGGAAATAAACCACAGTTTTTAAAAGGTAAAAACGTAACAATATTAAAATATATGATTTTTGATTTGATTTATGCAACGTTGCCATATGAATCTAGAAAAATCGAGCGAAATCTGAAGAAGTAAAAGCAAATTCGATCGGAATTGCAAGTACGGAATAAAAACCGTTCCGATCGGAATGTGTTTATATGGAATATTTTTGAAATGGTATCCAAAGTAAACTAACATCCTTTAATAATATTTATTTATATTATAGAGCATGTCAGTCAGTCAGTCAGTCAGTCAGTCATATACAAGAAAATACCATTTCCATTATAAAAAAAAAAGAAAATTGTTTGGAGAGTACTTGAAATATCAAGAGATTAACTTTCAAGATACAATGATTATTAAATGAGTAGGTTATAAAGTAACACATCCATCCATCTATCCATTCAGCCCAACAAACAACCAATGAAGTATTCCACAATTCTTCTATATCTTTTAACTAAATCAATGCGTTAGCGCTTGATACGATCAGTCAGTAAGTAAGTAAGTACCGCATTTGTATAAATGAATATCTATGTGTATAAGAAGCAATATGCAAGTTGCTGATGAAGGTTTTTGTTGATGTGTATGGCGTTGTTGATGATGTTGTTGGTAAAGATTTTTATCATAAAAATTTAATGGTTAAAAGAAATATGTTAAGATTGCGGTTATATACAGACACCTATTTACTTATAATATTTTTTTAAGCTATTTTTTTTTTACTTAGCTTCTTTCAAACGAATGCGGACCAGGGCGAAACTAATTTTCAATTATTTTTTGAAAATCATGTTTAATAATTAATATTCCCTGTATGCAATGAAACGTAAAAAAAAAAATGAAAAGACAAAGCTGCTATTATTAAGATTTTATATTTAAATATGTTTAGATTTTTCTAAGATTATAATTCGTTTTGTATATAAAGTTTATATTTTCATTGTAATATTCAATGCAAATGAAACCATAAAATTTATTTACATAAATATTTTGCACAGAACACTTTGCTATCAAATAACAGACCATATCTAGTAAACGATTTACTCCCACATGATAATAATCATAAAATTACACTATTTTTAAATTATTTAAATTAAAATTATATAATATGATCTTGTTTACTCATGCCACCGTGCAGCACACTGTCACGAGCTTGGCGAAAAATGAATAAAATCGATGTCAGAATTTGAATACTTTTTTTTACATTTATTACCAAAAAAAACATCAATTAGATCATGTATTAAATATTAGTTCAAAATCTGTATTAGGTTTTGAGTTGTTATGGGTCAAAGTTGAAGATTGCATGTAACATGATAAATTCAAAGGAAACTGCTGAAATTATGCTTTTTAATATTGAAAATTCAAATTTTTTTTGTAACGGTTACCTAAAAATCTGGTTAGATTGTAAGTATAATATATAATTAAAAATAATTCCATTTACTCCTCATTACTTTCAACATTAAATTCCTCTTGAATCCAGTTGTTTATGTCAGTATTCGTGAAAAGATATTCCGTACCAATTTAAGCTACAAGTGCACCAATAGTTGAAAGATCTTCGTTTACTTCCTGAATTATATTTTGTAAAATATTTAAATTCATATTATCCTCTTCACTCCATTCACTACCGAATTCAAGCAAGGCGTTCCTGGGTTGTTGGATATTGGATGCTGATATTTTATCCCAGGTTGTAGCTAGAATTTGAACTGCAGTTTTGAGATTGAAGTTTTTTAGCTTGAGCTCCAAATTCGTTCCCTTCTAGCCACTCTAGTGTGAGCAGTGGTTTTTATAATTTAATTTGACCATGTTGTTAACGTTTTGATCTAAAGGTTGAATAAGCGCAGTGCAATTGGGTGGTAGATAAATTGCTATAATTAAACCCTCATCACTTTTTAGTTCATCCAACTGGGTGACACGTTGTGTTATCTAAAAGCAAAACTACTTTTTGCGACAGACCTTTTGAAGCCAAAAATTCCCGGACCTAAAATATTTTTACTTATGAACAATTTATTTTCAATAATTGATGAAAATTAACTTACGTGGGAAACAAATTCGTGATGGAATCAGTCCTTGAATATAAATGATATCATCCAGGCATTATTACTGGAGTTGTATACTACAGGATTATTTAAAAAGCATTTAAAGCCGCGTGGATTTTTCAATTTTCCAGTAACTAAAAATTTCAGTTTGTCTGTTCCATTCGCATTTGAAGAGGAGAAAAAAGTTATTCGCTCTTTACATATTTTTATTTCGTGAGCCGTTTTCTCATTACACGTGACAAGAGTGTGATTTGTAAGCATCCTATAATATAAACCGGGTTCGCCCGCATTATAGATTTGGTGAAGAGCCAACACATGCTTCTCAACGTAATCAACTCTTTCATAAATGGATCAATAAAATGAGGTTTCGAAGACAAATATGTAATTTTAAAAAATTTAATTCCATGTCTTCAACAATCCTCCACTGGCGTTGAAACCTGAATTGATTTGATAAAAAGATTGGTAATTTTTTCACGATTTTTTTTTTTTGAAAAAAAGAAAAATTTTTACATTTTTGAAAATTTGAACTATTATAAAAATGTGTTATTAAAATTCGAAAATTTTAGAAATAGTATGATGAATGTTGATGTTGATTTAATTTATAAATGTCTATTTATGTCTATTTATTAACCGATTTAAGCGATTTCTTCTTTAGGTCTAGAAAAGTGAAAATAAGTATACGTTTTTCATCTTATACTTCCATTTTATGCAAATGGAAAGATTTTGATGATTTTCAATAGCGAAAAATTTTAAAACCTCACCCGATATTTTGATATATGAAACTTAATCATTAATTATCGTAGTCTTTCGGAAAATGTATTTCAACAGATAGAAGTTCAGAGGGATGGAGGGATGAAAGTACATCATTAGTTCGACTCCTCTATCAATAAGGAACTACACGAAATAATTCATACTCTCAAACATATTTCATTTTGTTGAAGTGTATAAAAATATAAAATAATATAAAATAAGTAAAAAAGATATAGTCGTTTAAGCCCCAACATATGATACCCCACATCATTGTTTATGTCCATCAAAATTCATGGAGGGGTCTTATATTAGACATGTGGACAATTCTGGACCGATACTTTTACTAAATGTAAAATAAAATATACGAATACAAAATATTATGTTAATACTAACATTTATATGAATTTATGCACTTTAGGGTGACTCCCGAAAGTGGACTTATATGAGAGCTATGGTAAATTATGGAGAGATGCTCATAAAATTTGTCAATGTGATTTCTATTTCTTTCTACTTGTATAAAACTTATTTGTGTCGAATATAGACATGTGTATGTGAATTATGCACGTTAAAGTGATTTTCGAAAGAGGGGTTTATATGGGAGCTATGGTCAATTATGGACCGAACTTCATAAAATTTGGTACAATTTGGATTGATACTTATACAAAACTTCTTTACACCGAATTTCATTAAAATATTGCTATATTTAAGGCATTTATGATCGTTAAACCGCTATTCCGGGAGGATATTTGTATGGGGGCTAGGTGAAATAATGGATCGATCATAACCTATTTCAATAGACTTCATCCTTGTGTCATAAAAGTCCTAACTGTCAAATTTTATTGAATTATCTTCAAAATTGCGACCTGTACTTTGTGCAAAAGGTTTACTGGACAGTCAGCCAGCCATGCAGCCAGACGGATGGACAGACAACGTTAGATCGACCCAAAATATGATTCTGAGTTGATTGGTATACTTTAAGGTGGGTGTTGGATGGTTTTTTTCTGTGCGTTACAAATATCAGCATAAACGCATAATACCCCAACCACCTATGGTGGTGTAGGGTATAAAAAGTAACAGAAGCCATAGATTTTTAAGATTTTTAATATGAATAAATTTCATCACTGGGAATAAAGAAACTCCTTAAACGTTTGTTTAACAATCTGTTGCTTACATTACAAATGTTGCAATTACATTAAAATATTTTTTTCTTTTTACAATTTAACTATAAACTATAATTTATTTAGCTACTGAATTTTATTAGCTGTTTGTTTTTTTTATAACATTTGTGTGTGTTTGTGTGTGTGTTTTTTTTTTGTTTTTAAAGACCACAAAAACGATAATTTTTCTATTTTGTTGGAGGTTCAAAAGTCACTTTATATTTACTATGTATTTCAGAACTTTTATTTAAATATGACCATATAGAAAACTTGTGCGTGTAATAATTTCTGATTCTTAGCAAATGTAAAAAACCACAAATTGTACGGCAATAAAAAAAAAAAAAAAAGATAATAAACTACCAGACATGCAACACAATGTGGTAAGATACTAAAATATACAGGTTGGTTGAATGGTTTGGAGGATGGCTGTATAGCTAAAATGCATATATGCAGATTGATTAAACTGATTTTATAACAGCCGCCCTTAATGATTTGTGGTGACAAGAGCAGTAGCAAAAATCGGTATTTTATGCAATAAACCTTTCGTGCGGTGTGGCAAGAGATTTCTTAAATGTTTTGTGGTAACAAGACATTTGTGAATCCAGTAATAAAAAAAAAAATTTATATACATTTTAGCTTCTTTCTTTTAACACCTATTGTTATACAAGAAAATATTGATTGTTTTTCTTACTTTTTTTTGTTTTTTTTGTCATTCATTCACATTTTGTTAAGTTTTGTTGTTGGTAGTCATAATGGCATCATGTGTTGACATTTTTTTTCTTTTTGTTATTGTTGCTGTCTTTGTATTTATATATTTGATCATGTCACATATTGTATAAAAAAGTCTTGTAATCAATAGTAACATTTGTTAAACCAAATATTGAATGGAATTAAAGTGTATATGTATTTAGGTTAATGGTGTCAGGTGGCTACATATGATTATGATGACGTTTATAATTATATATATATATATATATATATATATATATATTTTTTTTTTTTAACAATCAAACCTTTTTCTGTTGATTTTTCTATGCAAATTAAAAAAAAAAATCTGTAAACTGTTATAAAAAAAAACAACAACAACAAACATGATTGCTGCCATTATAGGACCGAATAATAATAACCTCATTCCCGTCATTTTTTTAGGAACTAAAAAATACAGCCATATTTATTACAAAAATTTGCTTCTTCATCTGTTTTTTAATTTAGATTTTTTTTAAGTTTCAAGTTATTATCTTTGTTCAAATCTTAAAAAAAAAAATTCCCCTTCAATTTGTAGATACATTAATAAATTTTTATAATTTCTTTAAAAATAGTTTTAAACACTAGACAATGATAAAGACATCTACATTTTTTGCATTTTAATTAGTTGAAAGCCAAATCAATTTATTTGAAAAACTCTGTTCTACCGAAGCGATAAACATGATCCAAAATTAAAATGATAATGAAAATATATGACAAAAATTTGGAAATAAATCTATATTCAAGTTTTAAATTAATTGTGCTAAAATAGTTGGTTAACAACTTTGTTAATAAAAATAGGAATTCTATATAAAAGAAGCTCTGAAATACTTCATAAAAATATTTGGTCGTTTAAGTGAAGAAGTAAGTAAGAGAAATTTTTTTTTTCAAAATGAAAATAATATATACAGTGCAAGCTTGGTATTCGCAAACTACCCATTGTCATGACGGCCCGGTTATGGCGACTGCTTAATTTTTAAAATTACAGGTTCTATAAACGCAACAGTTTACGAAAAACGGGTTCTGTTTTCAAGACTTTTATCTGTTTTTTTTTTTCTTAATTTTGATTACAATGCCTTTAATCAAAAAAAGGGAAATCCCCGTCTTTTGGTATATTCATCTTTTTGAATGATTTTGATCTTCAATTTTGTCAGTTTATTCTTGTCATTTGTTGTGTAGATACATCTCTTAATATGGAAAAATTTCAAAATATTTTGAAGCCAACGATTTCTCAAAAATTAGAGATTTTAAAAAAATTCAAAAGTGAAGATTCCATAAATTCAATTTGCGTGAATTACAAGTTATATAAGTCTTCCGTTTACAGCAAGAAAATTTATTAAAAAAGTCCGTACGTACAACAGAAAGTGGACCTGGCAAACGTTGCACCTTAAAGTAAGCTGAGTACCAAAGAATAGAAAAAATGCTTTATAAGTGGTTGGTAAAACAAAGGGAAAACAATGTTCCAATATCAGCAGCATTTCTACGATCAAAAGCCACTCATTTGTATTCCAAAATTTATCAAACCAATTCAGATGTCAATGCCAGTGAAGGATGGTTGAAGAAATTTAAGCGTCGATATGGAATTAGATTTTTAAAAATTACGGGAGAGAAATTTTCTTCGAAACCTCATCTTATTGATTCATTTGTGAAAGAGTTCAAGGATTACGTTGATAAGAATGGGTTGACTCTTCACCAAATCTATAATGCCGACGAATCCGGTTTATATTTTAAGATGCTTCCAAATCATACTCTTGTTACGTGTAATGAGAAAACGGTTCCCGCAAGAAAAATATGTAAAAGCGAATAACTTTTTTGCCCTGTTCAAATGCGAATGGTATAGACAAACTGAAATTGTTGGTTGTTGGAAAATGGAAAAACCCACGCATCTTTAAATGCTTTTTAAAGAATCCTGTAGTATACAACTCCAGTAATAATGTCTGGATGATATCATTTATATTCAAGGACTGATTCCATCATGAATTTGTTTCCCACGTAAGTTAATTTTCATCAATTATTGAAAATAAATTGTTCATAAGTAAAAATATTTTAGGTCCGAGAATTTTTCGCTTTAAAAGGTCTGTCGCAAAATGTAGTTTTGCTTTTAGATAACGCAACGTGTCAGCCAGTTGAGCAACTAAAAAGTGATGAGGGTTTAATTATAGCAATTTATCTACCACCCAACTGCACTGCGCTTATACAACCTTTAGATCAAAACGTTAACAAATTGGTCAAATTAAGAAGGGAATAAATTTGGAGCTCAAACTAAAAAAACTTCAATCGCAAATATCCGAAAATTCGGTACTGAATGGAGTGAAGAGGATAACATGCCCTTAAATATTTTACAAAATATAATTCAGGAAGAAAACGAAACTACCCAGCAAAAACTTTTTGGTTTTCGGTAACGACAACTACTTATTAAAGTAGTTTCTTGGTAATGAGGAGTCATTATTATTTGCCTACTCTGCATTACATTAATAAGTACTCAATAGTATAATAACACAGTAATACTGCAATCACGTGGATGAGTTGGCTAGAGCGCCGGATTAACAACCAGAAGGTTGTTGGTTCAAGCCCATTCTGAAGCTGTTACTTTTTTTATAAAAAAATGTCTAAAAAGATAATTTAAACTATATAGAGTTTTTGTCGCTTAGGATGCTATGTGCGAGATGGTGTACTGAGTAAGACGTTCGTTAGTAAAAACGAATGGTTAGTGTGTGTCCAAGTTCGAGTCTTACTGACGGCAAAATTTTTTTGTTTTTTTATTTTTGTTTTCGTTTAGGTACATATTTTTCAGTACCCCTAGAGTCAAAAAATAACTACATGAATTTGTGGACAAGTCGAACAAAAGCAACTAGTTATTCAGGCAAGCTTATCAGGAAAGCAAAGTTTTTGCTGGGTAGAAATTATAGCTCTAATTGGTACGAAAAAAAAGGGATCATAATGGGCCGTTTGGCCTCTGGGTGCAGGTGTGAATGCGCCGCCCTTTCCAACCTAACCTAACCTAACCTAACCTTGGTACGAAACATCTTTTCACGAATGCTGGCATAAACAACTGGATTCAAGAAGAATTTCGTGTGGAAAGTAATGGGGAGCAAATGGAATTTTTAGATACGTAATCGGAGGATTTATACGATAGTGATCATGAAGAACACAAATTAAATTATATATATATATATATATATATATATATATATATATATATATATATATAATGCCACTTAAAAATTTGATCAAAAGATATTTTTTTTCAAATTTTTTTCATAAAAAATATTCAAATATTTTACAAAAAAAAAAAAAAAAAAGGAAATGTACATATATAAGTGATAAGGTTCCGAAATAGTAGTGAATGCTGCATGCAGGAAATATGAACCAAACCCTTGAACAAATTTAGTGTATTAACCAATGAACGACGAAAAATTTATAGCGCATTGGTATCAACTTTACATCGCATTGGTACCAATGTGATCACAATCGTTGCCAAATTTACAAAGTAATTTTTCCTCAGTGTCATGATATTAACTTAAGACCTTTTTCACTTCAGCACCTAAAATAAACATTAATTAGTATTGAGAATTTTGCCAAATTTTGTAATTTTGTTTTCTTCTAAACTTCTTTTCAACATAAACACATAAATAAAAAAATATTAATATTAAATATATATTTTTTTGCTATTTATTTGAGATTAAAATTTTAAATATCTTATACTACAATTTATAACAGTAATATCGCACTTTAGATAAACAAGCGTGAAAATATTAAAATAAAATCTGTTCGTTTCTTTTTTCAAAGATACATTTCGTTTTGGAAAAGAAAAAAGATAAAAAAACAAGAAAGAAAGATATAGTCGGTCAAGTTCGACCATATTATACCCCACACCATTGTGTATGTCCATCAAAATTCATGGAGGAGTGTTATATTAGACATGTGGACAATTGTGTACCAATACTTTTACTAATTGTAAAAGAAAATATATGAAAACAGAATATTACATTAATACTAATATTTTATGTTAATTTATGCACTTTAGGGTGATTCCCGAAAGTGGGTTTATATGTGAGCTATGATAAATTATGGAGCGATCCTCATGAAATTTGTCATTGTGATTTCTATTTATATAAAACTTATTTGTGTTGAATATTAACTTGATACTAATATGTGTATGTTATTTATGCACCTTAAAGTGACTCTCGGAAGAGGGTCTTATATGGGAGCTATGGTCAATTATGGATAATTATACAAAACTTCCTTATAACGAATTTAATCAAAATATTGCTATATTTAAGGCATTATAAGGGGCTAGGTGAAATAATGGAGCGATCATAACCAATTGCAATAGGTTTCGTCCTTGTATCATGAAGGTCTTTAAAAAATCTTCAAAATAGCGAACTGTACTTTGTGCACTAGGTTTACATAGACAGCCAGCTAGACCAACGGACGGACATCGTTAGATCGAACCTAAAAGTAATTCTGAGACGATTGGTATACTTTAAGTGGGTGGGTGTTGGAAGATTTTTCTCTGTGCGTTACAAACATCAGCACAAACGCATAATACCCCAACCACCTATGGTGGTGTAGGGTATAAAAAACACTTTAAAAAACATTTGTCGTTGTCAATGCATAATTTTAATATTAATTTTTTTTTATTACTAGTTTGAAATTTGTTTTGCTTTTTTTTTTGTTTTTTTTTGTTTTGTATGTTCGATAATAAACTCTCGAACTTTTAAAATATACACGGAATTATGAAGTTATTAGCAGTGGCACTTTTTGACAATGTCATCGGATAAAAATAAAAATGTTGTATTTCTAATTTATTATAGATCTTTAATAATATCTAAACATATAATAAAAGAAGAAAAAAAAAAAAAAAAAAAAATTAAAACGCTATCAGGGGTCATCTACCTTTTGTAAAAAATTATGGGGCTACTTCATAATCAGGTATTTTAAATATGTATGTATAACATCTTCATGCAAACAACACATATTAATTGTTTAATATTTAGAATATTGTATTTAAATGACAATAAAATATAGAAATTGCTATAGGTTTTTAGAAAAAGTTTTAGAAATTATATTTTTCTAAAAAGATTTTTTATGTCACCATCTTTTTAGGTCCAAATGATATTAATATATATTTATTTTGTAATATTTCACAATACTCTAATGATACAAATATCTAAAAATCGATCTAAATTAACTTCATAATAAAGTTCTTTTAATACCCAGCAAAAACTTTGCTTTCCTGGTAAGCTAGCAGGTATAATTGGAAATAAAAATAAACTACTTATTTTTTGCCTGAATAACTAGTTATTTTTGTTCGAGTTGTAGTTATTTTTTGACTCTAGGGGTGCTCAAAAATATGTACCTAAACGAAAATAAAAGTAAAAAAATAAACAAAAAATTTTGCCGTCAGTGAGACTCGGACTTGGACACAAACTAACCATTCGTTTTTAATGACTAACGTCTTACTCAGTACATTATCTCGCACATAGCATCCTAAGCGACAAAAACTCTTTTTAGTTTAAAATATCTTTTTAGACATTTTGTTATAAAAAAACTAACAGCTTCAGAATGGGATTGAACCAACAACCTTCTGGTTGTTAATCCGGCACTCTAGCCAACTCATCCACGTGATTGCAGTATTACTATGCTATTATACTATTGAGTACTTATTAATGTAATACTGAGTAGGCAAAAAATAATGACACCTCATTACCAAGAAACTACTTTAATAAGTAGTTGTCATTATCGAAAACCAAAAAATTTTTGCTGGGTAATTACACATTACAATATTGATTCTGCTGCACGAGAGTTTTTAGTAAATTTATATACGTGTGATCATGCAGTTGCATGCTTCAAATCTCTTTGGAATTTATTTTATTTCTTGCAATAAACCATTATATAGAGAAAAAATTCTGATTTAAACTATATTAATTCTAATTTGTTTATTAGTTTTTGGAGATATTACAAAAAAATTTTATAAAATTTATAAAAAAAATTTATAAAAATTTTTATAATAATAACAAAAGCGTTTTAATAGGAGTCAGGAAAGAGTATTTTTTTAATGATATGATCTCACTTAACTGTGCATTAAGTCGAATTTTAAATATCGGTTTTAATGAAATATGGCTCATTTTATTAGCAACATATTCAATTTTATGATAAAAGAGAAAAATTTGAAATTTTTATTGTTTTAGATTTTCTAAGATTTTTTGGAAATAAAAATTTTAAATTTTGTGAGAAATTTTATTTTTTTCACATATATTTATTTTAATATTTTTGAAATTGTTGATCAGATTGAAAAATACATGGACAGCCAGCTAGCCAGCCATCTAGCCAGACGGATGGACGGACATCGTTAGATCGATTTAAAAAGTGATTCTGAGTCGATTCATATATTTTAAGATGGGCGTGGGACTGCTTTATCTATGCGTAGCCAGACGGACGGACGGACATCGTTAGATCGATTTAAAAAGTGATTCTGAGTCGATTCATATATTTTAAGATGGGCGTGGGACTGCTTTATCTATGCGTTACAAACATCAGCCTAAAGGAATAATAATACACCAAGGAGAAGTATTATTATAAGAATTGTCTAATATTTTGTTTTAAAGTATTTTGCAAGAAATTCTTCTGGCAGCTGAAATGAACGCAAATCTTAATATAGAGTTGTACTATGCTGCTTAATTGGAACGGAAAAATTAACAAAATTTTCACAAAAAACTTTAAAAATACATACCCCGTAAAACCCATGAATTCTCTATCCTCTATTAAGTTCTCCTAGATTATTCAGGCCAGAATTGGTCGAGGTAAAAAATTTTAGTTTTATTTGATCATTCAGGCCAGAAGTGGTCGACGTAAAAAATTTTAGTTTTATTTGATTTTTTTATGCTTTTTTTTTGTTTTTTATTTAAATTTTGAACATTTGAAATTTTTTTCACAATTTTTTTTTTGTAATATCTTTGAAATTATTCAACATATTATAAAATGATGTTGCTATATTTTGAAGTTAATATGAATTATAATTTTTTTTTGGTATTATATTAAAGGAAATCAGATATTTATTTCCCGACGTGTATTACAATATGTGATGAAACCCAATAAATTTGTTTTTGCAAATACAAATAATTCGTAAATAATCAAATTATTCTTTACACGACATACATACATTACATTACATTACATTACATTACATTACATTACATAAAGAAATATATTTACTTCCTTGTCATGTTAGATGGGAATAATAGAACTATTAATACAGTTTAACTAATCAATAATTGTTTTCGTAAATAAAAAAATTAACAAAATATTTATGCGGCAGAATTTCCATTTTGCAAAATTTTCATTTGCAAATAAGAGCTACGTATAAACGTAGTATATAAAGACAAAAATATTGCTTTATTTATTGAATAAAATTTTAATTACACAAATAATACTATTAAAGACTAACACCTGATTTAATTCTGTATAAACAATAATTGTTTTCGTAAATAAAAAAATTAACCAAACATTTATGCGTCAAAATTTACATTTTGCAAAATTTTCATTTGTAAATAAGAGCTACGTATAAACATAGTATATAAAGACAAAAATATTGCTTTATTTATTAAACAAAATTTTAATTACACAAATAATACTATTAAAGACTAACACTTGATTTAATTCTGTATAAACAATAATTGTTTTCGTAAATAAAAAAATTAAGCAAACATTTATGCGGTAAAATTTCCATTTTTCAAAATTTTCATTTGCAAATAAGAGCTACGTATAAACATAGTATATAAAGACAAAAATATTGCTTTATTTATTAAATAAAATTTTAATTACACAAATAACACTATTAAAGACTAACACCTGATTTAATTCTGTTTAAACTAAATAAGCGTTTCAATAAACTCTATACCGTTCATTGAGTGTCTGGTGTATTGTATAGTGATTTTATAACAAGATATTAGCTCAGATGACCCGGTATTTTAATATTTTACTAAATCGACATATTTCATAGCTTTTTTTTTTGTATATAAAAATAGATAATTTAAATAATTGATTGGTATGCATACTTATGATAGATAAAGTATGTAACTTTGTATTAGTATGTGTGTGTGTGTGTGTGGGTAAGTTTTTAAGAAAATTCAAAATCAGATACGAAATATTAAATTATAAATTAACGATTTTACACATGCCATCCATTAGTATACATATTATGATTACAAATTTAAAAATAAAAAAAACTATAAGAGAGAACTTTCAAAAATTAAAAAAAAGAAAAGAAAAAATAAATAGCCAACAACATTTTCATTCATTGTTAACAGGACTTAAACAGATCGATCGTGTGTTTAAACAATTCATTTAAAATAAAAAGAAAAAAATATATATAAAAAGAAAAACAAAACAACTGACTTTAAATGATAACAGGTGTGAATATTTAGTTGTCAAATTGTTAAATATTTAATCTTTAAACGAGTTTCAATCTTTCTTTTTTTTTTGTTTTCTTCTTTAATTTTATTTATAATTTCTGAAATAAAATACTAAAGTATTATTTACAATGACCCTTTAAAAAAAGATCGATAGAAAAATGAAATATCAAAATATTAATGAAATGTTACTTCTTTTATATTAAGTTTAAGTAAGAATGACATTATGAATGTAAATGTTTGAATGAATTTTTTTTTCTTCTTTCTTAAAAATACATATTTTACATTCTTGTTAACTAAAACTATATACCTGCCATTTCTTAAGCTATTTATAAATATTTTAGTATTAAAATTATAATCTAGTAATAGGGATTTTCCCCATAAACAATTTGATTTATGAGCTGTAATTAAAAGTATATAAATAAAAAAAAAAAAAAAATGAAAAAAAAACAAAAATGAAATAAAATAAAAAACCAACCATAAAACACTAAACATATATAGAAATCATATATTCTAGTATAACAAATTTAAGCCAGTAATATACGTAAAAAAATGAAAAAAGTATCTATGGTTGGCAATAATATAAAAAAAAACCGCATAAAATATTAAACTATAAAACAATTTCAACACATATTAACAAGTGTTATGATAAATAAAATCAACCCTTATTTAAGCTAAGGATATTTAATGTTAATAGTATATAAATCCTTATAGCAACCCCTTTTCAAACATGTATCTAACGCCTTCTCTCCCCTAACTTATGTAATATAGCAATGCATCATGTATTTAGCAGAAAGTTTACCATTTTTTATTGCACCACAAAATAGATGAGGCTGACTTTTTTAACGCAAAATCCTTAGCATAAGTTATGAAACTACTACCTCCTACTACTACTTAACTACTCAATTGAAGGGCATTTATTTTTTTGAATACTTAAAAAGGATAAAACCGATATTTGTTACATTGTGGGCTATAAAAAAAGTTTAAATAAGTATAATAAGGCTTAAACTGATTTTTACTTTTATTATTGTTTATTAAGGAATTAGACTATAATAAATAGTTTGAACAGATGTTAGAATCTAAAAAAAAAAAAAAAAAATATTAAGAGATCAACAAATCGTTTGTAAGAAAAATCGGGAGAGTTAAATTGACAATTGTAGGAAATAATCAATTTGTTTGGTTAATGAAAAGATAAATTCTTAAATTACTGATTTCTAGTAAAAATTAAAAAAAAAAAAACAAAAATTAAATAAAGACGTTATTATTTTCATATGACTTTTTTTATACAGTCGCACACGTTTACAACGAACGCCGGTTATAACAAACTCTGGCTATAGCCAACACTTTTCTTCGGTCTCATTTATTTTAACAAAATTTTCCATACAAATAATTACGTTTATAACGAACAAGTTTATAGCAAATTTTTTCTAAAACGAATACAGTTTTATGGTTCCCAGAAGAATATTTCAAAGTCAAGGAAATTTTCTATTTCTATTTCTATTTCTATTTCTATTACAATCTTTTGTGCTTGTTGATTTATAAGGCATTCAGACCCACGCGAAATTACGTACTTTAGTGATTTCGGCCGAAATCAAGTTGAAATTACGTAATTTCCCATACATTTTGACACTTGCGAAATTACATAATTTTGTGTAATTTCGGTGAAATTACATTGAAATTACGATGCCCATTTCCGTGCAACTCTGTACATGGTTGGAAAAAAAATACATTTTTTTTCAACTATGTACTGCATGTTTCAACCGTGAGAAGGAAAAAAAACACTTCACAGCTGATCTTAAATTTAAACACAAATTTCAAAAATTAATTATTAAAGAGATTTTGCAAAATGAAACCTATACTTTTTACATTTTTAATTGTTGCAAATTAATAATATCCATTTTAGTAAATAATTGTTTCTTATTTGTTTCCATTTCAAAATACTTTATTTACCCCTATAACAATTTAAAATATAAACAATAAATATCAGCTGTTCACGAAATTACATCAAATGTCATCTAGCCAGTATGAACACTCTAGATTTCATTCGTAATTTCGGCATGAATGCCCCATTAGATTAAATGGATGAAAAACTTGTTCCAAGTGATTATCAGGCGTTTGTGCTAATGTTTGTAACGCACAAAAAAAAATCATCCAAAACCCACCTTAAAATATACCAATTGACTCAGAATCACTTTTTGAGTCGATCTAACCAAGTCCGTCCATCCGTCTGGCTGGCTGGCTGTCCATGTAAACCTTGTGCACAAAGTACAGGTTGCAATTTTGAAGGTAGTTCAATGAAATTTGGTACGTAGGATTCCTATTATACAAGGACGAAGCCTATTGAAATTAATTATGATCGGTCCATTATTTCACCTAGCCCCCATACAAATGTCCTCCCGGAATAGGGTTTTAACGATCAGAAATGCCTTAAATATAGCAATATTTTAATGAACTGAATGAAATGAATATTGCATAAGTATCAATCTTTGTGCCAAATTTCATCAAGATCGATTCATAATTGACCATAGCTGCCATATAAAACCCTCTACCGAAAATTACTTTAACGTGAATAAATCATATACACGTGTTAGAATCAGGCATATATTTGACACAAATATGTTTTATATAAATAGAAATCATAGTGACAAATTTTATGAGGATCGCTCCATAATTTACCATAGCTCCCGTATAAGCCCACTTTCGGGAATGCATGAATTCATATAAATGTTAGTAATAATGTAATATTTTGTATTCGTATATTTTATATTACACTTAGTAAAGTTTCACAGTTGTCCACATGTCTAATATAAGACCCCTTCACGTATTTTGATGGACATGCACAATGGTGTGGGGTTTCGTATGGTCGGGCTTGATCGACTATAACTTTCTTACTTGTTTTTAAATGCATTTGCTTTGGACTGGTCTGATTTACATCAGGTTCAATTAGTATCTTTAATAGGAATATGGTTTTTTGTTGGATGTTTGCGATATTTTGTCGCTTTCCACTGATTGTAGTCATCATTTCGATTTGGACCTAAGTTATTCAAGAAATGTTTAACAGAATTATTTTTAAATTCCTTTAACCGACTTTTTAAATGTTGTTTTTATTTAAGGGATTTTTGTTTCTTTGGTATATTCTTCGTAAGTATAGTTTATTCATTATGAGATTTTTGATTTCTCCAGATATTCTTACAATATTTTCGTTTTGAGGTTTAGTTATTGTTGTGGATACTAAAGCTGTTTAACTTAGGAGACTAGCAAAACATTCAAAAGCATCCTCCAATTTATACCCGTGGTATATTCAAATTAATATTGTTTTCAATGTAATTAGTAAACTTATAAGGCATTCAGATCGACGCGAAATTACGTACTTTAGTGATTTCGGCCGAAATCAAGTTGAAATTACGTAATTTCCCATACATTTTGACACTTGCGAAATTACATAATTTTGTGTAATTTCGGCGAAATTACATTGAAATTACGATGCCCATTTCCGTGCAACTCTGTACATGGTTGGAAAAAAATACTTTTTTTTTCAACTATGTACTGCATGTTTCAACCGTGAGAAGAAGAAAAAAAAAACAATTCACAGCTGATCTTAAATTTAAACACAAATCTTAAAATTAATTATTAAAGTGATTTTGCAAAATGAAACTATACTTTTTACATTTTTAATTGTTGCAAATTAATAATTTCCAATTTAGTAAATAATTGTTTCTTATTTGTTTCCATTTCAAAATACTTTATTTACCCCTATAACAATTTAAAATGTAAACGATAAGTTTCAAATGTCATCTAGCCAGTATGAACAATCTAGATTTCATTCGTAATTTCGGCATGAGATTTCGTAATTTCGCGTCGGTCTGAATGCCTCATTAGATTAAATGTATGAAAAACTTGTTCCAAGTGATTATACCCCATACCACCTTAGGTGGTTGAAGTATTATGCGTTTGTGCTAATGTTTGTAACGCACAAAAAAAAAAAAACATCCAAAACCCACCTTAAAATATACCAATTGACTCAGAATCACTTTTTGAGTCGATCTAACCAAGTCCGTCCGTCCGCCTGGCTGGCTGGCTGTACATGTAAACCTTGTGCACAAAGTACAGGTTGCAATTTTGAAGGTAATTCAATGAAATTTGGTACGTAGGATTCTCAGGACACAAGGACGAAGTCTTTTGAAATTGTTTATGATCGGTCCATTATTTCTCCATACAAATGTCCTCCCGGAATAGGGGTTTAACGATCATAAATGCCTTAAATATAGCAATATTTTAATGAACTTGCATAAGTATCAATCTTTGTGCCAAATTTCATCAAGATCGATTCATAATTGACCATAGCTGCCATATAAAACCCTCTACCGAAAATTACTTTAACGTGAATAAATCATATACACGTGTTAGTATCAGGCATATATTTGACACAAATATGTTTTATATAAATAGAAATCATAGTGACAAATTTTATGAGGATCGCTCCATAATTTCCCATAGCTCCCATATAAGCCCACTTTCGGGAATGCATGAATTCATATAAATGTTAGTAATAATGTAATATTCTGTATTCGTATATTTTATATTACACTTAGTAAAGTTTCGCAGTTGTCCACATGTCTAACATAAGACCCCTTCACGTATTTTGATGGACATGCACAATGGTGTGGGGTTTCATATGGTCGGGCTTGATCGACTATAACTTTCTTACTTGTTTTTAAATGCATTTGCTTTGGACTGGTCTGATTTACATCAGGTTCAATTAGTATCTTTAATAGGAATATGGTTTTTTGTTGGATGTTTGCGATATTTTGTCGCTTTCCACTGATTGTAGTCATCATTTCGATTTGGACCTAAGTTATTCAAGAAATGTTTAACAGAATTATTTTTAAATTCCTTTAACCGACTTTTTAAATGTTGTTTTTATTTAAGGGATTTTTGTTTCTTTGGTATATTCTTCGTAAGTATAGTTTATTCATTATGAGATTTTTGATTTCTCCAGATATTCTTACAATATTTTCGTTTTGAGGTTTAGTTATTGTTGTGGATACTAAAGCTGTTTAACTTAGGAGACTAGCAAAACATTCAATAGCATCCTCCAATTTATACCCGTGGTATATTCAAATTAATATTGTTTTCAATGTAATTAGTAAACTGAAGAATATCAGTTTTATTGGTAATAAAAGACAAATAAGAATATATGAATAATTTATAATATAAGGGAAATTAAAAATTTTAACATATGTAGATTTTCTGTATTAAGAATTGAGACAATGTTTGAAAAAACTTTCACTTTAGAAGCGCACAAATAGTTCAGTAAATAGCATATAAAAAACAAAATTTGAAGCAAAGGTCAGCGTGTTGTTGGCTATTGAATGCGATATTTAGTTTTGTAAAATTTGAACTTTTAAAATTGTATTTATATAAAATTCAACTTAATAAATTATATATATTAAGTGTCTGCTTAGAAAAATTATTTATAATTGCACTAATTTATATTTACGTTAATATAAATATATTTCAATATTCACCATATCTAAGAAGTATATTAAATAATATTATACTAGATTTCGTTCGGATTAATTAATTTTATAAGAGTTAGTTTGGGGACAGTTTTTTACAGCCTTTATTTCTAAATGAAATATCACCTATATATAGATCAAGTTCAATAATAAAATCATCTTCATTTGATTAATATATTTAAAATTGATACACCGACTGACGGACAAGCATTAGTATAGTACAAAACTTTTCAAAGATAGATTTTTAACTAATTCACTTGCACATTAATTTTTGTTAAATTGTTTTCAAAATTGCCATCCGTATATCAATTAATATGTAAAAAGTTTTTCTTTTTACTTACATTTAGATCATTGAATTATTTGAATTATGAGAAATTTTCGATCCCTATTACCTTAAGGTGTGTCTTTAGTTTATAGATGTTGTTGAATGGTCCAGTTCGAAGGACTAATAGGAAATTGTCATTATTTTATATTTTGTACCAAAAGGTACCAAAAGCAAATTTTGTGGGCTATAATAAGATTTTAGAAAATTTAATTCCAATTTTTGTCCGCATTTTTTTCCTATTTGGAATTTTTGGAAACCTAAACATGATGGTCGCGTTGGTTTAATTTTGAGGAGCTCTATTTATAGTAATTTGAGGCTATTTAGAAAATCTTCGGACTATATCCGCTTCAAAGGAATACATCTATAATTACCATTTTTTTTCTAATTAGAAGTACTATGGTTAGTTAGGTTAAAAGGGGCAACGTCTTCACGCCTCTACCCAAAGACCATCCGGTCCATTGTGATCCCTTTATAAATTTCAGAGAAAGCTAACAAAAATGAAGAAAGAGAAGATATCTAGTAGAATAAGGTACAAGAGTAGATAGAAAGTAGAAAGAAAGGAAACGTAATATAAGAAAAGAAAAGTGTGGAACCCAAGAACCATCAATCAACACCGACTACCTCTAAGCCATTTTATCTCCATTACGAACCCTCCTTCAATACGTATAGAATATGGCTTTCAAACCACTTCAGTGTACTGCGCTGAAGCTCTACACAATGACAGAGTATGTATTCCACTGTCTCTAGCTCCGCCAAATCATCGCACGCGCTAAAAAAGTCTGACGTGCCAGTATCCCACTTACTGGTGACCAGTAAGCGTACAAACAATGACCCTTAGATTCCCACGACTCATGCCCAAAAGATGCATCGAGTCTGCTGGTTTAAGACTAAGCCATAACGTTCTAGATACCTTGCAGTCTATTCTACTCCTCCAAGCATGATTCGTTCTT
Source organism: Protocalliphora azurea (assembly GCA_932274085.1). Lineage (NCBI taxonomy): Eukaryota > Metazoa > Arthropoda > Insecta > Diptera > Calliphoridae > Protocalliphora > Protocalliphora azurea. Next base: position 33,554,075 of record OW026520.1, on the reverse strand, counting down.
TGTAGAGTAAATTCCCTTAAGACCATGAAATATCACCCAATTGGAATCCTAACCTATACATTCACAAAAGATCTGTCCAGTTCCGAGCCCTTACGAGCTAGCTCGTCGGCTATTTTATTGCTGAGAATATCGCAGTGACCAGGAACCCAACAGAATCTTATTCTATAGGCTGGCATTAGCTTTCTAAATTCTTTCCTACACTCAAGCACCAATCTGGACCTGACACAATAACTACCATTACCATTAGTGTTGCCTGACTATCCACATAGATAGGACCTAGATAGGACATAGATAGGATCCACATCCTAGGACCTTATAAATAACTAGAATTTCTGCCTGGAAAACGCTGCAATTATCAGACAATCTAAAAGATCGTCTGACATCTGTTCCCATGAAGTAAACACCCGCCCCTGTGCCTACATCCATTTTTCGAGCCATCTGTGAAGATAGCACACCCTCCATGAAGCTTTACCGCTCCAGTCCAGAGGTCCCTACTAGGGATTTCAATAACGGGAGTAGATTTAAAATAATTTATAATTAAAAAGTAATACATATTTTATGTGTTTTTTGCAATTCATAAATGCGAATTGTAAAGAAGCTTAATAGTTGGTTGAAACTTTCGACCTATTGATGGCTAATAAAAGTAAAGTAGTAAAAATTAAAAAAATAAAAATTCTTTTACTAATATGATTCATTCAAAGTCATGTTCAAATTTGTGTTTATGATTGGTAGTAATTTAAAAAAAAAAATAAATAATAATAAAAAAATAAAAAAATAATAAAACATATTTCACTATATTTAAGACACCAATGATTCTGATGACTGTCAAGAGCAATTAAAGTCAAACTTTATAGAAGCACAAACATAGTTACATATACATACATGTGTATAAATACAAATGAATGATTGGGTGTATGTACAAACGTGATAGATAATGACCAGTAAGAATATATAAAAAGAAATATTGATGATGGTGATCGACGCCTTAAATATCAAGAAAGAAAAAAATCTTTAAAGCTTACATATGTATAATGGCTTACTAATGGTTGTTCAGATAATCAAAATGTTGCTGTTGCTGATGTTGAGTGTAAAATGTTGTGTTTTTTTGTAGTTTAAGTATCGGTGATAAGCAACAACCAACGATACAACCAACAATCTAAAAATACTTACTTTTATGGTTTTGAAGTTTAAAAGTTAAATGCACGATGATAGAATAAAAGAAATGTATGTGGTGGTAAAATTACTCTTCATATGGTAGTGGACAAAAGAAACGCATAAAATCATTTTAATGTGTCGGAGTAGTGACATGTTGAAGTGTGACCGTTAATGAGCAATTACAAAAATGAGGTTTGTTACTTAAGTCTTTCGTTTTTTCTTTTCTTTTCTTTAATGATGAATTTTGTGGTCGGTATTGCTTTTATTATATTACTGATGCTCCAGCAACAGCAGTAGTCAATAAGACGCCAATTTTCTTTAGAGGGAGAGAAAAAAATAAAAAAAAACGTAATAATAAAGTTAAAATAAATACCGCCTTAATTTATTAGCACAGTGATTTGAAATAAATTTGAGCAGAAGTTTTACTTAAATAAATAATTATATGACAATATTTAATTTAAAAAAGGCGATTTTAAATTATAAAAAAATATTTGCTATAAATAATTTCTAGATTCATTAAAAGAAATAATGTTTACTGTTACATCAAAGCCGCTTATAAGAATTTAAAATTTGTTAAATATTTTTATAAAAATCATATAAAGAAAAAATATCTAAAAGTGCTGAGTTATAATCATGATTTGTCAAAATATATTTTGCACTAGTTATTATTGTTAGTAAAAATAATTTCTGTGTCAAATTCTGTTTTTCTTTTTTGCTTCTTCACTTTAGAGAAAGTAAATGTTGATAAAATTTCTTCTAAAACTTAATAAGCTTAGTTCAGCATTATTGCCATTAGTGATGCTTTGACATCATTTTTATTTATCTCTTAAAAACGCTCCAATTAATTACAGACCTGATTTTTGTTTTAAATTAAAAATACATAATTAAAAAATATCTCATATTACGTTAAAGAAATTGCTTAAACATGAACTTTAATATATTTCCATATAGATGATCACATTATAAAAAAACCTTCAAATTTTTTTTAAATGTTTAAAAATAAATTTATTTAAATTTTTCATATACAGCTAAATAGTTTCACAACTGTTATTAGGCTATAAAATATATCAGAGTTTTAAAACTTTTTTTTTTTTGAAATCAGTGATTTTAATGCGTTTTTCGGCATTTAGAAATTCCGCCAACACGTGTTAATATTGTTGATATTTAAACAACTTTCACTTAATTTTTGTTAATATATTCTCAAAGAAGATTACCGCAACTAAAACGATTTTAAAATTATGGGAATTTTAAAGAATTTTCTGAATTATTGATGAAATAATTAATTTTTTTCTTTAAAAAATATTTGTTTACATTTTTTGGGCTATTATTTATGTAATATAAAATAAATTATTGAAATCATATATAAAATTTGTTTGGAGTGTAATAAAAAAAAAGAAAGAAATTTATTTTAAATTTGTTTAATGAAAAAAGTGAAATTTGAGGCAAAATTGTTGATGTGAAATTTAAGGACTGTGAACGAAAAATTTAGTGCATACAATTTAGCTTATGAAATTTTGTTTTTTTTAAAGGCTGTTATATTCAAGTTTAAAATTTAAAGAAAAAAACAGTTTTTTATTCCTTTTTAATAGAATATTTTATATTTATCTAAGATCCAAAAAAGTATATAAAGCGTGATCCATTTCGAGGTTCCCTACTTTTTTAAAGAAGAAAAAAAAACAGAAAATTCAAATTTAATAGGGAATGTTTATTATCATTTGAAAGAACATTCTTTGGCATTTATTTTTTGAAGATTATGTCTATCAAATGTTGGCCGTTACTACGTCGCAGATGGTCCATCCGTTGAGTCCAATTTTCGATGACCCGTTCGAGCATTTCGTCTAGTAACTGGCGAATGACACGCGTAATGTTTTCCTCCAAGGCCTGAATCGAAGCGTGTTACATATCCCCACAGGAAAAATTCTAATGGTGTGATATCACACGATCTTGGTGGCCAATCGACTGGCCCAAAATGTGATATTATTTGCTCACCGAAGTGTTCTCTCCATTGATTGATGTGATGTGTGGTAAGTGGCGCCGTCTTGCTGGAACCAAATGTCGTCGAGATCACGAGCTTCAATTTCAGGCATCAAATAGTCGGTTATCATGGCACGATAACGGTCGCCGTTGCTGCGAACAGCGCCAAATCGACTCTCCACGGTCTTCGTGTACACTCTCAGCTACGGCCGCTATATTTTCTTCACAGCGTGCTGGACGTAGTCTATTCGGTCGAATATTATCCAATAATGAATGCTGGGTCTCAAAATGGGTGATGGTGTTGCGAATAGTGCGCTCAGTAGGCCGATTATGTTGACCATAAGTTGAGCGAAGTGCACGAAAGACATTCCTCACAGAACATGAATTTTCGTAATAAAGTTGAACGATTTGTAAACGTTGTTCAGTCGTAAGTCTTTCCATTATGAAATGCCAAACAATACTAAACAAAAATAACATGACAGTATTATACGACTCACATGTGATCTGTCAAAAAAAGGCTATTGAAAAAAGTATCTCTACTTGAATCACCCATTATATTCTGAATCCTTATTGATAGGAAAGTCGTTATAACGATGTCAGTCTGTTCGTCTATTGAAATCAGTATTTAAAAAGTCTAAGATATAAAACATATTTTTTGGGGGTATCTTCAGTTTATTTTATTTTATTTTTTTGTGATATCTTGGCTATTTATGAACCGATTTTTAATAGCGTTCACCCAAGGGAAATTATCTGTAAATTGAGGTATAAAATATATATGTTTTATACATCAATTTACCGATAATATCTCTTGGGTGAACGCTATATAAAAAAATTTTGTGATATCTCGACTATTTATGAATCTGAAGATGCCCCCCAAAAATATGTTTTATACATTAATTTACAGATAATTTCCCTTGGGTGAACGCTATTAAAAATCAGTTCAAAAATAGCCGAGATATCACCAAAAAAAAAAAAAAAATAAATAAACTGAAGATACCCCCAAAAAACGTTTTTGTTAACGATTTTTCTAAGCTCTTGTATAAGCTAGCGACTTCGTTATTGCACAGAAAATTCGAAATCTTTTTCTTTTTTTTTTTTTTTTTGAACAAATGAAGAAAATCATTAGTAATCAAGATATCAATCAAAATGGATTTTTAGACTTCTTGAAGCTCCTATATAAACTACAGGTTTCGTTGTGTTACAATTTTTTTTTTGAATTTTGAATTCTTAAATAAATTTAATCGTTGCATATATTTTAAAAATACCCTTTTTTTAGTTAATGTTGTCTTCATTTGGTACTGTTGTAGTTTCATTAACTAAATATTTTAAATATTAAGCTTTTAATACGGACGGATCGAAGATAAACATAGGTACTGGTGCGGGAGTCTATATTATGGGCACGGATTTGAAAGGCTCTTTTAGACTCCCTGATGAGTGCAGCGTTTATCAGGCTGAAATTCTCGGCATCCTGAAAGCCGCAGAAATAATCAAGCAGAACGTTGCGAGGGGTACTGAAGTTACTCTCTATATGTGGACAGTCAGGCGGCACTGAAGGCCCTGGGGACACATGTGGTGAAATCCAGGCTAGTTGCTGCCTGTAAGAAGTCACTGAGAGAGCTGATGAAAGACTACATGGTGAGACTCTGCTGGGTGCCTGGCCACTGCAATATATCAGGCAATGAACTGGCTGATGAACTAGCAAGGCAAGGCTAGGCGCAGCAAAGGATGTCTCGGAGAGGGAAACCTATGTAAAACCACCACTGAGTTTCTTCTATGGGAAGATCAATGATTGGATCTTGGTCAGAACCAATTCGGCTTGGGAGAGTAGAGAGGACTGTAAGGTGTCGAGGGCGATATGGCCAGCACTAGGCAATGCAGGCACTAGCACTCTTCTGGGCTTGAATAGGAGAAGCTTAAGAATCATGATAGGGGCCATAACGGGTCACTGTTTGATAGGGAAGATGAGGTCTAGATGGGATGCTGGCAATTCCGATTTTTGTAGAATGTGTGGGGACGTCGACGAGACCGAGTCTATTGAGTACATTATATGCCACTGTCCACGATTGCAGCATCGCAGGATGAAATGGCTGGGCAGCCAATTCCTCGGCGGGCTAAGTGACATTCGGGACGTGGAACTTGTAGACGTCATAGGCTTCGTCGTGGGAATTGACTGTTTAAGGGAGGATCAGGGGTATAACCCTAGGGGGATTGATAACATTGCTAATCCTTTTTTAGGAATTTTTGAAAATTTCCTTTTTATATGAAATTATTAATAAATTTTATTTTATTGGGAACAGTGATAAATTTTCTTTTTAAAAAAATTCAAGACATTTTCTTTTTATACTTAATTTTTGTTAAATTTTCTTTTATGGAAAAATGTGTAACATTTTCTTTTTATAGAAAATTTTTGAAAAATTATCTTTTTTTAGAAAAATTTCTATATATCATTTTATTATAGAAAATTTTCATTAAATGTCCTTTTTTAGGAATTTTCGAAAATTTCCTTTTTATATGAAATTATTGAAAAATTTTATTTTAGACGAAATTTTTGTTAAATTTTCTTTTATGGAAAAATGTGTAACATTTTCTTTTTATAGAAAATTTTTGAAAAATTATCTTTTTTTTTTGGAAAATTTCGATAAATTTTTTCATTATAGAAAATTTTCATTAAATGTCCTTTTTTTAGAAATTTTTTAAAATTTCCTTTTTATATGAAATTATTGATAAATTTTATTTTATTGGAAATAGTGATAAAATTTTATAGCAAATATAAGATTCTTTTTTTTTAGGAAATTTCTATAGTAAATTTATTTTAAAAATAATGTTCGTTAAATTTCTTTTTATAAAACATTTTTAATAATTATTAGCAATTCATAGAAAATTTTCAATACATTTTCAATTAAAAAAAACTTAATTTTTTATTAAAGCAGTTTGGGGACAAAATTGGGGATTTACATTTTAAAATGGGGAATTTTTGGGGATTATTAGCCACGAGTTTGGGAATATGAGGCTAAATTTTTCTAACAACACTGATCACTGAGCCTAGCGTCTGTCATCTCAGAGAGGTTGTCTAATAAATGTTTTCCAAGAAATTTATGTCTAATTGAGTTCAGGGCTGGACATTCGCTTAGAAGGTGTAAAACCGTTTCCCCTTTGTCGTGTTCCACACAACTGCTACAATGTTCATTAAAAGGGAGACCAGTGATCATTGAACATTGCTCTCAATCTCGTAATGTTCCTAAGTTTTTGACTTATAATTTTCGACAAATTTTCTAAAGAGTATATTTTTAATGAAAAATTTTCTAAAGAGAATATTTTTAATGAAAAATTTTCTAAAGAGAATATTTTTAATGAAAAAGTTTCTAAAGATTTTCTAAATATTAAATTTTCTAAATATTATTTATATATTTATATATGTAGGTATTTTTGTAATAAATATTGTGGCTAAAACTTTTAAATATTTATTTTATTTTTTTTTTTGGCTTAATCAGTTAATTTGTTAATTGATTCAATAAATACCTTAATTAGTTTTAAGTAAAATTTCAAAAATAAATATACATGTTTTGATGAAAAAATTAATTGAAATTTGTTAAAAAATTAATTATTTTCACTTAATTAATATTATCATTTTGATGATTGGAGCAAAATCAAACAAAATTTTAATTGATATAAGCAATTTCATAATTAAAATCGATTTTTATTTTTTTCTGTGTATTTATACACAGAAATAATAATAGCTATATTATTATTATTATTATTATTATTATTATTATTATTATTATTAGCGGATCATTCTCCAATATGACAATTCTAGTTCATTAAAATATTGCTATATTTAAGGCATTTATAAACGTTGAACCCCTATTCGGGGAAGACATTTGTATGGGGTCTAGGTGAAATAATGGACCGATAATAAAAAATTTCAATAGGCTTCGTCTTTGCATTATGAAAGTCCTATGTGCCAAATTTCATTGCATTATCTTCAAAACTGCGACCTGTACTTTGTGCAAAATTTACAGCTAGTCGGACGGACGGATGGACGGACGGGAATGGTTCGATCGACTCAAAAAATGATTCTGAGTTGATTGGTGTACTTTAAGTTGGATGTTGGATGATTTTTTTCTGTGCGTTACAAACATCAGCACAAACGCATAATACCCCAACCAGCTATGGTGGTGTGGGGTATAAAAATACAAGATTTTAAGGTGCTTTTTAATCAAAGTGAAAAAAATACCTTAAGACTTTGTTCAAACTTATCAGAGAAGATATTGACTATCATGAAAATTACTCTAATAAACAATAATGTCGTTTTCAAAAAGAACTATTATCGTTTTATACGTTTTTCGCAGCTCTCTTAGCAGACGACAACTCAATAAAATGCTACAAATTATGATCAATTTTATTTAGACATTATGTGTATGTGTAACATGTTTAGTTTTCTTAGATAATGTTTTCGGTTTTTCTTGAATTTAAATTAAAATTAAATTTAAATTTTACAGGTTGTATAAGCCGACAACTAAGTTTTAGACTCCCTCAACAATAAATCACTAAAACGTTGTTATTTTCAGCTTTTAAATAAATAAAAAAAAAGAAACTGTTGATGACAACAAAGTTCCGCTGATAGTTAATGGTTGCAGAGTGATTGTATTTGTATTTGAAGTTTTGTTATCTATATTAATGAAACTGACCGATTGACGGAGGTACGGCCAGTCATGGCAGGGAAAATTAATATCAAAACATTAATGTTAAAGAAAAAGGGTTACTCAAAAATGTCTTGTAATTTATAGACCTGTAATAATACCAGCAATACTTGTGAACTGATATCCTATAAGGTAACATCTACTTACTACAACAACTGCTTAAGAAATCCATTTAAAATTAAAATTTTACAAAAATAAAAAAAAAGTAACCAAAAAAAAAAAAAAAAATAAAATGAACTGATAAAAGTTGAAATATATCTTTTGTTGGGGAATGTAAAATATCTTCATTACCACTCTCTCTCTCTCTCTCTCGCTCCACATACAACCACAAAGTGTTTGCTCATACATAGAGGAGACTAAGAATGGAAACACTAATGACATCTCAATAAATCATTTGAAAGGTGAGACATTAAGTGCAGCTATGCCACCTTTAGGTATCTTTATAATGGTGATGCTGTTAACTCAATAACTACAAAAAATAAAAATAAAAAAAAAAAATTATATATAACATATTCCTTTATAAGAAAGATAGATATTTTAACCGACAGCTAGACATTCATATAGGCAGATAGAGGGACTGTTTGAGAAACAGACAGACAAACATTCAATACTTCTTAATACCGTTATATTTCTTCTTTTTCAAATTCTCTCATAGCTATAGTCGTATCTAAATAAACACGTTTACATATTAATATGCAAATTAATGTATCTTTGTATCTTTTTTTTAATGTATATGTATGTGTATCTTTAATTTAAAAACTTAGAACTAAAACAAAAAAGTGTCAAAAGTATTAAGAGTGAAAAATTAACCTTTCATATTTTTTTTTCTTTTTGGTCATCTTATTGATATGTCAAATGTATCTATCAATAGAAATTTAACTGTATATTTTGGTTTATAAAAATTTATTAATATTTTTATTTTTTATTTTTCTCTTTCTACTTTCAACGCGTGCCTAATTTTTTTCTAACTTTTTTTTTTCATTTTGTAACCTTTATGCTTTAAAATAATTTAATGAGGCTATACGTTTTTTTGGTTGATAATATAACGTCTACTCACTTTTTTAATGTTTAATTTGGAAAAGAGTGATATCGCGTGCTGGAATCACTGATTTTATTACATTTTCTATATAATGTTTGTGTATTTACATTGAAGTTGAAAATAAAATTAATTTTTAAATAGATGGAAAGACGGAACTGATTAATATTAGTTGACAGTATTATAATTATGTTTATTTGAAAATTACACATGCGTTTGTGAATTTATTTATGCAGTATGTAATATTTTTTTTTTTTTTTTGAAAAAAAAGCTATTAAAGTATCATGCAACAGGTTGTAGGTTCGTCTGTCGTTCAAGCGTCAAATGTTATGGTTTTGTGAAGCGTAAAACTTGATGACATGACAGGAAGAATATACTAATTGTATTTTGTTTTTAGAGAACTTGGTAACGAAACTGAAATACTTACATATATTTTGGATTTTTTTTTCAAATATGTTGAAAAAAATTAATAACTTTGTCTGCCAAGAATGAGGAAAAGGATTTATTATTTATTATTTATCTCATTAAACAAGTTTGCAATCGTAAATTTGTGGACTATAATTAGACATCAGCAGCATCCCAGCAAAAACTTTTTGGTTTTCAGTAATAACAACTACTTATTAAAGTAGTTTCTTGGTAATGAGGCGTCATTATTATTTGCCTACTCTGTATTACATTAATAAGTACTCAATAGTATAATAGCACAGTAATACTGCAATCACGTGGATTAGTTGGCTAGAGCGCCGGATTAACAACTAGAAGGTTGTTGGTTCAAAACCATTATGAAGCTGTTAGTTTTTTATAACAAAATGTCTAAAAAGATATTTTAAACTAAATAGAGTTTTTGTCGCTTAGGAAGCTATGTGCGAGATGGTGTAATGAGTAAGACGTTAGTCATTAAAAACGAATGGTAAGTTTGTGTCCAAGTTCGAGTCTCACTGACGGGAACATTTTTTTGTTTTTTTTTATTTTTGTTTTCGTTTAGGTACATATTTTTGAATACCCCTAGAGTCAAAAAATAACTACATGAATTTGTGGACAACTCGAACAAAAATAACTAGTTATTCAGGCAAATAATAAGTAGTAGCTAGCTTACCAGGAAAGCAAAGTTTTTGCTGGGATGGTATACGTATTATCTGTGCCGCTACACACTTTGTCAGCATTCATGGTGATTTGTCCATTTAGGTTTCATTGAAACCTAAACATGGGGCCTCGCCTTGCACTACGTGCAATTTTGAGGGACTCAGTTAGCAGCACCAGGCGTTTGGGGCAAGTGAAATAGAGATTGAACATAGCGTCTTAAACGCTGTTATAGATATATAGACAGTAATGTTGTAAGCCGACATCCGGTTCGAAGGACCATTAACAAGTTTGCAATCGTAAACTGCCTTGTTGTCTCTGTTTGGCAGTACCAAAGCATAGTTTGAGGACTGTAATTAGACATCAGCAGCATGGTATACGTATTATTTGTGCCGCTACACACTTCGTCAGCATTCGTAGTGTCTTATCTATTTAGGCTTCGTTGAAACCTAAACACTCATTGCTTTTTTATTTATTATAATTTAAAAAAATATATATATTAAGTATTGGAATTATATGAGTAAAATTAAATCCATTTAATGCCAATTGGAATCCTTATTAAACCAAGACTAGAGTCATTAGTAGATCAAAGTATGCTTTGTGTTTTTTATTGCGTAGGTTTTAAGTTCAAATAACTTAAATTCCTTTCTTTGAAATATTGAATTTTTATTTAGTGAAAAAAAAGATTATTAAAATTCTTTTCCTAATCTTAACAAATTTGTTTGTCATCAAAAACCAATAAAAAATATTAACAAACTAATAATTACCACCGCTAAAAATATATATAAAAAAATAATGCTATTTTTAATACCTACTATGTATATTTTAATACATTTCGTATAAAACCATAACTGATATGAAGATTTTTATATTTCTTTATATTTCATACATTTACAGGAAATGCGATTTATATCTACTCTCCCGCTGACACACGTCCTTCTTAAACACCAACAATATAAAAGGGAATAATGACAATTTATTGAATGTTAATATTGATTATACATATTCCTATAACCCACTCAGCCCTTTCGTCAACCCACATAAATAAAACAGTTTACTTTTTATGACTAAAGGGTTGCAGGCAGGAGTTTATGTGTCAATAAAATATTTTCATCCTTAAAACTTTTATGCTTTTTTTTCTTGTTTTTTTTTTAAGGTGGAAATTTAAAATGCTCGTATCTTAAAAATATTGATACTATTGAATTTAATGTACCTTAAGATGACATTTAGAGAAAGGGAGCATTTTTTTTTTTTTTTCTTGAAGATGATGAGTATTTGAAGGAAATCAGTAATGGAGGTGTACAGTGTGACACTTGAAGTTTTACAGATTAAAGGTTAAAGTTGAAAAAGAAAAATTACTCCAACTTGTGAGTTGGTTAAGGAAATATTTGGGTGTTAACTTAAGTTATACTCGTTGTACCTGAGGATGGAAAACTGATTTAAAGGAAGGGGTTAAATTTGTTTAAAATATTTTCATCGGCGTGTTACTTAAGATCAAAATGATTTGAATTTTGACACTTTATGATATTTTGTTTAAGGAAGGGGAAGCAATTTAGAAGAATTATTAATCATAGCATGTCGTTATTGATAAGAGTTTTTCTCCTTGTTATAAGAATTTAAATATAAAAAAAAAAAAAAAATAGAAAAATCAAGAACTTTAAAATTCTTCACAATATTACACAAAATAATTTTTTATTTTTATTTTTTTTTTTATAATTTATTATATATCATTTGTAATGTTAATGTTTAAACATATTTAATAGACCACAATCGTTATTTAATTTATAAAGAGACTTAAAATAATTTAAAAATAATTTTTAAATTAGAAGCAATTTAAAAAAAAAACTTCTTTAAAAATTAATTTTACTAAAAAAAGTAAATTAAAAAAAAAAAATTAAATATAAAATTTAAAAATAAAAATTTTCAAGAGAGTACATAAGTTTAGGTTACAGTTTTCACTCATCCTTAGGATTATTTGGTGCCTTAAATTTCAAAAGTAGCACAAAGCGACAAATTTTTTGTTTCAATTTAAATACACGTAATCTTGCTGTCCTAATACTAAAAATTGTTTTTTTTTGTATTGACTCTGGTTTTAGAGTTATACATTTATATGTGAAATTGTGAGGGTTGCTATACATATTGCGGTATATTCCGAGCAGTGTTGCCAGGAGGTGAGAAAAATAGAGGCTAAAATGGACTTTAAAAAAAGGCCAGAAAAGCCTAAATGCCTCAAAAAATAAGGCTGTGTATTTTTTTTATTTAAAAACTTATACGGATATTCTGAACTTTGTGAAAATGCAAAAGTATAAGTTAATTGTTTTCGTTGCAAAGTTGTCATCCGACTTCGTCCGTCTGGCTGGCTGTCCATGTAAAACTTGTACACAAAGTACAAGTCGCAATTTTGAAGATAAATCAATGAAATTTAGCACGTAGGACTTTCATGATACAAGGACGAAGCCTATTGAAATTGGTTATGATTGGTCTATTATTTCACCCAGTCCCCATTAAATACAGCAATATTTTGATGAAATTCGGTATAAGGATTTTTTGTATAAGTATCAATCTGCCAAATTTCATGAAGATCGGTTCATAATTGAACATAGCTCCCAAAAATCACTCTAACGGGCATAAATCACATATGCATGTTAGTATCAAGTATATATTTGACATAAATAAGTGAGAAATTTTATGAGGATCACTCTCATATAAGAACACTTTAGGGAATCATCCTAAAGTACCTAAATTCATATAAATGATAGCATTAATGTAATATTCTGTATTCGTATATTTTATTTTACACTTAGCAAAAACATAGGTCACAATAAGAACCCTACGCAAATTTTTTGTGGACATATAAAATGGGGTGGGGTATTATATGGTCAGGCTTGACCAACTATATCTTTCTTACTTGTTTTTTTTTTGGAAGAAGGAGAATCAGAATTATCAAACGTATGCATTTGTTTTTGTTATTGTAAAATATTAAAAGAAATTTTAAACATTTCAAAAAAAAAAAAAAAATTCCACAATTTTTTAAGTTTAAATGCAATTTATTAAATATTTTTATAAAAAGTCAATAAAATGATGTAACAACTTTTAAGGAATTTTTTCTTTATAATATAACAAGATTTTGTCTTTAAAAATTAGACGAAAACTATGTAAATTATTCCATTTTATTTGGAATTACTTACTAAAACTTTCCTCATATATTTTTCATTTTTGTTACAAATAGTATGAACTAGTGACTGTTAAATCGATTTCGATTATGGTCAAAAATCGAATATCTTTTTCAAAAAACGATTATTTTGTAGACGATTCTTACCAGTTAACTTTATACTGAAAACGACTTTTAGGCTTCGATTAAGCGAAAAATCAACACTAAACAGTGAATTACTTTTTTGTAAAAATAAATTGCAAAATTACAAAGTAAAATTTCTAAAAGATAAAAAAATCAATAAAAATATAATTCAAGAAATAATTGTTAATTATAATGGAAAAACTTTGAGTACTAGTTATATAAAATCTACATTCGTTCCTGCAGTGCCGGACCGTCACATAAAGAATATTCTTAATCCTCAATAATAGAAGTCATCCTTTTCTCAAGCCCCTATTTGACAATTCAACCAGAGAAATATGATTATCCGTCTGTGTGATCAATTTCTCTAGCATTCATTCGCCATTCCGATCCCACGAATATCCTGTTACCAAGACTATGCTGAGAAGTATAGATAGTGATTGAGTGCAGTTGAGTAGACAGACTTCAGATTTCAGAACTTACGATAGTCCATATCTTCCGAAACAAGTGTGCCGTTTTGCAGAAAATCCCAGCAAAAACTTTGCTTTCCTGGTAAGCTAGCAGGTATAATTGGAAAAAAAATAAACTACTTATTTTTTGCCTGAATAACTAGTTATTTTTGTTCGACTTGTCCACGAATTCATGTAGTTATTTTTTGACTCTAGGGGTACTCAAAAATATGTACATAAACGAAAACAAAAAAAAAAAAAAAAACAAAAAATTTTGCCGTCAGTGAGACTTGAACTCGGACACAAATTAACCATTCGTTTTTACTGACTAACGTCTTAATCAGTACACCATCTCGCACATATCATCCTAAATGACAAAAACTCTATTTAGTTTAAAATAACTTTTTAGATATTTTGTTATAAAAAACTAACAGCTTAAGAATGAGGTTGAAACCAACAACCTTCTGGTTGTTAATCCAGCGCTCTAGCCAACTCATCCATGTGATTGCAGTATTACTGTGCTATTATACTACTGAGTACTTATTAATGTAATACAGAGTAGGCAAATAATAATGACGCCTCATTACCAAGAAACTACTTTAATAAGTAGTTGTTATTACCGGATACCAAAAAGTTTTTGATGGGTATTTGTATTATTCCCCCATTTTATACAGTTAATAAAATATAATCGCTAATAATAAACCAAAGTTTTTACTAAATGTTAAAAAGCATCCCTTCGTGCTCCCATTTTATATGTTGTTGCCAACACTTCAAAGAACATTTTAAAGAAAAATTATAAAAATTAAATATATATATATATATATAATATTTGATACAAGGACGAATATTGATCATTATGCTTTTTTTTAAATGGATAATAAAATCAATTAAAAATTTGATTTTTTAGGCATTAGTTTGAACCAAAGTTTGTTTAAATCTATGAAATTTCGTTGAATCTATGAAATTTGAATATGAATTTAAATTTCATGTACTTTTAAAAAATATCTGAAAATAGTGAAATTTGAATCCAGATAAAAACTAAACTACAACGAATTTGAAAATTTTGAAGAACTTCAAATTTTGTATTGACTTAATGAGTCTGTATGCCACGTTTTATCAAAATCGGTGGTGGTGATATAAAAAATTGCGTTTTTTTTTTTAATTTTTCTCTTTCCTCGAAAATAATTTTGAAAATATTGAAGAGATGATCTTTAGGGCAACCAAAAACTAAGCAAAATCATATTTTTTTTCCTAGGCGGCAAATGAACCAAAATGTTTTTTATTTATCCGTTTCAGATAATTTTAAGAATTTTGACATCGATTTGTTACAGCATCTATGTGGATAGTCAGACAGCACTGATGGCAATGACAAGTTATTGTGTCAGTTCCAGGTTAATGCTGGAGTGTAGAAAGGAATTTAGGAGGCTAATGGATGTCTACAGAATAAGACTTTGTTGGGTACCTGGTCATATTCTCGGCAATGAAATAGCTGATGAGTTAGCTTGTAAAGGCTCGGAGTTCGACAGGTCTTTTGTGGAGGTATTGGTGAAGATTCCCCTTGGGTCATATTTCATGACCATAAGGGAATGAACTATAGGTAGAACGAATGATGCTTGGGGTAGTGATCGGACGATTCTGGGCATAAGTCGTGTGAATCTAAGTATAATTTTTGGCATGATTACTGGTCACCTCGCAATAGAGAATATGACCAGTAAATGGTACACTAGCGCGTTAGATTTTTGCAGGACGTGCGATGATGTGAAGGAGCTAGAGACAGTGGAGCATATACTCTGCCACTGTGCAGGGCTTCAGCGAAGTAGACGGAGGTGGTTTGGGAACCATATTCTGCACGAACTAGAGGAGGTTGCGGGTGAAAAACTCGGCACCCCTATAGGATTCGTAATGGGAATAAAGTGACTTAGAGGTAGTCAGGGTTGATTTGATAGGTCTTAGGTTCCATAACTTTCTTATTTTTCTTATATTTAGCTATCTTTCTTTTCAATCTTTCGCTATATTCTACTAGGATTTTTCTTTTTCTTCATCTATCAGCTTTCTCTGTTATTTATAAAGGGATCACAATGAACCGAATGGTCTCTGGGTGGAGGCGTGAAAACCTAACCTGTTACAGCATATTTTGGCATATTTAAGTCTTATCAGTTTATTTTTGCATATTTTGTCTTTAACAGCATATTTAGTCACATTTTCATAGAAAAAACCTCATTTTAGAGCATATTTAAGTGCATAATTTTGCATATTTTACTCTTAAGGGATATATCTAGCAATTTTTAATAAAAATTAAATTATTTTTGATACGCATAGTAGATAATTAAAAATTTTGCAAAAAAAAAAAACAAATTAAAATAACAATATTTTCACAGCATATTTTCCAACATATTTGCATATTTTCCGATTTTAACAGCATTTTTTATGCGCATATTTTTAATATAGTTATAAAGCTACGTTCTTTTGCTTTCTTAATCGATTTGAATATTTAAAACTGATTTTTTGAATTAAGAGTTCTTTAGTACTGAAACTATTCTTCATACTGTGTTTTGGAATATCTCAAAATTTATTATTTTTTTCGAAAATTTTGAAAATTGTTTTGTAATATACTCAATAAAATTTACAGCACACATTAGATTGTTTTTCGAGCTAAAATAAAAAGTTATATTTCTTAGCTGAAAGTAATTAATTGTTTAATTTTTTTTAAATCACAGATATTTAATTATGGCTAAGTAGGGAAGCTATTTAAAGGTAATGCTAAAAACTAAATTATATTATTTGAGGTTTTGTATTTAATAATTATTCAACAATAGTAGAAAATCGTATAAAAGAAAATTCCAGAGTTTGTAGTTTATAATAAGTATTTATTTATTTTTTTATTTTATTTATTATAATTAATTTAAATAATAAAATATAAATTTTCTCATCCAATTCAAATGCTTTTCCGAAGATTAGAACCAGTATTGTAGGTAGGGTTTTGCCAAAAAATACACGAATGTTACTATGTAATGTATTTTCGATGTGAAAAAAAAATTTATACATAGCATGGGAAAAATATTTTTAAAATTCAATAAATCGAAAGAAGAACTTTAACTACTCGATTTTATGTATATCAAACAAAAAACTAAAATTTTGTGAAAATGAGCGAATTCACTTAATTGTGAATAAATTCGTAAAGAATCAAGCGATTTGTATGAACGATATGTCATTTTATTGCTATTATATGTGGTTTTGCGTTAAAATAATAAATCTAAACAATTTTTGCCATTTTCGATTTTTCATGATTTTTTCAAAACAAAAAATTTTGTTATTTTCACGTAAAAAAATATATTTTTTGCTTAAATTTTTTATTATAACTCAGAAATTACTGAGCCGATTGAAACGCAACATATAAACAAATTAGAAGCTATGTAAATTTAAATTTTTCTAAGTTTATTTTAATAATATCGTACTAACCCTTTATGAGTTATCATTAATTTTGTGGAGAAACATCTAAAAAATTTATAATTTTACTTAAAATTTTTTTTTTGAAAAAAAACTCTCCATAGAATTTAAAATTTGAACCATATTTGTTATACTGTGGTTTAGTGGTTTTTCAAGCTTTTAAAATTTTTTCGATTTTGTTGCCTGGTGTAATTATTCTTTTTTTTTCTTTTTTTAATCGAAAGATTTGTTAATCTTCTATCATTTTTTTACTACTTTATAACACAGCTTAATTCTTACATTTTCAAAAACTTCTGAACATAATTATAAAATGAATTTTATAATTTTCTTTTCGTTTGTGCGTTTTTTTTTTTTTTCTTTCAAACCTAAACTACCACAACTACTTGACTGATTTCAAATGGAAGTGATCACGCTTACAGGCGTACGTTGGACTATTCATTTATAATTGAATTGTATGTCTAATATCCAGCTACAGTTTTTTTTTTCTTTAATTTTTTCATATTTTTCTTACTCCCTCAAACTTATGAAATTCATAATTATTTGTGGTGATTCAACAAAAAAAAAAAAAAAAAAAAAAACCAAAACGTTTGGTATGCAACGTGTGATGAGGAATGTTGTATATACTTCAGGTATGTATTTAAAGCCTTAAAATGAATTTGTTTTTGGGGGCTTTTTTCGTTAATAAAAAAAAAAACCTTTACAAGTTGCTCGATATGATTATATTAAAATACAAAACGTAACTTACTCCCACCGAATATGAAACACTCTTAATCATATAATCATGTAATATATAAAAATCTAATTGAAAGTGTGAAGATATAAATTTAAAGATAAAAAAAAAATTAAATGTATTTCCAAAAAAATTCGAAAGTTTACTCAGAGTTAACATTTTTCTAATTACAGTAGACGCTCAGAAATTCGAACTTACAGAAATTCGAATTTCCAGAAATTCGTATCAGTAATTTTATTATATTTGGCGATCTAAAATTAGAATCCAAAATTCGTATATCCGAGCGATTTTTTCTTTTTTATTGTAAACACTAAAATTTTGACAATTCAGTTTAATCAAATATAAAGTAAAAAGGGGAATCCCATTTTAATAAATGATTTACAGATCTTGTTGATGTTGTTAGAGTTTAAAAGTCTGTTTTTTGGTGTTTGTATATGTATACGGTTTAACATTTATTAAAATAAGAAAGTGGATTAGAAATTCGAAACAAGACAAATTAAAAATATTTGAAAATATTTACAAAGGCGTTCAAGGAGAGCGTTTAGCACTGGACTTTAATGTAACTACTTCTACCATTAGTTATATTAAATCGAATAGAAAATCACGTACACGTATCCAATAAAACTTTACATAGTGCTGAATATCCGAAAATGGAAATTCGTCTCTATATTAAATGGACCCATATTAAAGGAGAAAGCTAAAGTAATTTTCTGATAAGAATAGCCCGATAAAGCTGAGAATGACTTTCGGGCAAGCGATGGATGGTTTACCAAATTTAAAAAGTGGCATGGAATTCGCCTTTTAAAAATTAGTGACGAGATTTTATCCAGCGACACTAATTCAGTCACTCCTTCGTGCTGAAATCGCCGAAATGGGCCTAGTGGAATCTCAAATATATAATGTCGACAAGACTGGGTTATATTACCGCTGCCTGCCAGATAGAGCATATGTTTCAGCTGCCGAAAAAAGTGCTCCGGGACACAAAACCCAAAAAGAAAGAATTTCTATCTTACATGGAGCAAATTTTGATGATGGTTCCAGTAAGTTGTTGCCATTAGTTATTGGAAAAGCCAAAAATCCAAGGTGTCTCAAAAAATTTAACAATCCACTACATTACGGATTTTCAAAAAAAAAAACAAAAAAAAAAAAATGCTTGGATGACATCTCGGATCTTTTATGACTGGTTTCATAAGATCATTATTATTAATGAAGTATGTAAGTGCAAACGTTATTTATACATACATATTTATAAGTTCCATAATTCTAAAATATTTTTTAATAGGTCATTCGTTTGCCTCCAAAAGCCCTTCTACTTATTGACAACTGCTCCGCTCACTCACCCATTGAGGCAATGCATAGCAAAAATGGTAATATAGAGTAGCATACTTCTTTCCACCAAATGTTACACAGCTCTACAGCCCATGGACCAAAATCCAATAATAAATTGTTAACCATACTAATTGCTGAGAATGGTGAACTAAACAAAAATTTAAAATCTCATTCAATCAAAGATGCAATAATTTTATTAAAGAAAGCTTGGATTGAGGTCAAGCAAACAGCTTTAAAAAAATTCTTGGTCAAAGTTGTTCAATTGGGACTCTGACGAATACGATAGTGGTGGTGATGTATATGCTTCTATCATGGTTGCTGGAAGAAGATCAGGACTATAATGACGTTGTCCAAATAAATCAAAATCTTTTGACGCAAATTGATCCGAATAATTCTATAATTCTGTAAGAGAAATCAAAAGACCTTTCCATATATTTGATAGTGAAAGTTTGTCTTTAGACACGGATGAAGATAGTTATGTGGAAGTTCCAACTAATATTTCTTATTCCGAAGCTACTGCAAATGTAAGTAATTTAATAATTTAATAAAAAAAACGGTGAATTATTTTCAACTAAGCACTTGTCAAATCTTTTAGATCTCCGTAATGATATTGTTTTGTCGGAAATACAAAAACCTAAAAAACAGACTAATCCCAGCAAAAACTTTGCTTTCCTGGTAAGCCAGCAAGTAATTGAAAACAAAAATAAACTACTTATTTTTTGCCTGAATAACTAGTTATTTTTGTTCGACTTGTTCACAAATTCATGTAGTTATTTCTTGACTCTAGGGGTACTCAAAAATATGTACCTAAACGAAAGTAAAAATAAAAAAAACAAAAAAATTTTGCCATCAGTGAGACTCGAACTTGGACACACACTAACCATTCGTTTCTACTGACTAACGTCTTACTCAGTACACCATCTCGCACATAGCATACTAAGCGACAAAAACTCTATTTAGTTTAAAAATCTTTTTAGACATTTTTTTATAAAAAACTAACAGCTTCAGAATGGGGTTGAACCAACAACCTTCTGGTTGTTAATCCGGCGCTCTAGCCAACTCATCCACGTGATTGCAGTATTACTGTGATATTATACTATTGAGTACTTATTAATGTAATACAGAGTAGGCAAATAATAATGACGCCTCATTACCAAGAAACTACTTTAATAAGTAGTTGTTATTACCGAAAACCAAAATGTTTTTGCTGGAATATTACTGAATATATGAATAACAAAGACTGAGTGAGAATTCAAAATATATATTATTTTAACTTTTCTTAAAAAATTTTCTTTCTTTTTTTTTAAACATACTAAAGTCAAATGAACTGAATTGTTATATTTTGTTATATTTCGTTAATTTTTTTATAGTTTTTATGTTAAATAAACTAAAATGAAAAAAAACACAGTTTTTTATATCTTTATGGTCAAATTTACCTAAATTTTTGTATAAAAAAAAAAACCATTCAGAAATTCGAATAATTCGGAAATTCGTATGGCCCTAAAAACAAAGTGGTTCGAATTTCCGAGAGTGTACTGTATATAGCAAGAGTGTACATTTGTTATGTTAGTTTTATTTTGTAATTGGAAATAACACAACATTTTTGCTACTTACATATTGAAATTGTTTTATTAAGTTTTTAATTAATCAATGCGGCGTTACTAATCACTTGCCACTAATTTGTTTCCTGAAATTGCTAATTTGTTGTTGTTGCATCAACGAATCGAATTAAAATTAAATAAAAGCTTTTGCCGCCAACGATAACGGCAACTGACCAGCAACTAGAAATTATAATTTTTAGCTAAATATACACACAGCTAAAAAATACATATGTTTAGCTGTATGTTTGTATATTTACTAAGGGTGTATTAGTATAGAATACATTTCATACAATAATTTTTGGCATAAACCAATAAACCCAATAATAGAAAAAAAAATCTAAATCAAATCAAAAGCATATTTGTATGTAAATCAGTGATATTTTAAATATATAATAAAAAAATAACACACAAAAAGGTTCATTAAAATCCATATAAATCATATATAAATTTTTTTCCAGACCCCATAACAAGTCAAACGTGTCAAAAAAAAAAAAAAAAATGGTTAAATTTCCTTTTGTCAAAATTGTCTTAAATTTTTTTACAAAAAACGTCTACACACAACTGGTCAATAATAATTAATAAAATTTATTTAAAGTTCCTTTTGTTTAAATTGTTTTTCAAATAAAAGTGTTTACTAACCTACTTAGAGGGCTACTACTACTACAATCAATAGAAATTTTTTATGATTTATTTAATACATATATTGTCCACCAAAAACGATTTGTTTCAAACAAGTGTTTAATTGGACCACCAACATTGATGCAAACAAAAGTGTGAAAGTGTGTTGTTAGTATTGAAATTTTTAATAATAAATAAGTCTATAAATAAAATAAAATTAGCATTTATAAAGAAAAGGAGTTATTGTTTACTTTGTTTTTAAAATTACTTAGCAATAAAAGTTGTTATATTAACATGAAAATTAATTGTTTCAATTAAGTCTTTTTATGACATTATTAATTGATAATAAAAAATATATTCTTTATTCAATCAGTGTTTATTAATTTATTCCTTAATTCAAAATTTTAAAACAATTGAATTTATATAATGAAATATAAGAAATTTTATTTTAGTTTTAAAGTTATAGTATAGCATTTAATGGTTTTAAACTTATTTGACTTATAAAAAAAGCAATATACACTGGTGCATATTCCTATAAACGCTCATCAATTTTTTAATCAACTTACCAAAAATGGAGTTAAAAAATAATTAAGGTGCTACAAATTAATTATACATCACACCACCATAGGTATTATATGTTTGTGCTGATGTTTGTAACGCACAGAAAAAATCATTCAACACCCACCTTAAAATATACCAATGAGCTCAGAATCACTTTTTGAGTCGATCCTTACGATGTCCGTCCATCCGTCCGACTGGCAATTATGAAAATAATTTAGTGAAATTTTGCACGTTAGACTTTCATGATACAAGGACGAAGCCTATTGAAATTGGTTGTGATCTGTCCATTATCTCACCTAACCCCCATACAAATGTCCTCCCGGAATAGGGGTTTAACGATTATAAATGCCTTAAATATAGCAATATTTGAATGAAATCAAATCAAATCATGCCAATAGCAAGAATATTAATCGGAATCATCCAAATTGAATTTCTTTTCATCAGAAAAGATTACTTTAAACCACTCATCTGTCTATTTCATGTATTTTCGTGCAATTTTTAAACGATTTTCCTTATGATGCTTTTCCAACGCTGGCTTACACTTTTATGTTACCATCTGTTCGCAAAATATGTGCAACATGTTTGGAAATGACAGGAAGGTCAAGTTAATTTTTTATTTGTGTAGCATTTAATTTATTGCGGGTGGCTTCTTCTTTTATTTTATTAATTTGTCTTTTGTTGGTTTCCGCACTCTGTATTTCTGTCCTTTCTTAATAAAGCCTTGTATAACTCCTTCCGAACGGTTAATTTTTCATCCAATTTCTCTGTTAGAACATGATCATGAAAAAATTGAATTTGATTTTTTTCCTGGTCAATAAGAAAAGTTACTTTGGGCATCCTTTAAGCTAATAAAATTTGCCAATTGAAATAAAAATATTTCCAGTAAACAGAATTGTTGTCATCAGAAACTTACCTTAAGTGAAACAAACAACTTAAAATTTTTTTTTTTAATTTTTCTCGACTGCGTTTATGGGAATATTCCACTGTCACCAATATGTTCTGATTGCTAAAAATATTTCAAATATTTCTTACATAAAAATATACCGTTATATCGCGAGTTATTATAACAACACAAACATTGTTTTTTGTTAAGAGAAACAAAACTTTTAAATGCATTTATAGAAATATGCACCAGTGTGTAGCTGGCCATGCACGTGTATAATAATTATTTAATAATTATCCATCATTTATAAATTTACTTAAAACGAAAATAACAAAAATATTAAAAACATTTACTTTAATTTTATAATTATAAATATACCATTAAAGCAAATTGTTTACACGCGTCAAACTAAAAGCTTTCTTATCCTTTTATTTAATGATCATATTCGTAAAAATATATATGTTCAAATTAAGATAGAGTGAACCAAAATATTATTATTTCAAAAAATAATTTTAGACTTAAAGAAAATTTGCAAAAAGCTGTTAATAATTATAAATAAAATAAAAATATATAAAGAATTTTCTTAAGATTTATATATTTTTACTTAACAGTTTATTTTATATTAACTTAACTTCTTTTCGGACACCCTAATCGTTACAAAATTTCATAGATATTTATGGGGTTTTATATAAAGTATTTATTATCATAAATGTACAATAATTTTATGTATTTTTTTTTTATGCATATTAAATGTTGATGTTAATACTCGCATTATGAATATGAAAATTAGTGCCAGACACCAAAAGTTACCATTATTGCTATAAATATTTTGTATAAAGTTTTCTTTTTTTTTTTTTTAAGCCACGTGTTCATTACGTTGCTTATTTATTTTATTTTGTAATCATAATATGAAAATCTTTTTTTGGTATTAAGTAATCTCTAAAATAACCAAAATATGTCTTTAAGCGTTAACACATTAAAGGGCATGCATATAGTAACTAAAGAACTAATTATAATCTGCTATAAAATTAGACTTTTTATATATTTCTTGAGACTATAGATCTTCTTGAGCACATTATAAAACATTTTTCAAAAATTTTAAAAACTCTTCTTGAATACGTTACATAACATTTTTAAAAAATTTCGAAAAATCCTTTAAATTTGGAGATATTTTGAAAAAGTCTTTTTGCTGGTACACAGAAAAAATTATTCAATAAAAATTTTCAAGTAATTTGTTAATTAGTTTTTTCTATAAATTCAATTCTTTTATTAATTCTTATATTATACCTTTGTTGAAATCCGGTAGCAGATCCAATATTTATAATTATAGAGGTATTGCTAAATTAAGTGTTATTCCAAAACTTTTCGAAAAGATAGTTACTGAAAGCCTTTCGCATCAAGTTGTATGTTATCTTTCGCCATTTCGGCGTGGATTCAAAAAAAGGATGTTCCATTACTACTAACCTTTTGGAGTTCACAACCTCAGTTATAACCGCATTTGATTCCGGTTTACAGACAGACGCAATATACACAGATTTCAGTAAAGCTTTCGATAAAGTAAATCACGATCTCCTATTGTTCAAATTGGATGAACTCGGATTTTCTCCTGTTTTCCTTAAATGGATTTCTACATATCTTAAAAAGATCATCATGTCAATTTTTCTATAAACGTATACACGCGGAGAAAAATTATAGTTGTAGTGACCATAGATGCCAATGTGTATTATTCAAAGAATGTACATCAAAAACCATTCCTGTTTTATCTGGTGTTCCACAAGGTAGTCATCTCGGCCCCTTATTATTCCTAATATTTATAAATGATTTACCAGTTTGCATTAAGAATTCTAGAATATTAATATATGCTGATGATGTAAAGCTGTTCCATAGCTTTAACTGTTCCTATCAATATTCCTTACTCCAATCAGATCTTGAGAATTTTTATGTTTGGTGTATGATGAATCTAATGGATCTGAATTTAAGAAAGTGTAAACACATGATGTTGTACAGAAGAAGTCCAGTACTCTGTAGTTACATAATGAATGAATATCAACTTGATCTAGTCGAAGAATTTCTTGATCTGGGTGTGTTTCTTAATTGCAAATTATCCTTTAATTCCCACGTTTCGAAAATCGTTAATAAGGTAAAAGGAGTTCTAGGTTTCCTCAAGCGCTGGTGAAGAGATTTTAATGATCCTTACGTTTCCAAGCAATTACTCATATCTCTTGTAAGACCAATCCTGGAATATGCTTCCGTGGTCTGAGATCCTCAATACGAAGTTCATATAAAGAAAATTGAATCGGTCCAGAAACAATTTCTCTTATTTTGTCTTCGTAATCTTCCATGGAATCCTAATATTAATTTACCATCATATGAAAGTCGATTACAGCTTATTGATCTCCCTAATATTGAAAAGCAAAAACTTTGCTTTCCTGGTAAGCTAGCAGGTATAATTGGAAACAAAAATAAACTACTTATTTTTTGCCTGAATAACTAGTTATTTTTGTTCGGCTTGTCCACAAATTCATGTAGTTATGTACCTAAACGAAAACAATAATAAAAAAAAAAAAACAAAAAAATTTTGCCGTCAGTGAGACTCGAACTTGGACACACACTAACCACTCGTTTTTACTGACTAACGTCTTACTCAGTACACCATCTCGCACATAGCATCTTAAGCGACAAAAACTCTATTTAGTTTAAAATATCTTTTTAGACATTTTGTTATAAAAAAATTAACAGCTTCAGAATGGGGTTGAACCAACAACCTTTTGATTGTTAATCCGGCGCTCTAGCCAACTCAACCACGTCACTGCAGTATTACTGCGGTATTATACTATTGAATACTTATTAATGTAATACAGAGTAGGCAAATAATAATGACGCCTCATTACCAAGAAACTACTTTAATAAGTAGTTGTTATTACCAAAAACCAAAAAGTTTTTGCTGGGTATTTCCGTATAATGTTTAAGTACACAGTAGCTATTTGAATTAATTTTTTATATTTTATGTATTCGTTTATTTGTCCTTTAGGTTATTTCAAAGTAATTCTTTATTCTCTTCGTTAAAACATCCCGCAAAAATAAGAACTTTTATCAGAACTTATAGTGAAATAAGAATAAATTCCCTTATGTACATCACCATTGTATATTATTACAATTGCATACATTATTACTTATAATCATTTCTATTTTTCGCTGTGATCATATGTAGATTATGGTCACTACAACTATATTTTTTGTCTCTGCGTGTATACGTTTATAGAAAAATTGACATGATGATCTGGAAGAAAGTATTAAAAGCAGTCAAGAAGTAATAAATTTAATATGATTGAAGTAATATTTATAACTTTAAATAACTATTAAATTGTAATGATTGGTTGAAAAATTATTTATATATTTTTAAGACTATTATTACAAATAATTTCCGTTTCAAAAATATATATATTCTTTAACATCCTTAAAGATGATTAGTTTTTAAAAATTATTTAAAAAAAATTTAGCTTTTTAAAATATTTTAACTTATTTATTAATATTTTAACAGCAATTAATCTTAATCTTTTAAAAGTTAAGGTGTTTGTCAAAAACATAAATAAAAAACATACTAAAATTTTGCACAATCATTGTAAAAGATTGAAACTGGAAGTTGCAACTTAATAATCAACCCACGCATAACTGCACGCAATTAATTAACGCCACAACGTAACGATCAGTAACTGCGCAAAGATCTCCATAAAATAAAGATTGAAATAATAATAAAAGAACAAAAACAGAATCGATGAAAAAAATGTGCACATAAAAAATATAAAATAAACGACGACGACGTATAAATTTGTTTTCGTGAGCATTTTTATATTAATGACAACAATTTATAAATGTCGACTGCCACTGATACTAGTGTATATATTTATATATATTTTACGTTTTTGTGAGCTTGATTTTTTTTTTTTTTTTGGCAAAGTTTAATAACGCGTATATAAAAATATGCATAGTTATATTTGGAAATTACAATACTGTTTTTAGCACAGAACCCTGTTTAAGTATAAAATGTATAATTCTGTTTAAGTATTTAAATATGTGTGCGATTTTATGTGCAATGACAGATAAACGTTTAACGGCTGATTGATTTCGACAAGCAACGCCAGTTCCCGAATATTCGAATACTCATAATTCTATATACACTGCAAGCTCGATTTTCGCGACTAATTAAAAACCAGACCTGTAGCGAAAACTGTATTTTCGCTATAACAGAATCCAAAATTTTATTGAAACATTTTATTTAATTTTTAAAATTAGAATTGTTTTCTATTGATATATTTACATTTTAAAAATTTTTTAAAGAAATTGGAGATTTTGAGTTGCTTTTTTGGCAAATTATTTTTTAAAATAACTGCTGACCCACGTAGTTCATATGGTGCTGTTAACGGCTTACTATTTTCCAAATATATAATATATATAATTTTGTCCACTTTAATTTTGTTTTCTTCATGACCATTACCGTATAAATCCTCCAATTCCTTATCTGATAATTCCATTTAGGTAGGTAGGTAGGTAGAGAAGGGTTGCACAGTACTCAGAAGAGTGCTTGTGCATCCACTCGGAGACCTAGAGGTCCATTGTGAATCCCTTCGTAGATAATATAGAGAGAAACTGTAGAAATTATAGAGAAGACCAGGTAAGGAAAATAATAGAAAAAAGCCGTGACCAAGAACAGTACAGAAAATAATAGAAAAAACCCGGAAAGGAAAAGTACTACCGCCTTATATCGTTCGCTCTAAGCCAACGACCCCCTCTTAGCCAGCCTATTCTCATGACGAATCATATTAATCTATCGAGATCTATTCTCGATATACTGTCCAATTCGTCAACGAATCGACTGCCTAACCAATTCTGCCTACTTAGTTGTAGACATGGACAGTGACATATGATATGTTTCACCGTCTCTAGCTCCTCATTATCTTCGCACATTCTGCAAAGACCGGAGGAATCTCTATCCCAATTCCCTATCATTCCCCCTATGGGACAATGACCTGTCAGAATACCTAACATAGTCTTCAGGTTTTCCCTTTTCATGCTTAAACGTAGATTTGTATCTGCTTTATTAAGTTTGGGCCATAGGACGCTGCAGTCCGTTTTACGTTTCCATGCATGATTGGTTCTATCCCCAATCCACTCACTACCCAGCAAAAACTTTGCTTTCCTGGTAAGCTAGCAGGTATAATTGGAAACAAAACTAAACTACTTATTTTTTGCCTGAATAACTAGTTATTTTTGTTGGAGTTGTCCACAAATTCATGTAGTTATTTTTTGACTCTAGGGGTACTAAAAAATATGTACCCAAACGAAAACAAAAATAAAAAAAAAAAACAAAAAAATTTTGCCGTCAGTGAGACTCGAACTTGGAAACACACTAACCATTCGTTTTTAATGACTAACGTCTTACTCAGTACACCAATATCGCACATAGCATCCTAAGCGACAAAAACTCTATTTAGTTTAAAATATCTTTTTAGACATTTTGTTATAAAAAAACTAACAGCTTCAGAATGGGGTTGAACCAACAATCTTTTGGTTGTAAATCCGGCGCTCTAGCCAACTCATCCACGTGATTGCAGTATTACTGCGCTATTATACTATTGAGTACTTATTAATGTAATACACAGTAGGCAAATAATAATGACGCCTCATTACCAAGAAACTACTTTAATAAGTAGTTGTTATTACCGAAAACCAAAAAGTTTTTTTTTGGCATCTTCAAAACTAACAACACAATACTTGGTAAAAATAGCCAAATTAGTACATATTGATCTTCCAGTCATAAATCCGTATTGAGATAAAAAAATATGCCTCTTACAGCCTCTTATATGTCTCTAAAAGTTTATGATAAACAATATGTTCAAGAATTTTTGAAATATTGGATAATTTGGAAATTGGTCTATTAATGACATTATTTTTATCACCATATTTATAAATAGGCAAAATTGTAGTAAATTTCCACTTTTTAATAAAATAGCCATTGCTTAAAGACTTATTAAAAATAATTTTCAATGGTAGACATAATGAAGAAGAACATTTCTTTATTAAAAAAAAGCTGGTAAACTATCATTATCACGCTTAAATGAATTAGAAAGCCTAACAATACCTTCTGCAATAACTTCTTCAGATAGTTGCAAATTACCGAAATCCATATGGTGTTTATTTCATATCCAT
This sequence comes from Protocalliphora azurea, assembly GCA_932274085.1. Taxonomy (NCBI): domain Eukaryota; kingdom Metazoa; phylum Arthropoda; class Insecta; order Diptera; family Calliphoridae; genus Protocalliphora; species Protocalliphora azurea. The sequence continues at coordinate 33,525,013 of OW026520.1, read as the reverse complement.
AATGGTGTTTTTCCATTTTTAGAAAAATACGCGAGGTTGTATGTTTTGAACAGCTGTTAAATAGTGTTGCATTTCATACAACTACGAGGGAAGTTCGAAAATTCACGGACTTATTGATACGCCCTCGTATATATTTATATTTGTTTTCTAACTTTAATCTAATTCTCTTTTAGTTTATTTCATATCCATAATGGTGTTTTTCGTAAACTATCACGATTGTAGAATCTGCAATTTTAAAAATGAAGCCATCGCGATAACTGGGCCGTCGCGATAATGGTTAGTCGGGAATATCGAGCTTGCACTGTATTATTATTTTTTAACGACGATAATAATGCAGTTTTTTTTTTTTTGTTGACTAAGAGTAGCCATAAATATTCATGTGTGTTTAGTTCGATGTTGAGGGGTATTGAGAGTTAACGATAAATTATTTAAAAATCCTGCAGACATTACGATGATGATTTTCTTAATATTTTTTCATATTATACGAGTTATAGCTTTACACGTAGCATGAATAGAGGAGTAGTATTAATGTGCAGCAAGCAGTCCAATTGAATTCGAATTGCGTTTATGTGTTTTGCATTACAAATGGGCCAAACGAACAAATTTGAGCATGTGCCAACGAATTATGTGACACATTTATCGATTCTTTAAATGATGTACGAGACGGCGGTAAAACGTAAAACACAATCAAAAGTAAAATATTTCAATTTAATAAAACGTGTTAAAAATTTTCAATGAGTTTCTTCTCAACCTAATGCAAATACTTAACTTAAATGTTAAAGAAGCAATAAAGACGAGAAGATCATCGCCAACAAGACCAATAAGATACTAACTACAGTCAATAATGATGCATATTGCTTATACACTTGCCTTTAGAACGTACTTCTGGCAGAAATACGTTAAGAGATTCTTAATTTTCGGTGGCGATTTTCCATATACATATATGTGTTTATATATGTGTGAGTGAGTGTAGATTAGCTACTGTTACGTTGGAACATGGTCTGGCCGCTTAATAATTGTCATAATTTTAATGCCCCTCCTGCTGAGTCTGTGCTCGCCTAAAAATTCGCGGAAATCAAAGTAGCAGAAGGAGAAAAACAATAAAAATTGCCACCAAAAATATTAAAAAAAAAAAAAAAAAAAATTAAAATAAAAGTGTATTGAATGGCGAATAAAATTTCAACAAAAAGTGGAAAAAAAGAAAAAAATAAAAAGACCACATGTGGTCTGCTAAAGTATTTCATTATTCTCAAAATGAAAATGCTTCCTTTTTTTATGGGATAATCCCTAAGCGTGCATGTTAGCACAATAGTGGTGGTGGCGGCAGATGTTATTGATAACAAACTCAGCTTATGAAATATTATCCTGCTCTAGCTCATTGATGGCAAGAGTAGGGATTTGTACAGCATCTCTTTAAGCTTAACAAGATCGCAATTAATTTACGCTGATAAATCTTGAAGTGCTAACTACATGACAACAACAAAGTAGCAACATAAACGACTCTGTCTAAAGGTGTGGGGATGCAATTTAGTCAGTCAGTCAGTCAGTCAGTGAGTCAGTTAGCATTTGTTGGCCCTTGTACGTTTGTTCCAAAGGTAACGATCTTTGGTATTTGTGATTTCTTTTGGCATCACATTAAACGTTGTTTTGTATTACACCTACATGTGCTGCAAGGGGAGCAACTTTTACATTTAATTTGTTTGCAACATGCGTAAATTGATGGTTGTTATTAGCCCAAAAGATACACGTTAAATATTTCATTGTTAGTGTTAAGGCAGAAGGAGGAGAATCTAAAATCATTATTTACACTGTTACAAATTGAGCCAAGAGCTTTTGTTTTGCTTTCAACAGTGTTGCCATGAGAACTTTGCCATAAATGAAAGCTTATATTCCCAGCAAAATATATTGAAAGTTGCTCAAAATTCACAACATTTTCATTGAATACTATAAGTAGCAAATGTACTATTTTTTTTCTCTTCTTTAATTAGTTGCATACAATACAAGTTATAAGCCTTAAAGTGTGCACGGATTCTTTCGTGCGCAGTCCTGATATATCCATTAAAAATATAAAAGTAAATTATTCATAATTCAACTAATGTTTCTAGATCTTAACATAACATTTTGAAAGCTTTAATTTGGAACAGTTTTATGAGAATTAAGGTGAACTTTCCCAGCCACTTTATATTTGTAACCGAATTGAAATGCATATACGTATTTTTATTTCAACAAATTTGGCAACTCTTTCTTGTACATTTTTTTTGCGGCTACTGGTTTACAACAGAAACAATTATTTTGACTTGCACTTGGAAGTGGCAAAAATTATGTGTAACTTGAGTAACTTGGAAGCAGACTAATATTTGTGGTAACTACATCAGATCAATTTGATGCAGAAAAATAATCCTTACAAAAAATAATAAACTTGCATCATTATTTAAATAATCGGAAGGAAACTTAAAGCCTGCAAGTTGTAATACACGTCTCTGACACATATACTCGCACTTACGATCATATACATACTATATGAGCAATAATTTCTTTAAAAAAAAAAAACACGCGTGACTGGTACTAATTACACGTCTCGGCGATAATCAACACGTGCTTTAAAAAAACACTTTTTTAACAAAACTACTTTAGCCATTAAAATGACACAGTCAAAGAGTCATTTTCATTTGAGCATAAGCTTTTCTTGTTAATATAGATTGCAATCGTTACCAACAGTTACGATCACTTTGTGCTAAGACTTGACCAATGTAAAACACTTGGAACAGGACACTCACTACTCGCTTCTTACGATCAGTGTGCACATACATGCCTGAATACCATTAAACGGGCAAAACATGCTTTGTATGTGTTTTGTTCGTTTCTCTGATCGCGCCTCAAAGTGATCATAAAAGATGATTCACAGATCTAATGTCATTTACATGAAACATTTATTCATTAATTTTGCTGTTATTCTTTTTGAGCTCCAATGTCTGTTTACTGCTGGATTTTATGATTCTTGGTGCGTCTCTGGGCATATATTTAACGTCTTAATAGGTGTACGAGGCAATATTTACATAACATATTTAAAAATGTTTATCATATTGTAACGTTTGGTGGCACATTTTGTTTCGTTTGGGTATTTTTTTTTGTTGTAGTTGTTGTTGTTTAGTTGGTTCAATACCTGGTATATAGGGAAGCCGCACGCATGCACGCTGCTCAAGGAGCCATACACATCCAACTATGTATCCATTATATTATTGTTATTATTTATAAACGTATTTATGCATATTATGAGTTTAAAAGAGAATGAATCAATGTGTGTTGTTATTTCCTTGAATCTTGGATATATGCTCTTTGGTTTGTCTGGACTTTAGTTCGCATGAATCCCGTCTTTAGTGTGACAACACGTATTTCAGTGGAAATGCTAATTAGTTTAAATTAAACAATTTCATTTGCATTTGAAGGCGAATGAAATAATGTCACAAAAAAAAAAAAAAAAAATTCAAATGAATTAGTGCAGAAGCAAAAAAAGGTGGTTAATACAAAAAATTATTCAAAGTAATTGCTGCTGAAAATAGATGAATAATCTATTTCTCTATTTAGAAAAACTTTGACTACTAACACGCAGAGAAAAAATATAGTTGTAGTAAACATATTCAAAGAGCAACATATTATGATTGGAAAATATGATCACAGCAAAAAATAGAAATGATTATAAGTAATAATTATTATGATTTCACTTTTTCATATTGTATACGATTTTATGGTTTGTTTTGTCATGTTATGATTTTAGTTTTACATATAGTTGAAGAATTTTATTATATTATTATAACACATTGTCATATTATGATTCCATTTTATCATATTATTATCTCATGTTATCATATAGTTATCCAATCTTATCATATTGTTTCATTTTGTCATATTATTATTCCATCTTATCATATATTAATAAAAATTATTATTATTGTTTTTATAAAATTTGTATTGAAAATAATATAGAAAAGTGTTCATTGGCCTATATAGTAATAATAATAATAATAATAATAATAATAATAATAATAATAATAATAATAATAATAATAATAATAATAATAACAACAACAACAACAACAACAACAACAATAATAATAATAATAATAATAATAATAATAATAATAATAATAATAATAATAATAATAACAACAATAATAATAATAATAATAATAATAATAATAATAATAATATTCACATATTATTAATTCATTAATTATATTAATTCGTACCACAATATGTGGTTCAAATGCAAGATATCTTATATTGCTTGAATCACACCAAGTATAACCAAACCTTGTCTATTTATATTTATTCATATATTAACTAAATGAGAATTACATTGAAGTTAGAAAACAAATATTAAAAATAAAATATATTGTTAAAAACAAATAAGAATTTTAAGCATTTTATTGTCATGGGAACAATATTATTAATACGGTTTAAGAACAAGTAAAAAGACTGCAAATATTTAATGGTTGTAAAAATAATAATGATATGCTTAATATTAACAAAATTTTGTTTCTGGTAAAAATATTTAAAAACATATGATTTTTACTGTCAATTATATTAAAATTTTTATTGAGTGTAAATATTAAATGACAAAATTTAAACAAAATTATTGTTATCATGAACATAAAGTTATTAAAGTTGAATAAATTTAAAATTGAGAACATAATATTGTTGTAGTGATAATGTTGTAACCATGTTTTTTAATAAAGCCCGGTTTTGTTGTCCTTGGGACTATAATTTTTTTTATAAGCCCACAAAAGGAAAAGTCCTGAGAATCCCTCGGTCAGATAACTCTAAAAAAAATATTGATGGCCTGCAATGCAATAATGGACAGATGGAGCCACTTCAATGATAGCATCATGATCAGGTTTTTCAAAAGTATTTGCTGCGAAAACCTTACTTGAAATATTTAAAAGTGGTCTTCCAACTAGTGCCCTATGAAATAGAACTTTTAAAGCCCTATATGTCGATTTAAATACAGGACATAAGAAATTACTACTTCATATCAATGTCTGTTAGATTTCGTAGAAAAATATGCTGAATAGATTATACGAATGAAAGACAGAAGTGGACAGTTTTCTTATTCTTATATCTCTGAATTTTTTCGAGACATTAAACAATTTAAAAATTTAAACTACAAGGCAGACAAGTAAATATATTAAATGAATTTGATTCAATAAATGTTTTTCTGTGTAAAATTTATTTATGAATAATACGTCTTTAATCATTTCTACTAAAATGTTCCTCATTTAAAATGCTGTATGATATCTTAGATTCACCTAATGTTAAAAAAAAAACATATAAAAAATGTAATATATTTGGTTTCACTTCACGATGAATTAAAACCAATTGCTGCCAAATCAGCTTACTTTGTAATCCATTCAACATTGCTATTGATGACATAACCGATAATTTTTTAAGAATAAGCAATAGAACTTAATAATAATTCGTATGCCAAAGGTGACTTTGAATCTATGTTGGTTGGATATTTACGGCTAAAATATTATAAAGTTTACACGTTGCTTGGGAATGAAGTGTTGAAACTTTTGTTACAGTTTGTATCTACATATTTGTGTGAAACTAGATTTTCTACTCTACAGTTCATAAAATCCAAATTTAGAGCACGTTTGGATGTGGAAAATGAAGTAAGATATGCTTTCTCATGAAATTTTTCCCAATTTTAAAAAGTTACTAAAAACAAAGACATTTTATTACATTTAATATTTTTTAATTGTTTAGGAGCTTTGAAAGGTTCATGGTTTTTATATTTAGACAGTGCAATCTTGATTTTCGCGACTAATTAAAAACCAGACCTGTCGCGAAAACTGAATTTTCGTGATAACAGAACCCAAAATTTTATCGAAAAAATTTTATGTAATTTTTAAAATTAGAATTGTTTTTATTGAAATATTTACATTGTAAACAGTTTTAAAGAAATTGGAGATTTTGAGTTGTTTTTTTTTGACAAATTATTTTTTAAAATAACAAATGAATCACGTAGTTCATATAGTTCATATCATTCATATCATTGTCCAAAGCCTATTGTATGCATATGTTTATCGATGTTATACAATCGTCAACTTTAATTTTGTTTTCTTCATGATCACTGTCGTATAAATCTTCCGATAGCATATCTGATAATTTCATTTGCTGCTCATTATTTTCTACATGAAATCCTTTTTGAAACCAGTTGTTTATGTCAGCATTCGTGAGAAGTTGTTCCGCACCAATTTAAGCTGCAAGTGTACCAATAGTTGAAAGATCTTCGTTTTCTTTCTGAATTATATTTTGTAAAATATTTAAGGTCATGTTATCTTCTTCACTCCATTCACTACCGAATTCGAGCAAGGCGTTCCTGGGGTGTTGGATATTGGATGCTGATATTTTATCCCAGGTTGTAGCTAGAATCTGAACTGCATTTCTGAGATTGAAGTTTTTTAGTGAGCATTTGCTTTTTATAATTTAATTTGACCAAGTTGATAACGTTTGAATAGGCGCAGTGCAATTGGGGAACAAATTAGTAATAGAACCAGTCCTTGAATATAAATGATGTCACCCAGGCGTTATTACTGGAATTTTATATTACAGGATTATTGAAAAAGCATTTGAAGTCGCGTGGATTTTTCAATTTTCCAACAACCAACAATTTCACTTTGTCTGTGCCATTCGCATTTGAACAGAGCAAAAAAGTTATTCGCTCTTGACATATTTTTCTTCCGGTAGCCGGTTTCTCATTACATGTAACAAGAGTGTGATTTGTAAGCATCCTATAATATAAACTGGATTTGTCGACATTGTAGATTTGGTGAAGAGTCAACCCATACTCATCAACAAATCCTTAAATTCTTTCACAAATGGTTCAATAAGATGAGGTTTCGAAAACAATTTCTCGCCCGTAATTTTTAAAAATCTAATTCCATATCGACGCTTAAATTTCTTCAACCATCCAGCCTTCAGTGGCATTGAAATCTGAATTGGTTTGATAAATTTTGGAATACAAATGATTGGCTTTTGATCGTAAAATCGCTGCTGGTATTGGAACATTTTTTCCCTTTGCTTTACCAACCATTTGTAAAGAATTTTTTCAATTCTTGGGTTGGTTGGTTGGTTTACGTGGTAGCCCGTAATCTTACGGGCAATCAATTAGACTCGTTAGAATCCGTTTTGATGGAACCACCCTACTCGCCAGGTGAATTAGTTGTATTGAGTCTGTAATGAGATAGAAATGTAGGGAAGAAACAATGAGAACATAAATTAATTAGATCCAGCCTGTAGCATTGAGATATTTAATGATGACACTGAGTCTAGTGTCAGATATCTCAAAGAGGTTATCTAATTGGTGCCCTCCCAGAAATTTATGTCTGCTTGCGTTCAAGGCTGGGCATTCACATAGAAGATGAAAAACTGTCTCCTCCTTCTCGATATTGCCACAACTACGACAATATTCATTGTAAGGGAGACCAAGTCTACTTGCATGTTTTTCGATCGTCCAATGACCTGTAAACAATGCTATTAGTCTCGAGATGTTTCCGCGTTTGTAGCCAATGAGTTGCATTGAGCGTTTCACGTTGTAGGTAGGCCACGTTTCTTTCGCGACTCTACATTTGTCCAGATTTCGCCATCTATTTTCCGCCTTTTCTAGAAAGTGTTTTTGGATTCTGCTTTTGACTGTTCCTAACGGGATTGCGACAGAAACCGATAAGGAGGCATTCATAGCAGAGATTACCCGGGCTAATTCGTCTGCCTGTTCATTACCATAGCAGTCCCTATGCGCAGGAACTCAGATTATAGTAATGTCATACAGTCGACTTAGTCCAAGCAGTTCCTCTTTACAATGTCTGACTAGAATAGAGGTAGTTTTCGGTGATTTGAGCGATAGTATTGCCGCTTGACTGTCGACAAATAAACCAATATTCCCTTGAATATTTCTATCGTGAATTAGTTTACACGCTTCCCTGACCGCTAGTATTTCCGCTTGGAATACGCTTGCCTCGTCAGGGAGTCTACATGAGTGTCTAATTCCAAGATCATCAGAGAAGACACCAGAGCCAACACCGCAGTTCATCTTTGAGCCGTCAGTGTATATCCTAGTTCCATATTGTTCAAGAAGATTACCCTTCTCCATTCACTCCTGGTGGGGAATAGGACTTTAATAGTATTTCCGAAGTCCATGTGGGGAATCATATAGTCGGTAAATTGATTGAATTGCGGGGGTATTAAATTTAATATCCTCGCGTGCCCATACGTTCTTGATCTCCAGCTTTTCGTTGCAGATAATCTTATCGCACTATTAACTGATGATTCAATTATGTATAGGTCTATAGGCGTTAGGTGCAATATAGTGTTCAGAGCTTCTGATGGACTAGTACGTAATGCACCTGCAATGCCAATGGAAGCGGATCTTCGTATTCTTGGGTACTCGGCTTTCTTTTTTTTACGAATTTTCCTGCTTTATAATGCGGTAAACTGAAGACTTATGCAACTTGTAATTTACGCAAATTGAATTTATAGAATCTCCACTTTAAAATTTTTTTTTAAATCTCAAATTTTTGAGAAATCGTTGGCTTTAAAATATGTTGAACTTTTCCCATATTAAGAGAAGAAAATTGAAGATCAAAATCATTCAAAGAGGTGAATATACCAAAAGGCGGGAATTTCACTTTTTTTGATTATAGACATTGTACTCAAAAATAATAAAAAAAAATAGATAAAAGTCGCGAAAATTGAATCCGTTTTTCGTAAACTGTCGCGATTATAGAACCTGCAATTTTCAAAATTTAGCCATCGCGACAACCGGGCCGTCGCGTTAATGGTTAGTCGCGAATACCGAGCTTGCACTGTAAATGAAGTTTGGTAAGGAAATTTTATTTAAAATAAATATCTTTTGAGTTTTTACTATTTTTCATTTCGACTATATTAAAAATCAAAATGTGGCCATCCAAATGACAAACACCAACTTTGGCATAATTAAATATGCAAAAAAAAAAAAAAAAAAAAGTATATCATGCAGAATAATTCCATACACATTTTCGGTCTCTCTTGCCGACCCCCTGGAATGTTGTTTGATCTATATTTTAGTATTTAGTTTGGTCTATAGTGCAGTCTAGACACTAGCCTTTAGTTTGGTCAATAATCTAGTTTAAAGAGTATAGTTAAGTCCATAGTTTAGCCTATAGTCTAATCTCTAGTTTATAGGCTAAACCTTAGTCATAGTCTAATGATTAAGGCTACTTAATTTACAGTCAATTCATTGTCTTGAAATTGAAACAAAAGAAAATTTAATTAAATAATCCCAATTGAAACTCAAGTAAAGAAAATAACTTATTTTTTTATTATTCTGAATGTCTCTATTGTATTTAGAATAAATTTAAAATAAATTTTAGAATAAACAAAAAGTTTTATATAGCAGTCAATAATTTGTTGTTTTTATAAAAATAAATTTATTTAAATAACTCATTCCGCCGACCAGGTTTATTAGGCTGAATATAAACAGAAATTCATAAGATATGCGAAGCGTAACGACATAAACAGAGCGATTTGGGGTGTTTCTGGTTGTTACTATTGCTATTGCTGCTGCTGCTGCTGTTGATGATGTCGACAATGATATTGTTGTGCATTTTAAATATTTATTTATGTACAAGTATGAAATGGTACATTTATTTTAAACACACATTTTCAAACTCACTCTCATTTGGCAAATCCCAGTTAGATTGTTGGTGGACAGGCAGCAGGTAGTAGATAGCGCAGATAATATATCCGGTTCCGGTTAAGCCTATATTTGAAATGTTTGTTGTTTGTTTTTTTTTTGCTTCTGCTGTTTATACAGTTTGTATTCTGTACAAACATATTTTTACATGCCAGTATAAAATTGTCAATAAACCTACTTGTAGGTTTTTTACTTTTTTTTTTTTATTACAGAAACAACGACAAAAAAGTCATTGAAATTTATGTTTAAATGTGAATGCACGCAATACAACACAACTCACCTTACCGCATTGCTCTACAGTGACATGTGTTTAAGAGTTATACTATACATATATTTCTATAGCAACGGTTATTGGTCTACTTGATTTTCTTATAAGGCTTGAATACATATGCACTTATATATGTATGTATATGTAAACATTAATATAACGATCCTGAAATAAATCTCTACTCCACTTCAAATGAATATTTACAGGAAAAAAAAGGATGAGAAACAGAAAGGAAAAATTGCTGAAATATATATATATGGCAGGGTAAGCACAACTTCCGTTAGCGTATAAATTATCTTGCACATACATATCCAACATCTAAATAAATGAATGAAATGAATGTGAGAAGAGATGGTTTTAAAACGACAATTGTGTTGTAGGTCAGTCATCGTATTTGGAGTTTGGAGCAATAATGTTAAAAGCAATGAAAAACTGGCTGTATGGTTGAGTTGAATGCTATAAATCTTTTTACTGCAATTAATTACACGGCAACTGAGTCGATTTATGAGACAAAACTCGTATATGTATCTACTGTTATGTATATGTATGTGTATAAAGAAACATTCATGCAATCAAAAAACCAACGAACCAGTCAAGCAAAAGCAACATTTCATCATAGAAGCAACAAGATGGCCATCTCTAATTGACATCATTCTTGTCGAGAATGAACTTCCTTTTGCTGTGTTATGCAGCCAGGTTTATAAAAATTAAGCTGGAAAGAAAAAAGTAAAAAAAAAAAAATAAAAACAAAACAGAAAAACCATTGAGGAAATAATATTTTTCGAAAATGGTAGGATGGGTTTTTATAAATTACCAATATATCATTAAAATTTTGTGAAGCTAATATCAAGATTTCTCTTAAGGACTTAGTAATAAAAGAAATTATAAATAAATAATATATTTTAGTATTTAATTGGAAGATATTTTAATAATAGTAATTTGTTATTAAAACTATTATTATGGGTGTTAACAAATATCAGTCATTCATTGACTGTTAATTAATTTGTGAATTGATTGGAATATTATAAAAGGTTTTTAATTTAGTCAAAATTACTTTGAAGCATTTAAAATCCATTACTCTATGTCTCCACCAAGAAATTTTTATTTCCTAACATAAGAAATAACGTTGGCAGGATAAGGGGAACAAATTTTTATTTCCAACTTTATGTTAAGTAGTGGAAAACGTGTACATAAAAAGAGTATGATTTTTCCCATTTTTGTACCCTACACCATCATAGATGTTTGGGATATTATGTTTGTAATGCAATCGACTCAGAATCACTTTTCAAATCGATCTAACGATGTCCGTCCATCTGTCTGGCTGGCTGCCTGTCCATGTCCATGTAAACTTTATGCCCAAAGTACGGTTCGCAATTTTATAGATAATTCAATGGCAGAATAAGGGGAACAAATTTTTATTTCCAACTTTATGTTAAGTAGTACATAAAAAAAATATAATTTTTTCCGTTTTATACCCTACACCATCATAGGTGTTTGGAATATTATGCATTTGTGTTGATGTTTGTAACGCAAAAGGTATACCAATGGACTCAGGAACACTTTTCAAATCGATCTAACGATGTCCGTCCGTCCGTCTGGTTGGCTACCTGTCCATGTCCATATAAAACCTTATGCCCAAAGTACGGGTCGCAATTTTAAAGATAATTCAATGAAATTTAGCACATGGGACTTCTATGATACAAAAACTAAGTCTATTGAAATTGGTTGTGATAGTTCTATTATTTCATCTAGCCCCTATACAAATATACCCCGGAATAGAGTTTAAATACTCAAAAATGCCTTAAAAATAAAAAAATATTTTAATGAAATTCGGTACAAAGAAGTTCTGTACGAGTATCAATCTTTGTACCTAATTTTATGAAGATCGGTCTACAATTGACCATAAAACCCATATAAATCCCTCTTCCTAAAATCCCTTTAACGTGCATAAATCCCATACGAATGTTAGTATCAAGTTAATATTCGACACAAATAAGTTTTATGTAAGTAGAAATAACATTGCCGATCCATAATTTACCATAGCTTCCATATATATCCACTTACAGGAATCGCCCTAAAGTGCATAAAATCATCTAGATATTAGTATCAGCGCATTATTCAATATTTTAATATTTTATTTTACATTTAATAAAATTGGCTACAGGTGTAATATAAGTTCCCTTACCGAATTTTTATGCTCGTACACGATGTTGTAGGGTATTATATAGTCGGTCTTGATCGACTATATCTTTCTCGTTATTTTTATTTATCTTTTTAAAAAAAATATATATTTTTTTTTAAAAGAGCAAAATATTAAAAAGGAGCAATAAATTTGACAGCTTATGATAAACATTATTACTGAACTTTGTGAAATAAATTGCGCAATAAATTTCCTATTGGTCCACGCGTAACATTTTTATAAGAAACATAGCATTGTAGACTAGTGGTTATTAACACTACAGAATTTTAAATATTAAAAAAAAAAATACATTTGAAACAAAATATACAATTTTATTATTGAATATTGAACAGGTGTCACACTTTACAAATATTTTTTCAAGTCTAAATTAATAATTTATTTGTGTGTTTAAATTTACAAAATATTTATGTGACATATTTTATATTTTTATGTAGATTTAATAAAAATTTATAAACGTGTTTTTGTCGAAATTTAATAACAAGAATCACTCAATCATAATGATGTTAATGATAATGATTATTATAATGATAATGATGATGGCAATAACAATAATGATATCAAGACAAGACATCTTGCGTACAATGAAAATAAACAAATTCTTTTTGAAATCATTAGCAGAGAAATGAGATTGTGTTTTGGTAAGGTATGATATGAGTGAAATTAGTGTTGGAATTTTCATAACATTTCTGTAAAGAATTTACTTAATATAAAAAAAAATAATATATTTTTTGTTTATAAAAATCTGGTACAAATTTTGCTAAGAAAATAAAATTTCTTAAAAAAATTTAACAAAAAATTATTTAGAAAAATCTTTAAAAATTGAAAACTTCTAAAATTGAACCTTTTTCTATTTTATCAGAAACCTAAATCCATTTTATCAGAAACCTATCCATATTTTATTAAAATCGTAGCATAAAAGTCGACTTTATTTATAATTAAGTGTTGGTATCTAACAAAAAGATTTTCCTAACTCCTATTAAATGAGATAATTTTACTTAATTGTGAATTAAGTTAAAATTTATGCGTCAATTTTAATGAAATATGTATAATATTTTCTTTATTTCTAACATGTCCAGCTTTATGATAATAGAGAAAATGCTAAGTTTTTGGCGAGTTTAGATTTTTTACGATTATTTTTTAAACCAAAAAAAAAAAAAAAAAAAAAAATTTTTTAATTTTGTAAAAATTTTATTTTTTTGTATAATTTTTTTAGTCTTCCAAAACTATTGAACAATATTGTGTAATTACAACTTGAAAATAATTTTAAATAGAATTTTTCGATGTTTTATTAAACCAAATCAGATAAATCGTTATCGAGATCTATTACAATATGTGATGCAACTTCATTAATTTCTTTATAATGGAATATCTAGAGAAATAGAGTTAATTCAAAATAACTGATTTATAACTTTAGATCTCCAGCTAAATCGACTGAGAAATTCCAAGTCGCAGAATTAAAATCATTGCTGTTAAATTGAATTTGTTATTACCAGATCCGCTATCTCTATCGTATTGAAATAAAAAACTTTACTGTAAATAAACTTTGGTATACATTATAACAGAAAAACCAAACCGCTTATTAACAATCTAATAAAAAATTTTAGTGAAAACGTTTAACGACTGTGACTAATTAAATACAGAACAAATTATAATTTGTAAAGTACATAAACACCTTTTTTTTACCAATTTAAAAATGTTATAGATCCTATTTTTTATTTATTATGGCGTTATACGTTTACATTTTTATGATTTTTACCGTTTTTTGCGAAATTGTTTTGGCGATTTTTTTCAGTTTAGCATTTTTTGTTTTGGCGATTTTTTTTAGCGTTTTCCCCGTTTTTGTGATTTTTTCGTCTTGGCGATTTTTAACATTTAAATTCTGTTTGTTTTGGCGATTATTTTTCGTTTATGCGTTTTTTTCATTTTGACGATTTTTTTTCTTGGTTAGTTGATTTTTCTATTTTAGTTATTTTTTTATATTTAGGCGACTCTCAAAAAAAAAAAAAAAAAAAAAAAAAAAAAAAAAACTAACTCACTATAAATATCTGTCTCGTTTGTTGTTATAAAGAAATAACAAAAATGACACTGCTTTAAATTGAGAGAGTTGTATGATATGAATAAGAAATGAAAGGAGAGTGGAGAGTTTATTAACTTGAGTCGCTCTTTTATTTGAGGTTTATACACATAATTTCTCCCTTCCAAAATGATTTTTTTTCAACTAAGAAAAATTCAAAACGAAAAAAAATATATAATAAGAAAGGAAAGAAATATTTTCGTTTTTGGATTTCTTTTTATAAAAAATAGGAAAAGGTTGAATGATTCTATATACAATGTAGAAGTTATAAGTAATGTTTGGAAATTAATTTTCGTCTTTTTTCTTTGAAAATTTTTGAAGTAAATAAATAGATTTTAAAAATTGATATTTGCTTAGTAAGAAATATAGGAAATGCAAGTTTTTAAGAGAGTTTTTTTAAATTTAAACTTAAATTTTACGGACGTTTAAAAAATGCGTGTTTCAATAAGAAAGATTTTGTTTAAGTGACAGTTTTATCAGTTATAATAAAATTAATCTAACAAATGTTTTAAGACTAAGTACTTGAAACTATGGTCATCATGAAAAATATTTTTTTATTTTATAAATCTTAATCTACGAGCAAAAAAATTAAATAACAAGACAGAAGAAAAATTTCGTAAATATTAAAAATTGTTTAATAAATAACATGATTTTTTTCTCCAACTTTTTCCATAGAAATTTTTTTATAATTTATTATAAATTATAAGATGAAATGACGTATTAATTTTTAAAGATATTTTTGTTGTAAACTTAATAAAATTTATTTTTTTTAATTTAAACAAAAACTGTATGACTTATTCGATTTTATGTGGAATAACTTATTTAAACTTTCCTTATATTTTATTTTTGCACCAGTAAAAGCTTAAAAGTATATAAACATTTTTTGATAAAATTTGGAAATTTTCTAATAAAAGATTTTCAAGATTGATATCTAATTTTACTGCAAAAATAAAAATAAAACAAAAAATAGAATTTAAAACTAGATAGAAATATGTTTATTCCTATAAAAATCCAGAAAATTTAATGTCGAAATTTTGAAATGGAAAATGATATTTGGAGTATATATAAAAAATTTTAATATTATTAAAAGCTACGCTCTTGATAATTAAAATTTCTTAATAAATTGAAAAATCTAAAATTTATTTTAAATTGACTTTAGTGCTGTAACTTTTTTTCGGAATATTTCTAATTTAGAGCGTATTTCGAAATTTTTAAAAATATTTTTGTAATGCACTCGGAAGTTATACATTCCACATTATGTCGTTCTGAAATAAAAATAAAATACTTATTTTATGTAAAAAATTCCTGTGAAATATAAAATTTTAGACTTAAAAAAAAAAAACAAAATTTTTAAAAAATTAAAACAAGAAATTTGTTTTTAGAGAAATAAAAGCAAATAATGAATTAAAATTGAGAGTTTTTTGAAACAGAAATATTAAAGTTTCATAGTTTAAAAATTTTTTATAAAAACATAATTTTTTTGGAATAAAAATCGTGATCATAATTTCGGATTTTTCAAAATAAATTTACAAATTGATATATATGTCGAGCTGCATCCGCTTTTGACATATATGTACCTTTACAACGGATTTTTTTTTTTATTAAAATCGGATTTATACTGTAAACGTTAAAGAGGCTACAGGAAAAATGTTTGTCTATTATATAGAAAGATTTTTTTTTAATTAAAATTAATTCTCCTCAGACTATTACTGTTTTATTTGAAACACTTTATTATTTTAACTAATCTCAATCCTTTCAAATACTTTTTCTTTAAATTGCATTAGTATATGTTTATGTTCTAGTAGAATATTTGACATTTTCGTAAGTATCATAATAATAATAATAATGCATTTAATAGCTTTTAAACGACATTACAATACAATACAAATGCAACTCAATACAATTTAGTGCACAGTACCAGTGAAAAAAAAAAAAAAAACTCCAACAATAGCAGCAGCAAAAACAACAAAACACAATGAAAGTGTCTTCTGAGAAAATATACAATTTTTAGAAAGTGTTGCTTGGGTGTCTGTAGCGTATGTGCAACGTATAAGTAAATCTTTTTTTGATGCGTTAATAGGAGGGCTGGCTAAAAAGGACATTTTAAAATCTAAATACAAGAAGGAAAAACATATAGTCAACATTTTTTAGAAATTATTTTATAATTTTATGGTATTTTGCAGAATTAATTCAACGTTTAATTTTCTTAACCATATTATGTTTGCAGCAAACATAAATATGTTTATTACAAACATTTATATGATAAAATTTTATCATAATATTGTTATTTTTTATGATATTAAAAATTTTTAAACTTGTTTGTTTATCTTACTAATGCAATTTCTTTGATATTGATTAAAAATCTTTTCCGTTAGCCCTTTAATATTACTGTTATTAATACTTCTGGTGTTGCTGTCAATGATGCTGCTGTTGCTGATGGTTTTGTAGTCACAGGTATATGCAGCCATCCATCCATACCCAACATTTTTATTCCTATAATACAATCGACAGGTTGTTGTATTATATTTTCTTTTTTTGTTATTTTTTTTTTTCAGTATGTTATTTTATGAGCTCCTATGATACGTGGGCGTATTGTCGTCACTTATAATTTCCCTTTATATTATTTGTTTCTTTTGCTGCTGTTATTATTATTATTTTTTTTATTTTTTTGTTGCTAGAGTACATTTATATTATTTTATGACGATAGTGGTTTCAATTTAAAATTTTTGTTTTGTGGTAAATATTAAAATTTTTATTAAAGCAAAAAAAAAAAAAAAAAAAAAAAAAGATATAGCAACAACTACAACAACAGAAACAATAGGAACTACAACTACAATAAAAAACTTGTGTTTTAAAATACATATACAACAACCGCATCACCGGCTTGCTTGATGTGTTATTGTTTTTACTGTCTAGTGGTAGCGAAAAAAAAAAAAAAAAATTAAATGATTTTTTGATGGAATACTCTATACCGCAAAGTGCAGATCTAGGGTAAGGTATTTTCAATTTGTAAAAGACTTGGTAATTAATGCCTCAGCATATTATTAAACTCAATAAAGTTTTGAAAGTAATAAGTTTAATTAAGTCTGTGAAGGTTTCAAACTAAGTAAATGTATTGAGGACAACCGGAGTCAACAAGAGAAATTACCGATTGCAATTTATTTGTCGACCTTCTAAACGGACTATAGCTGATTACAATGCAATTACCTTTAAATTATTTCTTAAACTTGTTGAAAGTAAATTTTAGAGCGTTTCACTGTGGGAAATATTGGAATACGAGCTGATCATAAATATTTTTTTAAAATATTTCAAATTTTATAAAATTTTTAATTTACTGTAAAGCTGATATATCCTGAATTTTTGTGTTAAAATATTGCAAAATTCCTCACAATATAACCATCCCAAAATATCTACTAAATTTATAAATAAAAAATTTATAATAAAAAATTTTAACAAAAATCTGGCACATTTTAAGGAGTATTAATTAAATTTTCTGGAATATAATTTATAACATTTTAGATGCAGAATTTTGCGTAGATTTTATCTTTCATCATAAATTTTAAAAAGATATATTTTTTTGTGAAATGATAATTTTTTTTGCTTAGTCTACCTTCGCGCTTAAATCAATATAAAATTGTCTCTGTTTGGCAGTACCAAAGCAGAGTTTGTGGACTATAATTAGAATGGAATACGTAATTTCTGTGCCGCTCTACACTTCATCAGCATTCATGGTGTCTTATCCATTTTGATTTCGTTGAAACCTAAACATGGTGCCCGTCTTGCACTGCGTGCAATTTTGAGGGAATAAGTTAGCCGCACCAGGCGTTTTGGGCAAGTGAAATGTAGATTGAACATAAACGCAGTTATAGATGTGGTTACAGTAATGTCATAAGCCGACATCCGGCTCGAAGGACCATAAACAAGTTTGCAATTGTAAATTGCCTTGTTGTCTCTCTTTGGCAGTACCAAAGCAGAGTTTGTGGACTATAATTAGAAAACAGCAGAATGGAATACGTATTTTTTGTGTAGCTACACACTTCATCAGCATTCGTGGTGTCTTATACATTTTGGTATATCTTGTGTATTGGATTGAACACTTTCTCTAAGCCAGACTTACGAACGGACGTAATTATACCAGCAAACTGATTTAAAATAACATGACAAACATTTAAATGTATATGATTCACTTTTATAAATTTCTGAGTTAAGATTAAATTTTACTTGGATTCTATGAATTTTTTTGATTGGATAAAGTGTATTAAACGTTTTTATTCAATTTCAAATAATTACAATGAAAATTTGTATTGAACTGGAGGAAATAATACTAAATAAAATTATGTAAAATTATGTGGTGGCAATATTATGTCGGCTGTTCGGTTGTGTTTACGGAAAATTAACCTTTAATCATAATTAAAGCCAAGGACTTTAATGTTCCTATCCTCATTCCTCTAAATATCATAAAATTTTAATATTTTAAATTCAATTATGTAATGAAATAATAATAAATTTAAAATTTAAATCGAATTTGTAAAATAATTTGCAAATGAATTTAGCTCATATTAACTCATATTATGGAAAATATTGAGGAACATTTTTGTTTATTTATTGTTAATGATTAAAAAGTAACAATGACAAAAAATTTTTCCACTGTACTTTTGAATCATTTTGTTAATAATTTTGTTTAACAGGAACAAAAATTAAAAAGAGACTAGTCAAAATTTTTTATATTGATTAAAGTTCAAAGTCGGCGGAGTGCGGCCGCCGATTTGGTAGGCTCACATTGGCTTAACATCATCCTACGAAATTTTTAAATTTTCATTGAAATTCAATGCAAAAAGTAGTGACAGTGGCTTTATCTATTATTGTTTTTAGTAATTTTTTTATTGTTTTTTTAAGTATCCGCTTCTGTCGACTTACAGCCGCCGCCGGCTATTTTTGTACAGCCGCCGCCGACTATTTTTGTATCGACTTGGACCTCTGATCCCCAAATAATTTTATTTGTTTTAAAATTTAACAATTTTAGAAGATAGAAATTAGAGTTCTGCTCCTAGTAATATAGCACTTCAAAGTCGACTTCAGTTATCGGAAAATTTCATTACGAGTGTTTATAATTTAAATGCGGCTACATAAACACACATTGTTGTCATATTCGCATGTTTCATTTTGTTTAAATAAAATATTTTGTACAAAATTTTATACACATTCCAATTGAGTAAACACACGGCATAAATATTTTTTTTCTGTTTATACACAATCAGACAATACAGACGACAAATTCCCTACACAGCCCCAAACTACAAGCCAGCCCCTAAAACATCCAATACGACTGAATCAGTAGCAGCAATAAAAGTACAAAAAAAAAAAAGAAAATAATAAACAACAATATCAACAACAATCAGCAATAATAAAAGCAACAACAGCAACAGAATCATATTTGCAAGAAGTCTATCTCTCATTTTTGTCACCACATTAAACAATGAATTGTTTTTGCTTCATCTTGTTGTTTTTATTTTCTTGGATGATGATTTTTTTTCTATTTTTTTATTGTTTTTGTTTTTCATTAAAATTATTAATTTCTTGCAATGTTCTGAGATGAGATTCTTATTGGTAAGATTTGTTTTTGTTTTTTTTTTGTATTCAAAGTTATTTATTATGACTTTGACAACAGTTCTGAAGGTGTCCGTGAATTACTTCAGATTCATATGGGGCAGTAAATTAATCAACTAATCATTTAATTTGATTAAAAGGACTCAAAGCCTTTAAAATTGTTCAAGTATTTAAAGATAAACCTGCACAGAAAAAAAATATGACAAATTTTGTTTTTATTAATTTATTATTTGACTTTAAATTAAATTTTATTAACATAGTTATTTGATATAAATATTTTATTTTATTGATTGTAAATAATTTTAAACATCTGATAAAAAAAAATCGAAAAACATTTGTTTTTATTTTGACCACTTTAAACAAAATTAGGCAAGAATTTTTTTTATCCAAA
Organism: Protocalliphora azurea; assembly: GCA_932274085.1. Classification (NCBI taxonomy): domain Eukaryota; kingdom Metazoa; phylum Arthropoda; class Insecta; order Diptera; family Calliphoridae; genus Protocalliphora; species Protocalliphora azurea. Next base: position 33,504,740 of record OW026520.1, on the reverse strand, counting down.
ATTTTTAACTAAGAATAATATGTGAGCCAATAACAATCTGTTTGTTTTAACCTAGTGTCTACATTAGACAAATTTTTATCAAAACAAATGTCAAAATCAGTGCGAATATATGCATGGTAACCTTAGTTAAACAGCTGATTATTATTTTGGTTTTTACAGTTATCAAACTGCATATATAAAAAACAATAATGAATACGCCATATTGTTGTTTTTGTGCAGCTGCTGCCACCTTCCAAAAATTCGTGTTAAGTTTGACGTTTGTCTTGATATAAAATTGTCTAATGTAGACACTATGTAACAGCCCGTCTAGACGTAACATAATACGTAAGATTTTTGTGTCAGAGAGTGTCAAATTCGCTCTCTGAGAGAATTATTTCACGTGTAGATTCAAAAATTAGTATTATAAGATGTATTATGAGACTGTTGTGATGAGATTTCTCTACACAACCATCTTATAAGATGAACTGTCAAAAAAAAAAAAAAAAAAAAAAATACACATACACGAAAGTTTGCTTGTGTGTGTGCATGTGTATTTTGGAAATTACTAAAAAAAAACAATGTAAAATTTGTAAAATTGTTTCCTTTTAGTGTTTGCTTTACATGTTAAAAATCATTTTTATAAAATTTGTGTTAAAAAAGTGCGAATTGCTTAAATAAAAAGGACATGTTTACTCTGTAACTGATTGAAAATAATAATATCTTATAGGATTTATTAGAATACGTGTACCCCTTATTTAAGATTTAACATAATATAAACAAAATGTTTACTCTCCTCTGCCGGCGTTATCTCACATATTATATCAGCGTTAATCTCAGTTGTAGACCTGGGGTAAGGGATCTAAAGATAAGTAATATAATGTATAGCGAGTTCCCACACACAGAGCAAAAATATAGTTGTAGCGATTGATCATAATCTAAGAGCAATATATTATAATTGGAACATATGATCACAGTCAAAAATAGAAATGATTATAAGTAACAATTATTATGATTACACTTTGTCATATTGTATCCGATTTTAAGGTTTGTTTTTTCATATTATGGTTATAGTTTTACATATAATTGAACAATCCTATTATATTATTGTACCACATTGTCATATTTTGATTCCATTTTATCATATTATTTCCTCATGTTATCATATTATTGTTTAAATTTTTCATATTATTATTCCATCTTATTATAAAATAAAAATAAAAATAAAAAATAAAAAAATAAAAATTATTTTTATAAAATTTTTATTGAAAAATTATATATATATATATATATATATATATATATATATATATATATATATATATACATTGATATGTGCATCAATTTTGAGTAAAATATACTTGTGTAAACGCCTTATTAAAAGAAGGAGAAAAAACCGAAAGCGTCAAATCCCATCTAGTCCACCTATTCCCGTTTAAGGAAGGATTTTTCTGGCGATCAGTGTAATCTACTCAGTCATACTTACAAATTGCACTATGTTACATTCAAGGTGTGTTCAACTTTTTTTTTTTATTTTATAGTATCATGTTTTTAGTCTCATAACTGATAGTTAAATAATGATGATTTTAAAAAATATATAATACAAACATTATTTTGAAGAGAGCTTCCAGAACTGCAGGGTATTTATAATACTCTTATATTTTTACTCTAATACTAGCATAAATTCGAGTACTTATTTATGTATGTGTATACATGCAAATAATGCGTAAAAAATTTTAAATACTTTTTTATATTTTTATTGTTAAAATTATAATTGCAAAAAAAAAAAAAAAAATCAAACATATTATTGTTGTTTTATACGAGTTTATTTTTTCTATTTGTTTAAAAATGATAATTTGTATATGTATGTTTGTCAGTTTGTACGTACGTTTGTTTATTTGTCTGTCTGTCCGTTTGTCTGTCTGTCTTTTTCCATATTTCCTTGTTAACAATCAGAGTTTAGATTTTAATTTTTAAATATTTCATTTAACAAAAAAAAAAAAAAAAAAAAAAAAACTGAAAAATAAACACACATTTGCACTGTTGCACAAGCTGTTTAAATGCGGAAATATTTATGAAAGAAAATAAAAAAAAAAAAAACGAAAAATTACATTAAAAAAATTGAGATCAACACATTTTAAAAGTTATTGAACTTAACAAAATGACACAAGTATACAAATAAACAAATACTCCTACACTCCTAGAAAAAGGGGAATGAATGCGAATATGTGATGGAGCAAATTAAAAATGCAAGTGCAAAAAAAAAAAAAAAATGTTAAAGATGTTTATTTATAAACAAAATTTGAAAAATATTTGAAGAACCAACAAACGAACTTAAAAATTTTGAAAACATTTTGTTTCTCTAAAAATTTAATTATTTTAAAGAAAATTTGTTTGAGATTTGTTTGAGAAAGTTAAACATTTTTGCATTTTTAAAGGTAAAACTAACCCTTGATCTCTCTTATCAAATTTTTAAATAAACTTTTCCCTTTAATATATTTTAAGACATAAATTTTCTTTAAGTTTTATCAAAATGTCGATGTGTTATTATTTTATAAATAAATAAAAGTATCGTTTCTTAACAAACACCTTTAACATTTTCAATATTTATTTAATTTTCAAATATGCATATGTTTGCTTATTTATTTTTCCTTTCTACAAATTTATTGTTCTACCATGAAATTTCATGAAAATATGTTACAAAATAATATTTTCCCATGACCGTTAAAATAGAAATGCCCACCCTGATCTAAAGCAATTTATAAACGTGATATAAAAATCAAGTCGCGAATGATTTAAGATTAAAATCTAACGGGAAAAAGTACTTCCGCGCAGAATGCAAATGTCTGACCAAAGAAACAAGACATTACAATACACTCAGCCTTAACTGTTACTAGTATTACAACATTTATGTGTAACGTAATTCAATATTTTCCTACCTATAAAATCACCTTCGCTTCGCGTTTTATTAGATCTTTGGTTTTATTTAAAAAATTATTTTTTGTGGCGCATTTTGGGGTGAAAACTAACAATTTTGTTTGTGAATTTTAACATGAGCTTAATTTCCACCCCAATGTGTAGTTTTGGTTTAGCGCGATATTACAACGGAAAATATCATTGAATTATTTATAATGAGTGAATGACGGTGTGTTTGTGTAATTGTGCAGGGGAACAATACCACCACTTCAAAATTCAGTGAAAGATAATTGTAAATTTTAGTAGGATTTTAAAGGAATGAATTCGATTTTATAACATTAAAAATTTTTAATTCCAAAAATACTAAAAAAAAATCTTATAATTTATTTGAAAATTTTTTTGTAAATAACTCAGAGTGAAACAGATTTTACGGCAGGAGATTTTCCAAGTTATTTAGATGCTTAAGATCATGGAGTACTAAGTTTATATACCCCTCTTAATAGCTTTTAGCACAATAGGTTTGTGTGTTGGTTGTATTGTGCTTTTGTGCTTATGTTCGTAACACCTAAACATATTGGTCTTAGACCCACCTTAATATATTTATACCAATCGATTTAGAAACACTTTCTGAGTTGATCTTGTGATCAAATTAAAGATCGTTGGTTGGTTGGTTTACGTGGTAGCCCGTAACCTTACGGGCAATCAATTAGACTCTTTAGAATCCGTTTTGATGGAACCACACTACTCGCCAGGTGAATGAGTTGTATTGAGTCCGTAATGAGATAGAAGTGTAGGGAAGTACAATGAGAACATAAATTAATTAGATCCAGCCTGTAGCATTGATATATTTAATAAGTCTAGTGTCAGTTATCTCACAGAGGTTGTCTAAGTGGTACCCTCCCAGAAGTATATGTCTGCTTGCGTTCAAGGCTGGGCATTCACAAAGAAGATGAAATACTGTCTCCTCCTTCACGCGATTGCCACAACTACGACAATATTCATTGTAAGGAAGACCAAGTCTGCTTGCATGTTTTCCAATTGTCCAGTGACCTGTAAACAATGCTATTAGTCTCGAGATGTCTTTGCGTTTGTAGCCAATGAGTTGCACGTTTCTTTCGCGACTCTACATTTGTCCAGATTTCACCATCTATTTTTTACCTTTTCTAGAAAGTGTTTTTGGATTCTGCTTTTGACTGTTCCTAACGGGATTGCGTCAGAAACCGATAAGGAGACATTAAAGATCGTAATTTGATGAAATTTAGTACACATATCATTATCAAGGACAAAGTCTATTGAAATTAATTGTGAGCGGTCAATTATTTCACTTAGCCCCCATACAAATGTCCTCCCTGAATAGGAATTAAACGATTATAAATTCCTTGAATAAAAAAATATTTTAATGAAATTTTACATATTTAGATTTCATATAGGTAAAAATCTGTATGCTAGATCGGTCCATGATTAACCCCTCTGCCCAAAATCACTTTTACTTGCATAAATTCAATACATATTGGTATCGAGTTAATATTTTACACAAATTTGTTTTATATGAATAGTAAGGGCAGTACCAAATTTTGTGAGGATCGGTCCATAAATGACCATAGCTTCCATATAAGGCTCATTTCTGAAAATCTCTCTAAATTTTACAAATAATATGAAATATTGTGTACGTGTGTTTCATGGAAATATAATATGTATTCTTAATAAAATTATTGGTCCACAATTGGCTCTAGGTTCTATATAAGATCCTTCCATTAATTTGGTGCACATACACAATGGTGTAGTATACAATATAGTCGGGCTTGACTGATCATATCTTTCTTAATTGTTTTGAATTGAGCATAATTCTCGAGTTAGTAGAAAATTAATGTGGTTGCAGCACATATTGCAACACATCTAAAGAACGATTTATCTGATTTGCTTTAAAAATAATATCAAAAAAATTTTTATTCAAAAAAAAAAAAAATGTATTGAAAACATTTTAAACATATTTTAAATTTTATGTTTTTCAAAAAATCATAGAAAATCGAGAACGACCAGAAATGCTCCTTTTTCTCTTATATCCTTTAGTATATATATATACTAAACCGATTTTGCTAATTTTCATTTTTTTTTTAATTTCTCAATAGTTTTGGAGACGTTAAAAAAATTGTGTCGAAACAATTAAAATTTTTTAAAAATTTTCAAATATTTGTTGTATATTTTCTACAGTTAACGCAGGGCACCGGATTTCTCAGTTAATTTAGCTACACATGATTATGGAATTTTAAGCCTATAACTACCTTTCCTGGTATTGACTCTAGTTCTCGAGATATATATCAAATGAAATATATATATCTCATAACAAATTGTTTATATCTCAGAAACAAATTGTTTAACAAAAATATCAAATATTTTAATTCAAATTATCTTCAAGTTATATCTACATAATTTTATAATCTGCTAAATAGTTTTGGAGATATTGAAGAAAATGTGTCGAAAAAGAAATATCTTTCATATAAAAAATTCTCCTTTTTCTCTCTGTCATATATCTCAACTAAAACGATTTAGCTAATTTTCAATAGCCAACTGCTTAGGACTGTGATAAACATTTAAGGATAAGTTTTAATTAATAACTTTTTATATTTTGCTAATAATAATGTTTGCTAAATATCAAAAATAACTTTTTAAAGGAAGAATTTATCAAGTATCAGATAAGATATAAAAACACGAATTTACTCTTTGTGATCTCTGCCTTTAAAAACGCATAATTTTGTATGTGTTCTCACGATTTTATATATAGATGATAATTTATACATTAATATAAATCTAAATAAATTAATATGCCATAGTTTTCAAATTCAGTTATGCATAATAAAAATGGTCAAGTATTTAAAGCGGCACAACAAAAACAAAAACAAGAAAAAAAAACTTGCATAAGGATCTCTCATTGTAATAAATTGCATTAAATATTTGATAAAATTCCGCAAGATAGCGGAAGAGGGAGATGCGTACATAAGTAAATGGCTGGTTTGGTTTGATATGCATTGATGTCTTAGGAAATCCGGTAAAACATGATACATTGGAACGAATGAGTGAAACAGCGTTTAACGTTTTAGCGACAAGCAGATGATGATGATGATGTTGATGATGGCGATGTGCATAGCGATGTGATTACGTTGCACAGTGGCTTAGAATAGTTTTTCATTGGCCAAAACTCTGTAACTTTTGTATCGTTAGAGATATTTTAGAATTTATTTTATTTTATTATTATTTTTTTTTTTTTTGATGGAGAGATATTTTCTTGATTTTTTTCCAAGTTTAATTTTATTAAAATCGGTTTAGAAATTGTTGAGAAATTTAAGGCTAAAGTTAAACTTTTAATTTCTTTATAGCATTTGGTATGAAAATGTGGATTTTTTGTTTTTTTTTAAATCAGCAGCTTTATTTATAAAAAAGATATAAAAAATTATAGTGACCAGGATAATTTTGTGAACAGGTTCCCAATTTATCAAATCTAGAACAGGTTCCACTAGAATCGGTACTTAAAGATCCAGTTCCTCTAGAATCGCTTGATTTTGGATAAAAAAAATTAAAATTTTTTTTAATGTTTATTTTGTTTTTTTTATTTAAATAACATTAAGGACAAAAATTTTTATTTTTTATTATAACTAAAATTTTTTTAATGTTTATTTTATTTTTTACTTGAATAACAATAAAAGAAAATTTTAATTATTATTCATTCAATTGGAAAATAGCCTGCAAATATTTCATATTTAGTTCTATATTATTTCTGTCTTCTTGCAGCCCTTTTGCTTCTTCAGCTAAATCCCAATATTCTATTTTCCATTGACTGCGAATGCTAGAGATGAGTGGATCTGATGTTGCCAGTAATATAAGTATTAAATAGATTTTCATTTGTAGAATTTCGTGATATTTTTCTGGTATTGTGCTCTCTATAAAATCTGTAATCCTTATTTCTTTTTCCCTGGGCTTCCTCTGATAGATCTTTAAGTGATACTAAATGATGTTTAATGATATCTTCTCCATGATAAAGGATTTTATGAACTGTTACAGACATATTTCTTCAAGGACATTTGGTTGTATATATTCGTGAAATTTCCTTCGCATAATCACCAAATTTTCTAGCAGCATCTAGTACATCTTGAAATAAGATTTATATCAATTCCTGTCAGATGCTTTTCTGGGTTCTGAAAGGAACATACGTATTGCCTGATCCTTGTTTTGCTTGATCTATAATTTTACCCATATTTCAGAAATTCATCCTGAATATGTTTCTTTTTTAAACTTCTTAACTCCTTATTGGTGTCATTGTTTCTTATTGATCCTTTAGGTTTAAAATGCAAACAGATTTTTGCTCCATGAAAAAATTTTGAGAGTAATTTTATTAAAATGGAAAAAGTGTTTTACAGAGGGGTCCAGATAGGTACAAAAGTATATATGGGGTTAAAGAGGACACTTTCGTCTTTCTTCTGGTAGTAAAATTTGTTTAACACCTTTTGACTCTCAAAAGTGCTATTTCACTAAATAGTTAATAGTTTGCGAGTAATGATAATTTACTTCTGATCAAATTTACATAAATCACATTTTTTTAAATAAAATAATACAGAAATATTTGTTTTTAAATGCATGCCACGCCCACAATTACCTATATTTTGATCTAATTTTTTGAAAATCTTAATTTCGATATATTTACTATTGAATGACATTAAAATTTTGGAAATCGGTGTTAAAAAAAATTGATGGATTTTTGGCCAATGAAATTCAGTTCTGAGTCACCGTGCATCATTGATGATGGTTGTTGGTGGTGGTATTATAAATTATTTCAAATAGTCTTTATTATTAATGCTGACCATTTTATCTAGCGAATTTCTCGATAAACAACTTATACATTGCATTGCTACTCATGTTTTCTTTAAGATTTTTAAATTATGTTTTTTTTCCTTTTTTCTCTTATCAAAAAGGGTGAGAGCATTTAGGTATATATGTATGTATGTATTTACATATGTATGTAGTATGTGTTTATAAAAATTTGCTCTATAAATCCTAATAGGGATATGAGACGTGTGAGATTTTTAACAAGTTTTAACTAGATCGCGTTTTTTTTTATATATTTCTTTATTTTTGCTGTTGTTGTTTTATAAAGGATCTTAAGTGGGTTGGTTGGCTGGTTTGATTGTTTTATAATGTTTATTATGGCAGCTGTTATTATTCGCTGGACTTTTGCATTATAAGTAACGCGTTTTTCCACGCACTCTTTAATACAATAAATAACAATAAAAAAAAGCGGCTTTTGTTTTTCTTGATCTTTTTATTGTTTGAAATATAGAAAATGAATTCGTTATAAATCTTTAACAGTGTCGTTTATCTTCATGCGTTTTTAATTAAAACCAGTCAGTATTCGAATAAGGAGATCAAATTCAGTATTTTTAAATAAAACGTGATTTGAATATAAACGTTTGCTATATGTGTCCTTCACCATAGGAGATAAGGATGTTTATGCTAATGTCGGCTTATTACTCTAAATAAAAGTGGCCACTCTAAGTATAAGTCTAAGGGGTCCTTAAAGGTATTAATGTTTCTAATTTTAATAACATTTTTAAAGTCGATATTGTTATTTAATTATTAAGTAACAAGGGAGTGATTTTAAATAAGAAGATCATTGCTAAAAAGGGATATACATTTTTGTTCATAATGTTTATAAATTCGTTACATTTGATTTTATTATTAGTAGATACTTGTGGTAGCTAGACAACAAGCGGCCATGAGACCTTAGATGTCTTAATGGTTGCACATTTTCCCAACAGCCTCCCTATAACGGAGATCTCTGCGACGTTTCAGTGACGTTCAGATTCAAATAACTGAAGATAAACTGAGATGGGCTCTGAACAGCTTTGCCTCGTTTAAATCCCCGGGCCTAGATGGCATCATACCTGCAGACTTATAGTATAATGCTGATATTATAATTCCATGGTTGCTTCGGATATACTCGGCTTGTTTATCATGCTTTCATATCCCAGACTCATGGACTAGATGTAAAATGGTCTTTACCCAAAAAGCGGGTAAGACTTCCCATACGAGACCGAAGGGTTCAGACCTATTAGTCTATCGTCCTTCCTCTTGAAAACTTTGGAAAGGCTGATTGTCCTGCAAATTCGCAAGACAATCAACCCCAAACTTATGTCAGCATTCCAACATGTCTACATGAAAGGCAAGTCAGTTGAGACGGCATTGTATTCGCTTGTACGGGTATATAGAAGGAATATGCACAAGGAATATGTATGCCTTTCTTGATATAAAAGGAGCCTTCAATAATATGACCCCGGATGAGACGGCGTTGCATTCACTTGTAGGGAATATAGAAAATGCTCTCGAGCACAAGGAATATGAATGACTTTCTTGATATATAAGGAGCCTTCAATAATGTGACCCTGGATGCTATTAAAATGGCTATGGAAAGACTGAATATACATCAGTCAATTATTGGCATCATATGGAGACTTCTAACCAACAGATTTATAATCTCCGCTATGGGTGTGGCTAGCATATATAGGGTACCAAATAAAGGCACACCACAGGGGGAGTTCTATCACCACTTCTTTGGAATATTACCATCAACACAATACTCAGAGATCTTGATTCCCTGATGTTCAAAACCGTCGCGTATGCGCACGATATAGCGGTCAGTAAATGAGTTGCAAGTAGTGGCCTTAGCGTGAATCCAGGAAATCGTGAATCCAGGAAAGTTCTCTTTTCAAGAAGATACAAAATACCATCTTTCCCACACCCTTGCCAAAATGGAGTTGAATTAAAGGTGTCAGACAGTGCGAAGTATCTGGGTATAATACTGGACTCCAAATTGTCCCCGCTCCAGAACATCCAGGCTAGAGCTTCAAAGGCAAACATTGCCCTTTATATATGTAAAAAATCCATAGGGAACTCTTGTGGATTAAATTCTTAAGAATACAAAATGGCTCTTTGACATGGTGCTCAAGCCTATACTTATGTCTGGAGCGATAATATGGTGGAAAGCGATGGAAAAATCCACGTTTTGCGGAATCTCCGAAAAGGTTCTGCATAGCTCAGCGCTATTAAGTACAGGTACGCTACGTACAATACCATCATTATTCGTTCTGATAAACTAGATGCCAGTGGATCTAATGGCTAAACAAATCGCCATCAGTAATATAGATGCATGGAACGGTAGGAGCTATGGCCATGCGACTAATTTTGGGAATTTCGGACAATATCCCTGACAATATTGAACCCTTACTAGACAGAGGCTTCTCAATTTCAATCTCAGCCGATCCCACTATGAAAGACGAAGCGATTGAGGTTTACACTGATGGATCCAAATCTTCTGAAGGGGTTGGGGAAGGTGTCTTTATTCTCGCATATAGGAGGAAAGTCGGGAGATCAGGAGAACATTAGGAGAGCGCTAAATAGGCTTATGTACTATAGAGTATTCGGAGTAGATACTCAAATTTGTGCTGATAGTCAACCCTTGATTAAGTCTCTTTCTGGTGTCTATATGACATCCAAGCTGGTACATGAATGCCGTATATCTTTAAATGAGATGGCGAGATATTCAAACCTAGAGTTGATCTGGGTAGGGGGTCACTCAAGTACCCTGGGAAATATTATTGCGAATGAATTAGTCAGAACTCGTTTCTTTCTTCAAAATGAAGAAACGGACCACTTAGTTGGCATACTTGTCAATAGTAGTTCAACAACGATGGATAAACGAGTCCGTACGATCAGGAACAGTCGAGTTTCATTCTGGGATTGCCAAGGCGTCAGCTACGAACACTTGTAGCCATTATTGCAGGGTACTAGATTGCTGGTTCACACGCTAAGAGACTAGGACTCCTTTTTAACGACTTTAGTAGAAGAACATTTTCTTTGACACTATCTTACTATTCCGAATATAGGGATTGTTGAATTTGGTGGCCTGTATATGCAGGGGTTATCTGATATCTCTGCAATTGATGTCAGACGGATCAGATCTTTTATTCGTGCTTTAGATTGGTTCGATTCGAATCTATTCTGGGACATGTGAAAACTGATTCACATGATCCATTAGATTAACACAATGGGACCAATAGGACCCAAGTGAGCTGTATAGTTTACATTTATAGCTGCCCATCTAACCTAACTTAACCTAAGTAGATACTATTAATTTCTCTCAGTGTTTTTAATAAGGAAAACTGTGGGAATACTATAAATGAATATGTTATGTAAAGGTATTTACAATAATATCTACTTAAACATTTATTAACAACAAACTATAATTTATTTAAAAGTTTGAAGACGCATTAACATTCAATTTTCTATAATAATTTGAAACATCTAATTATTAGCAAAATACCGCCTTGAAAATTTATGCAAAATATCATTAATTCCCCTCTACTTTTACTAAATACATTTGCAACAATATTTCTACATAGTAATTTTAATTTCATGGAATATACTTGATGTAATAACTTCATTTATGAAATATGCTGCAACCCTTTCTTCTACTTACACCCAATAATGTTGTTGTAACTACAACAAAATATTGCAGACACAATAGAAAAGCAAACAATAAGATAGAAAAGAAAAAAATAATAATACTTTTTCTCAGTGTTTTCAATTTAGTCTTTGTACAAAAAAGGAAAAAGTCATTTGTAGGTAAAAAAACTATTAAAAGGAATACAATAATAATAAAGAAAAGAAAAACCAACAAACGAATTTGTATTAGAAAAAGATTTTTTCTAAACGAGTTGAGCTTGTAAGAAAAAAAAAGGAAATTTTTTTTAAGAAATAAAATAAAAAAGGGGTTGTTAATATATATTATATGGACACATATGACTAAACACGTGAGCTGAAAAGTTTTGAAAAAAAAGAAAATATTAAAATTGAAATGGATTTTACATATGACTGGAAAGCAGCTGGTTAAAGTTAATATGAACTAGTTTTTCAATTATTTGCGGTTAATGAGTTAATGATTTATTAAGAAAATCATTTTTAAAATAAAAATCCCAAAAAATTTGTGTTATTGAAAATTTTTTCTAAAAAACTAACTAGAACATAAATTGTCTAGGCCTTAGCGTACAAAAAATTTATATAATTTGACGTACAATTGCTATCAAAAACATTTGTTTGCCCTAAATAAACTTTTTAAGTCACTATATTTGTTGAGAATTTTAAAACTGAGGAAAATATGCTTAACTATATGCTTTAATAGCAAAATATGCTTTTAAGTGTAAAATATTCAAAAATAATTTATTTATTTCTATTTTTTTATGGCATATGGGGTAATAAAGAAAATATGACTTTCTTTTCGCGTATTTAAATTTTTTTTGTATGAAATCTCTCAAAAAAATAAAATATACTGAAAAAGTTATTTTTTTTCAAGTGCTGGTGCTTCTGAGAAAGATATTCAAATTAAGACCATTTTTAAATCAATCAGTACAAAATTGATTACATTAGTTTCCACATATTTCAACTGCAAAAAAGTTTTGTTCCAAAAATATAATAACTTTTTTGATCTTTCCTTGACGTAAAAATTATGTAGCAAAAATATATTGAGATAAAATGTGATGTTTAATTTGAAAAATTGACAAATTTTCCACCAATACTTTTTGCAGTTTTTATAAAAATCAAAAATGATATGAAAATGTTTAAGAAAATCTAATAAAACATATGAAATATGTGATGCTTTAGCAAAAGCAATAGAACATAGGAAAATTTGAAATAATTCAATAAACGCCAAAGCGATAAGATTAAAAATTCCTAGAATCAACATGCACCATTACATTAGCTTATTAAAGGTAAAAACTTTGTATTTAAAAATCGTGTAAATGGTGGATGCTATGAAAATACACACTAGGTATAATAAAACTTATGTAAATGGTCTCTAAACGTACAGTGTGTGAAAATTATAGCCATTTTTTTACAACCATGAATTAGACTATTTCAAATGCAAAAATTTTTTTTTTTTTATAATTTAATCTTCATTTGCAATCTACGAGGGCGGTTTAATAAGTCCGTGACTTTTCGAACTTCCCTCCTAGTTATATGAAATGCAACACTATTCCCATCAATTACCACCTGTTAATAGACTACTGTCAAATTTTGAGCAAGTGACGTCATTTACTTTGCGTAAAATATAAGATTTTTCGAGGTCCTTGAAATAGGCATTTGTTTGGTCAATAATTTCATTGTTGGAGCTGAATCTCTTTCCACCGAGCCATTTCTTTAGATTTGGAAATAGCAAGTAGTCACTAGGAGCTAAATCCGGAGAATATGTCAGATGAGGTATTAATTCGTAGCCCAATTCATAAAGTTTTGCCATTGAGACTGCACATGTGTGCACCCGTGCATTATCTTGATGAAAAAGAACTTTTTTCTTGGCCATATGGGGTTGTTTTCTTTTTAAATCTTCATTAAATCGGTCTAATAAGTTGGCATAATATTCGCAGTATATTGTTTTTCCCTTCTGAAGGTAATCGATGTGGATTATCCCTCGTGCATCCCAAAAAACTGTTGTCATCATCTTATTGGCCGACAAACTTACTTCGGAACAGATTCACCCGTAGAAACCCATTGTTTAGACTGCTGCTTGGCCTCCGGAGTACAGTGATGGATCCATGTTTCATCCACAGTTACAAAACGCCGCAAAAACTCATTCGGATTGCGGTTAAACAACTCCAAACAATTCTTTGAATTTGACACACGTTTACGTTTATGGTCAATTGAGACCAAACGCGGCACCCATCTTGCAGACAACATTCTTAAACCCAAATGATCATTTAAATATGAAAATGCCTATGGCATCAACAATCTCACGCACTTTTACTCTTCGGTCGGCCAACACCATATCGTGGATTTTTTCGACATTTTCGGGTGTACTGACCTCAATTGGCCGTCCAGAACGTTCAGCGTCATTTGTACTTGTGCGACCACAACGAAAGTCAGTAAACTACTTTTTGTCCCCATAGTATTTATCGAGCTTTTCCTTGGTTTGATTGACGGTTTTTTTTTCGCAAAAAATAATGTTTAATGAGCACTCGAAATTTACTTTTTTCCATTTTTACACAAATTCAGGAGGTTGTATGTTTTGAACAGCTGTTAAACGCAAAGTAAATGATGACACTTGCTCAAAATTGGACATTGGTCTATTAACAGGTGGTACTTGATGGAAATAGTGTTGCATTTAATATAACTACAAGGGAATTTCGAAAAGTCACGAAAGTTTTCAAGAGGAATAAGTTTTTCATTCTATTGGGAATAAAGGCCACATTTCATGTGGTCAAAGATTCCGGAATATACGAGCACCAGGGTATTATCAAGCCCATATAGAGCTTTAAATATAATGCAGAATTGCAACACTTTTGGCAATTCTTACGAGTATTCTCTAAATATATGGAAGATTCACCACTATGGTTTTCTCGAAAATTTGTAGACCTTAGGTCGTCAAAAGTTTGATAATAAATTAAATAAGTCATGTAGTGGTTGTGTAGTATTTCCTGAGGAATATATATATATATATATATATGCAATTAAACAAGGTGAAATGTAGCAGGGATTGGTGGAAGCTATTTAACTCTTTGAGATTGCGTACATACACAGTAAAAGGTTCATTGTATGCCAATGATTTTCGTTCTCATTTTAGTAAGTTATTGCAAATAAATGTTGATTCCCAGACTATCAGCTGGTCAATGCCATATTTTATCGATGCCTTCGTTGACTTTGCCATAGAAATTTTGTGAAATTTATTCCGTTTTAAAAGAACTTAAAGATAGTAAATCACCTAGTAAAGATGAAATCTGTTATGAATTTTATAAAAATACTCCTAATTCTTTTATTATTGAAATGTGAACCGGATTTAACAAAATATTCCCACATGAGAAAATTCCATCCAGTTTCCAAAAATCAATAATGATTCCTCTCCCCAAAAAGGGTGAAACTAATAGGTCCATCAAACTATCTTGGGTTATCGTTAATTAATACTTTATGCAAAATATTTAATACCATTTTACTAAAACGTTTAACGGATTGGATCGATCGTAACATAATTTTAACTGAATTTCAAGCAGGATTCAGAAAAAATTATTCAACCGTTGACAGTATTTTCAGCCTCGTCAATATTGTGTATCTAAATAAAGCCAACAACAAGAATACTTATGCTTTCTTTGTTGATTTTTCGTGTGCTTTTGATACAATTCCTCGTAATAGTTTATTCTACAAGCTCTCATGTCTGGGTTTGTCTTCTAAGATAATAAGAATTCCACAGCAAGTGTATGACAATACTGAAAATTATATCTGGGATGGAAACTCTTATTGAGACTCTTTTTCTTATTATATATTAATGATTTAGCAGAATAGTTACCTGGAGGAGTAAATGTTGCTGACGTTAATGTTAAAGTATTGCTTTGCGCCGACGACATTGTTATTTTATCAGACAGCCCAACGGAATAGCAAAAATTAATTGATTGCTTATATAATTATAGCTCAACATGGTGTTTGAAAACTAATCTAGATAAATCTAAAATAATGGTATTTCGTGTTGGTACAAGAATTTTGTCAAATTTAAAGTGGGTTTTTGATAGCGATAATATTGAAATTGTTAATAGCTATAAATATCTGGGAGTTGACATCACATACAATCTCTGCTTTAAGAAACACTTAAACAACAAACTAACTGCATTAAAATTGGCGATAAACTCTACTTGGTCTAAATATATTAGCAACCCTCAGATATCATAGAATAATAAACTAAAAATATTCCAAACAGCGTCCAGGTCAATTATGTTATATGTAGCGCAAGTTTGGGGCTATGGAAAATATGATGAGTTTGAAAAACTATACCTACCAAACACGACATCTACACGCAGAGAAAAAAACATGGTTACAGCATTATCACTACACCAATATTATGTTGTCATTATGTTAATTTTAATGAATTTTAATAACTTTGTGGTTATGATAACAATGATTTTGTCTCAATTTTGTCATTTAATGTTTACACTCATACAAAATTTTAATATGGTTGACAGCAAAAATTATATGTTTTTAAATATTTTTACTAAAAACAAAATTTTGTTAATATTAAACATTTTACTGCCTCTACAACCATTAAATTATTGTAGTCTTTTTGTATAATTTCTCAATAAAAATTTTATTAAAATAACAATAATTTTTATTAATACATGATAAGGTGGAATAATAATATGACAAAATGAAATAATAATATTATAAGATTGGATAAACATATGATAACATGAGATAATAATATGATAAAATAGAATCAAAGTATGACAATGTGGTATAATAATATAATAAGATTGTTCAATTATATGTAAAATTATAATAATAATATGAAAAAATAAACCATAAAATCGAATACAATATGACAAAGTAGTATCATAATAATTGTTACTTATAATCATTTCTATTTTTGGCTGTGATCATATGTTTCAATCATAATATGTTGATTAGATTATGATCACTACAACTACATTTTTTCTCTGCGTGTAATTACATGATGTATTTAGAGACAAAACTTGAGTCATTATACTTATCTACCTTAATAAAATATTGGATATGAATTCCCACAGATTACTTCGCATTTTAGCAATAAATATTATAGAACAGAACACATACTGGGCTAAGGAGTGGGCAAATCTTTGTCATCATGTGCAATTTACCTCTAATTACACAATATTACCACTAAGCAGACTATGGATATCAAAATTAAAAAATTAAAAAATGTAATGATTATATACAATATGCTACTAGTTGACAATTTCATGATCTATAGCCAAATCTAGATTACAATGTTTCATCGTTATATACTTCATACTTTTCTCCACGTTCAGTCAGTTTAATAATAAGGACTTGAGGTGGATTATTAGACTTGAATGCTAGATCCTTTAGAAAGAGCTCTGTTGGTATTTGTACAATTTGCAATTTAGATGCTACGGAAAACACATTCTATTTCATCGGTGTTTGCCCAATATACAATGAAATTAGAATAAAATATTTTGGTAAAATGATACTAAGTTTAAATGTTATTATATGCCTACTAAATAGCATAAACTTTTACTCCCTGTATAAATAAATAGAAGTTTGTTTAAAATATAGAAGATTTATTTTAAATGAATTTACTTTTTAATTTTCCATGAAAATGTAAACTAAAAAAAATAGCTTGCTTGTAACTTTATTAAAAATTATACAAAATCAAAACTATCTGAATGTAATTTACTCGCCTAAAAGAGTGCCAATCTGTCTTATAACAAATATGTTATGTCATATATAGCTATCGATATCAATCATATTGTAAATGAATTAAATATATACATACAAAATCTAATAATAATATAGAATTACATAAAAAATGCTAGATTGCTTGCTCCACTTCAGGTTCTTCGAAGGTACAACAAAGTTTATTGAGAGGATGCCATAATTTTTTTTAAAGATTCTGACCATTTTAATATACAGTTTAAGAAAAAAGTCTAAATACACCCCACAATTTTGCGATTTTAGGAAAGCTGTAAAGATAATGAGAAATATTGGTATACTAGTATTTAAGCCACTATTAAATAATTTTATTAATAAAAGAAAAAAAAAATAACAATAATAACAAAAACATTAAAAATCGGCAGGAAAAAGTCTACATACAGCATAGTAACTCCATGCAGTAACCGTTATTTTTTTTATTTTATTTGGTCTTAAAATCACTATCTTCAATTCATTTTCAAAATTCAAGTGAAGGAAGTAAAATATTTTTAATTATTTATTTTATAATTACAATACAAATTACAAATTATATTCAGACCAGAGTCTCTGGTGGGAATCGAACCCACAACCCCCAGACTGACAGACTAGCTCACTACCAATTAGGCTAACGGAGCAGCCAGGAAGTAAAATATCTGTAATTTTAACAATAAAATTGAAAGGTAAAAGAGAGGTACCGATCTCTGTTAGAAATATTGTGGCCAATGAGCGAAATTTCCAAAATAGTACTTAGAAATTATGAAGCAACCAAGAGTACAAAAAATAAACCACATACTGGCAGACCTAAGAAGCTTTCGAGAGGTGATGTTAGCAGTATGCTGAAAGAAGTGAAGCGTGATCCGAAACTTAATGCGGAACACCTTAAAAATTGTTGCAATGTTACTGTTACACCAAGAACAGTTATAATCATTTTGCACGACAATGGGTTTAAAAGCAGAGTGGCCCAAAAAAAGCCACTAATTTCTGCGTAAAATCGTAAGCTTCGGTTTGAATTTGCTCGGGTACATCTTAACAAAAATGTTGACTTGTGGAAGCGTGTGATATTTACTGATGAAAGTAAGTTCAACATTTTCGGAAATGATGGAAGATCAAAGGTTTGGAGGAAGCCTAACACTGCACTGAATGAAAAAAATATTATGTCATTAGTTAAACAAGGTGGCAGCAGTGTTATGGTTTGGGGCGCCATGGCATCATCTGGAATGGTTCGATTAGTCTTTGTTGAAGATAATATGGATCGCTTTCAATATAAGAACGTATTGGAATGAAATCTGAAGGCATCTGTTGATAGTTTAGGCCTTGGTAATCAATGGATTTTCCAACAATACAATGACACGAAGCATACCGCTCACTTTGTACGAGACGGGCTTCTATATTATACCCCGAGGCAAGTAAATTCCCCACCCCAATCACCTGATACGTACCCTATTGAGCATATCTAGTATGTTTTAGAGAAAAAGGTACGAACATATGACATAAGCAGTCGTTATATCTTTTAAACTGCTCTTGTTAGAGCATGGACCGAAATTATGCCTGATATTATTGAAAATTTAGTAAATTCAATGCCCCTTGGCCTTTAAGCAATAATTGACGCCCAGGGCGGACCGAAAAAATATTGAAAATTATGTTTTTTATATCAAATTAGTTATCCTTATGCTTAAGTTTATTGTTGTATTTAGACCTTTTTCCTAAGAATTTTGGTTATTTTTCTTGTTATTATTGTTGCAGTACATATGAACTACTTTTTTATTCTACAAATAAATTAAGCTATTGGTGCCTTAAATATTGTTATAAAAACTTTTTTGGTTTTTTTATTACACATTTACTAAACATCCGAAATTGAGCGGTATATCTAGACTCTTTAAACTGTATGTTTGCTGCTTTAAATATGTAACACATATTACCAGTTCTCATAAGTTATAAAGCTTCAGAACAAATTCTATTTTTTTCTTCCACGTTAAATTGCCTTAAAATAAAGCTCTTAGCATTTTTCAAATATTTAAAGAAAACAAATAAAAATCTGTTCAATTGAATATACACTGCCTGCCACTTGAATAAGGAATCACATTACTTTAACTTTAATTAGGTAGGTAGGTAGGTAGAGAAGGGTTGCACAGTACTCAGAAGAGTGCTTGTGCATCCACTCGGAGACCTAGAGGTCCATTGTGAGTCCCTTCGTAGATAATATAGAGAGAAATTGTAGAAATTATAGAGAAGACCAGGAAAGGAAAATAATAGAGAAAAGCTGAGACCAAGAAAAGTATAGAAAATAATAGAAAAACCCCGGAAAGGAAAGGTACTACCGCCCTATATCGTTCGCTCTTCGCCAACGACCCCCCTTAGCCAGCCTATTCTCATGACGAATCCTATTAATCTATCGAGATCTATCCTCGATATACTGTCCAATTCGTCAACGAATCGACTGCCTAACCATTTCTGCCTACTTAGTTGTAGACATGGACAGTGACATATGATATGTTCCACCGTCTCTAGCTCCTCATTATCTTCGCACATTCTGCAAAGACCGGAGGAACCTCTATTCCAATTCCCTATCATTCCCCCCTATGGGACAATGACCTGTCAGAATACCTATCATAGTCTTCAGGTTTTCCCTTTTCATGCTTAAAGGTAGATTTGTATCTGCTTTATCAAGTTTGGGCCATAGGACTCTTGATAATCTGCAGTCCGTTTTACGTTTCCATGCATGATTGGTTCTATCCCGAATCCACTCCCTAATTAACCTAAAGTAAAAGCCTAGAGGTGGTCTCACACCACCTTCACTTGCAGTTCTATCCAAAGCTGAGCCGTTCCTAGCTAATTCGTCAGCTACCTCATTGCCATTTATCTCGCAATGACCCGGTACCAAGCAGAGTTTGATATGATAATTTATAACTTTAATTAAGTTCAAAAAAAAAAAAAAATAATAATTTTTTGCGCAACCAAATTTCAAAGTGTTGGCTTTAGTTTCCTGAAGAAATAAAAAATAGACATATTTGCATTTATTTAAAGACACTGTGGTACTGTGGTACTATTTCGTGTGTCACTTGAATAAGGAATTCTTTTAATATTAATCAGGAAGGCTATGATTTGAATTTCTTTCAATATAAACGGCTAGAGAATTTTTAATTTGATAGTTTTTAAATAGTTTTTATTCAAAATGGGACGTGGTAAGGCTCCTAATAACTCTGAAAAAGAAAAAATTCTGATTTTGAAAACTCAGGGTCAGAATCCGGTCTAAATAGCCAAAAACATTATTAGAAGGAAGACAGTTGTATACAATTATTTAAATAACGTGGAAAGATATGGAAAAAATATGAAAGGGCGGAA
The DNA here is from genome assembly GCA_932274085.1 of Protocalliphora azurea. Taxonomy (NCBI): domain Eukaryota; kingdom Metazoa; phylum Arthropoda; class Insecta; order Diptera; family Calliphoridae; genus Protocalliphora; species Protocalliphora azurea. Next base: position 33,484,244 of record OW026520.1, on the reverse strand, counting down.
GAAAATGGCAACAACTCCAAAAGAAAGACGAAAAATTCTTAGAATTGCATCAAATTCTACCATGTCGGTATCAAAAATACGTGAAAGAAAAAAGTGGAGTCAGTGCCAGTTTAAAAACAGTGCACCGTATTTTAAAGTCGTGCCCATACATAGTCCGACGAAAACTACAAAAAACCACCACTTAATGCAAAACGAAAATCACAACGTCTACAGTTTGCCTCAAAATACAACGACAAGGTCCGACAAACGGTTTAAAGTTGCATTTTCCGATGAAAAAAAAGTTTAATATTGATGGTCCGCCGAGAGGGCGGAATAACGGTATGGGGTGCCATTTCGTATTATGATACCATAGAATTGGTTTTTGTATCCAACAAAATGACTGCAACAACTTACAAAAAGATTCTTTAGGAAGCATTTCCAAAATTTAATGATTTATTTGTAGCCATACCTTGGACGTACCAACACGACAACGCTCCAATTCATACCGCCAGAGCAGTAAAACAATGCATTAATCAACAAGGTGTTCAACTTTTGGATTGGTCTCCACATTCACCAGACCTGAATCCAATGGAAAATGGCTGGTGTTGGCTTGCAAGAAAATTTTATGAAGGAGGAAAACAATTTGAGACGATAGAATGCTTAAAGGTTGCAATAACGGAAGCAGGGAGTTCAATTTCGCTAAATTACTTAGAGTCATTATACAAGTCGATGCCAAAACGCATTTGTGGTGTTATTTCTAAAAATGGTGGCAGTATTCATTACTAATCGAATGCTAGAAGATAATAACTTTCATTTTTATAAACTTTAAAGTTAAAAGTTTAAAGTTAAAAAAATATGATTCCTTATTCAAGTGGCAGGCAGTGTAAAAACAAAATTCTTAATTGTTGGCATTAATATTAATATAATTAGCTTAGATAAATAATTCATTTGTAATTCGTGCGAAATGAAAAAAAAGAAAAAAACAACAAAAAACTAAAATGAAATTGAAAAACAAACACAGTAACAAGAACTACAGGAGGGAGGTTAATGAAAATGTACTTATGGTTCGTATTGCAATTGTTTAATTTATGTGCGAGTGAGTGAATACTTTCGTAAACAATTAAGAAATTCGATACAACTGGGAATTGTCGATTTCAATACCTTTAGGCGTTTGTCCTTAACAGCCTCAATGTTCTTTGCCTGATTTAGCTGACTGACTGACGACGACTGGTTTGTTGACTTAAGAGGGGATTTCTTGTTTTTTTTTTTATTTTATTATTATTTATTTATTTATTTTATTTTTTTGTATGGTGAAAATTGCAAATGATTGTTACATAAAAATAAAAATACAGGAACATTCTGTTACAAATTGAGTTGAAAATTGTTGGCAAAACAGTATATGTTCCATGTACGTTATATATTTATGTAAGTTGAAAAAAAGTCATGTGATAATTATCATTAAACACCCCTTCTGATTTATCTTACTCTAAATTTTTCTACATGACTTTCATGTGAGTTACAATGTGTGTTGTTATGTTGTATTCATAAGTGAAACTTGCATGTGTGGTTTTAGCATTAAATTACCTCTGATGTAAATGATTTTAGTTTGGTTAGTGCTGCAACTGCTGCACTGCTACATACTATAGTAGCAGAGTTATTGACTGAAAAAATAAGCCAACAGGGTCGTTGAAGTTTATTTTAATTGAAAGGTCTTTTAAAGCAAAAAAAAAATAATTAAATAAATAAACATAGAAATATACATAAAGACAAAGTTACAAATCATGTAGCAAGTTAAAACAATTGTATAATAATGTATGAAAACGTTCTTAGAACTATAATGTGCTCATATTACAAGTTCTGGTAATTGAATTAAATGCCAGTACATGAATGTTTTTAATACTTTGGGTATATAAATTTTGTCATTTAGTTAGTCACAAATTAAGAGCCCAAACATAAACTTTTGGGTTTTCGGTAATGGCAACTACTTATTAAAGTAGTTTCTCGGTAATGAGGCGTCATTATTATTTGCCTACTCTGTATTTCATAAATAAGTACTCAATAGTATAATAGCACTCACTAATAGTGCTATTGCAATCACTTGGATGAGTTGTTTAGAGCTCTGGATTATCAACCAGTGGGTTGTTGGTTCAACTCCATTCTGATATTGTTAATTTTTTATAACAAAATGTCTAAAAAGATATTTTATACTAAAAAAAGTTTTAGTCACTTAGAAAATTAAGTGCAAGAAAACGAATGGTGTTAATTTGTCTCCAAGTTCAAATCTCACTGACTGCAAAATTTTTTGTTGTTTTTTTTTTATTTTTATTTTCGTTTAGCTTTCGTTTCGTTTTGAGTATCCCTAGAATCTAAAAATAACTACATGCATTTGTGAACAACTCGAACAAAAATAACTAGTTATTCAGGCAAAAAATAAGTAGTTTATATAAAATATAGTTGTAGGGACCGTAATCTAAGAGCAACATGATCACAGCGAAAAATAGAAATGATTATAAGTAATAATTATTATGATTTGTCATACTGTATACAATTTTATGGTTTATGTTTTCATCATAATCATAATAATTATTACTTATAATCATTTCTTTTTTCGCTGTGATTATATATATATATATATATATATATATATATATAATATAGTTGTAGGGACCGTAATCTAAGACCAACATATTATGATTGAAACATATGATCACAGCGAAAAATAGAAATGATTATAAGTAATAATTATTTTGATTCCACTTTGTCATACTGTATCCGATTTTATGGTTTATGTTTTCATCATAATCATAATATTATTACTTATAATCATTTTTTTTCGCTGTGATTATATATATATATATATATATATATATATATAAATATATATAGTTCGTGAAAAGGATAAATATTATATTTATTTGTAACATTTTATTGTTATAGGAATAATAATATTAATATGGTTTAAAAATAGAATATGGTTTAGGAACAAGGAAAAAATACAGTAAATATTTAATAGTTGTAGAAATAATGTTATGTTTCATATCAAAAAAATTTTGTTTCTGTTAAAAATATTTAATAACATATAATTTTTGCAGTCAACCATATTAAAAATTTGATTGAGTGTAAACATTAAATGACAAAATTGAATCAAAATCATTGTTATCATGAACACAGAATTATTAAAGTTCAATAAAATTAACAAAGAGAACATAATATTGTTGTAGTGATAATGCTGTAATCATGTTTTTTCTCTGCGTGTAAATTACCAGGAAAGCAAAGTTTTTGCTGTTAGATTACTTTGATTGTTTTTTTTTTAGGTTTTATATAAAAGGAGAGTATTAAATAAAATCTGAAATTACAAAATTTTTAGAAAAAGTTCACTATTACCCCTAAATAGCTGATCTATTGTCAATTTTAATATTAACAAGTTAAAATGCTTTTTTTTTCAGGGTATTTAGAATTCGTTTAAGATGATTAAATCACTGCGTTTTACTTCAGCTTGTTATATTAACACTGCAAGTCCCATCATCTTATAGCGGTTTCACCCTGAGTGACAATTTAGTTCTTCTTTAGTGAGTTCGTACGAATGTTTCGTTATATTATTTTTAACAACTTTACGCTTGAGAAATTTTTTTGTTATTGTAGGTAAATTTTTTTTTTTCTGTTCCACTGCTAACTGACATTGAAATGTTCCTGTTCCATACCGTCATATGACTTGCTAGACGGCTGACAGTAAGTGAGTCTTCTTTACGAAAGTATTCGTAATGAAATGAAATCGTTTGCTCATGGGTTTCGGAAGCTGTGGTTTCAATGTCATTTCCTTTGGCTTGAAACATTAGTAAGTTGTCAAAGTACTCACACTCGTATATATGAATGAATGCATTCTCTTCTTTTTTTTTACTTGGTTTTAAAGGTAAAGTTTTTTTTTTTTTAAATACTCACACACATGTACTTAGTTACATATACATAAATATGCTGGCCTGTATAATAAAATAAAATTCAATGAAATGTTCTTGTTTTAATGGGTTTTCAATTTGTGCAAACATACATGTAAATTGAGAAATAATAAAAAAAAAAAAGGAAAAATACTCGTAAGTAACCAAAATTATATAGGGCACTTATTAAGGGTCGTTTTATATGCTTGATTGTTTTTGTTGTGTCATAAGTAAGTAACCCATAAAGTTGTAATAATCATGGTTCATTCGAGCAATTTTCATACATCCTTGTCAAATAGGGATATTTGTTGTTTTCTTTTTTTTTATTATATTTTCACCCGTGAGATAATGACCCAAATCAACCACAAATGCATAATTTCTATTTGATCTTTCTGTTGGTGCTCATCTTTTTAATATGACACCACTTCGCAATGGGCGCTTTTGTCCCTTATTTTCAAAAGTATCTTCGTAAATACTTTTTTTTGAATTCTAGTGGTTTTGATTTCAATTTGCTGACATTGTAATGGATTAATATTTTGTCATAGATTTTTTTTCTTTTTTAAATTTAATAATTGAAAATTAATAAAATATGTCAAAGGTGAAATTTCTAAGGTAGCAAAAGGAATATAAGTTAATTGAAAGACAGATTAGATTAAAAAAAATTAATATATTTCCATTTTTACAAAACCATAAAATTATAATATTTAATTCCCAATGATCTGGCCTGATATTTTTATGCAAATTGATAATTATTGTTAGTAACTGAATCAAAGAATTTACCCTGGTTTAGCTATAAAATCTATTTTTTTTTTGTACAAAAATTTAATTTTAAGTTGTTTATGAGTGATCATAGATTTCCGGTCTATTTGACTCTATCGGTTTATTTGACTCTATCAGTAGCTACAAGATCGATTTTTATATTGGAAATATGAGTGATCAGAGATCTTCTATTTAGTTAAAAAATCAATTTTTTTAATTTTTATATAAAAAAGATTTTTGAACGGAAATTCAAGTAGAGATATTTATTTCAATAGCCTCTTTTTGACAGATCACGTGTGAGTCGTGTCATGTTATTTTTGTTTAGTATTGTTTGGCATTTCATAATGGAAAGACTTACGCCTGAACAACGTTTACTCAACGTTCGCTCAACTTATGGTCAATATAATCGGCCTACTGAGCGTACTATTCGCAACACCATCACCCATTTTGAGACCCAGCATTCATTATTGGATAATATTCGACCGAATAGACCACGTCCAGCACGCTGTGAAGAAAATATAGCGGCCATAGCTGAGAGTGTACACGAAGACCGTGGAGAGTCGATTCGGCGCCGTTCGCAGCAACTCGGACTGATGTATGGAACGACTTGGCGCATTTTACGTCGAGATCTTAAATTGAAAGCGTACAAAATACAGCTTGTGCAACAACTGAAGTCGCTCTATGGGCTCTTGAAAAGTTCCAAGATGATCCGACGTTTTCGAGGCAAATTTTGTTCGGCGATGAGGCCGATTTCTGGCTCAATGGGTATGTAAACAAACAAAATTGCCGCATTTGGAACGAAGAGCAACCTGAAGAGATTCAAGAACTGACACTTCATTCAGAAAAAATAACGGTTTGGTGTGGTTTGTGGGCTGATGGAATCATCGGTCCATATTTCTTTAAAAATGATGCCAGTGCGAACGTAACCGTCAATGGCGACCGTTATCGTGCCATGATAACCGATTATTTGATGTCTGAAATTGAAGCTCGTGATCTCGGCGACATTTGGTTTCAGCAAGACGGCGCCATTTCCCACACATCGCATCAGTCAATGGATTTATTGAGAGAACACTTCGGTGAGCACATAATTTCACGTTTTGGGCCGGTCGATTGGCCACCCAGATCATATGATATCACACCGTTAGACCATTACCTGTTTGGATATGTAAAGTCTAAAGGCCTTCGAAGAAAACATCACGCGTATCATTCGCCAGTTACACAGTCGAAATGCTCGAACGAGTCATTGAAAATTGGACACAACGGATGGACCATCTGCGACATAGCAACGGCCAACATTTGATAGACATAATCTTCAAAAAATAAATGCCAAAGAATGTTCTTTCAAATGATAATAAACATTCCCCATTAAATTTGAATTTTCTGTGTGTTTTTTTCTCTTTAAAAAAGTAGGGAACCTTGAAATGGATTACGCTTTATATGGACTGACTACTAGCTAGCCGTACGCCCAACCAGACAACCGACTAGTAGTAGGACCAAACATCGTTTAATCGACTCAAAAAGTGATTCTGAGTGTATTTTTCTACTTTAAGGTAGGTGTTGCAATATATGAAAATTTTAATTTTCAAAAAATAAGATTTTCATCAAAATGTTTCATTTAGAAAAAGCAAAAAAATTAAAATAATAAAAAATTTTACATTTAAAAATATTTCAATTCATTTGAAAATAATACACTTGTGCAAAAAGTTTTTTTTATTTTTTTTTTAAATGTTATTTTTCTTCACATAATATTTTAACAAATAACGAAATTGTGAATTTGGCAATTAAAAAATGTTGGCAAAATTAAGATTTTTTCATTTCAATAAGATTATTAATATATTTTAAATTATTTAAATATAAACTCAATTTTGACCTGCTCAATAAACCAGTAACAATGTTCAATTAAATATCCTGTTTCCTTAATTGACTAATAAAATTTTAAATCATCCTGCATATCTACAATATTTAATGTTCATTTTAATAAAACTGGCGAAAAAAAAATTAAAATTAACATTTCATAACAATTCCCTTAAGTAATTTTGGATTTTGTTTATACAGAATTTATACATATATATTCAGCTCATTCCATGGTCATGTTGTTATTGGCAACAGGATGACAAAAATTAACATTATCAATAAATTGGAATTTTATGTCGCCAATCTAGATGGTTTTTGTGAGGCAGAAATAAAGCAATGCATTGTTGCAATAGTATAGAGGGTACAGTTATATGGAGGAAATATTTTGTTAAAAATTTAAACATAATTTAAAATTTATGAAAAATTTAAAAATAATAAGAAATTTAAGAAAAATACAAAATGACAAAAAGGAAATATGATAAATAGGGAATGTATTCCGATATTTCCCCTTTTTTTAAGTGAAAAAGTATAACTGATTGAAAGAATCTTGTAGACATTTTAAATATTTGACAAAACATTAAGAAAGTTAAGAGAAAAAGTAAGTTGTGAGTTCAATAAATCATTAATTATTCATATAATTTACAACAGGAAAGCTACACTAAATATCATCTGTTATGTATGAGATCTGATATGATCTGATCGGATCTACAACATGAAAGCTAGTAAGGGATATTCTAGGGAAATTAAATAAACAACAGGTGGTTCAAAATTATTTTTTATGAGTTACATTTAAATGTACCTAAAATTATGAAAGGGTTCAATATAGTACAGTGCAAGTTCGGTATTCGGTGCAAGCTCGGTATTATCGCGACGGCTCGGTTATTGCGATCGCTTAATTTTTAAAATTGCATTTTCTATAATTGCAACAGTTTACGAAAAACGAGTTCTATGTTTGCGACTCTTATCTGTTTTTTTTCTTTAATTTGATTACAATGTCCATAACCAAAAAAGGGAAATCCCCGTCTTGTGGTATATTAATCTTTTTATATGATTTTGATCTTCAATTTTGTCAGTTTATTCGTGTCATCTGTTGTATAAATATATCTCTTAATATGGGGAAAAGTTCAGCATATTTTAAAGCCAACGATTTCCGAAAAGTTAGAGATTTTAAACAAATTTAAAAGTGAAGATTCCATAAGTTCAATTTGCGTGAATTACAAATTGCATAAGTCTTCGGTTTATCGCAATATAAAGCAAGAAAAATTCATTAAAAAAAGGTCTTACGTACAACAGAAAGTGACCCTGGTAAACGTGGCACTTTAAAGAAAGCTGGGTACCCAAGAATGGAAAAAATGCTTTATAAATGGTTTGTAAAACAAAAGGACAAAATGTTCTAATATCAGCAGCGAATTTACGATCAAAAGCCAATAATTTGTAATCCAAAATTTATCAAACCAATTCAGATTTCAATGCCAGTGAAGGATGGTTGAAGAAATTTAAGCGTTGACATGGAATTAGATTTTAAAAAATTACGGCCGAGAAATTGTCTTTGAAAGCTCATCTTATTGATCCATTTGTGGAAGGGTTTAAGGATTATGTTAATGAGCATGGGTTGACTCTTCACCAAATCTACAATGCCGACGAATCCGATTTATATTATAGGATGCTTCCAAATCATACTCTTGTCACGTGTAATGAGAAAACGGCTCCCGAAAGAAAAATATGTAAAGAGCAAATAAATTTTTTGTCCTGTTCAAATGGGAATGGCACAGACAAAGTGAAATTGTTGGTTGTTGGAAAATCAAAAAACCCACGCATCTTTAAATGCTTTTTAAATAATCCTGTAATATACAACTCCAGTAATAATGCCTGGATAATATCATTTATATTCAAGGACTGGTTCGATTAGGCATTTGTTCCCCACGTAAGTTATTTTTCACCAATTAGTAAAAGGAAGTTGTTCATAAGTAAAAATTTTTTAGGTCTAAAAATTTTTGGCTTCAAAAGATGTGCCTCAAAAAGTAGTTTTGCTTTTAGATATCGCAACGTTTCACCCAGTTGAGGAACTAAAAGGTAATGAGTGTTTAATTATAGCAATTTATCTACCACCCAATTGCACTGCGCTTATTCAACCTTTAGATAAAAACGTTAAAAACTTGGTCAAATTAAATTATAAAAAAACCACTGCTCACCCACTTGCTTGGCGAGAAGGGAACAAATTTGGAGCTCAAACTAAAAAAAGTTCAATCTCAAAAATACAGTTCAGATTTTAGCTACGTCCTGGGATAAAATATCAGTGTACAATATTTAAAAATCCTGGAACGCCTTGCTCGAATGCGGCAGTAAAGGGAGTGAAGAGGATAATATGCCCTTAAATATTTTACAAAATATAATTCACAAAGAAAACGAAGATCTTTCAACTATTGGTACACTTGTAGCTCAAATTGGTAAGGAACATCTTTTCATGAATGCTGACAGAAACATCAGGATTTAAGAATAATTTCATGTAGGAAGTAATGAGGAGCAAATGGAATTATCAGATATGGAATCGGAGGATTTATTCGATAGTGTCCATGAAGTAAACAAAATTCAAATGGACGATTGTATAACAACGATAAACATATGCATACAATGGTCTTGGGAAAATGATAAGCCGACAACAGCACGATATGAACTACGTAATTCAGCTGTTATTTTACAAAATAATTTGTCAAATCAAAATTTCAAATTTGTTTAAAAAATGTTTAAAAAAATATATGAATAAAAACAATTCTAATTTTAAAAATTGCATAAAATTTTTCAATAAATTTTTAGGTTCTGTTATTGCAAAAATTCAGTTTTCCCTACAGGTCTGGTTTTTAACTAGTCGCCTAAATCGAGCTTGAGCTGTGCATACTGAACTACATGGCCATTTATGTTGATGGTACCAAAATAAATTCCCAACCAATATTAATGATACACATATACATTAAACAATAGCTAAAGAAAAATTCATATACCTATATATTCTTTTTTTAATTTTTAATAATATTTAGCATAAAAAAGTCATTTTAGTTTAGCATAAAAAAGTCATATACAAAATTTTATTGAAAAAAAAAAAACAATTTTTTTTCTTAATTTTTTAGTGAATTATTAATAAATTTACTTTTTAAAGAGATTTACGAAACTTTTTTAAAAAATATTTGAATAATATAAAATTTTGGATAAATATCTTGTTACCTAATTTCTTATATCTATATCCCAGCAAAAACTTTTTGGTTTTCGGTAATAACAACTACTTATTAAAGTAGTTTCTTGGTAATGAGGCGTCATTATTATTTGCCTACTCTGTATTACAGTAATAAGTACTCAATAGTATAATAGCACAGTAATACTGCAATCACTTGGAGAAGTTGGCTAGAGCGCCGGATTAATAACCAGAAGGTTGTTGGTTCAACCCCATTCTGAAGCTGTTAGTTTTTTTTATAACAAAATGTCTAAAAAGATATTTTAAACTAAATAGAGTTTTTGTCGCTTAGGCTGCTATGTGCGAGATGGTGTACTGAGTAAGACGTTAGTCAGTAAAAACGAATGGTTAGTTTGTGTATAAGTTCGAGTCTCACTGACGGCAATTTTTTTTTTTTTTTATATTTATTTTCGTTTGGTTACATATTTTTTAGTACCCCTAGAGTCAAAAAATAACTACATGATTTTGTGGACAACTCGTACAAAAATAACTAGTTATTCAGGCAAAAAATAAGCAGTTTATTTTTGTTTCCAATTATACCTGCTAGCTTACCAGGAAAACAAAGTTTTTGCTGGGATTTTTTTGTAGCTCATACGACATTGTTTGGTATGGTACGTTTTTTTAAAATAAAAATACCAGTATTTTGTAATATTGTGTCGATATCCACAAGACGTGTAATCGAGTTGATTAAATTTTTTCATAAAATGAGTGCAAAATTTAATGATTTCTTTGGAATCATACCTTGGACGTACCAACATGACAACGCTCCGATTCATACCGCCAGAGCAGTAAAACAATGTATTAATCAACAAGGTGTTAAACTTTTGGATTGGCCCCCATATTTACCAGACCTGAATCCAATGGAAAATGGCTGGTGTTGACTTACAAGAAAAGTTTATGAAGGAGGAAAAGTGATAATTAAAGTTTTTAATCCTCGATCCCACTAATCCCAAAAAGTCGACAATTTTTTCCCTTTATCTCGGGAAATCGAAAAATCCGGGAAATTGCAATCCCTAATGTTAAAGTAAAACTCCAAAACCTGAAATTTCTTCAATAAAATGAAAAACCAAAATTAACTCTCCTTATTGAAGAGATAAACTTTCAAATTTTGAACTTCATGCCCATTTGGTTGTAAAAAATTGTTTATAAATATTTTCATATATACTTTGATCATTCCGACTAAATAAGATTTTTTTTATCTTTTAAAAATTAAATTTTCCCTTTCGGTAATTTCCTTTTTCTAAAGCAATACAAAAACATAGTATTTCTAATTTTTCCTAAACAACTTAATTTAAATCTTTGCAAAATGTCTCAATCGATCTGCCAAAATTCATATGATTTGCTTTAAACATTTAAACCGCTTTAGTTCATCTGCTCAAGATTCTATTTTATAGTTGCTTAATATCATAACATAAGTTTAACCCTATCAAAGATTAAAAAAGAAAAAAAACCTATACAAGAGTAATAGGAATAATGTCTATGTTAAAATAAATCCTTCATCAAAAGAGTTGCCAACATAAGCGAATTGCTACTTTAATTCATTTAAAAGTCTTAAAATTATCAATTGAATGGCTAACAAAAGGATCTACTTGAGTTAAGATATATAAATATAAATTGGGATACCTTAAAAAGTTTCTCAACTAAGATACACAACATGGGCATATGTTTATTAAGCAGCTGTTTGAGAAAAAAAAAAGAAAAAGTTCATTTAACAGATCATTTTCTATTATCAAGAGCATTTTCTTTGTATTTTAAGACTTTTATTACAGAGTCTTTTCTTTCAGTTTCTTGTTTTTTTTTTGTAGCCATAAAATGTCAACTTTATAAAAGGAGCAAATGTTACAAGGATACAACAAGACTTTATACAACACCATTCTAACTCAGTCATCATAATAATAATGATTATTATTAATACTCGCTTTATTATAAAATTCATCTCAACACACTCCACTCAGCGCCATTCATTGAGCCATTCAATTATGTTCAATGAAATTGTCATAAATCCTTTTTCCAACATCTTTCTTTGCTTTTGTAATAAATCTCAAGATGTAGTTTTGTTGAGGTGCTATTGCTGATGATGTTGTTTCCTTGTCTTTAATATGTTTGGCGTTTCTAGTGGTATTTATCTGTATGTGTGTGTGTGTGTGTGTGTGTGTGTGTGATTTCTATGTAGGCTTATTGCATATACAAGTTGTCATCTTTTATGTACAATTCAATACGAAATTGAATTGTAAGCAAATCCTTGTATTTCTATATAAATCACTATTACGTTTGTCGCTTAGTTATAACCGTCTTTTCATAAATAAATATCCTCGAGATTAATTTAAACTTCTTTTTAGTTTATGTATTTGGTGGCCAATAATGTTGCAATATGAAATTAAATAAATTTAAGATTTAGATGGCATATCTGAGGTTATATGGCTGCAATTGTAGTGAAAGGAAATATAATTGAAATTAAGAAAATTAGGTCTACAATGAAGCAATTTTAATTGAAATTTTTTGGATTTTATATCCACTTCAAACTCTTTTGATATGTTTGACGTGACAGAAATCTTAGCAAATTCTAATTCAAAAGCAAAAATAAATAAATAAATAAGAAATCACATTTTTTTAACTTTAATTAAGTATATCTCCTAAACTAAAGTTCAGAAAAAAATTAATTTTTTGCGCAACCAAATTTCAAAGTGTTGGCTTTAGTTTCCTGAAGAAATAAAAAATATACATATTTTGTTATACTGAAATTATTCATTTATTTAAAGACATGTATTTCTGTGGTACTATTTCGTGTGTCACTTGAATAAGGAACTCTTTTAATATTAATCAGGAAGGCTATGATTTGAATTTCCTTCATTATAAACGGCTAGAGAATTTTTAATTTGATAGTTTTTAAATAGTTTTTATTCAAAATGGGACGTGATAAGGCTCTTAATAAATCTGAAAAAGAAAAAATTCTGATTTTGAAATCTCAGGGTCAGAGTCCGGTCCAAATAGCCAAAACCATTAATAGAGGAAAGACAGTTGTGTACAATTATTTAAATAAAGTGGAAAGATATGGAAAAAAACATGAAAGGGCGGAAGAAAATGGCAACAACTTCAAAAGAAAGACGAAAAATTCTGCCATGTCGGTATCAAAAATACGTGAAAGAAAAGTGGAGTCAGTGCCAGTCTAAGAACAGTGCACCATATTTTAAAATCGTGCCCATACATAATCCGACGAAAACTGCAAAAAACCACCAATTAATGAAAAACGCAAATCACAACGTCTACAGTTTGTCAAAAATACAATGGAATGGTCCGAAAAATGGTTTAAAGTTGTAGTTTCCGATGAAAAAAGTTTAATATTGATGGTCCCGACGGGTATAACTATTACTATATACAGCCGAGAGGGCGGAATAATGGTATGGGGTGCCATTTCGTATTATGGTACCATAGAATTGGTTTTTGTATCCAACAAAATGACTGCAACGACTTACAAAAACATACTGGAGGAATCATTACCAAAATTTAATGATTTCTTTAGACCCATACCTTGGACGTACCAACATGACAACGCTCCGATTCATACCGCCAGAGCAGTAAAACAATGTATTAATCAACAAGGTGTTAAACTTTTGGATTGACTCCCATATTCACTAGACCTGAATCTAATGGTAAATGTTTGGGATTGGCTTGCAAGAAAAGTTTATGAAGGAGGAAAACAATTTGAGACGATAGAATCCTTAAAGGATGCAATAACGGAAGCATGGAGTTCAATTTCGCTAAATTACTTAGAGTCATTATACGAGTTGTCCACAAATTCATGTAGTTATTTTTAGACCCTGGGGATACTCAAAAATATGTATATATAAAAAAACAAAAAAATTTTGCCGTCAGTGTGATTTGAACTTGGACACAAATTAACCATTCGTTTTTAAAGACTACCGTCTTACTACTACTTTAATAAGTAGTTGCAATTACCGAAAACAAAAAAGTTTTTACTGGGTTAAAACCAAACATTATTTTTTTTTTATTAAATTTAATTTAAATCCAAATAATGATATATTTGGAAAAATTTTAACCTTAATTTTTTCTGTGTATAAATTATAGGAAATTTGAATCACTAAAATTTTTTAATTTTTCTTTAAAAAAAACTAAATAAAATTTGAAAACCACAAAAATAAAATATATTTTTTTCTGAGTATAGTAGTCTTAAATTAATTGTTGCTAGGAAAAATTTCTCGCCTGTTATGTTTACTATAATATTAAATTATTATCAAGGGGAAATAATAAATTTAATATTTAATAATAATGGAATAGGAAGAAAAAAAAAAAAAAAAACTATGTCAATCAAAATTTCATAAAAATTTAATATAGAGTGTGAACAACTTATAACAAAAATACCTTTGCCAGACATAAAGACTGACATGTATTTAATTTAAACCATGATAAACAACATTGCAAATGAATAAATATATGAATGACTGGCACATTGACTAGTTCGTAGAGGAAAAACTGGACAATAATGGCTGGAAAATATAAATATAAACATATATATATATATATATATATATATATATATAAAATTTAAATGCTAAGAAAGAGTAAGAAGGAAAAATAACCAGTAAAATCATCATTTCTGACCAGCAAATATTCACAAATCGTTATTGTCGTCATCAACATCATTCATCGTTGTCGTCAATATCAATATTAAAAAAAAAAAAAATAAATAAATAAAAAAATAAAAACAAATACCAACAAACCTACTACAACAGACCGTTTTATACGCAGACATATTTAAACATAGATTCTATCAAATTGACAGACATATTTTGAAAAGGTCAATAGGAAATTTTTGTTAGTTACTTAAGTATATGAAATAGCTGTTTAAAGACACAAGATATTAGATAAAGGATTGATAGATTTGTTGGTATCCTAAAATGTTGGTTGGGCCTCCAATATGATATAATATACATACATTTCAGAAAATTAGGTTAGCGCACAGTGATTCGATTCACACGCAAAAATAAAATAAAAATTAAATTGAAAAATTCTATATATGTTTTCGAAAGAAACTTACGATTCATTTTTTTTTTTTTTTTTGAATATAAGCAATAAGTTTTTTGAGATATTTGCCATTTTATGGTTTGATTAAAATAATTCACAAAAATCAGATGTAATATATTTCTTTATTTTTCCTTTGGACAATTTAGTTCATGACTTACTTTATAAGCTGCTTATTTTATTTATTAAATTTTGATAAAATTTTTGTTTCAAATTAATTTTGAAATTTGCATTTAATTCAAACATAATTTGAAGTGAAAATTTGAAAATAAGCCAAATTTAATTCATTAGAAGATTAGTGCATAAGATCCCAGCAAAAACTTTATGGTTATCGGTAATGGCAACTACTTATTAAAGTAGTTTCTTGGTAATGAGGAGTCATTATTATTTGCCTACTCTGTATTATATTAATAAGTACTCAATAGTATAATAGCGCAGTAATATTGCAACTACGTGGATGAGTTGGCTATATTAAAAACAGTAAGAAGCAGAACCACTTTTTGTTCACAACACGTGCAACTAAATATGTTACAAAGGCTTAGAATGCTATTTTTTTGAATACATTATTAAACAAGTAAACCAGATATAGTCGGTCAAGCCCGACCATATAATACCCCACACCATTGTGTATGTCTATGTCATGTGGAAAATTGTGGACCAATTTTTTTTCTAAGTGTAAAATAAATTATACGAATACAGAATATTACGTTAATACTAATATTTATATGAATTTATAAACTTTGGGGTGATTCCCGATAGTGGGCTTATATAGGAGCTATGTTAAATTATGGAGCTATCCTCATAAAATTTATTACTATATTTTCTACTTATATAAAACTTATTTATGTCGAATATAAACTTGATACTAACATGTGTATGTTATTTATGCACTTTTAGGTGATTTTCGGAAGAGAGTTTTGTATGGCAGCTATGGTTAATTATGGACCGATTTTCATGAAATTTGGCAGACTGATACTTATGCATTGCCCGCATTTCATTAAAATATTGCTATATTTAAGGCACTCCTATTCCGAGAGGACATTTGTATGGGGCCTAGGTGAAATAATGGACCGATCATAACCAATTTCAATAAGCTTTGTCCTTGTGTCATAAAAGTCCTACGTGCCAAATTGAATTGAATTATCTTCAATATTGCGACGTGCACAAGGTTTATATGGACAGAAACTCAGCCAGACGGAAGGACGGACGTTAGATCGACTCAAAAAGTGATTCTGAGTTTTTAATAAAATTTAGTGTATTCAAGTCATTATATTCAGCATAATAAGGAATGAAACAATGAGGTATATTCTGCAAGTTTGATATTGCTTAGAAAAGGAAAATTAAATTGCGCAATTATTTAGATTAGTGACTGGTAAATCGATTTCGATTATGGTCAAAAACGATTCTCTTTGTCAAAAAACGATTATTTTGTGATCGATTCATACGAGTCAATTTTATACTGAAATCGACTTTTAGCCTTCGATTAATCGAAAAATCAACCCTGCACAGTGGAGTAGTTTTTTATACAAATAAATTGTAAAAATTTCAAAGGAAAATTTTAAACTTTACAAAAAATAAATATTGGGACCAAGTTTTTAAAAGATTTTGATAAAAAAAAAAACAATACAAAATAGAATTCAAGAAATTATTTTAAAAAACAACTTTGAGTATGAGTTATATAAAATCTACATTCGTAATAGAACAGTACTTGAGCATGCGTTACCGCAGTGCCGGACAGTTGCATAAAAAATATTGCAATATCTTCATTAGTTATTAAAAACAAACAATTCATATAGATGACGGAGAACCAAAAGTAAAAAACATTATTTACAAAACGAATAAGAAACAATAAGGGTAATCATTTAAACGCATAAGTTTCCCATTTGTGCAATTGTGCATATTTACCCGATGAGAAAATAAGAATTCATTGTAAATAATTGACATTTTTTTCTGAAATCAAAGATATATGCAGTGATTTTATTTTAATTAATGCAACAATAATTTTTTACAGCTCAATTATTAATAACTTTTAAATATAAACAAAAGACAGCTGATTTATAAATGCACAATATTTTATAACACGAGCGCTAAAACGACTCGTCTAATTTACATTTAAAATAAAAACAAAATTTCAAAATTTGTTTTTGTTTTAAATGTAAGTTAGACGAGTCGTTTTAGCGCTCGTGTTATAAAAACCGGCAGTAAGTTTTATAAGAGTACATACAATCACCTAAAGTGTAAAAAGCCGTAACTACACTTTTCATTTTTCTTACAGCAAAAGCAAAAAACCTTATGAAAATGCAAAGGCCTTAAGCAAAATTTTTAATTTTCTGCTTTAAAATTAAACAATTAAATAAAATTTTTTAATCGTTCACTTAAAGAAAAAATAAATAAAACATTAAACACTTTTCAAAACTATTTCTTTCTTAAATAGAACAAATTTTATGGCTATTTTGTTTATGAAATTGATGTTATGGCCTTTTGACTTTTGTTAATATTGATATGAATATGAATTTTTTTGTGTAGATATAGTTTGGGTCAAGTACATTATAATCCAGTAAGAAAAACAAACATTTGATTTTTTCATTTTAAACAAATATTAATTATGATATTTTTTGCATAAATTATTTACTTTACTTTTATTAATCAGTGTTGCCATGGTGTTTTTTTTTAATACAATAAAAATGTTTAAATTTACTTTGTTCTCTTTTTAACTTCTAAACATATTTTTTTTTTGCAATTTATTTTATTTGTTTCTGTAAAAATCAGTGTAGATATGTATTACCAAAATTTACCAATGTGTTTGTTTTCTGAATGATAAAACCACTAAAAAAATAATATTCGCAATCTACTTTTAATACGAAATTACTGATTGCGTAATAGTTATTAATGCTGTTGTTTTGATTTTTTATATTTCGATGAACTGTTACTGCATGATTTTTATTCGTATTTTCTTTGATAATTTTTCTAATAAAAACATGATTGTTCTAGGTTATTTTAAAAACACATCTATAAGTATCTTAGCAATGAAATTCTTACAATTCTTACAATTATTCTGTAATACACTGTAACTTTAATATTTACAATAGACAAATAAAAAACTTGAAACATTTAATACAAATTACATAATATGGACAATTTTTAAAACTAACCTCGTTCAAAAGTTGTCATAGAAAACACATATAATTTAATATGTTTCAAAATATTGAACACCACTCACACTTAGGTTGTTTTCTACCGCGGCTTTTGATGATCCATTAAAGTTGACAGTATTTTTAAAAAAGTTGATATTTTGATATTTTGTCCAAAGTTTCACAATTTTTTCACAGTGTAGAAGTAAATATTTTCACTTTTAGTATTATATTATATTATTTCTTGTGGGATTTCAATACATCTATTTAATAAAAACACCTATTTAGGTGTTCAAACTATCCAAAACTGAAATTTCAAAATGCAAATTGCACAGTCTGCCAGTACGTACTTTTTTTCATGCTTTAGGCTGCATTAATATTTTTGAAAAAAATTAGTCTCAATAACTTTCGTTCTCTTTTTTGCTTTCACATTTTTTCTAGCGTTCCTATTAGGATTTTTATCTTTTACTTCGTGGGTCTTCAGGCCAGCTTTTTTAACTTTTCTTAAATTGGGTTTGCATGAACTTTGCAAAATTTTTATTTCATTAAAAACTAATAATTCTATTGAAACAAAATTCACCGCATACTTACCCAGCAATAACTTTGCTTTCCTGGTAAGCTAGCAGGTATAATTGGAAACAAAAATAAACTACTTATCTTTTGCCTGAATAACTAGTTATTTTTGTTCGGCTTGTCCACAAATTCATGTAGTTATTTTTTGACTCTAGGGGTATTCAAAAATATGTACCTAAACGAAAACAAAAATAAAAAAAAAAAAAAATTTTGCCGTCAGTGAGACTCGAACTTGGACACACACTAACCATTCATTTTTACTGCCTAACGTCTTACTCAGTACACCATCTCACTCATAGCATCCTAAGCGACAAAAACTCTATCTAGTTTAAAATATCTTTTTAGACATTTTGTTATAAAAAAACTAACAGCTTCAGAATGGGGTTGAACCAACAACCTTCTGGTTATTAATCCGGCTCTCTAGCCAACTCATCCACGTGATTGCAGTATTACTGTGTTATTATACTATTGAGTACTTATTAATGTAATA
The DNA here is from genome assembly GCA_932274085.1 of Protocalliphora azurea. Lineage (NCBI taxonomy): Eukaryota > Metazoa > Arthropoda > Insecta > Diptera > Calliphoridae > Protocalliphora > Protocalliphora azurea. Next base: position 33,465,260 of record OW026520.1, on the reverse strand, counting down.
CAGAGTAGGCAAATAATAATGACGTCTCATTACCAAGAAACTACTTTAATAAGTAGTTCTTATTACCGAAAACTAAAAAGTTTTTGCTGGATAGTTACGGAGAATAATAATACATATAAATAAGTTAACGGTACTATTTTTTTCGCGTATAACAAATGATTTTTTCGTGCGCAGTCCTTAGAATTCAAATGATATGCAATAAAAAAAAAAAACAAAATCATATTATTTCCTGAGCTTCAAATGAACCAAACTATTAGTTATTTATCCATTTCAGACTATTTTAAGAATTTAAAGACCGATTTGTTATAGAATGTTTTGATTCTAATAACACATTTTTGCATATTTTGAGCTTAGCAACATGTTTTGTCATATTTTCATAGAAAATCCTTATTTTAGTGAATATTTTAAATTATTTAATAATATTTTAAATAATTTAAATTATTTTGCAAGTTTTGCAATTAAGAGAAAATGTTGCATATTTGCACCAATTAAACTTGCTTACATAAATTTTGTTAGTGACTTTGTTTTTACTCTCACATACGTTTCCCAAATCGAATTCCTTAAATTTTTTCCCAATGAATGTTTCCAAAAAGAAAATATTTTTAGCAACTGCTAAAAAAATCTAGTTATTTTTTACCATGAATAATAGATAAATTAAGTCATATTTTCCAATTTTTTTATGCGCATATTTTTATTTTCCCTGGTCATTTATATTATATTATATTATATTATATTATATTATATTATATTATATTATATTATATTATATTATATTATATTATATTATATTATATTATATTATATTATATTATGTTATATTATATTATATTATATTATATTATATTATATTATATTATATTATATTATATTATATTATATTATATTATATTATATTATATTATATTATATTATATTATATTATATTATATTATATTATATTATATTATATTATGTTAAACATTCTAACTTGATGATTTGTCTCTAAGAATCAATTTATGTTTTGAAGGCTAAATTTGCTATGTGGCAGGTTCTACTAAATATACAACAAATACTTACTACTACATACATCAACACTTATATAATCATACTGCTACGACAAAAATATCAAGTTTTCATCAGACAAGCGCCATTTTTAATAACGAAGTTGGATTTTTTTCCAATTTTGTACAAGCAATAAATTATAACTGCATAAATGCAAACATATACAAATACATGTACATACAGCATTCATATATATACTACAGTATATAATCCATATATATGCATATATTTAGTATATACTCTAACGTAAATAAATTTTTGTATATAAAGCAAATTTGGCTTTAATGATTTTGCACTTTAAGGACATAAAATATTTTTTTTTTTTGTATTTTTAATACAATATTCGTTAAAGCAATGTTTGAATGTGTGTGTATGTGAAAGTGTATATGTATGTGTAGCTATGATTATATTTGTTTTATGTCCAATATTAATACGTTCATAATTAATGGGTACGCGTGCAAAATACATTTACCCACACAATACATTTGGCTCCATAATTAAAAGGTCAATATTAGAAATTTAATTTGTAACAAGCATGTATACATATATAATATATGTATGTATATATTTTAATTTAAATAAAATTTAAAATACATACAAAAAATTTATTTTTGTGGGAAAATTAAAAAAGAAGTTTAATTAAAATAATTTCTTTTATTTTTATAAACTTACAATACAATCTTGAGCTTCGATTTATCATTTAATTGTATTTTTTCAAAAAAGTAATTTTCCGTTAACTAATGTTTTAATAATTATTTACCTCACTATAAAAATGTAAATATTCGCATTTTCATACAATAGCCAACTGGGGAAAATTTATTTAGCAGGATATGACAGCATCTGTCACTATGACCGCAATTCCATATGTTTTGTGTGTGTGTGTCTCTGTATATGAAAATTTTTGCCAACAAGAGAGTGAGTTCATTATAATAGTGACAAGCAACTATGACCAGTCAGGCAGCTAGCAAGCGTTATTTTAATCTAGATATGATTATAATTATCCTGCCAACCCTGCAAAAAAAGAAAAAAAATATATTGTTATTTGCTATTGCATTTTCATAAACAATAAAAGTGTGCAAAGGATCATAATTTTTAAAGACTTTTGGTTTTAAATTAATTTTATAGTTTTATTAAAAAAATCTAATTGTGATAAAATTTTATTTATAATTTTAATAATTTATAGTTGTTGTTGTTGTTAAGGGCTTAATAAAATTAATTTGAAAAATCCTTTAGGGAAATTGTAATTCTCACGCTTCGTTTCATAAACGTTAACATACATTTCCTAGAATGTTTTCTCGACCAACTGGTGAAATTGTTTGCTGTCCTAGACATAACAGCAAGAGATTTTTTTTTTTGTATTTTTAGAGAAGGCAGCGATCGAGGTGTGATTTTAAGAAAATCCAATAATTTCACACTTTTAAACAATGAATGCACGACAGGAAACAAATTTTGTCTCTTTTTTTACTTCTCTCTAATGGCAAACAATTGATTGTGTCAAAATGTCAGAATCAGAAAATTTTCCGATTAATAATCGAATATCGTTGGATTTAACCTTCGGTGAGAGTAAATGTGTAGTTGTTGTCTAACAACCGAAGGACACTCTTTTATAACACCCGCAGCTTTAATGGTATTTCTAGCAACACAAAAAACGAAGATAATATTTTTTTGTTTTGCAGACAACCTGGCGAAATTTAAAATGGTATATGATAATGCAAGATTTTTATACATACATACATACATACATACATACATATGTATGCATGTTTATCTATATGCACTTGTGTTTCTGTGTAAGAAGAGTTTGTTTATTTTTCATTTTATTTTTCTACTCATATCAATTTGTTCGTTTAACATCACTTGTTTGGTACTTTTGCTTGTAAGTGCCATTTTAGTACCTGTATTTACACTCTCACACCTTCAAATCCATGAAACGGGAGTACAGTTACACTTAAAGAATTTTGGAAGCAAATTTTATATATAAAATTATTTAATAAATTTCAATATGTAATAAAACAAATTATGGATTTGAAAAATAAATATACGGGAATTATAAATAATATATTATATCGAATGAACTGAGATCAACTTACTCAATATGAAAATTAAGGGTTTTAAGAAATTTTCTTTTAAAAATCTAACAGGTTTTTAAATTATTTCCATGAAAATTTCATTAAAATTTAAATACTATATTAAAAAAAAAAAAAAAAAAATATTTCGGAATTACATTTCCCATATTTTGAAATAATTTTAAAAACATCTTTAATACAACTTTTCCTTTAAAGGAAACTTCATTTTATTATCATCTAACTGACATTGAAATTACCATAAAATTTATTGTTAAGTGCATTTGAACGCCTCCCACCTCATATCACTGACAGGACAATAGTGTGTAGCTGTGTACATATTTTGTACTATTTGTATCTATGAAGTGTGTGCACAGGTGCTTTATTTCGACTAAAGAAAAATTAAAAAAAGGAACTGTTAGAAAACATATTCAGGTGTTCAATTTTCGCTCTCGCTGACTTGTATCGAAACGAAATGCAATACAAACTTACTACCACTGAGTTGTACAACGACGAACTGCTGTGAAAAACATTAGTCACAAGGCCAAAGGAAGGACAGGACTAAAATGGCAACAACAACGACAACGTTGTCATTTATAATGAACGTGTACCTACAATTTACGCTGACAACAACTACGACATACCACTACTAACAACAATAAAAACACCGGCAACTTAATGTCTGTGACAGTTTTAGGTTGGAAATACACATGCACATGTACTCCTAAAATTTAAACACATACACACATACACATATGTTGTCTTGTTGGTGCTACTATTTAGTATGAGAGGCAGGCAACAGTGGGTCTCAAACTTGAAGGATATTAAAGTAAATATATAAAAAAAAAAAATCAAATGGAATTTGAAATGAGGACAGCCTCTAAAGTCTAATTAAAATCAAAGCAAAAATAAGAAACTGAAATTGCATCTAATAAATGAACACCTTGCCAAAAATAGACACGCTTGAATCGTTGCAAACCCAGTTCAAGCATTTTTCGGGATGGAAATATTATGATTTTATTTTCTTGTTTTCTTACATTTTATATTTAAACATAGATTTTCCATTAAAGATTTTCATTTTGGGAAGGGAATTTTCTTTTTTTAATTCCCCAAGGATCTGCGCCTGCACTTGAGCTTTAATACTTTTTAAGCTACTCGAGGATCATGGTGGTAGTACTTTGGATGTTAAAACTAGACCCAGTTAAAAAGTTTATTGCATATGTGAGAAATTATAATAATAAAAGTGACTTTAAAAAATCTACAAAAGAAACAAAATAACATGTTCGAAAGGTGCTGATAAAGCTTGAGTTGTCAATTGAGAATCAGTTGAGGGATATCCTTTCCCAAAGGGGAAAAACATATTTTTGCAAATATACATATATTCCAAAGAATAAATCCATTTATTTTTTTTAATTTTTTATTCAAATACTTCAAATTTATAAGGACCTGTGTGAAAAATGATTCTTTGAGATCACCATTTAAGAATCCCCACTATGAAAAAAAAAAAAAAAAATATAACAACAGCAATAAGGCATAGTGATAAGGCATTTTTTCATGGTAATTTAAACATATAAGACCAATACATACATACCTATACCGACATGGCCATACTTCTTATCATCCAAGTAAGTGCTTTGCATGTCTGAATATAAGGATGTGAGTGTTTAAATGTATGTGTGAGAGTATTTAGTAATATGAAGAAAAATAATGTTGAACATTAAGGCTGCCAACATTGCATTGCATTTCATATCCTGGAGCAATGCATTTTCTACATCCAACTTTCTAACTAACACAATAATATCAACAACAACTACAATATAGAAAAAAAGGACATTAAAGCAACAAGAAAAAAAAATACTAAAGTCATTGCATTTACATATACAATCACATACATTCTTATACAGTCTACTCTAATGGAAAAAATAATTTAAAGCAAAAAAAAAAAAATAAAAATAAATGAAGAGAACAAGGACTTTTAACATGTATTAAATGAAATATAAAATAAATATATAAGACTACAAGTAAAGCAGAAATTTTATGTTTGAAGATTTTTAAATTTTTAGAAATTTTTTACAAAAATAAATATACATATAAATATCCTTTAAGAATATATTTTTATGTAACTTTAAATAAAACAACTTTTATGAAGGCAATCATAAAACAGGAATTTAAAATTGTGATATTGATGATGTTTGTTGCTAAAACAATTTCATAAACTCTTACTTCTGTAGGTGCAAATATATTTTTTGTTAAGGGTTTTTTAAAATTTATGTTTTAAAGATTTTGTTTTTTATTAGTTGTGCACTTAAACCTATACATATTTTTTTAAATTTAGCTAACATTTAGGACTTCTTCTTACAACTTCCCACACCCCAACTCTATATTCCTGTAGCTGGAGCAAGATAAACATTTTATATGATTTGTTGTTTAATGGCTTAGACGAAATTTTTATACACTTTTATTAAAAATAATATTTAAATTTATGGAATATATTCGATAAATTTTGAATTTTTAGAAAATTCGAGAGAAATTTTTTATGTTTGAGTTCACACACGGCAATTTTTCTTTCTGAAATTTTTGTATTTTTTTCTTTTAAACTTGCATTTACGTTCACACACAAAATTTTACTTCAGCCTTGATTTGTTTTTGTTTTGAAGTACGAAAATGAAACAAAGAACAAATTTCGAAGTAGAGACAAGTTTGTTTTCTGTCATATGCCCTCTCGCTCTCTCTCATACGAAATCAGAATTTCAGCAAGAAAAATAACCTTGTGTGAACTCAGACTATTTAGAGAAAATACTTGTTCAATTTCCTATAAACATTATATTTATAGAAAATTTTCGATAAATTTTCTATCTATAAAAAAAAGCAAAAATGTTCGATAGATTTTTTAATTACAGGTTTTTTTTAATTTTTTATTAAAAGAAAACTTTTGATATTTTTTTTTTACAGAAAATTTTCGATAAATTTTTTATTTATAGAAAATTATCGATAAATTTTGATATATATAGATAATTTCGAGAATTTTTTAATTATAGACAATTTCGATACATTTTTTATTTATGGACAATTTTGATAAATTTTTAACTATAGAAAATTTTTGATAAATTTTCTATCTATAAAAAAAGCAAAAATGTTCAATAGATTTTTTAATTACAGATTTTTTTTTATTTTTTTATTAAAAGAAAACTTTTGATATTTTTTTTACAGAAGATTTTCGATAAATTTTTTATTTATAGGAAATTATCGATAAATTTTAATATTTATAGATAATTTCAAGAATTTTTTAATTATAGAACAATTTTGATAAATTTTTAATTATAGAAAATTTTCGATAGTTTTCTTGTTTATAGAAAATTTTCGATAATTTTTTATTTATAGAAAATTAGCAATAAATTTTTATATTTACAGACAATTTCGAGAACTTTTTATTTACAGACAATTTCGAAACATTTTTTATTTATAGAAAATGTTTGATAAATTTTTAATTATAGAAAATTATCGATAATTTTTTATTTATAGAAAATTTTCGATAACTTTTTATTTATAGAAAATTATCGAAAAAATTTTTATGTTTCTGAACAATTTCTAGAATTTTTTATTTATAGACAATTTCGATACGTTTTTATATTTATAGACAATTTTGAAAATTTTTTATTTATAGAAAAGTTTTGATAAGCTTTTAATTATAGAAAATTTTCGATAATTTTTTTATTTACAGAAAATTTTCGATAACTTTTTATTTATAGAAAATTTTTTATAAATTTTTAATTATAAAAAATTTTCGAGTTTTTTTATTTATAGAAAATTATAAATAAAAAATTATCGATAAATTTTTATATTTATAGACAATTTCGAGAATTTTTTATTTATAGAAAATTTGGTAAAATTTTTTATTTATGGACAATTTCGATACATTTTTTATTTATAGGAAATTTTTGATAAAATTTTAATTATAGAAAATTATCGATCATTTTTTATTTATAGAAAATTTTATATAATTTTTTATTTATAAAAAATTTTAATAATTTTTTTACTCATAGATAATTTTCAATAATTTTTTTATTCGTAGAAAATTTTCAATAAACATTTTATTTATATTTATTTTTAGAAATAAAAATTTTTATTTATAGAAAATTTTCAAAAAATTTTTTATTTTCGATAAATGTTATATTTATCGAAAATTTTCAACAAAAATTTTCTACATAGATAAGACTTATCGAAAAATTTTCTATAAATATAAGAGTTATCGAAAATTTTCTATAAATATAAAATTTATCGAAAGTTTGCTATAAATATTAAACTTATCGTAAATTTTCTATAAATATTAAACTTATAGCAAATTTTATATAAATATAAGATTTATTAAGAAAATTGCTATAAATAGAAAATTTATCAACATTTTCTAAATTGAAACTATAATAATTATAGAAAATTTTGTTATTTAGAGAAAATGTTCGATAAATTTTTTATTTATAGAAAACTAACATTTAACCCGCTACTGCGTTAGCGGACTTGCGAAACTCCTACATAGAACAGATATAAACTTGATAGGTTTTTTTTTATAAAAAAAAATATGATACCAAAAGTGGAAAAAGTCCGTAAAATTAATCTATTGGTGCCTTTAGAAAATTAATAATAGATATCTCAAACGCTCCTTCTAATGATTCCAATTTCATGCCCCTAACTTTATATTTAAATAAGGTACATCCAAGGTATGTGATATCGTACCACTTCGTTAGTCTTTAGGGGTTAATCATTAAATACTCGTAACACAGGATACTAAAAAACTAACGAAGTATATATCACCCAATTAAAAAATCTGATTTCATAAAATTTGAAACTGTTGTTTGGGTAAAAAAAAGAAAAAAAAAACTATTTAAATTTTGTTCTTATATTTTACAGTCTAGGAGATGTATGAAGTACCTTTTTTACCCAATTTTACTCCCTAAAACTTCAAGTTTCTACAAATGTTGGGCCAGAGATGTCTACAGTACACTTTCTATAAGACATTGTGTCACCATTAACAACAATAAGCTTTTTAAATATTTTAGTTAAATAGTACCTAAAAGTAAAATAATTAAGAGGATTTTCAAAAAGTACCAGAGGCATGTTTGATATATTTCTGATAAAGAAATACTACTATTTTAAATTTATTTCTATGTTTTGGTTCAGAATATTTGTAGGGTACCAATAAAGTACCAATTGTTTTTTAAGGTTCAAAAACCACCAAATTATTATTTTTTAGTAGAGAAGAATGTGAATAATAGAGCTTGTGGATAATTATTACAAAAAATTCGAAGAGTAATATTAGAGCAACGAAAAAGTACCACAAAAACCCTTTTAAGGATTCTCATTCACTTAGGACCAATTTTGTGTTGCTAGGCTGAATGTTACAGAAAATGCAAGAAGAATTATTAGAAGAAAGAAAAATCACCACAAAGTCTCCACCTGTAGACTCAGACTCATTTAGGACCACGTATATATATACAAGTTTATGTTTCTAAATTTAAATGTAAAAGAAAAAGAAGGTATTCAAAGTACTCAAGAAGAATGAAAAAGTACTAAAAACTGCCTTCATATAGGATCTTATTCACTTAGAACTATTCTTATTTAATTCCATGTTTCTACATTGAATATAATAAGAAATTCAAAAAATATCATCAGAAGAACGAAAAAGTACCACAAGGTCCACGGTTGAGAATTCTCTTTTTCTCTCCTTTTGAATTATTATCTACATAGAACCATGTGTCTTTAATTTCATGTTTATAGGTTCAATATTGCAGAAAATTTAAGAAGTAATATTAGAAAAACAAAAAAGTACCAAAAAGTTCTCTCATGGATTTCTTTCACCTATCTTTAATTTCAAATTTTTGGTTCAATAAAATAAAAAGAAATAATAATAATAAAAAAGTACAATTATAAGAACAAAAATATAACACAAAATTCCCTGTTATGGATTCTCATTCATGTTTGTAGGTTCAATATAGTAGAAAATTTAAAAAGTACCATTAGAAGAACGAAAAAGTACCACAAGACACAACCACCACCCCCACCCCCCCTCCACCTCCCACCTTGTGAATTCTTACATACACCATGAATCTTTAATTTCATGTTTCTTTGTTGAATATTATAGAAAGTTCAAAAAGTACCATTAGAAGAACAAAAAAGTACCACAAATTTCTTTTTATGGATTTTCATTCATTTAGAACTATATTTCTTTAATTTCATGATTTTAAGTTCAATTTTATAGAAAATTCAAAAAAATACCATTAGAAGAACAAAAAAGTACCACTCTTGAATTCTTACCCACATAGGACCAGGTATTTTTAATTTCATGCTTCTAGATTAATTATTACAAAAAGTACCATTAGAAGAACAAAACAGTACCACAAATCCTTTTTGTGGATTTTAATTCACTTAGCACCATATTTCTTTAATTTCATGTTTCTTCGTTTAATATTATAAAAGATACAAAAAGTGCCATTAGAAGAACAAAAGAGTAACACAAATCCCTTTTTATGGATTTTCACTTATTTAGGACTATATTTCTTTAATTTCATGATTTTAGGTTAAATTTTATAGAAAATTCAAAAAAATACCATTAGAAGAACAAAGTTGCCACTCTTGAATTTTTACCCACATAGGACCAGGTATTTTTAATTTCATGCTTCTAGATTAATTATTACAAAAAGTTCTAAAAATTCCATTAGAAGAACGTAAAAGTACCACAGAGTACCCCTTGTGTGAAGATCATGTTTCTAGGTTTAATATTATAGAAAATTCATCATTTAGTTTAAATAAAATGTCATTTTCGGTACTTTTTCTTCTCCATGGATGTAAGAAAAAATTTATTCTAATGAATTTCTAAATTATAGTGGGATCCTATATTAAAATACGCATTTGTATTTGTCAATAAATAGAACAAAATGTTTTATGAAAAAAACCAAAAACAGGTATAATTTTTACCTCTTAAAGGTTCGAATCTGTATTTGTCATTATTCAATAAAAATGTAAATTTTAGTTGTATGTTGACTGGTTTAGAAGATACGAATGGTGATAAAAAAAGTACCAAAGTGCAGTTTTCCCGTTTTTTCCCTAAAAAGGGCCGATTTTCAAATACAGCCTTTTCATTTTTCAATCGAATAACGATACGTATTAAATTTGTTTGTATCTATATTAGTTTAGAAGATATAAGGTTACAGATTTTAACCTTTTTTTTTACCCCTTTTCACCCCTTAAACATTTGAATTTCCAAAAATCCCGCCTTAGTGAATATATTTAATGTGAGAGTTGTTGTAACAAAAATGGCTGTAAAATCCAAAAAATACGAATAAAAAATTTAATTTGTGTGTAATTAATATAAATGTATACATACTTTTAAATAGATATGAGGGTAATATGGGGGTAGGTATATCGAATATAATAATCTTCTCACCCGTATCTAAAAACAACACTATTTCATATTCTAAGCATTGTTCCACTGTAGCACCGTGTATATTTTTTTCAAAAGTTCAAATGAAATTTTGCACATATAACAAGTATTTTTTGGAGAAAACTATGGGCTAAAATATAAATTGGATCCCATGCCTAGTTTTTAGACCACTTTCAGTAAAAATCAATTTTACTACTTTTTTAATGCTACTAAGTTAATTCACATAATATTTGACATAAAAAAAATTTAATTTACTTATTCTGTACGGACGCCACGCCTTTTTTTTCGCCCACTTTAATTATACTGTGATACTAAAAAAAGGGCTGCAAACAATTCGAAGTTCAAGAGGCCTTAAAACCGAAATTCGAACTAATTTTGAAAATTCCTTTGGGGCTTTTCTAGACTACTGGTACGTTTTTATTTTGCGTTGGAATTATTGAGGCAATTTTTATACCCTACACCACCATAAGTAGTTGGGATAGTATGTGTTTGTGCTGATGTTTGTAACGCATAGAAAAAGTTATCCAACACCCACCTTAAAGTACACCAATCGATTCAGAATAACTGGCTGTCTATGTAAACCTTGTGCACAAAGTACGGTTCGAAATTTTAAAGATAATTCAATGAAATTTGCCACATGGAACTTTTATGATACAAGGATGAAGCCTATTGAAATTGATTGTGATCGGTCCATTATTTCACCTAGCCCCCAGAGAAGTGTCAGTTAAAAATGCCTTATTAATAAGAATATTTTAATGAAATTTTGTGGAAAGAAGTTCTGTACAAGTATTTTATGAAGATCGGTCCACAATTGACCATAGCTCCCATATAAACCCCTCTTCCAAAAATCATTTTAACATGCATAAATCCCATACGAATGTAAGTATCAAGTTAATATTCGACACAAATAAGTTTTATGTAATTTTGCCTAATTTTATGAGAATGGCTCCATAATTAATCATAGCTCCCATATAAACCCATTTCCAGGAATCGTCCTAAAGTGCATAAAATCATCTAGATGTTAGTATCAACGCGTTATTCTATATTTGTATATTTTACATTTAATAAAATTGGCTACAGGTGTAGTAAAAGTCCCCTTCCTGAATTTTTATGCTTGTACAAAATGGTGTAGGGTGTCATATAGTCTTGACCGACTATATCTTTCTCGTTTTCTTGTTGCATGCATTGCGGAATAGAACAAACAAATATATATATATATATATATATATATATATATATATATATATGTAAATATTCTGCAAATGACTTTCGAAAAAAAAGTGAGTGTTCTTTATAAATAATTCGCTTGCGCTTCATTGATTCGTATATCCCTCGCAGCAGCGCAAGAAACGGAAAAATAGTAATAGTATGTTGCTTGTGTATGCTCGTTGCTTAAATGTATCCAGTAAAAACGCTAAAGGCAAATAACATTCAAACAACCAACCCAATGTATGATGTGTCTTAAATGTCTGTCGGTATGTCCGTCCGTTCGCCTGTCCATGCGTCCGTCCATGCGTTATCTGTTTCCGCAACATGATGTTGATGATGATTATTATGTTGGTGTATTGTTGTTATTATTGTTGCTGTTGATGATGTTGTTGTCGTTGTCATTGCTGCTTATGTTGACGACTTCTGCTGAGATGACGATAATGTTGTTTTCTGCTATTTTTTTAAAAGTGCCGATAATGGCTGCTGCCTGCCTGGATATTTGGATGTGTGTGTGTGTGTGTGTACTTAAAGTAGGTGTAATTTGGTAAGGGAGAGGTTTGCTACTATGACACTTTCTAAAATAAAAATCCAAATGTTACTTTACTATGGGGTGGTTGAGGCAAAAAGGAGGCTGTTTATGATGTATGTTTGTTAATGTTATGATGTGTGATGGTGTATGTATGTTGGTATGTGTATTTGTGCTTGTGCCCCATAATATGTTGAAACTTAACTTTAACTTGCATGAAGCGTAAAAATATCTTCGTTGTCGCTACTATGAGCAAGATGGACTTCCGGTTTCCTGTTTCCGCCTGTCGAAGTTGTTTCAAATGCTCTACATGACTTTTTTTCACAATCATTACTCCCACTCTCTTGGCCCTTCTCCCCATTAACCAGTCATCTAAATGTATTTTTTATGATAAGAAGAATAATTTAAGGAAGTCTTCACATATGATTGGCTGCAATATTGTATTTTTTATACTCTACAAATTGATAAAACTTTTAAAGATTTTAAGAGGAAAAGCTTTTGGGGAATAGTTCTGAAATCTATCTGCATATGCTTGTATATACAGACACCGTCAAGATTTGTTTTAGAACGTAGATACTTTGGTATTATTTCAGTCCATAGTAAATTTTGTCTCGCATTTGTTTATTGTCACTTTTCTCTATCCTAATGGTCAATAATTATCGCATGTGTTTAGGTAAACAAATTACTCGCGTTTCAATTTCTAAAGTGAAGGGGTGGTTTTTTTCTTATTTTTGTTTGCTTTAGTTTGGGGTCGTTGGATGACATTTAAAACAAAATATTATTTACAAATGTGTGTGAACTTTGTTGTTACCAATTTAACACCGGTATAATATTTATTTTAGTTATTTATTTGTTTGAGTTGTTGTGTGTTTCTTTAGCATGTATATTTGTTTATGGTAAGAGGGTGCCGGTTGCTTTTTGTTGTTTTAGTTGTTTTTACTGTTGTTTAATGTGTCAACATGTTGCAAGCAGTCCAAGAGTTTTTATTTCTTGTCGTTGTCAGGTCACTAATTGAAACTAAATGTAAACAATACTATAAATATACAATAAAAATATTGATACTATATGGACAACGCCATCGACTAAACAACCACCAACTATAAACAATCACAACAACAATAATAATTTAAAGAAAATGTGAAATATTATACGAGCAACAGATATCTATCTTTATACAACAACATCTTAATGTTGCAAACTACCAAGAAGACTTTTAATTTTATACATATACACAGATATATATATATATATATATATATATATATATATATATATATATTAGATATGTGCGTTTATATTTATTAGGGTGGTCCCAGAATAAAAAGAATATATATTTCCATCCTAAATGAGATACTATTTCTGAAAATGTTCATCCCGACATAAAACTTTCGTGAGCTGGATTAAAGTGAAAAAAGGTCCTTTTTCAGGCTGTTATTGGTTTTTTTTTCATATTTCTGCTAAAAAAACAATATGAAAATTAGGTATCGCAAGAAAGGCCTTTGAGATGCGCAGTTAATTAATTTTGGATCAGGTCCAAATGAGTCTGAAATTATGCATTTAAAAAAAAAAATGGATATATGAATTTTTTACTCGTAAATATTTAAAAAATTGATACAAAATAATATAATCCTCTAGAATTTATAGCAAAATCTTTTCTCTTTTTTTTAAATTCTACTTGGTTTGAAATTTATTCAGATTTTTTCGAAATACATTTTCTTTCATATACAAATGTTTCATATTACAAAATACAAAGAAAATCTGAAAAACTTGAAAAATGACGTTCTTTCATTTTGATCCAGTTCAAGGAAGGACAACATCAGGACTAAAGTTTTAAGAAACAGAATATTTAGAATAGAGTAAATTTTCATTTGTGTGGTGGGAGGGAAAATCGATCATATTTTCTCTCCATACAAACGAGACCACCCTAATATGTACATGTGTTTTGGTATATTCATTTAAGTGGAGGCCAAGAAATTTTATTATCATCTATCTAGACGAAATATTTTATTAACCATTAGACAATATTTTTCTTTTAAGACCTCCCAATATCACTATAAATATAGGAGTTACACGCTGCTACAAAATGGCACTTTTTATTTTCACTCGGAAAACGATCTATTGTGGGTTTTAGACTTTTTTTTTGAGGACAACACAAAACAATTTTAAAAAATTTAGAAAAACCGCTTTTAGTGTAATTCCTGCACTATAAATCCCATAACTTCATAAATTTTAAGTCAATTTAATATTTTTGAATTGATTTTGAAAGCAGTAGGACGTAGGTTTTTAACTATATTACCATCTTTTATATACACTCAAATTAAATAACGAATTATTCACCATATTTAAATTTATTTACATTTTCTTTTTTAAAATTTTGATTTTGATGTAAATTTTTCGTCTTTTTTTGTAAAACACTACACATGTTTAGTTACAAAATTTAAAATGTTATTAAGTTTGGAATAAAACCAGATAATCCTCTATAAAATCGCTTAAAAACTCAAAAAGTTATTAAGCATTTTCTAAACTTTATTAAAAAATTCTTCATATATTTTAAGATAAAATATTTTTTTTTTTTATGTTTATACCCTACACCACCATAGGTGTTTGGGGTATTATGCTTTTGTGCTGATGTTTGCAATGCACAGAAAGAATCATCCAACACCCAACTTAAAGTATACCAATTGACTCAGTATCACTTTTTGAGTCCATCTAACGATGTCCGTCCGTCCGTCCGTCCATCTGGCTAGCTGGCCAAACGTAAACATTGTGCTTAAAGAACAGGTCGCAATTTTGAAGATAATTCAATGAAGTTTGGAACGTAGAAGTTTCATGAAACAAGGACGAAGCCCTAGTGAAATTGGTTATTATCGGTTCATTATTTAATATAGCCTCCTTGCAAATTGTCCACATGTCTAATATAACACCCCTATGCGAATTTTGATGAATGTACACAATGGTGTGGGGTATCATATGTTCGGTCTTGACCTAATATATCTTTCTTACTTGTTTTTACTTGGTTTTTTACTTTTTGAGAATAAAATTAAAAATTTATGGAAGGTTTTAGTAAGTTATTATACATAAAATCGAATAAGTTCTACAGTTTTTGTCTAATACAAAAAATATTAAAATTGCTTTGGGTCACAACAAAAATGCCTTTAAAAATTATTGCAGCGTAGCAAAAGCTTTTGTAAAAAAAAATTTAATAAATCGCAGCTAAACTGGAAAAATTCTGGAAAAATTTTATTTTTTCTAAATGTTGTTTGAAAATTTGTTTTTAATATTTGAACAAAACAAATGAAATGCATACGAATAACAGAATTATAAATAAAATTATTCAAGAAACTTTCCGAAAGCTTTTTGCGAACGACTCGAAATTTTGAAGGTGTGTTGTAAATTTTTAAAAATGATTTATGAGGTCTTCAAAAAGGCCTATAACTTTTTTTAACTGTAATAGCGTGTTATCTTACTTTATTGGAGAGATATAGTATATTTAATTCAATGGTCCATATGTGACACTTTATACAGTAATGGTTTTAGAAAAAGCCAGGACCAAAAAAAAAAAAATTTAACGAAATCTCTTTTAGGCGCTGCTTTATAAAAAAAATCTTAGAGAATAGTTTCATTTTAAATTGAGAACAACAAACTGTAGAACTTTGTTCACAGAACTCCTAAAAGCAGATTATGAGCGAATATTTCGTATTAAAGGATTTTATCCATTAATAAGTTTAAAGACATTGCTTGGACTTAAAAATTTATATCGGTAATATATATTAAAATTTTATGGCTTAATTAGGTTTATAACTTTCTTTGTTATTTATTATATCTAATGACGTCTTGATATTAAATTATAACTTTTATCACTTATTAATAATTATTAATCACCTTCATTTAAAAATCAATTTTTTTTTGTCCACCTGTTAAATTTCGATAAAGATGAATTTTTTTTTTTTTTTTGCATTTAAGAAACAATAAAAGAATTAATATAGTCAATTTAATAATTTTGTTATGGCTTTAAGTCAAATAATATAATAACCCATTTGATTGATAAAACAAATAAATAAAGAGAATAGAGCAGCAGCATTGGCAGCATTTCGACTGTAGTTTTTGATTTTTTTTTTTTTTTTTTTTTTTTGATTTTAATGTTCAAATAAACTATCGCTTATGCTAATAAAATAATAATTGAAGTGAAATATTATTCACATTTTTATGATTACATATGTCTAAGACAGATACTATTTTATTTTATATATTTAAAAAAATTTAAATATATAAAAATACCTCGCCTTCGTTTTAACTAAGTATTTCCTAAGCTGCTGTTAATGGCTTTAACTAAAAAGTATTAAAAAGTCGTAAAATTTTTGGACAAAAAAAAAAAAAAAAGATGAAAAAAAAAAAAAAAACAAAACAAAAACTTCAACAAAATACGCGTGCTGTTTCAATAGTAACCTGAATGAAACTTGTTTTGATTTGACTCTTCTTTTTTTTTGGCGGGCAGATCCCCCCGATTTTATGATTGAATTTTGATTGACTTTCAAAATAAAATGGTTTACAATCATTATTATGATTTCTTTATTTTACATACAGAATAGAAGATAATTTAAAAGTTTATAGTTTTCTTAAAAGACATTAATAGAGTTGGTGATCGAGCGTTTGTTTGGTGGTAATAGGTATGTTTAGAAGAAAAAGTATAAGTATCTAATGGAGTAGCCAGTCATTCAGTCAGTTAAATAGTTAGTTTTCAACTCGTATTTATTTCAAATAAAATTCTTAGTTTAATTTAAAATATGTATTTATGTTAATTACACTATGCGACAAATTTTGGGTAATTAAATATTGTCTCAAAGATTCCAACTCGAAATAAAGTCTCTAAAGAGTATTTCGATTTTATGGATTCTTAAAATTTGGATATTTTTCGTAATGTGTGTAAATAAAAAAAATTAAATCAGTAAATTTCAATATTTTGATGGGTATTTATTGTTTTAAGATATAATGAAAGCAGTGTGACCAGATGTGGAAAAATTATTCAGCGTTAAGTTAAAAAAATGCTAAAAATTATTTTTTAGCATTTTTAAAAAAATTGTAGTATTTTTTAATTTTATTTTAAACGCGATTTAGCTGAATTGTATATTATAAATATTTTTTTTTTACTTTTTTTAATTTCTCATTATGTTGACCTTATGTAATTACAGGCCAGAACAGATTATATAAACAGAAGAAAAAAAAAATAATAATAATATAAAATGAAGAATAGGAAAAAGTCATCCAATTCACATAATAGAGCCTACATTATTATTTACTTTGCACACAATGGGGCAGAATTGAATTTTTTTTGGAAATAAATCTGTAACTTTTAATCTGATGGTAACACATAGGCGTAACATAAGAGTGTACAATTTATGTTTAGAATGAAGTCCATACTTTTTATGATTTTTTGAAATTAAAGTAAATTGTTTGCAAAAAAATTGGTTAATAAGATCTTTGTTAGTTCAGATATTCTAACGAAATTTTCGGTGACTGTTGATTTTATCAACTAAAATGGTAAAGATTAAAAAAATTTTAGATTTTTGTAAAAGAAATGCCACAATTCTCATAAAGGCGACGAATTTTTTTTGAATTTTTCCCATAAAATCCACATCTATTGCAGGTTTGGAAAAGTACATTGTCAAACACTTTGAAACACATTAGAGTTTTCGAAACTTTATTCGGTTTGCAGATCTGGCCCTTGGGATTTCAGAACATATAGGCTAAACTAAAATTTTTTTATTTTTTTTTTATATAAAGTACTTCAAATTCCCTAGGGTCTGTACTTAGTCCTATTGGGTATTTAAATTTGCTGTTAATTTTAGATTCATTTCTATGAAAATAGCTTTCAGAAAAGTATAAAATTGCTGTATGTTCTTAAAGGAAATTTTAGTTTAGAGAAAAAAATACAAAAAAATGCATTCTTTTTTCAATTTTCAATTCCAAAATCGAAAATAATGATTTTTCGATAGCTAATTTTGTTTTTTACCTAAAAAAAATGTTAGAAAATCGGATAAAAATATTATGTTATATATCTTAAAAAACTAAACCTAGAAGATTTGGTAAAAATTGAGATAGTTGAAATTTCAAATGCAAAAAACTTGAAAGTTATAGCACATGCAAGCGTGTTTTTCATAGGCCTTATCGAGGGCTTTAATAAGATGTAAAAATATTTGAAATAAAATAAGAAACAAAAATTTGACAAGAGGTTATAAATTTTCTATGTCAGATGAACACTATTTTGAACCCCAATTGATCCGCTCCTAAGGGGCATGTATGTCCCCCCTTTCAAATTTAAAATTGTACACTCCTATGCTACGCCTATGTGAAATTTTATAAAAAATGTTCATTCTGCACTACTGTGGATCAAACAGATCGTCGTGGCATTGGGCACCGTTTAATTCAATGTGTTCTACCAGTCACAGTTCCTTAATATATTCGCGTTACCTAAAAAAAAAAAAATCCGGTGTGTCGTTGTTCCATCTACTTAACCTGATCGGACAATGTCTTTTTTTGTTCATGCATTAGATTACCATCTATAGACCGATCCACAATGCCCTTGACATCTTGCCAACTGTTCCAATTTCATGCATGGTCAGCTACTTCTTTTATTATCTTCAAGTTCATGTTAAAATAACAAAATGATGAGTATCAAGTAAATATACCTTTTTCCAATTTTCGTTTTTATTAAGTTCACAAAGCAGATTAAAATAATCTTTTGAACTAAGCACTAAGTAATTGCCCCTTTCTTAATTTGATGAGTTTTCGCTGATGCTGATATTAAAATTACTACTACTTTCGTTAATATCTATACTTTGCAGACAGATCTGATAAGTTTAACGTAGGTACCTGCCTTGACGGCCAACCCGGTCTTAGCACCGGGTGAAGAATGATGCGCCAACCAACGACCCCATATGCTTTGACACATACAGGTTGCAATTCTAATAATTCGCTTTCTGGACAAATTATTTCCCTTTGCTTAGGGGATCGGAGCTACCCTCTCCTTATCACCCTTGTAATCGTGTTACTGCGCTTGTAGACAACACAAGAAACCTTAAAGCACCTCGTAACCCCCATAAAGGGCCTCACCAACAACAAGCCAAAGACAGTGAAGTACGGAGTGTCCCCACAGTCCCTGGGGAAGCTGGTTCCCGTGGCACCTACTTTTAAGTCCTCGAACTTTCATTTTTTCAGCTTTAGAACCCAGAAAATCCTAGGGAACTTACTCCCACTCTATTTCCTGTCAATCCTCACAAAAGACAAATCAGAAAGGCAAGAATTTTGCTCTACCACGTATTAGCTATACATCAAGGAAAAGGTTTATTTCGAGAATGTTCAATTAATTCATAGTTCCTGCTTCGTAAGAAATCGTCCAACTAGAAATTATACTCTTTTAAAAATCAAATATTTTCGAACCAATTTTGCCAACTTTGATCCAAACCGGATTAAGAGGAGCATTTTTAACTTAGTTAAATAATAATATTTTATTATTGAATGATTATGAAAAACATTTTATTGTAAATAGCTTTAAGTGTAATATATATTCTAGCCTGTAAGAAATTGTAATTTTATTGGCTATTAAATAAATGAAAATAAAATAAAAATCGCATAAGTTTTCAAATTTTTGTACAATTTAAAAGAAAATAAATCTTGTTATGCTTACATGAAAAGTCTTTAAAAGATATTACATTTTTAATAAATTTTACTAGAATTTGAAAAAATTCATTTTTCTAAATGTTGTTTAAAGTTTTTCTTTCAATATTTGACCAAAAGATATAAAAATGTGTATGCACAACAAGCTTGATTCTTCTGCGTTCCAAAAAATCTTAAAAAGAAGAAATTAAAAAAACATAATAGAATTTATACAGGAACTTACCAAAAAAAATTTTTTTTAATCATAATTTAAAATATCTAATGATTTTTAGTTATATAATTATGCATATTTTCAATTAAGATTTTACTTGAAAATTACAATTTTTAGACATTTATCGTTGATAATTTATATGTAAATATTTTTATTTAGATTCCAAAATAAAATTGTCTCAAAATATAAAGCTAATAAACGAAGAAAGAGAAAAAATCCTGTCTCTAGCTCCTCCACATCATCACACGTTCTGCAAAAATCTGACGCGCTAGTGTCCCACTTACTGGTCATATTCCCTATTGCGAGGTGGCCAGTAATCATACCAACAATGATCCTTATATTCACACGAATCATGCCCATAAGATGCTTCGAATTTGCTGGTTTAAGACTAGGCCATAACGCTCTAGACACCCTGCAGTCCGATCTGCTCCCCCAAGCATCATTCGTTCTACCTATAGGCCTTTCCCTTATGGCCATGAAATATGACCCAATCAGAATACTAACCGATACCTCCACAAAGACCTGTCCAACTCCGAGCCCTTACGATGTATCTCAGCGGCTATTTCAGAGAATATCGCAGTGACCAGGAACCCAACAAAGTCTTATTCTTATTAGCCTACACTCTAGCACTAACTTGGATCTGACACAATAACTTGTTATTGCCATCAGTGCTGCCTGACTATACACATAGATAGTTACCTTAGTGTCCCTCTCAACATTCTCCTCCAGTAATTCAGGGCCTTGTAAATGCCTAGAATTTCTGCCTGGAAAACGCTGTAAATATCAGACAATCTAAAAGTTAGTTTGTTATCTGCTCCCATGAAGTAAACATTCGCCCCTGTGCTTACTTCCATCTTTGAGCCATCCGTGAAGATAGCACACCTTCGGTGGAGCTTCTTCGCTCCAATTCAGAGGTCCCTACTGCAGATTTTAATAACGGGAATAGCCTCGAAGGCAATTATAGTACCTATATAATCCGTTTGGGCGGCCGAGGATAATGTTTGACCATTCAACTTGACTTCATTAAGTATGCTAGCATGCCCCGCTGTGAAGCTCCCTATTAATACCAATTCTTCCAGTCTAAATAAGCCCCGCACAGCCATGCCTCTCACGAATTTCTCAATTGGAAGCAGGTGGAGAATGATGTCCAGTGCTGCCTGAGGTATACTCCTCGCGACACCCGTAACGCCAATTGAAACACATCTTTGAACTTTATAAAGAATGTTCCTGTACGTTCCCTTTCTCAATGCCTCCCACCATACTAAACATCCATACGTGAGTATAGGTCCCACAACCGATGTGTATATCCAATATACAATTATCGGTTTTAGACCCCAGTTCTTCCTATAGAGTTCCTGGATGCGTAGTAGATATTAAGCCCCTTCCTGGCCCTTTCTTGAGTATTTCTCCTTTAAGAATATTTGCTGTCCAAGTAAATGCCTAGGTACTTGGTCTCCCTCGATAAACTGAGTTCCATCCCATTCAGAACTGGTAGACTAAATAATATCTACGATAAAAATTATATTTTGTATTAAAAAGGTTTGGGGAAACTTTTCAAAGTTATTATAAAAATGATTTATAAAATAAAAAATATTTTTCATTAACTAATAAAACTAGTGCTAAAATGAATTATTTTTTTTTTTTTATCGAAAGATACAGTTTTAGTCATATGATTCGTAAAACTGAAGAAGAATTTAACGTTTTCAAAAATTTATATATATATATATATATATATATATATATATATATATGTGTGTGTGTGTGTGCAATAAAAATACTTAAAAATGTGCGTTTCCTATATTTTTTATTAAACAAGAGGTAATTTTTAAAACCTATTTAAAACGTATTTAATTTTTCTTTGTTGAAAAGCCAACCCGCCCCCTCAAAAAAAAAAAATCCGCTCCTGCATTTGAACCTAGTCCAAAACTTTAGTTATGTTATTGAATGCGCGTCTTAAAGGATTTTCTTATGATACCAAATTTTCATATGAATATGAAAAAAATCCGAAAAGCCCGAAAAAAGCAAATTTTTTAATTTGGAAGCAATAATTTCAATAGCAGGATTGAAATGTTGAGAAACTATATCTTAAATAAATTTTTATTTGTGCTGGGAATATGGATACTTTTAATTTTGGGGGCTACCCTAATATACATATGTACCAAGTTTCATTTTAATCGGTTCAATAGTTTGGCCATAATGTCAAGTCAAATAAAGTAATAAATATTATGGCAAAAATGGGTGTAAAAAAGGAATGGCATCCAGAAAAAAATTTTGTATAATGATGCTAGTATTCTATAAAACAACAACATATAATATCATTTGAATTAAAATAATTTAAATGACTTTTATTGTCAATCATGTCGGAAAAAGCTCTCCGAAAAAAAAAACGAACTTCAAGCAGCCATAAAACCGAAATTCTAACTAACTTTGAAAACTTCTTTGGAAGTTTTGCTACACATTTTGTGTTGGAATTATTGAGGCAGATTTTTGTTGTTGCACTGTGTTACAAACGCATTTTACGATTAAAAAAAAAAAAAAAACATAAAAACGATCGTAAAATTTATTATAAACGTATGAAATAAATTATACATGAATCGATTATGTTACAAAATTATTCGTTTTTAAACGTTACGAGTTGATTTTTATTGGAAACATGAAAGCAAGAAGAAAGCAACCTTACCAAGTAATCTGTGATTATTATAATTTTTATGCATTTTTCAATCAGGTTAAATACTCGTAAACTTAGGTGAATATAAGTAGACAATGACATTTAATAAAACATATTATAATGGCTTTTAAGTATTACGATATTTCTTTCCTAATGAAATTTTTACGATCCCCAACAACGGTTTTTGAATGATCTAGTTTGTTTTGGAGAAAAAAAAATCGATTTACGTATGTTAACAAGCCCAAATTGTCTCTTTAATTAAAGAACAATATTTAACAACAAATTAGATAATTGATTGTTTAAATATTCGAAAATTAAAATAGATTTTAAGTGTGTTACTATTTACAGTTTGATATTAGATAGTTTTGATTTAATGCTAGACGTTCAAGGTATGGAGGAACAGGTGGTGAGATTTTTGAACATAATATGTTGAAATAACGTGAGTTTTGATAATTTTTTAATATTTAATATTTACAGGTGTGCTTAAATAAATAGCACTTGGTATTGAAATTATTTTGTTTAACTGATCAAGAATATAATTTCACAGCAAAAACTTTGCTTTCCTGGTAAGCTAGCAGGTATAATAGGAAACAAAAATAAACTACTTATTTTTTGTCTGAATAACTAGTTATTTTTGTTCGACTTGTCCACAAATTCATGTAGTTATTTTTTGACTCTAGGGATACTCAAAAATATGTACCTAAACGAAAACAAAAATAAAAAAAAAAAAAACAAAAAAATTTTGCCGTCAGTGAGACTCGAACTCAGACACACACTAACCTTTCGTTTTTACTGACTAACGTCTTACTCAGTACACCATCTCGCACATAACAGCCCAAGCGACAAAACTCTATTTAGTTTAAAATATCTTTTTAGACATTTTGTTATAAAAAACTAACAGCTTCAGAAGGGGGTTGAACCAACAACCTTCTGGTTGTTAATCCGGCGCTCTCGCCAACTTATCCATGTGATTGCAGTATTACTGTGCTATTATACTATTGAGTACTTATTAATGTAATAGGCAGAGTAGGCAAATAATAATGAAGCCTCTTTACCAAGAAACTACTTTAATAAGTAGTTGTTATTACCGAAAACAAAAAAGTTTTTGCTGGGTTGATGCTGTAAAAGAAAAATTTGATATTTACAGCATATAAAATTGAGAAATTCTTTAGAATTGTCTAAATATATTTTTGAAAATGTATAAAAATAAATTATTTTCTAAAAAAAAATATATAAATTCTTTACGCTAAAACTTTTTGGTGATATTATTTTATTAACAACTTCTTAAAAAATTGGACTTCTTTGAAAATTAATATTAAAAAAATATTATTTTTTATATATAATTTTTTTTATTTGAGAAAGGTAAATTTTTCTATTAAAAGTAATTGATTTTTTGTATTTTATAATATCAGTTATTATAATTATTATTATTATTATTATTATTATTATTATTATTATTATAATCATCAATATTATTTTAATTGTAACTTTTTGAAAAATTACATTCTTTGAAAAATCTTTCTTAAAAAAAATAATCACAGACTTTTTTAATATTCATGTCTGTTCCAGAATACGCGGTTCATCTCGTCGAAGGTGAACCTTCACTTTCGCTTTTCAATATTCTATACATTCTAAAATACTCGTGATGACTTATCGATAAACACTGTAAACTTTTTGTCATCACTAAATAGTTTTGTAAACAAAAACAGCTGATTGGTAAATTTATTTTTCATTTATGAATGTAAACAAAATTTTAAAATTCAATAAGTAAAAAACAATTCAATAATAAACATTTTAAAATGGATTCAATTGCGTTTTTTTTCTTAATGAAGACCATGGAAATCTAAGAAGCGTTATTAAAAGTTTAAGATATAATACAATGAACATATTTTCAATGAGTGATAATAGGTAAGTTTATAAAATACTTATAGACTGTCATTGTAATCTCAAAATAAATTTTAGGAAAAATTTTAGGATAAGCAAAAAGGTATTTAAATATGTTTTGTTGGAAATAGAAGACCACAAACATGGTTAGAATGTTTTCGTCATTCAATGCACCCCCTATGGTTTCCATTGGCCCACCTGCAGCCTCCATTTGTTGCTTATTTGTCACCATTTTCTTTTTTGTGTTGACTTTAAAATCTCTCCACAACTGAAATTTTGTTTTAATAAAGTGTGTCATTGTAATTACTTATCTTTTTCCATGCTGGAACAGCTCTTGTGGAAACACTTAAACAACTTAACTTTTGGTTTAATTCCTCCTATAGTTTACACTGCTCTTACAGCCTTTGGAGACAGCCACCTCTTCCAATGTCAGGATGTGTCACCAATGAAATGAACCATAAATCTGAATTATTGTGGCGTTGTTTGTTTTCTAGAACTTCACCAAAAAAGCGATATAACCATGAGTGATATTGTAAAAGTTGTTCGTTATTTTATCAAGAGCGTATGAAGTTTTATCAGAGAGAGAGAGAGAGAGTTAAAACGTCAAGCCAATTAGTGCTGGTTAAGATAAAATTTAGGTCATTGTAATTTGACTTCTTAAAACAATATTCCTTTAAATTATTTTTATTTTCTATCTCCAACTTTAAATCAAATTCAATATTACAATTTACTTCAATTGTTGGGTGGTGGCGGTCTTCTGGTCTTGTGGTAGGTTCATGACGGGTTAATGAACATTCATTTGAATCGCTAACAAATACCAAATCAAGTAATCTGTTATGATCATTGTAGACACCATTTATTTGAAAAACACACATATCAGATAAATTGTTAATGAATTCTTTAATAAAAGTATTTATATTGGCTGGAAAAAAAGCTGTACGAATCTGTTGAAATATTCCATGTAAGAAATGATAAATTGAAATCGCTGAAGACGAAAATAATATCATTCGCATTTGAAGATTGAATAATAGATTTTACAACCTCGCAATGTTGATGATAAATTATCTGATCTGAGTTTGGTGGAATATAATAACAGATAATAAAGATTTGCTTGTGGTTTATATTTATTTTAACTCCAATAAATTCTATATTATATAATGAAGGAATATCAATTTCTGTGGCAGGTATGTAATTAGAACTAATTAAGCAATTAAAACTCCGCCTCCAGTTGTTAAACTTTTTCGATCTCTTCTGTAGATTTGATAATTATTACGCAATATCTCATTATTATTTCAGATAATCTGTAGGATGCCATTTTAAAGATAAACTAATGAAATTCGGACGTGAGTTTTTTTTAACAATAATATAACATGTTAAAATTTGTTATAATCGCACCATTATTTCACTGAGACCCCATACAATTTTTTTCGGAGACAGGTTAAAAGCTTTTAGACAATGGATCATAGCTTCAATATAAAACTTCTTCCGAAAATCACTTTTACAGGTATAATTGTGTAAATATACGTAATTAGGTCAAACGCTTTAAATATTTATGTATTTTCATAAATTTCTTAATAATTGAATTTTGTCTAAGTAAACATCATACTACTACAATTTCGTGAGGATCGGTCCATAATTGACCATAGCTCTCATATAAGACCCCCATCCGAAAACCATATTTACGAACATATTTCCTTCGTATTAAATTGCTTGAATTTGTATGATGACAAATAATATTGCAAATGTACCCCTCCCTCCCACCTAAAGTTAAAGACTAATATGTTATAAACTAATCCCCAAAATATTTCGGGTCAATTATTTCACTATCGTGAGATGTAGCATTTTTAAAATACCTCCAAAAATATAGTTTGCGATCAACAGTGTACTTTTTTCTGATCAAAAAAGTTACAAAATATAATAGACATATGTCGGTTAATACATCATGTGTTAAAATTTTTTGAAGTTAGTTTTTATTCTCATGAAATTAAGATTTTAGTAAAATTAATTAGGATTTTATTAAAGAGTGAATATTTCAGAAAATTTTCATCATAATTAAGATCTTAAGGTATAATTGGAAAGGCAAACGTACTATTGATATATGTATTCATTTAATCCTTTAGTAAGAAGGTAATATTTTTACCAGAATCACCAGTTTATAATAAAAAAAACTTTAAATTCATGTAAATTAGGGCAAAATTCCAAAGGCTCTTTTATTCGATTATTTCCGCGATTTTAACATAATTAATTATATTCTTTTATAAATTTATTGATAGTTAAGTTTAATAATTCCACACAACTTATTTGCAAAAATTACTGATTTAACCTTTTGAGAAATAAACATGTAAAATTGACCCTTTTGCTGTTAAAGGGTTAATTTCAAGTAATCTTCAATGGTATTAAGATAGACCTTTCCAATAATAACTTAAAACCTAATATATGTGGAAAAATGTCAGAAATATATATGTAACACTGTGCAACAAGAAAAATTGTCTCAATAATTCCAACGCAAAACCAGTAGTTTTTCAAAATTATTTCGAATTTCAATATGATTTCAAAAATAAAAATCATTTAAATTGTTTAATTCAAATGTTATTATATGATGTTGTTGTTGTTATTTTATAGACCACTAGCATTGTTATACTAGATTTTTCCTAGATTCCACTTCTTTTTTACACCCATTTTTGTCATAATATTTTTAATTTTATATAACTTGACCATATGTCTAAACTATTGAACCGATTAAAATGAAACAAGACACATACATATGTTTATCCTTAAAGGAAGGACTGACTGGATGTCACACTCAATTTTATTTTTAAGAAAGAGTGGCTTTGCTTTTTAGTAAGCAAAATTTAAAATTTCATAAACATTTTGATAGCAGTGGTGGAAAAATATTACAGAATAATAAAAGTGGGCGAAAAAGAGGTGTAACATCCGTACAGATAAAATATTTTATATTCCTTGAGTATGTAAAATTTTGTGTGAATTATCTTAGTAGTATTAAGAAAGTAGCAAAATTACTTTTTACAGAAAGTGGACTAAAAACTGGGCGTGGCATCCAACTTATATTTTAGCCCAGAGTTTTCTCCTATTTATAAAAATTGTTCATGGCACACAGTGGGGTCAAACGCAAATTTTTTGGTAATAAATCTGAATCTCCTAAATTACTAGTCGGATCAAATTGAAATGTATGGAAGAGTTGTAGAGGAGGACCTAAGCTTTCAGAAAAATCATCTTGTAGTCACCCTGTGATAACACGAGATAAGCTACAGGGTGTCAAAGTTGACTACCTCGAGTATGTAAAAGTTAAAAAAATCGTAACTTGTACAAATGAAGTCCGATTTTAAAGATTTTTATATTTCTGGAAAGTGCTTGGCAAGATAAAGAAAAAATAAGCTTACTCATCTAAGTTATCTCTTACAGTTAAAAAGATATTTACGCTTGAATTTTGAATTTTTGATTTTTTGGCTCGACTTTCTTTCGTTTTTCGGGAATAAGTCCGGAGATATATGAGGCAAAAATTTTTTAAAAATATTCTGTAATTTGCTACATATTTCAAAATAATATGCTGAAAGAATTTTTGGATTATCTCAATTCGTCTAGACGTGAAAAATATTCAAAGTCAGCACTCTGAAATTGGCATGAAAAATGGCTATTTTTTTACAAAAATATAGTACAATTCATTCACTTTTTTCTCAAGGTTCCGTTAATAAAAAAATTTTTTCCTTATTAATTTCAAAAGATAAGGCTTCATAAATGGTTAATAAAGAAATTTTGAATTGATTTAAGTTTGCACCCTACATCCAGCATTGGCCGAAAATTGTCAATGTTAAAAAATAGTTTAATTTTTATCGATTAATAAAAAAATGTCACGCGAGCTTTTTTAAATTTGGTACCCATATTTTTTATAGAAATAGATTTAGAATGATTTAACACTAAACTGGTTCCCGCCCGGCCAAAAACGAATGCAGGAGTGGAGATTTTATGTTAAAAGTCAGTTTTTTTAACGACTATTTTTAAAAGCATATTAAAAGCATATTAGCATAATATTTTTAATATTATTTCTTATGTAATGTATAAAACACAAATCAAGCTTTCATTCCTAAAAAAATCAATAAAATAGCTCCAATAACCTATTTTTGGTAATTTTTCAAATATACATTTTTTTCCAAAAATAGCTGAAAATCCAAAAAAATTTAATTTTTTTAATACAACTCCACTAATTTTGCAAACACTTTAAAAATGTTAAAAGAATATAAAAATAGACTTATTTACCAATTCAACGATATATAAAATGTTAATATAGGTCATTTAATAATAGTAATATAATGGCCTCAAAACTACCAAGTCACGTCAAAAGTTGCAAAATTCACTATTTTGTTCCGTATTTCAATATGTGTGTATACGTAACACTCAACTGCATTGCTTATTTTTGTTACGAGATAATAATATTTATTAATGAATTTATTTAAAGTGTTCATAATTTTTTTCTACTGAAAAGGTTTTTAAAATTACCTAAGTACATAAATAAGTATATTTTCCTTCGTTTTTTATTACATTTTTTTAAGTTTTTAAATAATTTACCTAGCTACTTAATTAATGTATTATAACAAAAATGATTTTTTTCACAATCGCATAGGTACATTTTTTGACGTACCTGTTTAACACTAAGGTCATAAAAATAAACTGAATGAAATTGGGGGTTTTGAGCAAAAATTTAAATTTTTTAATTCATTTTTGCCTGTCACCATTTACCTGATATAAATATTCTTTTTCTATATATAAGTATCCTTATAAATATGCAGATTTATTAGTGAATTTGCTATTATGGAGATTACATTAAAACACTTTTCTATTTGCAAAGTAATCTGGGATAATCTATCTGATATTATAAATCGTCCAGAAAAAAATAAGAAAACTCATTGATACAGTAGTATCTTTTGGTTTAACTCTTACTGCAGAAGACAGTTTAAAGCTCGAAAATTTTTATAAATCATACGAAAAAAGGATGCAAGCTTCAGATTGGTCAATACCAAAGTTCAAGAAGAAAAATGAAGAGTGGTTGGAGGGAGAAATACCAATTTTCATCGGAAAGCAGAAAAAGGGTCGACCAAAAAGAAGTTACGATGAAGTTCAGCTAAGAACAAAGAGGACCAAACAGGAATCTATTCTAAATTCACATACGAATGTCGAAATAAAAGATACATTTAAAGCTTTAGTAACACGTACGCAACCAAAGGAAGTAGAAAAAGTTATAGATGTGTTACCAACAGCTTCTCCCAATCGATTACATCGGATAATCGAAAGCATAGTGACACCGAAATCAACATCGTCCTTTACCTCTGAAGATGCTTTAGCTCTAATATTAAATTTAGGATTATCAAGAAACCAATACGAGATTTTGAGGAAATCTGTTAGCGAAAAAGGATATGATATCTTTCCCAGAGAGAAGCGAAAAGTAATATTTTACAGCCTATGGAGCACCCGGTTAATGCTTCTGTTAAAAGTGCTAAAGTTAATATATTGCAATTACTTGAAAATACTGCCTCTAGAATTATATCTACCTTCAGCAATGATAACATTGAAAAATGCAAAGACTCTGAACTTATTTTAATATTCAAATGGGGCTGCGATGGAACATCAGGATTTTCGGAATACAAACAACTGGATGGAAGTAATTCTGGAAATAATTTTCCTCGCTGTTTATAGCGTCTCTGGTACCACTTCGAATGCGCTTAAATAAGCCTTCCTCATCGACAAGAAATGACTCGCTTTTTGATGATATATGGATAAATTTAACTCCAGGTTCCAAATTTTTGTGCCGTCCAATCCTTTTTGATTACACAAAAGAAACCACGGTTACAATAAACAGCATTGTCAACCAATTGGAAGAAGAAATTAAAGCATTGCCCCCAATATATGTAAAAGTATCAAACAGAACTATTAAAGTTACACTTCAACAACAATTAACGATGATTGATGGAAAAGTTGCAAACGCTATAACAGATACAACATCTACATGGAAATGTAATATAAGTGGAAAAATAAGTTCACAATTTCAGGATAATACTGAAGTCCTTGTTAATAAAAATTCTTTAAAATTTTTAATATCACTACTCCACGCAAGGATAAGATTTTTGGAGTTCTGCTTACATCTTGCATATGATATGAAGTACAGAAATATTCCCGGGAATTTCACGAATTACGAAAAGAGGAGAAGAAAAGAATTCAATTGGAATTCAAAGAACAACTCGGATTAATAATTGATAAACCTCTACATGGCTATGGAATCTCAAATGATGGAAATACAGCAAGACGTTTCTTTGAAAATCCGGAACTCACATCTTCAAACACAGGCATTGACTTAAATATTTTGAAGCGTTTTAAGATTATATTGGCAGCCATTAATAGCAAAAAACAAATTAATGCGGACAAATTTAAAATTTTTGCTTACGAAACTAAAGAACTACTTAACATTACATACCCCTGGAAATCAATGACTCCAACAATTCACAAAGTATTGGCTCATGGTAAGGAAATAATAGAAAATAGTATTTTGCCATTGGGAGAGCTAACAGAGGAAGCACAGGAAGACCGAAATAAAGATGTTAAACATTTCCGACTCTCCAATACCCGAAAATGTTCGAAAATAGCGCAAAATATGGACTTAATGGAATATTTATTAATATCATCAGATCCAGCTATATATTCTATAAGAACACGATGGCTACCAAAAATCACTCTTGAAATAGAAAAAGAGGATTCCGAAGCTAAGGAAGTTAAAAATTTGCTATCAAACGTTTGATGTTTCTGATTATTTTCAAGAAAATATCTAATAATATCTTCGATAATATATTCTTAATAAAATAAATATACGGGATATATGTATAATAAGTATGTAAATATGTAGAACAAATTAAATAAAAATTACTCAAAGAATTTACTACTTTATAATAACAAATATATACCTTCATAATACATTAGAAAACTAAAATGTTACGTATACACACATATGGAAATACGGAACAAAATAGTGAATTTTGCAACTTTTGACGTGACTTGGTAGTTTTGAGGCCATTATATTACTATTATTAAATGACCTATATCAACATTTTATATATCGTTGAATTGGCAAATAAGTCTATTTTTATATTCTTTTAACATTTTTAAAGTATTTGCAAAATTAGTGGAGTTGTGTTAAAAAAATTAAATTTTTTTGGATTTTCAGCTATTTTTTTAAAAA
Source organism: Protocalliphora azurea (assembly GCA_932274085.1). Lineage (NCBI taxonomy): Eukaryota > Metazoa > Arthropoda > Insecta > Diptera > Calliphoridae > Protocalliphora > Protocalliphora azurea. The sequence continues at coordinate 33,433,306 of OW026520.1, read as the reverse complement.
AAATTTATTTTTTAAAAATTACCAAAAATAGGTTATTGGAGCTATTTTATTGATTTTTTTAGGAATGAAAGCTTGATTTGTGTTTTATACATTACATAAGAAATAATATTAAAAATATTATGCTAATATGCTTTTAATATGCTTTTAAAAATAGTCGTTAAAAAAACTGACTTTTAACATAAAATCTCCACTCCTGCATTCGTTTTTGGCCGGGCGGGAAGCAGTTTAGTGTTAAATCATTCTAAATCTATTTCTGTAAAAAATATGGGTACCAAATTTAAAAAAGCTCGCGTGACATTTTTTTTATTAATCGATAAAAATGAAACTATTTTTTAAAATTGACAATTTTCGGCCAATGCTGGATGTAGGGTGCAAACTTAAATCAATTCAAAATTTCTTTATTAACCATTTATGAAGCCTTATTTTTTGAAATTAATAAGGAAAAAATTTTTTTATTAACGGAACTTTGAGAAAAAAGTGAATGAATTGTACTATATTTTTGTAAAAAAATAGCCATTTTTCATGCCAATTTCAGAGTGCTGACTTTGAATATTTTTCACGTCTAGGCGAATTGAGATAATCCAAAAATTCTTTCAGCATATTATTTTGAAATATGTAGCAAATTACAGAATATTTTTAAAAAATTTTTGCCTCATATATCTCCGGACTTATTCCCGAAAAACGAAAGAAAGTCGAGCCAAAAAATCAAAAATTCAAAATTCAAGCGTAAATATATTTTTAAGTGTAAGAGATAACTTAGATGAGTAAGCTTATTTTTTCTTTATCTTGCCAAGCACTTTCCAGAAATATAAAAATCTTTAAAATCGGACTTCATTTGTACAAGTTACGATTTTTTTTAACTTTTACATACTCGAGGTAGTCAACTTTGACACCCTGTAGCTTATCTCGTGTTATCACAGGGTGACTACAAGATGATTTTTCTGAAAGCTTAGGTCCTCCTCTACAACTCTTCCATACATTTCAATTTGATCCGACCGGTAATTTAGGAGATTCAGATTTATTACCAAAAAATTTGCGTTTGACCCCACTGTGTGGCATTTTTTCTGTATTTTCTATGATATTCTGTATTTCCCATTATTCAACCGACTGAATAACTGATATATATGTATATATATATATACTGGTGCATATTCCTGTAAACGCATTTAAATTGTTTTTTTCATTGAGGTATATTCGTTCCTCTTAACCAAAAACAATGTTGTATTGCTACAATAACTCGCGCTATAACGGTACTTTTTTATGTAAGAAATATTTGTTTCTTGTTTTTGTTGTTTTCTTTAATTTTGTAATCAGAACATATTGGCGATCATTTCAGTGGAATATTCCTATAAACGCGGTCGAGAAAAATCTGTCTAAAAAGCTACTGCAAAAAAAAAAAAAAAAAAAATATTGAAAAATTTTAAGTTTTATTTGTTTGTTTCACTTAGGATAAGTTGCTGATGACAACATCTCTGTTTACTGGAAATATTTTTGTTTTAATTGGGAAATTTCATCAGCTTAAAGGATGTCCAAAGAAACTCTACTTACAAATCAGGAAAAAATTCAAATTAAATTTTTTCTTGATCAAAGCTGTTCTCACAGAGAAACTGGATGAAAAAATAACCGTTCGGAAGGACTTAATCGAGGCTTTCTAAAGAAAAGACAGAAATACGGAGTGCGGTAACCAACAAAAGGTAATCAAAAATTAACAAAAATGCAAATTAATAAAAAAAAAGAAGAAACCACTCGCAATAAATTAAATGATACAAAAATAAAAAATAAACTTGACCTTCCTGTCACTTCCAAATATGTTGCACACATTTTGCGAACACATGATAACATAAATTGGAAGAAACCAAAATGTAAGTCAATGTTAAAACAGCATCATAAAGAAAATCGTTTAAAATTTGCTCGCAAATACACGAAATGAACAGATGAATGGAATAAAGTAATCTTTTCTGATGAAAAGAATTCAATTTGGATGGTCCCCATTAATATTCTTGATATTGACATGACTTCAGGACGAGGTCGAACAAAATTCGTATGTAAAACGTGGTCTATTTCGAAGTTCCCTACTTTTTTAAAGAAAAAAAATACAGAAAATTCAAATTTTGGCATTTATTTTTAAAAAAAAAAAAACGTTGCTACGTTGCAGATGGTCCATCCGTTAGTTAATTTGTCGATGACTCGTTCGAGCATTTCGACTGGTAACTGGCGAATGACACGCGTGATGTTTTCCTCCAAGGCCTGAATCGAAGCGGGTTTGTTCGCATAAACTTTAGACTTTACATATCCCTACAGGAAAAAGTCTAATAGTGTGATATCATACGATCTTGGTGGCCAATCGTGAAATTATGTGCTCACCGAAGTGTTCTCTCAATAAATCCATTGATTGATGCGATATGTGGGAAGTGGCGCCGTCTTTCTAAAACCAAATGTCGCCGAGATCACGAGCTTCAATTTCAGGCATCAAATAGTCGGTTATCATGGCACGATAACGGTTGCCATTGACGGTTACGTTCGCACTGGCATCATTTTTAAAGAAATATGGACTGATGATTTCACCGGCCCACAAACCACACCAAACCGTTATTTTTTCTGGATGAAGTGCCTGTTCTTGAATCTCTTCAGGTTGCTCTTCATCCCAAATGCGGCAATTTTGTTTGTTTACATACCCATTGAGCCAGAAATGGGCCTCATCGCTGAAAAAAATTTTCGTCGAAAACGTCGGATCTTCTTGGAACTTTTCAAGAGCACATAGAGCGAAGCGATGTCGCTGGGAAGGTCAGGCGGCTTCAGTTGTTGCACAACCTGTATTTTGTACGCTTTCAATTTAAGATCTCGACGTAAAATGTGCCAAGTCGTTCCATACGTCAGTCCGAGTTGCTGCGAACGGCGCCGAATCGACTCTCCACGGTCTTCGTGTAAACTCTTAGCTACGCCCGCTATATTTTCTTCACAGCGTGCTGGATGTGGTCTATTCGGTCGAATAATATCCAATAATGAATGGTGGGTCTCAAAATGGGTGATGGTGTTGCAAATAGTACGCTCAGTTGGCCGATTATGTTGACCATAAGTTGAGCGAAGTGCACGAAACACATTCCTTACAGAACGTGAATTTTCGTAATAAAGTTGAACGATTTGTAAACGTTGTTCAGGCGTTAGTCTTTCCATTATGAAATGCCAAACAATACTAAACAAAAATAACATGACAGCATGACACGACTCACACGTGATCTGTCAAAAAAAAAAAAACTATTGAAAAAGTATCTCTACTTGAATCACCCATTAGAAATGCAATTTCGGTGGAGGCAGTGTTATGATTTGGACAGCCTTTTCTGCTGCAACTAAATCAACAGTACAATTTATAATGAACTGTTCGAATATGCTCTTCTCTCATTTATGGCTGAAAAAATGAATCAAAATTGCATATTCCAACAGGATAATGCTGCAATCCACGTTTCGAATCAATCTAAATCGTGATTTAATGAACATAGAAATCTACTATTACGGATTTAAATCCAATGGAGAATTTGTGGAGGTACATGGTCTGTAAAGTTTACGCAAGAAATGTACAGAATGAAACCACAATGACAATAACGGAGTTAAAACTAAAAAAGAAATTGACAGCGATTTTCTTCAAAAATTTGTTTAATCAATGCCAGACCAAATTTTTGAAGTTATCCAAAAACAAAGTTCATAAACATATTATGAATAATGCTAAATTGGTTCATTAGTTTAAGTGCGTATATAGGAAAATGCTATAAAATATGGCATTAAACTACTATAATTACAATGAAAAATATTTAATGTACATTTAAAGTTTTTTGTTACTAATGTTTTAAGTGAATTTAATAAATAATTTAAAACATTAATTTGAAGCACCTTAATTATTTCTAGCCCTATATTTTGAAAGTTGAGTAAAAAAAATTATGTGCGTTTATTAGAATATGCATCAGTGTATATATATATATATATATTTTTTTGTGATGCACTTTACTAAACATATTTGCTCAATTCACAACCTCTGTTGTATCAATGTATCGATGTATATAGTAAAAATTTTTAAATTAATTTGTTTTTGCTTTCAAAAAATTTGTTTGAAAAATATTTACGACATACAACGATACGACAGATGTGAATTGGGCAATTACATAAAAATAAAAAAAAAAATTATTTTCACCAAAAAAAATAAATCCAGTTTTTATAGATCGATTTTTAAACAAATATTTATGACTTACAAAAAAAAAAAAAAAAAAAAATACTTAAAAAATCCATTATACAAAAAACTATTTTAATAAAAATAAAAAGGCATTTCGGTTTTTACCACCGTGATTAAAAATTGCAAAGAAAATCTGTGACTTTAATGGAGCATTACACGGAGAATGAAGAAAGATTAATGAAATTTTTTCAAGGCTTATTTTCATTCACTTTTTTTTCTATTTATAACTGTAATCATATATTTTTTTAAAATATTAATTTTCCATTAATCAACATTTTCTCAATTTCCCTGTGCATCTGATGGACAGAAAGGCGGATAACGTTATCTTGGCTCTCTTACCTATAAAGACTCTGAAAATATGTACTTTGTAAGGCTCTTGATATAAATTACTAATAAATTGTATAAAACTGTAGTAACCATAATATGGTAAGTTATTTATCTTCTAACAAAATTTTTTCAATTTCACTCCTCTGTGCTACAGATAACGCTGTTTTGGCTACCTTAACCTATAAGGACTCAAAACATATCTATTTTATAAGGCTTTTGGAATAAACTGCTAACGAATTTTATAAAATTATAACTTTCTTAATTTGGTAGGTGATTTATTTATAAAAAAACACTTGTTATATATTTCATTTAATGAAAAAAATATATTTTACAAAATTAATAAATTTGAATTTTCATTCATTAATGAAGGGAAAATTATGCTACCACTTGCATTTAAATTTAAAAATAAATGTTAATTTTTTTTTATTTCAAAGACATACCGAAACGGAAACAATTTTCGATTAACATGCAATAGTTGACACCGAACACAAACATTCACTCCTACAATATTGAGAAAAAAAAAAAAAAATCGAAAGGCTCACACTGCTACTTTTGGACTCCCCATTTAAGTAAAATACAAGTGTATGGAATACGAGTAGACACCTACTTATGAATAAATATTATTGTAAGAAACATGTCATTTTAAGGCAACTAATAAACCAAGTGTTGATTTTATTTTTAAAAATACAACAAACATATACAACAATATTTGTTAAAAAAGTTTATGCCAAACAAACATACAAACCCATAAAATACATACAGCAATAAATTAGTAGTTAGATGGTGAAGAAAAGTGGAGGAGACTTGAGCAGCTAATTTTACTTTATTGGAGAGAATTATAAAAATATAAATTTCCAAAAATACGTTTTTAAATTAAAAAAAAAGATTTTTTCTTTCAATAAAAATAAATACAGTGCAAGCTCGATTTTCGCGACTAATTAAATGCCAGACTCAAAATTTTTTTTGAAAAATTTTATGTAATTTTTTAAATTAGAATTGTTTTTATTGATATATTTACATTTTAAACTTTTTTAAAGAAATTGTAGATTTTGAGTTGCTTTTTTGGCAAATAATTTTTTAAAATAACAGCTGAATCACGTAGTTCATATAGTGCTATTGTCGACTTATCATTTTCCAAAGCACATGTTTATCGTTGTTATACAATCGTCCACTTTAATTTTGTTTTCTTTATTACCACTATCGTATAAATCCTCCGATTCCGTATCTGATAATTCCATTTGCTCCTCATTACTTTCCACACGAAATTCCTCTTGAATCCAATTGTTTATGTCAGCATTTGTGAAAAAATGTTCCGTACCAATTTGAGCTACAAGTGTACCAATTGTAGAAAGATCTTCGTTTCCTTCCTGAATTACATTTTGTAAAATATTTAAGGGCATATTATCCTCTTCACTAACTTCACTGCCGCATTCGAGCCAGGCGTTCCGGGATGAATATTGGACCCTGATATTTTATCACAGCACTGCGATAAAATATCAAAAATAAACCTTTTAACTTAGGTTTATTTTTGAGACCGAAATTGTTTAGTTTGAGCTCCATATTTGTTCCCTTCTCGCCAAGCAAGTGGGTGAACAGTTGTTTTTTATAATTTAATTTGACCAAGTTGATAACGTTTTGATCTAACGGTTGAATAGGCACAGTGCAATTGGGAAGTAGATTCATTGCTATAATTAAACCGTCATCAATTTTTAGTTCCTCAACTGGGTGAAATATCGCGTTATCTAAAAGCAAAACTGCTTTTTGCCACAAACTCTCGAATCCAAAAAATTATTACTTATGAACAACTTACTTTTACTATTTGGTGAAAATTAACTTACGTTGGAATAAATTCGTTCTTGAATATAAATGATATTACCCAGGCGTTATTACTGGTGTTACATACTACAGGATTATAGAAAAAGCATTTAAAGGCAGGTGGGTTTTTCGATTTTTAAAATAAACCAATAAACAATTTTCTCATTATATGTGTATAAACCGGATTCGCCGGCATTGCAGATTTGCTGAAGAGTCAACCCATGCTCATCGACCTAATCCTTAAATTCTTTCACAAATGGACCAATAACATGAAGTTTCGAAGACAATTTCTCTCCCCTAATTTTTCAAAATCTAATTCTATGTCGACGCTTAAATTTCTTCAATCATCCTTCACTGGCATTGAAACCTGAAATGCTTTGATCAATTTTGGAAAAACCAAATGACTGGCATTTGATCGTAAAATAGCTGCTGGTATGGGAACTGTTTTCCCCTTTGTTCTACAAACCACTTATAAAGCATTTTTTCCATTCTTCGGAACTCACCTTTTTTTGAGGTGCAAAGTTTGCCAGGGCCACTTTCTGTTGTAGGTACGAACTTTTTTGATGAATTTTCTTGCTTTACAATGCGGTAAACCGAAGACTTATGCAACTTATAATTTACGCAAATTGAAATTTATGGAATCCCATATCACATCATCACATCACATCAAATCAAATGATCAAATCACATCAAATGACACGAATAAACTGATAAAATTGAAGATCAAAATCATCCGAAAATCAAAAGGCGAGGATTTCCCTTTTTTGGTCATAAACATTTTAATCAAATTAAAAAAAAACAAAAAAAAAAAAAAAAAAAAACACAAAAGTCATGAAAATAGAACCTATTTTTCGTAAACTGTCGCGATTATAATTTTAAAAATTAAGCCGTCGCGATAACCGGACCGTAGCGAAAGTGGGTAGTGGCGTATACCGAGTTTGCACTGTAAATATATAAGAACTTTATACTTTATACTTAAATAAATATATTAGAATTTTTATTCGAATGTATAATATATCTGTTGTGAAAGCTTTCTCTATATTGTGAAAAATATAGAAATAAATTTCCTTTTAAAAAATTTTATTAATTCCCTTAAAAAATTATATTTACAATAAATATTTTCCTTTAACTTAGGTTTATGCTGTTCATATTACAATGTCTTTGGTGTTCATGTGTTCCCTATATTCCCCTATATTTTTTTTTTCTTTCTACACGTATTAGGAACTTCTAATTTTGTACCTTTATTATTTATTTACTTTATGACAACAAGTGTGTATTTAGTGTCTCTAATGTATGTTTGTGAAGACACGCATATGAAATAATTTCGGGTTTATTTGTTTTTAACAGCATTATAATTAAGCCATAAATCAAATACTATAAATATTATTAAATATTTACATAAATACTCATCGTTGTCCAACATTAGAAATTAACTGAAATAAAAGGTGTTGAGATTTTCAAAAAGAGGGTTTATTTATTTATTTTTTTTTTTTTTTTTGAACATATAATCGATAAGAAAATTTTTAAATTGCTACCGGTTATGAGGTAATTATGAAAGTAATGAAAATATGCTTAAGAGTTCTTCAGATTAGGAAGAATGTTCGAAACGCCTTAATCTGCACTGTGGGAAATGTTTTAGTACGAGCTGATCATAAATATTTTTTGAAATTTTTTAAAATTTTTAATTTTATTTTTTAATTTAATTTGGACTATTGAGTGAAAATATTGTAAAATTCCAACCAATATAACTGCCCTAAAATATTCGCTAAATTTTATATATTTTAAATATATTTTTTTAACAAAAATGCTGGCATATTTTAAAAAGTATTATATTCGCATCTTAAACTTTGTGGAATATCATTTTAGATGTCGAACTTTTTTATTTTTAGTAATAATTTTCAAAAATAATACAACCCTGGTTAAAATTCTTGTAAAGAAAATAATTTTTGATGGAACACGTATTAGTTGTATTCTTTAGCTATGCGTTTAAATCTTTATAAAATGAAAGATTTATATCTCGTATATTAAATTTTTAAAATTTTATTTGCGGATATGTGCGGATGTAGTCATGGAAACTAAACATTGTCCCTGCTCCAGACCTATGGACTGGGGTAATTATACCACCAAAAATTATTTAAAATTACATGGCAAACATTTATGTGATTCATATTTATAATCGTAATAGCTCTGCAAACATTCATTATAATTAATAAACTGATTTCTGAGTTATTAATGAAAATGACTTGGTATCTGCATTTATTTTTTTTTTAACAAAACATGGAATTGGAATTACACAAAAAAAAATATAACAAAAAATTGTTTTATAAATTATTATTTGAATTTAGATTTAATTTAATAAATAAAATTACTTGATTTTATTATTTAGTTTTATAGATTTGAAAAATTTGAAAAGAAAAACAAAAAATAATAATAATAATTTTGAATAGAAATTTTTTTTTTTAAAATTATACAAAAAAAATTGTGATATTGGCCTTTTTGAGGACTTTGTCATTACCGAAACTTTTTGGTTTTCGGTAATGACAACAACTTATTAAAGTAGTTTCTTGGTAATGAGGCGTCATTATTATTTGCCTACTCTGTATTACATTAATAAGTACTCAATAGTATAATAGCGCAGTAATAGTGCAATCACGTGTATGAGTTGGCTAGAGCGCTGGATTAACAACCAGAAGGTTGTTGGTTCAACCCCATTCTGAAGCTGTTAGTTTTTTTATAACAAAATGTCTAAAAAGATATTTTAAACTAAAAAGAGTTTTTGTCACTTAAGAAGCTATGTGCTAGATGGTGTACTGAGTAAGACGTTAGTCAGTAAAAACGAATGGTTAGTGTATGTCCAAGTTCGAGTCTCACTGACGGCAAAATTTTTTTGTTATTTTTTATTTATGTTTTCGTTTAGGTACATATTTTTGAGTACGCCTAGAGTCAAAAAATAACTACATGAATTTGTGGACAAGTCGAACAAAAATAACTAATTATTCCGGCAAAAAATAAGTAGTTTATTTTTGTTTCCAATTATACCTGCTAGCTTACCAGGAAAGCAAAGTTTTTGCTGGGTTTATATATTTAGTTATAGAAGACGAAATTTAAGTTTTTCTGTACACTGAAAAAAAAACTTAATTGCATTAAAATTTACTACTTATGACAACGTTTTTATTAATATCTCCGAATCTAATTAATCTATTAAACTGAAAATCTCTATAAAGCTGAGGGAGATAATACTAAAGAATATACTATTTACCACAGATAATTTTAAAATTATATGCTGGTCATATTATATCCGTCCGGCTGTCTTTCCAGAAAATTAACAATTAACCACAAATACTGTTCCATTATCATGGTTTAAATCAATGAAAATATTTACACTAATTCTTTAAGCCAAGAGCTTTAATGTTCATATCCACACATCCCTTTAAATGTAATAAATTTTTAATATAATTTAAATTTATGTAATGAAATAACAACAAATTTGATATTAAAAGAGAGTTTGCTAAATTATTTGCCAATATGTTTGAAACATATTAACTAATATTATGGAAAATAGTTTCAAGATTATTGGCGCAAAATGTTGTTTATTTTCATTTAAAGATTAAAAAATTACAGACATATGATCACAAAGTGACAATAATTTCCCATTATGCACTATTGTAATTTTGAGGAGCATAACTTACAGTATCAGTCGTTTGGAGCAGGATAGAAAACATAACGTCATCAAAGCATCCGGCTCGAAGGATCATCAATAAGTTGTGATCATTAAAAGTATTTGTTGTCTATATTTGGAGGTAGCAAAGCTGACTTTTTTTGACAATAATTAGACACCAGAAGAATGAAATACGTATTTTCTGTGTCCTAACTTTAGTAGTATTCTTGGAGTCTCACATTAAATTTTAAACAAGTATTAAGTAACTTTTATCTATATGTAGTCTTATTATCTATATATGTATATAAAAGAGTAAAGTAACTGAGTGACTGACTGTCTGATTCAACATCGCCCAGACCAAACGACAAAAGGTAGAGGTATGAAATTTAGGCTTGTTATTACAATAAAATTTTAAAAAAGTATTATTGAAAGAACAAAAAAAAAAAAGTACCAAAAATCTCCTCTTGTGGACTCTCATTCACTTAGACCAATTTATGTTTACTTTCATCCTTCTATTGTACGTTCAATATTATAGAAAATTCTAAAAGTACCATTAGGTTTGTTCCGTAGACATCCTCTAAGGAGGGATTTTAGAAGTGTGAATGTTTAGGGGGTAAAAATGGTAAAAACGGGTAAATTCGGTAACCTTTTATATTTTCTATATAAACAAAATTTAATATACATTATTATTCATTACAAAAATAAACGGATATGTATTTGGTACTTTTTTGAAATGCAGCCTTTTTAGGGAGAAAACGGATAAAAGCTGAATTTCTGTACTTTTTCGTACACTATGTGTCTTTTAAATCACTAAACATAGAAATAAAATTTATATCACATGCATAATTTATCGACAAATGGCAACTACAAATTTGGTACTTTTCAGAAATTCAAAGGTAAAGGGGTACAAATCGTACCCACTTTTGGTACTTTTTTAAGAGAACAGGTTTTTATTTTTTATTTATTGACATGAATGAATATGAATGTATGGGTATTTTATTATAGGATCTCACTATAAGTTTGATATTCATTGGAATACAATTTTTGTTACATCCATTAGGGAAAAAAGTACTAAATGGTTACATTTTATTGAAACTTATTGAGCCTTATTTTGATGAAATTTCAAGGATTGGTGGGTTTATTTAGTCATATAAAAAAAAACTAATAGGACGTTATTTGGAACTTTGATACCAAGATTTAGATAAGGGCCAAATTCAGATGAATAGTTTGGTACCTTTTTTAAGACTTAATTTTTCTTAAGTAATAGAAGGCAGATTTGTATGGTTTGTATATTACATGTAACATGAAAATTTAAACAAAGTTATCTAATAAGTTTTAAGTGAATTAGAAATCAAGAAAAGTGGTGCTTGTTCCCTCTAATGGTACCAAAGAAAAAAGCCTAATGGTACTTTTATTGATTGTACAATAGAAACATGAAAGTAAACGTAAATTGTTCTAGTGAGAATGAGAATTCACAAAAGGGTACTTTTTGGTACTTTTTTGGGACAATTAACCGAGAAACATGAAATTAAAGATTTATGATAATCCTATGTGGGTAAAAATTCCACAAGCGGGTACTTTTTATTACTTTTTTTTCTTCAAGTGGTACTTTTTGATTTTTTTTATAATAGTTAACCTATAAACATGGAATTAAAAATATATGGTTTTATGTTTGTGAGAATCCACAAGGAGCGACTTTGTGGTATCTTTTCGTTCTTCTAATAGTAACTTTGATTTTTTAGAACTAATTAAATTTTATAAATTGTGCTTTAAAATCGGAGAGGGTATTTGATAAAGCTGGTACTTTTTATATTTCCAAAATTACTTTACAGGAAGCTAATTGCAAGGAAAACATGGCGAGTATTTTAGGGCGAATAGTAACTCCAATCCAAGTTAATATTAATTAAAGCATTACTAAAGAAATATAACTGTGAAAGCGTTAGTTAACATTTTGTGAAAATAATTTTCTTATTACCCTCCATGCAAAGTCAATGTTTATCAGCCAATATCTATAGAAATGTTATAACTACAGTAACCTTATTATAGGATATGTAAATTGGGAAAGTCCAAAGGAATTAATGTTTTCCATACAAAATTAAATAATGTCATATCTTGAGAACAAGAGTAATTCATATTTCACGAGCAGGAAAGTGGACAGGATTTTATTTGTATGTTGCAGGTTAAAAACTTTGAATCTATTCAAAACTATTAGTTTTAATTGGAAATTTTTATTTTATCTGAGTGGGGATAGCAAAGCATGCTGGCTATTTTTTTTTTTTTATTTTTCTTATGGACCACAGCAACACCCACGGAATTAAATTAAAATTGTTTCAGAAATATTAAATTCCAAAAGATAAACAAATTGTAAAATTTATGTTATCAAATAGTTAACTCTATGTATTACAAAAAATACAGAAAAATAATTAGAAAAAATTAATATATTTTTTTATTAATATTTTATCTATTTTTTTTTTTTTAATTTAATGTTGTTTTAAAATAAATATTAAAATTTTCTCATAAAATTTAAAGGCGTGACTAAATATTTCAAAATTTTATTTCATCACCTAATCGAAGGTAATAAAACTTATTTTAATAGATCAAAAAATATATGTAAATAATATATATATTTTATTTATATGTAAATAAAATTTTCATATACAATTTTTTTATGCTTAAATAGACTTTATTAAAATTAGATCAAATTTCAGAACTCATATAAAATTAGTTTAAATAATCTTTTACTTTTAAATATATTTTTTAATAAAAGTTTTTATAGATACAATTCATAAAATGTAGTTTTTTTTTATAAAGCTTTGATACTTTTTAAGTGAAACTAGAAAAAGTAATAAAAATATATTTAACATAATTATTTGTTTTCATGAATATGTATTTGATCAAGCTTTTATTAAAATTGTGATCATTTAAAAGACATAAAAAAATAAAAACAAATTTTAAATATATCGTTTTTTGTTTTTTTTTTTTTTGAACCCATAAAATGTTAAGGTCTTATTAAAAATCAGAAAGCTTTGTTAAATTACACCATGTGGCAGTCGTTTTCACACATGAAAAAGTCGTTATATGCCTAAAATTAGAGAACATACGTAGTAAAACTGCATAATCTGTTTTTTTTCCAGGACATTAAATTTCCTCTTAAAAGGATTCGATATTTACGAATATTATATCAACCCATTATGGCTGCCAAATGAAAGCTGAGAATCCTTACAATATAACAATATTTTTTTTATTTAAATGTTGCATTGCAGCTTAAGAAAATATCCTTTTCTTTTAATATTTATTTTCACATGTATATCAGCCTGCAACAATCATTCTCACATATAAAAATATCGTTATTCCGATAAAACTAGAGACCATCCTCGATAAAAATGTGTACTCAGTTTTTCTCCAGGATATTAAATTTCCTCCTAAAGGATTTTAAAGTTTAGAAAGGTGAGCAATTTTTAGGAATATTATAAAAAAAATTGAAATAAAAAATTTATTATAAAAAATTTATTTAAAATTTCTATAAACCCAATATAAATATCAAATGAAAGCTACGAATCACTGCAACAGAATTTTGCGATTTAAAAAGTTAAGAAAATACATTTTTGAAAATTTTTCTATTTATATAAAGGATATTTTCTTAACATTTTCTTCTGCTACATTTAAATAAAAAATTTTGGTATATTACAAGGATTCTTAGCTTTCATTTGACATACATATTGGGTTGATATAATTTTGGTAAATATTTTATAATTTTGTAGTGTATTTTTACTTTAACTTTAAAGTCCTTTTGAAAGAAAATTTGATGTCCTGGAGAAAACCTGTTAAAAGAAAATTTAATGTCCTGGAGAAAAACTGACTACGTGGGCTCTAATACGATACATATATTGATTTTTTTTTATCTGTCAGAAAATTTTTGGAAAATTGTTACACAGTGTTATCTAATGAATAATTAAATAAACTATTAAAAACTATAAAATAGAAAAAAAATAGAGAAAATGTTAATATAGATCTTTTATAATATATCATATAACAGAACAACTTGGCAGGCAGGTTTATTGAATTTTGAAATTGTTAAATTCAAGGACTTTGGAAAGTAATAAATATATAGGACATAGACACTATATGACCAACAGCAGGATAGTCTTAAATTGTAAAAATGCACCTTTCTTGGTAGACACTTTGACGCCGGAAAAACATACATTTAGTCTGGGTTGGTTAAAATGTTAAAACGTTTTTATTTTTAGTCACGCAGTTTTTAGGTTACAAAAATTTTAACTCAGCATGTTTACACGTTCAACAGAAAGAAACTAAAGAAAATAAAGAAAAGGGAATTGTATAAATGCAGGTGTTTTTAAAAACGATTAGCAAAAATGCGTCAAAGAGTCTAGCAAGTACAGGCTTACAAGTACAAATACTGAAAAAAAGGCAGGAGTTAACGTAACGAAACTATTTAGCTGCGGTATTTGAGTTAGACTAAAAATAGCCTTGAGTATTTAGTTAGAAGCGCCATCTTGTCTGGTATAAAATGTTTAAAGTAGTATTTTTGTAAGAACTTACAAAATTATGTGGAGTCATTTTTAATGTTTAATGGAAATTTTTTCCATTTTAAAAAATAATTGGTAATTACTTCTAACATATTTATGGTTATAATTTATGACAGCCATTAGAATTTTATGATTGAAGTTTTTATTTTTCCTGTATTTTTTTTTAAGAACAAATATAAAATATTAAAATTTATGTGAGATTTCCCTGAGAGAGTATTCAATAAGAATAAGAAAAAAGTAACAGAATTATGATCATCAAAAAAAAAAAAAAAAAAAAAAAAAACAAATAAATACAGAGTTTGTGTTACGGTAAGGTGGAGGGATATGGACTTACAGATAAACATAAAAATTTAATTCAACTGATTTTTAACCAGAAAAAAAAAAGAATAAGAAACTGAAAATCAAATAAATAATAAAAAATCCCTAACGTAGGCTGACATGTCATGCTGAGCTGGCCATTTCACAGCTACATACATACAAATATTTTACTTACATCAAATGTACAGATAGACGGACGGACACACAGATAGATACTTTATGGCCAAAATTCAAACAGACATTATGACGTCGTTCTTATAACAATAAGTAACGATCGTTTAAACCATTTTTCATAAACCAATTTCAAACTATAACAACATCCCAATATACTCGTACATACATAAAAATCTGTATCTCAATATGAAGCATTTAAAGGCAATACTTTTTAAATATTTGTTTCTCTCAGCCTTTCTTACCTGTCAGGTAGATGCTACATGTAGCTAGAGCTATATCTTTCAATATTTTGGTTGTCAGAGACAAACTGGCAACGTCATTAACTTATTTTGAAATTGTATTAATGTTTTCCTGGTAACAAGTTAAATACCAGCAGCATCAAACATATGTATAAACATACATAGTAACCAAAAATGATTGGTACTACTTTATGATGAGTGGAATAGAGTGGAGTGGAATGGTAAAGTCTAATTAGCTTAAGTCAGTCAATAAGTTAGACAACCAACCAGCCAGAAAACCATCAGCCATCATCATTAATATATAAAAAAACTGCTTGTTTTCATTAAATTTTATTTATTTTGTGGCATTAAATGTTAAATTGTGCATATGTTTGTAAAGGAAAGTAAAAGAAATTCATAAATATCTATAATATTCATAGAAAAGAAGGTGGTTGTGGTGTTATTGAAAATAAGGTGATGTTCGAGATGAGTTACCATAAGCAGATACATATACACACTCTTATAAATGAACAATATAAAGGTAGATTGATATAAACGCGTGTATAGTAAATAAGTAAGTAAAATATTTCCAAGGGTCTTAGTAACAACATGCGCACGTAAATCCAGTTAATTGGGTATTATGTGTATGCTTTTAAAGCCGATGATTGTTGCTATGCTATGCCTCATAAAACACTCACACTCCTTCTATTTAATGTGCCCAAAACCCCCCTCTTCACCCTCAACCACATTTCATAACACCTAACCATAACACAGACAAACAAACACTTGTATGTTATTTCATATGAAAACATGCAACAATTTCAGGCAAAATAAGTAAATAAATATTTTTTTTCTTTTTTTTATAAATAAAATAAAAATAATAACACGAGCATGTCAAACTGCCAGCCAACCAACAACCAACCAGCCAACCATTCACCCAGTAATAGTAAAAGCTTTTTCTTTGGCATCTATGATCCAAAAAGCTCCTAGGTAACGCTATAACCTTATGTTATTATAGAAAATTTATTAAGTGTGGTATGCCACAGTTATTTATAGACAAAATTATTAAATAGCTGGCACAATTAAGTAATTATGTACTTATTGGTATAAAATAACTGTAATATATATCGGGCATTAATTTAACCCTTTAATTTTAGTATAAAGCAAGTAAGGTTATATTCAATTTGATCGAATCTGATATATACCCAACATAAGTAAAAAATTCTCAATTGGAAATTCTTTTAAAGTAAATGAAAATAATATTTTTATTGTTTCTTAAAATTAATCGATCAAAATGATCCCCATATTTTGATCGAACTTGATTTCAAGAAAGTCCGTTCAGCCGTTTTACGTTATAATTGTTTTTTTTTAATAAAATATGGGTTTGACAATAAACAGGGGCTGCTAACATCTGAAAATTATCACCCATTTGTTAAGAAAATAATTCATGTAAAATGTTAAGATTTTCACTATTAAAGTTAAAGTTAATTATATTTGCGTTAATTAAAATTTACTAGTCCTACCCGTCCTATTTTGATTTAAATTGTAAATCTTGATAAGTAAATTATTCACACAAAATCTTAATACCTTCGCTGTAATAATATTAATATTTGTTTTGTATGGGGGCTATGACTTCCTCTAGTCTCACCCGTCCTAACGAAAAAATTTTTTGCAAATAATATTTTAATAAAATTATTAATTAACTTTATATTGTAATTTAGTTATATTATTAATTAATTTAATTAATTTTCTAATTGGTTTACAATTTTTTTTTTTTGACAAAAATTGTAAGCTCTTAAAAAATATATAGAGAGAAAAAAGAAAAACTTGTCAACAAAAAATATAGAAATAAAATAATTTTAAGTCAATTTTCAACTGTTTGGGATCATTATGTCTACTAAAAAAAACAGTAAAACGAAATATGTACATGATTTCTCAGTGTTCGGAAATGTGTTTAATAATAATTGTACTAATTTTAAATATTTGGTAAGATTATTAATCGTTTCAATATACTGCACAGTGGGGCAGAATCGAAATTTTTTGGAAATAAATCTGTAACTTCTGATCGGCTGGTTGGATTTTCATGAAATTTAGTATAGTCATAGCAGAGGAGTGTACAATGTTAAGTTTGTAAGGGGGGCATAACAAACCCCTCAGGGGCGGAGATAAGGGGGCTCAAAGTTAGGCACCTCTGACATAAAAAATTTTTAATCAATTGCCAAATTTTTGTTTCTCGTCCGATTTCCAATATTTTTACATATTTTTGTAGGCCCTGATAAGATTGCTTGTCCTATTTATCTCTTATAGTTTTCGAGTTATTTGCATTTGAATTTTTAAGCACCATAATTTTGCATGTTCTTGGTCCAGTTTTTTTTCATATATATATCCTAGTATTTCCTACCGATTTTATTAGTTTTTTTCTTAACTACTTAAAGAACGAAATTATCTATTGAATAAAAAAAATTTAAAGTCGATATCTTTATCGAGTCCAAAAATAAATGATTTTGAATTTGAAAATTGCAAAAAAGGCGACTTTTTTTGGTTTTTTTTAGCCGAAAAAGTATCTACACTCTTTTTTATCTAAAATAAAATTTTCTTTAGCAACATATAATAATTTTGCACTTTTCTGAAAGGTAACTTAACAGAGATGACTTAAAGATAAAAAAACAAGCCTAATATCTCAATTGGTCAAGGTACACACGATGGCGAATTCGACCCATTTTTTATGAAAGTTTTGATTTTAGACCATATTTTCTCAAATCCCAAAGCACAAATCGACAAGCGAAATATATTTTATGAATCTTCAATATGTTGTTAAAAGTTTTAAATCAAAATCTATGGGATTTTGGAAAAATGTGGATTATATAGCCAAAAATGTAAAAAATACCATTTTTGGAAATTTTCATTAGTTTTTTTGGGAATTCAGGAAAACCCTAACCCTGATTGAAATTTCATAAACACGCTTTTATTTATATTAATATCCGCATGTCCTGCAAATTTCGTTAAAATATCTTTATAAACAAATATGTTATTACAATTAAAACAAATGTATTTTCTCCAAAAACCCCAAATTGGGCCTTTTGTTTGGTTTATTTCTAAATAGCGATAGAAATTAAAAAATATGTATTCCAAATTAAGCTTATCCTTTAGCATATATAATTTCAATATCATGCCTCATTTCAGAAATATGCACCTTTAAACTTTTATATTTCCAATTTATTGTATATATGACTATATTTTTACAAAATTGCAACTTTTGCCTTTAGCCTTGCGTGAATAATTACTTAGAAAATTATGAATATTTCTGTATACTTTTTTTTACTTATTTTCATATCCCAGATAAAAATTATCATATATAATTGCATACGGTCCATGTATGAAAATATATGGAAAATATGGAAATATTTTCAATATATGGATTCATATATAAAAACATATATCAAAAATATTATCATATATGGAACTATATATATGAATTTTTAGTCATATATGAAAACATTTTCCATATCTGGAAGCATATAAGATCTATCCAAAAACATTTTCTTTGGGGAACATGTATGTCAATGAGTTTCAGATATTAAAGAAAATATTAAAGCAATTTTAAATTGATTTAAATAACAAACTTATATATTTGTATTATTTTATACAAATATCATTAACAAATTTCCCTGTTTTTACTATATGTCGTATAAAAGTTTTGAATACTAAATAAATTGTGACTTTGATAAAGTTTTTGTCAACATATGTATTAAGTGTTAAAAAATAGTAAGTGCTTAAATATTCTTAATAGTTATTATTGAAAATATCCACTAATTTGATCGGTTGTTTTATTTTTATAATAAATACAAATTTGTTTAATCTAAATGAGGAAAGTTATGCAGTGGTGCAATAGCCAAAAACTTGCAAGAAACAAATATTTAACGAAATTCATAAAAATAAGAAATATTCATTAGTTGCTTTTAAACAATATTTTAAACGAATTTAAATCTTAACAATTTTCAGCCTGGAGCTTCTGCATGGCGATCAAGTTCAAAATATACTTGGCAGTGGGCGACCACTAGGCAATCATCAATGACAGTGGCTGCTGTTGTGATTGTGGTGGAAAAGTTGGTGGTCAGAAATAAGATCATGTCGATGAATTGTGTCGCATTAATTGTGTTGATATGCAGAGCAGTACGTTATGGCAAACAGTGTTACGGGGCGGAATTTAATTTATTGATTTTGGTGCTTATTTAGAACCAGCTACCGTGATAATGTTCTCTTTATATTGTATGCTGTTAAAAGGAAATGTGGAATGGAGTAGCATGTGTATCAAGTCCAGCTGATATTCTCCTGAATATTTAAATTGCAGTTTTTGCATTAAAACATGTATCTTTTAAAAAATATTTATTGCATATAAATAAAAAAAAGAGAATTCATTTTAATTATAATTCACAATATAGTTACTGATTTTTATTAATATATGTATATATGTATGGTCATATATCTCCTTTCCAGATTTTTCTATTCTTTTCTATACTTTTCTTGGTCTCAGTTTTTCTCTATCATTTTCCTTCCTGGCCTTTTCTATATCTCGTCTACAATTTCTTTCTATATTCTCTAGGTAGATAGAGGAGTGTGCAAGTTTTTTTCCTATCAGTTCCATTCCTCACATAATGAAAGCTGGCATTGTTATATTTCAAAATTGACTATGATTAATTTTTTGGGCTCCTTTTTCTAACAAACCTATAAATAAAACGGTCCCAATAAAAGATGGTAAATGCAAAGAGCTTAGGTAGGTAGGTAGGTAGAGAAGGTAGATATGATACCAGATAGTACCACATCTCCACCCAGAGACCGATCCCGGTCCATTGTGAGTCCCTTCAATAGAATAGCTGTGAAATAAAGAGTATAGAATATAGAAAATAGAAAATACAGAGAGTACAGAAAAAGTAGAGTAAAAGTTAAAAAGGAATAGAAATGTGACGAATCATATAGGGGGACCAGCAATGTTACCAATCCCCCTAGGGTTATACCCCTGATTCTCCCTTAAGCAGCCGATTCCCATGACGAAGCCTATGACGTCAACAAGATCTGCATCCCGAACGTCACTCAGCCCGCGAACTGGCTACCTAGCCACTTCATCCTACGATGCTGCAATCGTGGACAATGGCACACAATGTGCTCAATAGACTCGGTCTCGTCGACGTCTCCACACATTCTACAAAAATCGAAAATATTAGCCTCCCATCTAGACCTCATCTTCCCTATCAAACAGTGACCCGTTATGGCCCCTATCATGATCCTCAAGCTCTTCCTATTCATGCCCAGGAGAGTGCTAGTGCCTGCATTGTTCAGTACCGGCCATATCGCAAAGAGCTTTTGTTGAAACAAATTCCTTATTACGAAGTGATTTGATTGCCTTAATGTTATTAAATGCAATCTACAATGCAGAAATGTAAAGAAAGATATAGTTTTATTTAAAAAATTCTTTTACAATTTAACACTTAAATTTGTCTCAATTTTAAATCGACATTATTAAAGTTTCTAACTATTTATATTTGAAATTTCTTTTTTTTTTCTTTCGCTCAAACACAAATAAAGTGTGGATAAACGCCAAAACAGTTTTATTATTTTTGTCTATTTTTTTCTAATGCTGCAGTAGTAGTTGTTCTTGTTGTTGTTTGTAAATAAAACTCCGTTTTTTTTCTAGTAGTTGTTGCTTTTATTCAAATTGTCGCACGCTTTAAGTGAATCACTATCAACAGTAGCAGTAGCCAAGCAAGCGTAAACAAAAGGATAATACTTGTATTCATAACAGCACAAAAATGCAGCTGAGCTTAAGAGTTTTAAAGCAATAGCAGCAACAAACCCACATACCCAACAGCCTTGATCTCTCCATAATGGAAAAATAAAGAAAAGGATGTAAAAATATCTGGCAAACACCAGCAACAGTAGCAGCAACTTTACAGTCATCATCAACAGAAAAACTCCTAGACTTGCAGACAAACGGATGGATGGATGGATGGATGGATGGATGAATGGCTGGTTACAGGATGGCAAAAATGAATAAACGGACAGAGAGACAGACAGACAGACAGACAGAGAGACAAGCAGACATGTCAGTTTTAAACAGACGGATTTCATACGCACAGTTATGCCAAGCGAAAGGACAATACTAACGAAATAAAGAAAACATTATAATAAAATAAATTTGCAACAAAAAAAAAAAAATAATAAAAAAAGGACGAGTATTAGCAAAAGAATGTAATTTTTTGATGTGAAGAAAAAAATTGAATTTTTAAATGAAAGTAAAACTAGCCACAAACAATTTTATAGTTTGATTTGAAATAAATATAGAAATTAAGGTTAACTTTGTATTAAAAGAGAGAAAAGTTTAGGAATATTTAAATAAAAAAAAATAATTAATATGTAAACAAAACTTTTTAAAAAAGTTTTGCTATCAATAACAATGCTTACATACGAGGTTGGTATAAAATTTAGAGAAAATTATAAGCCAAAACCCAGAGAAATATTGACCGTTCACAAAATGACAACATTCAGTGTCAACAACTAAAGAAAAAATTCAGTTTATCATTGTTACCGCAAGCTTAACATGTTACTGGAATAATTTATATAATTTATATTATTTAACCTTCATGTACTCGGAAGTTTAAACTAACGTAGACAGTCGGTTGATAACAATCTATGGAAATTAGTGGAAATGAGTGTAAAAATTAAAAAATTATGTTATTGATTCAATTTATATGTATAAATCAAATACAGTGGACATCTATATGAATGTAAATTTTGAAAGCGGATCTCATGGACCCTTTAGGGTCTATGTTGTCTCAAAGTCGGATGCTTGTGATATACATTTTTATTAAACTGAATTTTAGTCTTTTTATTTTTAATCTAATGTGGGTTTAAAAATATCACTAAATTTTTAAACTCACATTAATGAAATTTTCAGTGAATATGGAATCAGTTATTAGAAATAATAAAGTGTACAAGAAACTTAGAATGGGTCAAAGGGAATTCCTAAATTTCTAAATAAAAAAAGCAGAAATAACAAAATTGGAGAAATTTCCTATCTCTGCCTCTGAAGTTCACATTTGTCCTAGACTGGAAAGAAGTCTATAAGAATAGCTTTAAAATACATTAGAGTTTCCTAAAATGTCCTGTTTTTGTCAATCATAGACAAAATAACGATTAATTTAAAATGTTGATGTAAAGTGGGTAAAATTTGGAAGGATATAAATGGAGCATTCTGGTTAGGTAAATCTTTTTTTCTACTTAATCACCTTCTCCAAAAAGATACCCTTTTTAAAAGTATAAAATTATTATGTGTTTCTTTATAAACTTTCCATTTATAAAAAGTGTAAACTTACATTTTTGACCAAAGATGTTAAAAAATCAACATTTTTCAATTTTCCAATTCAAAGCCTTTTATCTTTGGTCTCGAAAATAATAACAACTAAGAATTATTATAATATGAAAGCAAATTTTGTTACTAAATAAAAACAAAAATTTAAAAAATAATTTTTCGCATATTCTCTCTGATATTTGGAGAATTCAAACCAAGGTTTATTGATTAATCCTATTTAACACTTATAATTATAAGGGTGCTATGTATGAAATTTTTTGAAAATTGTTAGCATTTAAAGCTGAATTCTTTTTCTAATTCCAAATTGCTGTAAATGTAGTCAATCGCGCACATAAAGTTTAAGCAACCATGTTATGGTTGTAGTAACAAAATATTCGTTACCGATACTAAAATACTAAAATATTGTTTAAATTGTGGACTTATTAGGAGGCGTATTTGTAGGGTGAAAAATTATGTCCCGATTTTTCAAAATGAAACAAAAGTTTACTTCATTTTAATATGTTGTTTTTTTCAAAAATTTTATTCATACATTAGTTTTTCACGACCTGGATTGATGAATAAAAGGTCCTTTTGGGATTTATTAGATTTTGAAATATTTCTTCCAAGACAACTCTACGCAATTTTTCATTTCTTAAAATCTATTTCCAAAAATCCACTAATTGATATTTTCTTTATAATTAGATTTCATAGGATTTCCAGTAAACCGACATATTGATAAAAACAAGATAAACAGTTCCCAAACTTTTCTTCTCTCGTTAAACCTCGTTTATAATTTTCTCTATAATAATATTTTAAATATTTTTTTATAAATTTCCTTATAATATTTTGGTCATGATAATCAGCAGACATACCGACGTTCTACAAGCTAAAACAAGAGATTTATTTGTTGTTTAATATCTGTGTGTAAAAGAGAGCGAGTATTTTAAGAGTTTACATTTACTTTGGCCATTAAAGGCTAAAAGGCCGACAACTTTTAACTTTTTTCTTTTTTTGTAAATAGCTCAGTTTTAGTTTTTATTTGAAAAATTTTCAAAACAACATTTACAACCTAAATTGTTTGAGAAAAATGTACAGCTGTTGAGGTATTTGTTTGTGTGTGTAGGAGCGTTTTGTTGCTAAAAAAAAATCATCATTTACCAACTAAAAGTAAAATAGAAATAGTAAAAGGGAAAATACCAAACAAAAAAGAAAAAAAAAAATTGGCCAAAATAATAAATCTTAAACTCAGACAGAATGTATATGAAAGTAGGGTTGTGGTACCAACTAACTCATACACAGTTGAAGCTAAAAATCTGGTGTTTTTTTGCCAAAGTATTTTGTTATTATTTGCTGTTTAAAAGTATCTAAACCATTCAACAAAACTATACAGGTAGTTTTTTTTTGTATTTAAAGAATTTCTGTTGCTGTTAATGTTTTATCACCTTTTATGCTACAACATGGGTGTTATTGGTAGCAAAATTGTATGGAACTACAACAACAACAAAAAAAAAATAATATATTAACCAAACAACAACAATAATAATAAAAATATTTATCACCCAAAACTCAGATTAGAATGTATCATCCTTATGACCCTTTTTTCCTATTATACACATACATACCTTAATATTAGACCCACACACATTCTCTCTTATTTATGTTTCTGTATTGGTATTTGTTTTCATTTTCGTTTTTCATTTCATGTGTTTTTTTCTCTTTTGTTATTTTTGTTGTTGTTAGATTTGTACAAGTTTTCCGGTATTTTTCTCAGAATTGAGTTAAAAATCATAAGAATGGTTAGATTTTTCATTATCATTATCCTTATTTCAGTCAAAATCGATTATTTAAACAAAAGGACTTTTCAGTTTATTGGTTTTAGATTTTTACTGTGGATTACTATGTGTGTGAATTCCTTATAAATTGACTCGTTTTTATTGATGAATCAAAAACAAACAAAAAAAAAAAAAAAAGATAAATGATATAAATTATTGGAATTTATGTTACATTGCAAGAATTGCAGTTAATATCAATTTTCAATTAGTCAATTTTATGCATGATTTGGAAAATGTTTCACTTTTTTAAAGGAATTTTGGGAAAGGAGATTTCAAATTTATTTTAAAATAATTTTTTAAATTTAGCTAAGTTTTGAAAAAAATTAATAAAATTGTTATTAAAAACTAACACCTGCACTCACAAACAATTTTTGAATTTAAAATGCCTTTTAAAATAAAATTTCCATAAAAATTTTGTTTCTAAAATATATTTTAAATTAAAAATCAGTTTGTGAATACATATTTAAAAATCACTTTTTTTTACTATATACTTTGAAAACACAGAAAAAATATAAAAAATTAAACGATTTATCCAATATACAAATTACTTCTATTACTTTTTTTTAATTCTATAAATTATTCAAGTGTTTAAAATTCGAATTTTGTAATATTTTTAAAAATAAAACAATTTATCTGATTTTCAATTACTTTTCGTATTGCAATAATTAATAAAATAATCAAATATAAATAAAAAGTTAGAAATGGTTTTAATAATTAAATACACAGAAAAAATATGGTCAATTAAACTATTTGTCAAACATTTAATTTGTTTCAATAACTTGTTTAATTACATATATATATTTCTATTTAAAAATAAACCCATTTATCAGATTTAAATTATATTTCTAATTGCATTAATTAATTGATCATCTGAGTAATTGAATACACAATTTTTTTAATAGGTTGAATTTCAATTAATAAAATAATTGAAATTCGATTTTACGTTTTTATTTATAAAACTTGAATTTAATTTGTTAGAATATTTCTATTTTGATTAATTTAATTATAAAAATATTTGAAATTATTTTAGAATTCTGATTAATAAATTAATTGAAATTTTTTCGAAAATATTTTTTTTTTTTTGCACAGAAAAACAAACACCAAAATAATTCATTCAATTAATTTTTTTTTTAATTTGCAGATCTCACCAAATTGATTATATCAATTACTATTAACTGTAAAAAATTAAAAACAGAAATATTTTTCATATTAAATTTTATTATTAAATCAATTAATTAGTTGATTGAATGAATGAATGAATTAAATAATATAAAATTTATATATTATTTTAAATTCTTTTGCTGTAGAATTTGAATTTAATATATTATACAGAAAAAACATATTTTCTAAAAAAATTTCAATTAATTTATTAATCAGTATTTTAAAATGATTTAAAATACTTTTATAATTTTAGAAAAATTTAACTAAATCTAAGTATTCCAATAAATTAAATTCAAATTTTTTATATAAAAATCTAAAATCCAATTTTAATTACGAATGATAAAATTCAATTAATTTATTAATTGAAATTCAATTTATTATAAGAAATTTATGTTAGATTACTCAGATGATCACTTAATGTTTATTTATTTTTGATTAATGTTTATTTATTTTGATTAATTGATACAATCAAAAAAAAAAAAAAAAAATAATAGAAAGCTGATAAATGAATTTATTTTTAAATAAAAATATAAGAAAATTCTATTTACTAGAATATTTGATACGAATTAAAATATTATTGAAAGAAATTAAATTTTTGACAAAAGTTTTAACTGATCATTTTTTCTGCCCACAAAACTTTATTTTTGAGCAAATTATTTAATTATAATAGTAATTACAATCATGCAGAATTTTTGATTAATAATTTAATTGAAACATTTTTTAATAATTTTTTTTTTGTGTTATTTGAAAAAATATTTGTAATATTTTCTTATTTTAATTTTAAATTATTTCAAAATACGCCTAAAGCTATTTTCATTCTAAGCTTACATGTATTGAGTCAGTA
The DNA here is from genome assembly GCA_932274085.1 of Protocalliphora azurea. NCBI lineage: Eukaryota > Metazoa > Arthropoda > Insecta > Diptera > Calliphoridae > Protocalliphora > Protocalliphora azurea. Next base: position 33,406,845 of record OW026520.1, on the reverse strand, counting down.
TTGATCAGATCTCTTAACATCTGGATTATGGATTAGCAACTAATTTAAATTATTCGAATAGGAAATTTTAAAGAGACAAAAAAAAAAAAAAACAACAAACCTAAGAGAAATAAAACAAAAGAACATTTTGGTTTTGGATTTATAAAATATGCAAGTTTTAAACAGTCTGAATGTTTTTATTATTTAATTACACATTAGCAGCACTCGTTCATAATTAAGAGGTCTGTTCTGTTTGAATTTAGGGAGTGGTTGTTGAAATAACTTTTTTTTTTCTTTACCTACCGTTTCATTAATACTATTTAGTACATACATTTTTCACAAATTTATTGGACATTTGTAACCATACATACATTTTAAAGCAAACACTCTCCCTAGCTAGTTTACTGTCCATCTGTCCGTCCGTCTTTCCGTATAGACTTAAGTCTGTCAGGTTTTTTTTTTAATTTTTTTTTTAGTATCAGCCACAAATGACGTAGAAATCAAGTGTGCTGTTTGAATTTCAATTAATATACAGCAAGACTAAAAAAATAAAACTGAATTTTTTATTCAAATATTAAGTTTTGTTTTTGGTTAAAAACGAAAAACATAAAAAAAATACTAAATACAACAATAACAATAACAACAACATTAGCTCAAAAAATACGTTCAAGGTCAAACACCTGTGAGTGTCTCCAAATCCGTATCACTCGTTTTCATGAGATACATTTTTATAAAATTTCAACTACTAAATAACAAAAACAATAACAAAATTTCATTAAAAAAAAAAAAATTAAGAAAAAAAGGTGTGTAAAGCATTTACTGTTAAATTTTTTTTAAAGCGATTAATTGTCTAAAAAAAAAATTCATTAGCCACTTCATTTAATTAACAACGAAAGAAATGAGTAACGTATATAATTTATTTTTTATTTTATATTTTGGAAAACAAATCTTGACTATAACATCTGTGAAATCTAGATTAAATTTTAACATGAATTTATGTTTATTTTTATCTGACATTTGAGAGAAATTCTGAAATTTCTGTTATCAATTAATCATTGTACCGATATGGTGGATATAAATGAACGAGTGTATGTTTCTTAAACTAAGAAAATTATTTGGAATAATTGTGGATTAGTAATGAATATTTAAATATTGACAAATAATAATACATAAGAGATAAAATAAATAGTACAGTGCTATTTTTAATTTTTGAAGAAAAGTATTGAAAAAAAAATAATAAATAGAAATAAATTTAAAACTTTGATTACTAAAGGGGAAGCTTTAAGATATGCAAATTCAGTCGGTATTTTAAATGTATATTTTGGTTTTATAAGTATGTAATTATTTTATCCATTATTCAGTAATATATTTAGCAATCATTTAATATTAAATTGTAAGCAACTATTAGAAAATATTAACAGCAAGAGGGCTCATTAATTTATTTAAAATCCTTGTAATCCTGGTAATAAAAACTTGTAGAATGTAATAATGCGAAACTAAAAAAAAATACGTTTTAAAAAAAACCACAATTGTAATCGCAAAAAGCCACAAAAGCAATATATTAAGAATCACATAAACTTCAAATAAATCAAAAGCACTCTTGAGCCTGAGAACATAAGCAGATGTAAAACAAAAAAAAAAAAAAAAAATATTCAATAAAACCCTGCTAACGCTCGCTCCCCTCTTTATAAAATCCAAAAATACACCACCCATAAAACTAACTTTTCAACCAAAATATGTCAAAATACTGTTTACACATTTAAATTTATGGAAAAAATTAATACTCGTATTATTATCCTACAAAGCCAAGGACTAGATCATCAGCAATTTTAGTTTTTATAGAATATGTACATGATACTCGTATTAAAACATTCTCCCTCTACCTTTTTCTTGCTCTCTAACTTAATGAATATTGACAAATCGATTATATAGCGTGACGTCATCATGACGAATTTCGAATGTTGTGTAGTAAAGCTGCTTTTTTTTTGGAATCTAAACTTTCCTTTTCAATCTATCTTTTTGCAATTCGTTGCGTTTGTTATGTTCAAAATTTTTTGGTCTGCATGTGTGTGTGTGTGTGGTTTTATTTGGGAAAAAAAGGGATATTTGGAAGAGCGTAATAAGGATGCGTAACTAAATGGTAAAAACATTATCATGAATGTTATCACATTTACATATCATTTTGCACTCTATCTACATCAAAAGAATATATGTTTGATAATGTTAACATAGTTTTTGGGATTTTGAGAAAATTTAAAAAAAATGCGGGGTTGAATTTTGAAGTATCTAGTAGATGTAAATGCATATTTTGATAGGATGTAATTTTTAAAATAACACCTACGAAATGATGATGGATTTTTACAAAATGATTTTTTTCTTTATTTATTTCTTTGTAAGGATTAATAATGATTTTCAAATTTAAACATAAAAAATAAACTTCAATTTTCCTCGTATGAAAAGTTCAAAATTGTATCACAATTAGAGAGCGGATTTTCATGACTTTTAAAAATTCATTTTCAGTTCTCTAAAAACCACAATGTATAATTTTTGTAATTTCTGAAAAAATAATAACAACAAATAAAAGAAATTTTTGATATTGTCCAATATTAGCTAAATCTTTGTGAACAATGCAAATAGAACACTCATTAGGATCGAAGGTAAATTTTGCAGAATGACATTCGTACGGAAACTATAAGGTCATCATATTGTTTTATGATCACCCATTATAAGTAATATATTACTTGGTATTGTATCATATAGACACTTATAAATGTTCTTAATGAGAACTAAAATAATTTCAGAGAAAATAAAATATATTTTAAGAAAATAAAATATATTTGAAGTAATTTTTTTCAAATTAAAAATTTAAAATATTTTGTAAAAAAAACTCTAATATTCCAGAAAAATGTTATTAATAACTCAGAAACTAAGTGAATAATGTATTATTTCTATATCATTATGGGCTTCCATGATTGCATAATGAAGACCGTCCGTATGTCAAAGTACAAAGATAAATTTAAGTCAATGTTTTCTTATCTCCTGGCAACATTCTCAGATATCTACAGATGATCGTATATAAAATGAATTATCTTATCTTAATGTAAGTGTAGAGTAAAGGGAGCATATTATTCATACAAAATATCATGTATGTAATTTGTAAAAGAATTGTAACTCACATTGTATTATTTTTGAAGCTTAAAAAGGAAAACTACACTAAGTTTTTCATCTAAAATGGTTTAAAATATTTTTCGTTAAATTGCTTAAAGTGCGAAAAAGCTGCCCTTTTAAATTTTTTATTTTATGTTAAATAGGTAAGAATGTTGTATTCGGTTTGGCGGAATTTATTAAACCTACCATCTGTAACCTTTTTATGCAACCTTTTTTATACAACCCTAATTTAAAATTTCGCCTTATACGAGAGGTAAAGTGGGCAGAGCACTAACGGATTTTCGACTTTACATCGATCCTTGAATTAATTGTAAAAAAATATTAATACGTACACGTTTTTTCTAGTATTTGGCCTATAATTTTTTTATTTATTAAACGATTTTCCCCGAAGAGAGAGAGAGAGAGAGATGGAGATCCATATTTCATCCCCTTTCCACTTTGAGCCCTATCCTGCTTTCAACAAACGGACGCACATAGCTAGAACGACTCAGAATTTTACAAGGTCTCAGAATATATGTATATGGGCCATTATCAAAAATGTTTAACCTGACTGAAATTGAATTTAAGCTTTAATAAGTTTTGTGGTGATACTACGAATATTATAAACAAACGGGTTACAGATCTTAATTCACAAAAATTGGAACTAATAGAGTGCAAAATTTTAGAACCATAGGTTTCATTTTATAACCATGATTGTTGTTCAAAGTTCAAAAACTTAAAAAAAGAGCTAGAAAATACTTAACTTTTTCACATTCTTCTACACTTTTTGATCTCATTCGATCTTATATAAACTAATAGGACTTTGTGGATAAATTTTACACTTTATTGTTGTGCATACTTTCAACGGTTACATACAGGGTAGTAAAATTATGATGACAACATCTTTTAATTTAAAATATTTTTTTGTTTTGTTTTTTGGAAGGGGTCTGTGCGCCTCTTAACGAAATACAAATTTTGAAATAGGAATTAATACTTGTTGTAATTGTATGTATTTTGCGTTATATCTCATTGATGTGCCCAAATAGTCAACGCAGTAGATAGTCTCAAAGTTTGGAAAATAAGAGCGAACATTTTTAAAAAAGTCAATTTTTCGCGAGGCACATTCATAGTTTCTAATGTAATAGGATGAATTAGTGCGTGAACTTATTATTTTGTTATTTTACATTATAAAATCGAAGAAAAATTAAAATAAATTTAATACAAAAATTTTATGGTCTTTTTGAAAATTACACAGAAATTGCCCTTTTACTTTTGTATAGCAAATTGCAATTTGTACAGATCTTGCATATATAGATATAGGAATATCGATAAGTATAATTGATCGGGACCATAAACTTAAATTAAATGTGATGAATAGTTGAAAAGAGGACACTTTTGTTAAAAGAGATTGTTGCCTTAGCAAAATTACGACTTTTGAAAATTACGCAGAAATTGCCCTTTTTCAAATTGCAATTTGTACAAATCTTGCATATATAGATATAGGAATGGTGATAAGTATAATTGATCGGGACTATAAATTTATGTTAAATGTGGTGGATAGTTGAAAAGAGGACACTTTTGTTAAAAGAGATTATTACCTTAGCAAAATTATGACTTTTGAAAATTACGCAGAAATTGCCCTTTTTCTTTTGTATAGCAAATTGCAATTTGTACAAATTTTGTCATTCTTGACATAGGAATGGCGATAAGTATAATTGATTGGGACCATATATTTAAGTCAAATGTGGTGGATAATTGAAAAGAGGTTACTTTTGTCAAAAAGAGACTTCGTTAAGGCACATCTCATGGACAGCACGAAATTTACCATAATTGGCATAATTAGGTGGAGTTGGTAAACGATAACATATGCCACACTAATACAATAAAACACTGAAAATAACATTAATTTTATTTAAATAACTCAGTAGGTTTTGATATTACGGAAATTTTTACCAGAATTATACATAAACTTCTAGTTTGTAAAAATGTTTATAGGTTCAAATTAAAAACTGCTATAACTTTTGCGCTTCCTGCAAGAAATGATTAATGCGAACTGATTCTACATACTTTCGAATCACTTTATATATATACTAATGGATTTAGGTGTTTTTTTATTTTACTTTATTTTTTTGAAGGCCTAAAAATCATAAATTATTGATAATGGCCCATATACTTTAAGGGGTCTTACGGATTATACATATTTTAGGTTAGTTATAGTAGATGGAATTTCGCAATATTTACACGTAATTCTCCATGATATCTAACCTTTAATACAAAATCAAGTATCAGTTAGTGTTCTGGCACATTCCAAAGTGCAAGGGATTGGAAAACAAAAAACAAGTAAGAAAGATATAGTCGGTCAAGCTCGACAATATGATACCCCAAATCTTTGTGTATATGCATCGAAATTCGTGTAGGGGTCTTATATTAGGCATGTGGACAACTGTGGACCGATACTTTTACTAAGTGTAAAATAAAATACACGAATACAAAATATTACGTTAATACTAATATTTGTATGAATTTATGCACTTTAGTTAGGGTGGTTCCCGAAAGTGGGCTTCTATGGCAGCTATGGTAAATTACTTATATAATACTTATTTGTGCGAATATAAACCTGATACTAACATGTGTATGTGATTTATGAACATTAAAGTGATTTTCGGAAGAGAGTTTTATATGGAAGCTATGGTCAAATATGGACCGATCTTTATGAAATTTTGCACAACAATTGATACTTATACAAAACATCTTTACAACGAATTTCATTAAAATATTTCTATATGTAATTTTATGATCGTTAAAACTGTATTCCGGTAGGATATTGTATGGGGACTAGGTGAAATAATGGACCGATCTTCAAAATTGCGACCTGTACTTTGTGCACAAGGATTACATGGATGAGCCAGTCATCCATCCACCCAGACGGACGGACGGAGGGAAATCGTTAGATCGACTCAAAAAGTGATTCCGGGTCGATTAGTATACTTATGGTGGGTGTTGTGGGATATAAAAAAGAATTTTAAGTCTTCTTCCGAAATGGTTGTAAAAACTTCATAATCTTTAAACTTTTTAAAAAAATAATATTAATTTTTTTTTGCAAAAATTTTGATCCAGACGTGTATTTCAATACATTATGGGTTACTTTGTGAGTGAAATATTAAAAAATTTGTTCTGAAGTAATTTTGGACCATCTTGAAGTATTAGGAAAACATATAGCCGGAACACACAAAAAATCCTTTACTGGAAAATTTCTGGGAAAAATATTTAAATATTTTACCGTGAAAGGCAAAAAATTAAAAATTATTTTAGTTATCTATTTCGAGAAAAATTTCAAAACATTTTTGTACTAGATTCGAGATTTTCAAGCGCTGGTAGGAAACTGAACATAAATTTATATTTTTTATGATTTTTGCTATATTCAGCTTAAAAATGCTGTTTCTTGGGACAATATAATACCTATAAAAGTTCCTACATTTGTAGCAAAGTTCAATGAAGGTTATCTCTATTTAATGCTCCCTTTATAACTGACTAAAGAATATTAAAGACAATATTTTGATGATTTTGAAGAAGCCTCAGGCGAGATGGGAGATGCTAAGGTTACTATGGAGAGATTTTTCCTGCTTTTATGGTTTAATAAGTGTATATAAATTTTTAAATAATAAATGTATATTTCTTAATTTTAAGTATATAATTCATATTTTTTAAAAGCTAAAAATTAATCCATGAAAATCCGTTCCCTAATTAGAAGAAATATTTCCGAAAACTTTATTTTGTTTTTATTTTAGATCTTATATAAAAAAATGATATAGATCGATCAAAAGATGTTATTATTTCAATCAGTAATAATCAGAAAATTTAAGAATTTCTCTGTTCTCAATTTCTAACTGAGTGATTATTGAGAGACAGGAGAGAATTTGTTAAGGTACAATTGTCTCAACTCTTTCTTTGTTCTATTGTTTGGCAATAAAATAAATTGAATTTCATGATAAATTTTTAAACCACTTCCCTCTCAAGCAATTAAGATTTAGTTTTAGACTAAAATTATATTCATTTGTAAGAATTCATTAAACTAGCATTTTGAAAAAGTGGGCTGTAAGTTAAGACCTTCATTCATCATTGATTGTCAACAATATCATTTAAAGACATTGTTTTGCCAATTCCTAATCCTTAAATAATGAGCAAGTAAAAGTGTTTTTGGCTTTTTCATTGGCCTAAAATTACAAAAAGATGCCTTAATGCGTGCCCACAGTAAAATATTTTGACTTAATCTACTAACAATCATAAGAGTAATATAAAATGCGTAACTGGCTAAAATATATTTTTGCCTGCAGTTGTTTCCAACAAGAATTTTTTTATTTATTCTTGCTTTAAATACAAATAATTCATGTAGTTATTGTCCTCCCACCGGTTTTAATGATAATCTCTTAAATTATGAGCTTTTTTAATAATTTTGACATGGTGTACTATTTAAACCAAACAGGAAAGTGAAGCAGCAGAGTAAGACCATTGAGTATATACATATGTCTTTGTCCCGCTTAAATGTGAAAATCATAAATATTTCGCTTGTGTTTTTTTATATTTTATATTTAAGAAACTCGTGTTAATATTGCAAATGTAATTTGATCATTTGCAGGAGCTTTATTGGATGCCTGAAAAAAAAGAGAAGCAACACTGTTAAAATACCTAGAAGGAGTTGAATCTAAGTTAGCTTTAGTTTGTTTGACATGACGTAATGTTTAACACTATTGCCAAGCGCCAAGTCACGATCTAACAACCGGTAACAGGAATACTCGTATTTACAACATGATGCTCATATTTTTCTTTAATATTTTTTTTTTTAATTTTAGTTTAATATTTTTGCACACTTAATGACACCCTGTTAAGGAAACTTAACAACTTTGAAACAAAAACCATAATAGTTTTTTTTTTTTCTTTTTTTGAAGCCATCAACTGCGGAGAACTTTGGCTTAAAAAAATAATTTTTGTTTAAGATTTGTTTTGTTGTTGCCATAAATATTTTTTTTGCTTACATTGAAACTTTACGACAGTAATATTTGTATAGCTGCTAACTTGAGGCCGTTGTCCAAACTCATCTTTAACAGTAGCCAACAACGGAAGCTGAAAAATACTCCCACGACATGCCAACTCACAGACACTGTGCCACAGCAAATGCACAAGAATATAAAAAGAAATGTTAAGAAAGAAATACATGTATAATAATGAGCGTTACTAATTATGTGCCGTAAATGTTAAACGAGAGATGTTCTAAACGTTTTAAGGAACATTAAAGATATTTTCAAAAATTGTGAAAGAAAAGTTGCTTTTGTGTGCAATTAATGATACAACAGTTTTTGCTTGTTAACCTATAAGGATTTTATTTTAAAATGTTCGTCATAACCCTCGTACTTTAAGCCTGATTTAGTTCTGATATCAATATTAAGCTGTATAAATGTAAAATGTGAGTATTTTTCGGACAAACACAAACGCATTCATTGCGTGACTTTGGCCTAAAGATCGTTTAACTTTTACTTTCAAGTGGCAAAATTGACACTCAATATGAGAAAAAAAAAACTAAAAAAAAAACTAAAAAAAAACAATGTGAGAAAACCCTTGTAGCATAAAGAGAGTTAAGCAGCAGCAAAAAGATTGAATGACTTAAGTAACCTGGGCTTATAAAAGTATTTACCGTAATACGTATGGTTAACACATCAGACACATCATCATTTAATTATGTAATTGCTCAGGCGTACCAATGTTTATTGTCAGTCAATCAGCAACAGCAGCAACAGAAGGAACAAAAAAAAAAAAAAAAAAAACGAAACACACACTCTAAAATCGGGCGTGGGAACAATCAAATGTTCCTTCCTTCTATTAATCCCACAAAATTCTCACTCTATTGAGGCGTAAGAAAACTCCCTTTTGATTGTTTTTTATTGTATTTTATACACGGAAATCCGTAACATGTACACAGACATTCAAAATGTTGCTTAAAATGTCAGTTCGTTTTTTTCCCCTGTACTCGCAAATAAATCAAATAAATATTTACAAATGTATGTAGAGTGTATATTTGTAGTTGTACTTGTATTTTTCACTAACGTGTTGAATAATTCGCATTAGTGCCGTGTACAGCTGCCATAATGTTGTGTAAATCTGTGGCGTAACTCGAGTACTTGGTTTTTCTACTCTGCGAACTCTTAAAAAAGCGCCCACCTTGTTTTTGTTTAAACTGCTCGTAAGCATCAACTTTATATATATATATATATATATATATATATCATTCATGTTATATCCTGCCCATAAACTATAAAGCTCTGGTAGTTTTTTGGCTTTTAAATTTTAGGACGGGGAACACGTGAAAATAAATCCACCCCTGCTGTTAGTGTTGTTGAAATCAGTGGTAAAACAGCAGAGTCGTGCAACAATCAAAACAACATACAACAACATTTGCCACCCCATTTAGAGAGAATGGAAGAAAACATCAGCATCATCAGCTTGATCGTAGTAACAAATATAAAATAAAATTAAAATCCACTTTTAGTTTATTAAACGTACATGCTCTTAAAGTTAATTATAAGGACTGAGAATAATTAAACTAAAGAAATAATTGAGAGAAATAAATAAAAAAAAAAATGGAATATATTTTCAATTTATTATATATCTAATACAAGTAAGAAAGATATACTCGGCGAAGCCCAATCATGCGATGTGCATTAAAATTCGGGGAGGAGTCCTATATGGGACCTGTGGCCAATTGTGGATCGATACTTGTATTAAAAGGAAGGTATATTTTTATGAAATATATATATATGCTGCTACTACAATTTATTTGAGATTTTTTTTTTATTTTAGGGTAATTACCAGAAGTGGGCCGTATATAGGAGCCATGGTCAATTATGGACCGGTTCTCATAAAATTTATTACTGTGGTATCCTCCTATATGAAACTATATATTTTTAAATAATAACTTGAGATTAGTATTTGTATAGGATTTATACAATTTAAAGTGAATTTTGGAAGAGGGGTTTATATGAGAGTTATGGTCAATTATGAAACAATTTTCACAAAATTTGGCATAAAGATATAGAACTTTCTTTCGCGAAATTTCATTAAAATATTGCTGTACTTAAGGCATTTATGATCGTTAGGCATTAATTCTGGAGGATAGGTAAAATAATGGAGCTATCTTAAATAGGGTTCGTCGGCCCATGTAACAAATTTCATCAAATTTACTTCAAAATTGCGACCCGTAATTTTATTTTTATTTTATTTTATTACAAAGTTTATATATACAGACGGATGAACGGACATTGTTAAATCGATTCAGATAGTGATTCTAAGCCAAACGATATACATTAAGGTATGGTGTCTTGGTCCAATATTTACGAATATTATAAATCAGCACAAACGCACTATAACCTCTCCAACTATGGTGATAAAATTAATAGGCATAGCGATTTTTTGTGACCCTTTTTACTCCCATAGTTTATATCAGATTTTAACAAAAACTATACCATTGGAAAGGTATATATGTTTCAAGATGTACAGAATATATATTTATTTATTGAAATCGATACAATGTTTTGGAAGTTATAAGCATTTAAACTTGCTACTAATACAAATAAAAAAGTACTGAATATAGCCTATAGCAAAACCTTATCTTGTATACAAATTTATTCCTACTTCACATTAATTGTTCTCAGTCCTTAAAATACATACAAATATAAAGCCATAATAAAATGAAAAAAATATGCATCTAGCAACTCAGTGACTTGAAATAAATCGGTCCACCCGTCCTGTCACTAAACTCTGTTAGACGTTTGTCAAACAGCCGGCTGTGTTAAATCCAACAAGCGACCAAACAACCAACCAACTACAACAAAAATTTTACTACATTTCCGTACATGTGTATAAATGAATTTGTATATTTTATGCGAAAATTGAAAATACGGATGTTGATTATTGCGCATGTAGTTTAGATTAATTGACATCGAGTCAACGACATGTCAGTCAATCAAATTGTTATGAGTTTTAATTGTGATTCTTGCTGCTACTACTGCTGCTGTTGTTGTTTCTCCTTTTAAATGGATCGAGAGTTTTATTAAACGCATTAAATATTAAATGGGGTGGTCGTTGCATTGGTTTGGTTTACTTGTCAAAAACTAAATCCAAATACTCGTAATTACTTAAAATATAATTATTTTTATACATTGGTATGAGTGTATATCTGTGTGTGTTTGTGAGTGTGTTTATAAGTATGGGTACTTTGAGGTTACAAATAAACCAGCCATTAAAGGTTTAGAGTAAAATAACACTCAAGAAATTTGATCATTTTTATTTAATTTTTTTTTTAATATTTGCTAAAAATTGTAATTTAATATTTTGTTCATGTTCAAGGGTTGTGGAAATGTATATGATTTTAGCAGAGAAATTAAAATATAAACTATTTAAATAAAATATAAATTTTAGTTTGAAAACATATTGCAAATGAAATGGGATTTGTTTTCAAATTTAACTATAGACGAAATTATTTTTTTTTTTTTTAATTTTTAAAAAAGATTCATAAATGATGTCTTGAGTTATTAAAGTAATTAGTGCAATTCTGGTGATCGTTCTGTTATTTTACTATGATAAGATCATACCAAAATTACTGGACCTCTAAGCTCAATGGTTAAAGACTTTAAGGAAAAAATAAATTTTATATATGAAAGACTATTTAAGATTAATTTTTAATTAAATTAAACTACAGAGGAATTTATTTCCTGTAATTTCGTAGAAATATTCCCAATTTATATTGTCTTGACGTACTAAAGGAAAAATGCGATTGTGGTACTTGTTTTGTTATGTAATTAAGGTACGATTACACCAAAATTACTCTAATCTTAGTGGTTAGAAATATTCGGAAAAAGAAATTTGGTTTTTGAGATTCATAAATGGTGTCTCAGAGTATTGAAGAAAATAGTGTAATTCTGGTGATCGTTCTGTTATGTAACTATGATACGATCATACCAAAATTACTTGACCTCTAAGCTGAGTGGTTATAAACTTTCAAGAAAAGAAATTTTTACATATGAAAGACTATTTAAGATTAATTTTTAATTAAATTAAACTACAGAGGATATTTATTTCCTATAATTTCGTTGAAATAATCCTAAATGATATATTGGGGTATTAAAGAAAATTATAGTGATCGTTCTGTTATGTAATTATCACTTGACCTCTAAGTTTAATGGTTATAAACTTTCAGAAAAAAAATAAATTTTATATATAAAAGACTATTTACGATTAATTTTTAATTAAATCAAACTACAGAGGAATTTATTTACTGCAATTTCGAAGAAATATTTCCAATTTATGTTGTCTTGGGGTATTAATGTAATTAAGGCACGATCACACCAAAATTATTTGTCCTCTAATCTTAGTGGTTACAAATTTTCAGAAAAAGAAATTTGATACTCGTATTTGAGATTCATAAATGGTGTGTCTTGGAGTATTAAAGAAAATTGTGCGATTCTGGTGATCATTTTGTTATGTAATTACGGCACGAAAAGATATTTTGATATTTGAAGTGCTATTATGAGGTAATGTTTTAAGGAATATGGAAAGATCGGATTTGAGTATACAAACTTTGAATGTTACTCTTACACGCAGAGAAAAAATATAGTTGTAGTGAACATATTATGATTGGAACATATGATCACAGCGAAAAATATAAATTATTATAAGTTTTAATTATTATGATTCTATTTTATCATATTGTGTTTTATTTTATGGTTTGTTTTTTCATGTTATGATTCTAGTTTTACATATAATTGAACAATTTTACTATATCATTATATCATTCTATCAGAGTATGATTTGATGTTATTATATTATTATTCTATTTTATTATATTAATATACCACATTGACATATTATGATTTCATTTTATCATATTATTATCTCATGTTATCATATAGATATCCAATTTTATCATATTATTATTTTAGTTTATCATATTATTATACAATCTTATTATATGTTAAAATAAAACAATATTTTTAAAATAATTTTTATTAAAATAAAAAATAATGGGGAATTAATATTTTCATATTATTTTTTTCATTAATTATATTCATTTATACCACTATATATGGTTCAAATACAAGTTATATTCTTTTAACTAAACGCTTTAATATTAGCTAATCAATATTTTGTGTTACTTGAATCACACCAAGTATAACCAAACCTTGTCTATTCATATTTATTCAGATATAAACTAAATGAGAATTACAATGAATGAACAAACTAACAAACATTAAAACCAAAGTATTTTTAAAAACAAACAAGTATTGAATTTTTCCACTAAGTTTGTGAAAAGGTTAAGCTTTATATATATTTGAAACATATTATTGTCATGAGTATAAGAATGTTTATATGGTTTAAAAACAGAATATGGTTCAAGAACAAGGAAAAATATTGCAAATATTTAGTGATTGTAGAAGTAATTATATTTTTCATATTAATAAAATTTTGCTTCTGGTAAAGATATTTAAAAACATATAATTGTTGCAGTCAACCATATTAAAATTTTTATTAAGTGTAAACATTAAATGACAAAATTTGTTTTGTTATCACGAACATAGAGTTATCAAAATTCAAGAAAATTAACAATGAGAACATAATATTGTTGTAGTGATAATGCTGTAACCATGTTTTTCAAAATTCAAGAAAATTAACAATGAGAACATAATATTATTATAGTGATAATGCTGTAACCATGTTTTTCAAAATTCAAGAAAATTAAAAATGAGAACATAATATTGTTATAGTGATAATGCTGTAACCATGTTTTTCAAAATTCAAGAAAATTAACAATGAGAACATAATATTGTTATAGTGATAATGCTGTAACCATGTTTTTCAAAATTCAAGAAAATTAAAAATGAGAACATAATATTGTTATAGTAATAATGCTGTAACCATGTTTTTCAAAATTCAAGAAAATTAAAAATGAGAACATAATATTGTTATAGTGATAATGCTGTAACCATGTTTTTCAAAATTCAAGAAAATTAAAAATGAGAACATAATATTGTTATAGTGATAATGCTGTAACCATGTTTTTCAAAATTCAAGAAAATTAACAATGAGAACATAATATTGTTATAGTGATAATGCTGTAACCATGTTTTTCAAAATTGAAGAAAATTAACAATGAGAACATAATATTGTTATAGTGATAATGCTGTCACCATGTTTTTTTTCTGCCAGTATGAGCTGCAAAAATAAGGGAATCATATTTAAGTGTTTTCAATGCTTTAAGGGACATTAAGAGTTAACTACTTAATTTGCAAAATTCAAAACTGAAAATATCTATGACGAATATTGAATGAAATATTTCAATTATTATATAAATTCAAACCAAACGAATTTTCCCTATTTGAGATTTTCTGTCTGGCCATCAGTCAGTTTACTTTACTAAATGCGCAGTTTTTTTTTGTGTTTTCATATTAAATCCACAAATCACAAAGCAGAACGTACAAATTTAAGAAGGCAAGACAAATATCCATCCAACCATCCGCAAGATCCATTGACAAACAGTACAGAAATAAATAAATAAAAAAAGCGGCTCTAACACATGACTGGCATGCGTGACTAAAAATTAACCGACATGGAAAAGCTGAATAGAAAAAATGCTAAAATTCTAATTTACGAGTTACTAACTAAATAGAGAAGATTATGGTTTTTAAAACTAAACAAAATTTTATTAATTAGGTTAAGGGATGGGATTCTGATGATGGGGAACGGTAAACAGATTAGAACCGTTTCAGCAAACTCTGAAACTGTCAGTCAGTCAGTCAGTCATTCAGTCAATTTGACAGCCAGTCTTTTAGTCAGTGTTTCAAAAATAAATATACACACTTATATTAGAAACTGAAACCAAGTTAACAAGACAGAAAGAGAGAGAGAGAGAGAGAGAGAGGGAGAGAAAGAATTTTTTAATATTTAAATAAATGCCCAGCAACGAGATTCTTTTGTTTGCATTTATGGCAAATTAATTTGATTATTTAATTTAGTCAGCCATAATTTATAAGTTTTAAGAGATAAAGATTTTTTTTTATTTTTTTGATCATTTATTTAGATGTTATTTTTGTTGTTTTTTTTTTCTTCTTAAAAAAAGGGGGAATATTGTTGTAAAATCTTCATCAAAATTTGAACATTAATATCAACATTAGCCAATGGTGTTTGGTGTTAATGTCAAGAAATGAGGTGTTAATGAAATAATTGTTTATATTTATTTTTTTTATTTTTTGTTTTGTTTAGTAGCAATAAGAAAGAAAAGAAGAAGAACAAAAAAAAAACATATTAAGTTTAACAAAAAACAAGTCAAGAATATTGTTAAATCATATTGTTAAATCATTATATTATAAAAGAACTGCTGTAAAGCTTTTAAATCAATAAAAAATGAAATGCTCAGCTTAAATCTTTTACTAATAAGATGTCAGTAAAAGATTTAAAGAAATATTTCTTAAACAGGTTTGTGATTTCTTTCAAATGAAATAATTTTTTGAATATCTAAACATTACAGACCATAATTTATTAGTTTATACTAATTTAGATACAGTTTATTGTTATATTACTCTCTTATTTTTTAGTATTATTGTATGCGCATCTTTTTCTTCTTCTTCTTCTTCTTCTGGTATTGTGTTATAAATTTGTATCTGAAATTTTTATTTTTTTTTTTAGAGAAAACAATGCGACATAAATATGCAGATATTTTATAACAAAATACAGTTCTTCTTTGGTTGACTGGCACCGCTACTGTGCCAGTACCGTTAATTTTTCACCAACATAAAAACCAAGTACCGCTACATACCCCAATTAGCTGATAGACTACAAATATTTTTATGATAAAAGCAAATAAAAATCCGAGAAATCAAAACAAACTGAATCGCACCAAATGAAATAAAACTTTAACATGGCCAAGCTTACGTTTAAGCAGTTTCCAAATAAAAGTTATTTGAAATTAAAACTAAATTCATTATGAAAATGATACAAGTTGTAAAATGTATGCTGATGAGAAGAAGTGTAAAAATTCGGTGGTAAATATGCAAAGTAGCATATGAGTCTGCATCTGGCCATCTTTAAGTATCTATGAATTTAAACATCTATGAATATTATTAACGTTATTTCTGACCAAACATATGTGTATGGTAATATTTAATTAAGGTTTCTCTTATTTGTTGACAATTTTTACAATTTTGTTTTTCTAATAAAATGAAATTAATGTATCTTTGGCAACATCATTGGCATATTTAAAATTAAGATGTTTTTTTATTTTCTTCTTTTGGTAATGGCTCTTAAAGTTTATTAATATTTTCCTTAGTTTGTTTGATTTCGATTTTTTTTTTTTTTGATACCCTACATCACAAAACGACATAGTATCTTTAGGTTCGTCATAGTAAGGTATTAAAGGCCCCAAACGACATTTTTAAAATTGAACGAATGATAATAAGAAAATATTTAAATCATATACATTTCTCAATGACAGAAAAGACTTTATGAAAATATTTTGGTTAAAACATTTTTGGAAAAATATTTTTAAAAACAGTTTTTATTTTAAATTTTTTAAAGAAAAAAATTTGATAAAACAACTTTTAATGAAGTAAATATGTTATTGAAGTGAGTTTTAAGTGATAAATCGTTAGTGAAAACAATTTTTGGTGAAATATTACATGAAATTTTAATAACATTTATTTGGAGAAATAAATTTTAGCCAATTTTCTTAATGGCTCTTTTATTGTAAAATAATTTTAGTGAAAACTTTTGGTGAAATTTATTACAAGAATAAAATGTTGATCAAAAAGTTTTGGTAAACTATTTGATATGAACCTGAATTTATAGCGATATTTTTGCATAAAATTTTTATGGAAAATTTCAATGAACTTTTTGTAGATGAAATTTTATAATTAAAGTGAAAAATTTTTAGTGTTAATAAATATTTTTTTGGGTAAACGTTTTTATGCGAATAAAATAAAATTTTATTTAATTAATTTAATTTTAGTAAAGATTTTAAGGTAAAAAAATTAAAGACAAAATTTAGTTATAGATTTTTTTTTTTCGATGAACTTCATGGTGAAATTTTTGTGAAACAAATTTAATTAAAAATTATTTGATTGAAAAAAATATGGTAAGAATTTGTGGGTAAAATTTAGGGGAATAATATATTGCACAGTGGGGCAATATCGAAAATTTTTGGAAATAAATCGGTAATTTCTGTGAAGTTACTTTCAGAAAAGTGCAAAATTATTATATGTTGCTAAAGAAAAATTTATTTTAGATAAAAAAGAGTGTAGATACTTTTTCGGATAAAAAAACACAAAAAATCGTCTTTTTTTCAATTTTTAAAATTCAAAATCGTTTATTTTTGGACTCGGTAAAGGTATCGACTTCAAATTTTTTTTATTTAATAGATAATTTTGTTCTCTAACTAGTTAAGAAAAAAAAACTAATAAAATCGGTCGGAAATACTGGGATATATATGAAAAAAACTGGACCAAGAACATGCAAAATTATGGTGCTTAAAAATTCAAACGCAAATGACTCGAAAACTAGAAGAGATAAATAGGACATGTAAGCAGGTTTTTTATAGGTCTTTTTCAGGGCCTACAACGATATATAAAAATGTTTGAAATCAGACGAGAAACAAAAATTTAGCAAGCGATTAAACATTTTTTATGTCCGCTCCTGAGGGGTTTGTTATGCCCCCCGTCTAACCTTAACATTGTACACTCCTGTGCTACGCTATACCAAATTTTAATGAAAATCCAACCAGCCGATCAGAAGTTACAGATTTATTTCCAAAAAATTTCGATTCTGCCCCACTGTGTATTGGGAACAACCTTTTTCTTAATATTTTAGTGAAATTTTTAAGACAAATTTTGGATGAAAAATATTTGATAACTATTTTTAGCTGAATGGTTGGTAAAAAAAAAATTTATTGAAATTTTTTTGATAAATAATTAAAATAATAAATATTTTGGAACATTTGTGCTCCACTTTGTATAGGTTTTTTTTATAATTTTTGCCAAACAAATTATAGTAAAAATTATTTGGTGAAAAAAAATCAATGATGATGTTCATTCATTGGTATGAAATGTTAATAAATTGGTGAAATTTTTGGTGAAAAATGTTTGTTAAATATTTTAGTCCATATTTTTTGGGTGAAAACTTTTAGTGAAGAAAACTTTGGAAACGTTTTTTTGGTGAATAAAATTCTAGAGAAAATTTTTAGTGAAACAATTAAAATTTATCTTTTTTTGGTGTTTAAAAATGTTTATGAAAAAAATTATATGATTGAAAAGAATTTGTGGATAAAATTTAGGGGAATAATATATTGGAGAAAAACCTTTTTTTTTTTTTTGTAAAAATATTTTAGTGAAATTTTTGATGAAAAATATTTGATAAATATTTTTAGCTGAATGGTTGGTGGAAAAAAGTTCGGTAAAAATCATTTTGGCGAAAAAAATGTTTTGGCGAAAGAAATGATGATAAAAATACTAAAATTTTAACAAGAAAAATTTGGTCAAAAATTACTTGATTGAAAAAAAAAAACATATGATGCAAGTTTTTAGATAAAATTTAAAGGAATAATATGTTATTAAAAAGATTTTAGCGAAAATTTTAATACTTTTTATGAAAAATAATTTGATGAAAATTTTAAGATGATTTGTTGGTGAAAAAACTACAGTGCAAATGTTTTTAACAAATTTTTCTTTTTTTTGGAAAAAGATTTTAGTGAAATTTTTAAGACAAATTTTTTATGAAAAATATTTGATGAAGATTTTTAGGTGAATTGTTAGTGAATAGAAATATAATGAAAATATTTTCGGGAAAAAATTTGATTAAAATTTATTTGGATAAGAAAAAAAATTTGGGTGAAAAAATGGATGAGCATTTTCTTTGGTAAAAGAATTTAATTAACATTTTTTTGGTAAAAAATTTTGTGAAAATTTTTTGTTAAAAAATTTTGTGGTGAAAAAATTCTAGCGATTTTTTTTGTGAAAATTTTTTTATTTTGGTATTTTTTGGTAAAAGTTTTGATAAAAATTTTTTTAAGGAAAATTTTTAATGTCGATAAAAAAAATTGTAAAGATTTTATTATTGAAAAATTTTTTTGGTGAAAAAATTTTAGTGATTTAGTGAAGAAATTTCAATGAATTTTGTTTGGTTTGGTGAAAAAAAAAACATTTTTTGGTAAAAAATTCAGTGATTTTGTTGATATTCATTTTTGGAGAGAAAATTTTATGAAATCTGTTTGTTGTTCAAATTTTAATGATTTTTTTTTTTTTTTGATGAAAAAATTTTAAAGATTTTTTTTTTTTTTTTTTGAAAAATAATGAATGAACACTTTATGTTAAAGAATTTAGTGAAGGTGTTGTTTATAATCATTTTTTGCGAAGAAATTTTAGAAAAATAATTTGGTGAACAAATTTAAGTGATTTTTTTGTGAAAAAGTTTTAGTGAAATTTTTTTGGTAAAAATGTTGGCGAAAATGTTTATTAAATATTGTGGACCATTTATGAAGATTTTGTTGTTTATAATAATTTGTTTGTATTTAAAAAAAAGTTTTAGTATTTTTTTACGAAAAATTTAATAAATTTTGTTTGGTTAAAAAAAAAAAAAAAAATAAATTACATGAATATTTTTTGGTAAAAATTTTGTAAATATTCTTTTTGTTTTTGTAAAATGTTTTTTAAAGACTTTGGACCATTTTGGTCTAATTTGTGAAGATTTTGTTGATAATAATTTTTTGACATCTTAGTGGAAATTTTAGAGAAAATTTTGTGAAAAATTTCACTTAAAAATGGAAAATTTTTTGATATTTTTTTTTAAATATTTATTAGATGTTTTAAATAGTTTATTTTCCTCTTTGTGAAGATTTTGTTGATAATCATTTCTTGGCAAAAAATTTTTAGCAAAATTTTTTTGGCGAGAAATTTTTGTTTTTGTTTTTTTTTTTGTAAAAAATTTATTGAAATTTTTTTAATAAAAAATTAAAATTATTAAATATTTTGAAATATTTATGCTCCACTTTGTATAGTTTTTTTTTATAATTTTTGCCGAACAAATTATACTAAAAATTATTTGGTGAAAAAAATCAATGTTAATAAATTGGTGAAATTGTTGGTGAAAATGTTTATTAAATATATTAGTCCATATTTTTAGGTGAAAACTTTTAGTTTAGAAAACTTTGGAAACTTTTTTTGATGAATAAAATTCTAGGGAAAATTTTTTTAGTGAAACAATTAAAATTTAACTCTTTTTTTTTTTAACAATTTTGATGTTTAAAAATGTTTGTGCCAAAAAAATTTAAAGGAAATTTTTTTCAACTTTGTAGTAAAATTATTATTTTTTATTTATTTATTTTACTTTTTTTTGTGAAAAAAAAAAAAATATAGCGAAGAAATTTTAAGCGAAATCATATAGTCACAAATCTTAATATTTATTTGAGTGTAATTTTGTTTCACGCTCGCAGCAACTGTAGGGTATTATATTTTCTTCTTTAACCTACCATAAATTTCCAGTTAATTATTTTTATAATTATTTATTAAAAATTATAATTTTATTTTAATTTAATATTCATAATGATTTTAAATCAGCTGTTATTTGGTGTTTAGTTGGCGACAAAATCGTTATAATGAAATCAATAAATTATTTGCATAATTTATACTTATCAGCATTTTATGGGTTTTTTATAAAATTTTTTGCGCCACCATAGCAACCACCCGCTTTAGCGGAAATTATTTAATTATCCTTATGAATACAATTCCTCTAATTCTACATACCAAAAAAGCTCCATAAAATTTATTATTTATTTATTATTACATAAAACTCATAAAAATTTTCTACTAACCAAAAAATATTTAAGAGGGTTACAAAAAAGGTTTAGCGAAGAGAAGACAAAAATATTGCTTGTTGCAGCAAAACCCACCAAATGAAGAAACATTTTGTGGTTATGTTGAAATCAAAAAAAAAAAAAAATTTAGCAACCATAAGCAAGTGAAGCGCTTTTAAAAGATAAAATAATAAGACCCCAGCTTTCAGATACATTTGCCCTTATAAAATTGTTTTAAGAATTTTAAAATTAAATAAATAACAATGAAAGGAAAAAATTAATAGCGTGCAAATAATTGAGATAATTTGATTTATGGCTTTAAATTTTTGACACAGATTTGTTTTTTATTTAATATTTGGTAATTTTTTTATGTTTGATTTGGCAACATATGTTGCGAGTTTTTTTTGGTGGGGGAGGGGTTGGTGGGGAGGGTTGTTTTAAGTTAAGTTTAAGTTTAAGGAGGGGGGGATTTTATTTAAGTTTTAAAAGTTTTACAACTTAATATTAAATCTTAATAATTTTAAGTTTAAGGTATTAAAATCTAAATTGATACCGATTGCTCTGACCAATGAAGGCTTATTTACCAAGGAAATATCTTCAATGGAATCATAGTACTCATAATTCCAATTTGAAGCTAAAGCTTGATTTAAAAAGTGATTTGTTAGTAAATGTAGACTTTAATAAAAATATGACTTATGTTTATGATCATTTCTGGCATTTAAGTAACCTAACCTATTTAAAATGACATAAATAATTAGAGTGGACATTTGACATTTGTTAGCATTACAAATTTGTAACAGCTCTTTATACTTTTAGATTGATTTCAGTATTTTTTTTTCAGTTTATCAAGTACCCAACTATTAAATATTCATTATGTTATATAAATCGATTTGTCACAAACTTTCAGATTTCATATAATAGATGTCGAAAAAGTAATACACAAACTAATTAATTAAATACTGGCTAACGATGGAGAAAAAATGAAAAAAAAAAAAAAAAAATCATTATTATGCCTATAAAATGATAACAATTTTGTTTAAATTTAAGTTGTTATTTAAATGTATAACATTATTTCGAAAATTATAACAATATTGACGTTATTTGGTCTGCGTTTTTATTTAATGTTGCTTAAAAAAGAAACAGACCTCACCCTATAGATCCAGTTGGGTTGTTTGGGTTTATATACATAAATATATGTACAATGTTAATTTAAATATACCTTAAAGCTTTTGTATAACTTATATATATATATATATGTATTTAAATACCTGTGTATGTATAAGTATATTTATTAAATATTTGTATGAGTATGTGTGTCTGGCTATCTTTTTTTTTACTGACTGATTGATTGATTATTTGTTTCGCATCATTCACCTGGAAAATTCATCTGAAGTATCGACAAGTAACGGACCATATCATAAATGCAGTCCGTACACTTGTGTGTACGAGTACATTAAAAATAGCCAAGCTGAAGCCCCAATTAATTTGCGTTCATACGTACATACATACATACATGCATACACACATACATACAGAGTTTATTACATATATATGAAGTATGCACGTACTAAATTTTTGTATATAAAATAAAGTATATAAACATACCTGCACTATACACTGTATAATATACAGGTTTATGCATATACATACAGTGCTTTATAAAATTTATGTTACTCTATAAAAAAAAAACAAAAGAAAAATAACATCAGAATATAATTTTGTATTAAACATATGATTTTTTCAATATAATTTTTAAAGGTCTGTTTCACAAGTCTTAAATAATTAATTATTTTAATGTAAATGCATATAAATCTAATCAATAGTTACACAACTAGTTGCATGTAATGCACTGAAAAATTAACAGTTAACACATAACAACTTCTAGATATTGCAGACGGTATGTCGATGTTGGCGTTGCATTGAAAAGCTTGTCGTTCGGTCTTACATATCGTTACCAATTTTTCTAGGTATATTTATTAACTCTATAAAAATTATTTTGTTTAAAAATTTTTTGATTTCTTACAAAAAATATTATGTGAAGAAAAATAACATTTTTAAAAAAATAATAAACTTTTTGAATAAGTATGTCATTATCAAATGAATTAAAATATTAAAAGTGTCAAATTTTTAATTATTTTACTTTTTTGCTTTTTATAAATACTTAAATTTTTAATGAAAAATGTTGATGAAAATATTATTATTATTTTTCTTAATTCTGATTTTTATATATTGCAACACCCATCTTAAAGTATGCCAATAGACTCAGAATCACTTTCTAAGTTAATTAAACGATATCCTTCCGTCTAGCAGGTAGCCTGTATGTCCATCTGGCTGGTAGTCAGTCCATATATAACTTGTGCACATAATACAAATCGTAATTTTAAAGACAATTTGATAAAATGACATTTTGGTATAACAGCACAGCCTATTGAAATTTGTTATTATCGGCCCATTATTTTACCTAGCGCCCATGCAAATGTTTCGCCGCAATAGGGTTTTAATACTCATAAATACCTTATTATGTCACTATTTCAATAAAACTTGGTACAAATAAATTTTATATAAGAGTAAATCAGAATACCAAATTTCATGGATCCATATTTAAGCATAGTTCCCATATAAGTTCCGAAAATCACTTAAACTCGCATAAATACCACATGAATGACAGCATCAAGGTAATATTCAAGAAATCACAGTACCAAGGATTCATAATTGGCCATAAGTGTCATATAAGGCCATTTCTAAAAAATCAAGAAAATCATTTTGAGGCTCTAAGGCAATGTTGAAGAATATTGTTGGGCATAACCGACTATAATTGTTTTACTTGTTATTATTTTATAAAAAGATTTTTTTTTTTAATTGAAAAATTTGATTTTTAGTAAAAATCAGATTTCAAGTAAAGTATCGAACTTCTAG
This sequence comes from Protocalliphora azurea, assembly GCA_932274085.1. Taxonomy (NCBI): domain Eukaryota; kingdom Metazoa; phylum Arthropoda; class Insecta; order Diptera; family Calliphoridae; genus Protocalliphora; species Protocalliphora azurea. Next base: position 33,382,922 of record OW026520.1, on the reverse strand, counting down.
TGAAAAATTAAATTTTTAGTGTATAATCGGATTTTTAGTGAAAAATCTAATTTTAGTGAATAGTACATAATTGGATTTTCAGTGAAAATTTGGATTTTTGGTAAAAAATTGTATTTTTGGTAAAAATTTGTATTTTTGGTAAAAATTTTTATTGAAAAATTTAATTTTTAGTGAATAATCATTTTTTAATGAATTTGAACTTTTGGTAATAAAATTTTTAGTGAAGAATTAAATTTCGAAATTTTTCTGAAAAAATAGAATTTCTAATAAATAACAGTTTTTTTCTGTGTGTAAATTTAAAATTTTGGTGAAGAAAATTTAAATTTTTTTTTACAAAAAATTAATTTTTTTTGTAAGAGATCAAAAAAAAAAAAATTTAAACAAAATAATTTTTAACAGAATTAATAAATATTCCCAGCAAAAACTTGGTAACGACATATAGTTACCGAACTTCAGGATTTTCAAAGTAACGCCTACATCGACATCTCGTCTGCAATATCTAGAAGTTGTTTTGTGTCAACTGTTAAATTTTCAGTGTATTATATGTACGAGGGCGGATTAGTAAGTTCGTGACTTTTCGAACTTCCCTCGTAGTTATATGAAATGCAACCTATTCCCATCAAGAACCACCTGTTAATAGACCACTGTCAAATTTTTAGCAAGTGTCGTCATTTACTTTGCTTTTAACAGCTGTTCAAAACATACAACCTCGTGTATTTTTCTAAAAATGAAAAAAAAGTGAATTTCGAGTGCTCATTAAACATTATTTTTTGCTACAGAAAACTATGGGAACATCGATTTCAATGGTAAAAAAGTGGTTTACTGACTTTCGTTGTGGACGGCCAATTGAGGTCAGTACACCCGAAAATGTCAAAAAAAATCCATGATATGGTGTTGGCCGACCGAAGAGTAAAAGTGCGTGAGATTGTTGATGCCATAGGCATTTCATATGGCAGTGTGGTTTCGATTTTAAATGATCAGCTGAGTTTAAGAAAGTTGTCTGCAAAATGGGTGCCGCGTGTGACAACTTCAAAGGATTGTTTTTAGTTGTTTAACCGCAATCCGAATGAGTATTTGCGGCGTTTTGTAACTGTGGATGAAACATGGATCCATTACTGTACTCCGGAGAAAAAAAATAAAATAAAATAAAAAAATAAACGGTACGTCATATTCTCCGGATTTAGCCCCTAGTGACTACTTCCTATTTCCAAACCTAAAGAAATAGCTCGGTGGAAAGAGATTCAGCTCCAACGATTATTGACCAACAAGGACCTCGAAAAATCCTATTTTTTACGCAAAGTAAATGACGACACTTGCTCAAAATTTTACAGTAGTCTATTAACAGATGGTACTTGATGGGAATAGTGTTGCATTTCATATAACTATGAGGGAAGTTTGAACAGTCAAGGACTTATTGATCCGCCCTCGTAACTACTTGTGCAACTATGCATTTACATTAAAGTAAATAATTATATAAGACCCTATTTGAAAGCACATATAATAACTAGTTGCCCGTAATGACATCACCGTGTTAAAATAATGAATTAAGTTGCTAAAGTGTAAGTAGTTTACTATTAATATAATGGTATTTTAACCCATTAGTTTTCAATGGAAGTTTTTGCTGGGTAGATTTTACAATGTTATAATGTCATTTTAAATTTCTATATAAATTTTCAAAAAATTTTAGATAATAAGGGTATCATTTAAAAGCTTAAATTTCCCATTTGTGCAATTGTGCAAACTTTCGCAATATGTTGCAATAACCCCCTTTTCGAATGTTGTGCAATGTTAAGTAAATAATCGACAAATTTTGTTGAAAACAATAATTTTAATATAATTAATGTGACTATAATTTTTTACAACTTTTTTTTATTAATAATTTTTAAATGTAAACAAAAGACAGCTGATTTATAAATGCACTATTAAACAGCGCAAGTTTGCAAGACTAAATAGTTGGGTAAACTTATAAGTCTTGTGGAAAAGATTTTCCATATAATTTTTGACAGTTCATTTGAGAGAGTGCAAACTTGTCACACATTATACAGTTTGCGAGAGTTTTGCGCGTTTTCATGAGGACCCTTAATGTGTTATTTTAAGTAACATATAGCACATTAATTGAAATAACTTATTTTGTAAATTGGTTAAATATATTATAAAGTGTTGACTTATTTGTTTTAAATATAGTTATTTTTTCTTATTACATACTGTATATATTTTCTATATACATATGTATTTTTTCATATATATATATATATATATATATATATATATATTTGCAGATTTTTCTACATACTTTTCTGTGTTTATGTCTGCTCTATGTTCATGTCGAAATAAATTAATTTATTTTATTTTTTTTTTCTTTTTATACATACATACATTCATACATTACATATAGGTACATACATATGTAAATGTATGTGTGTGTGTATTTGCTTAAGCAGTATAGTTTAAAATTTTAGATATAGAAGAAATATCTAAATTGTTTAAAAACACAATTCTGATATTTCGAATTGTTGAAATTCCATAACCAGTTCAGCCAAAAATATGCAATCAGCTTTTTTCCTTGACTTCAAATGAAGTTATTAGTTATTTATCCGCTTCAGACAATTATAAGAATTTTGGTATCGATTTGCTACAACATAGTTTTTCATATTTCGGTTCTAACAGCATAATTTGTAACGTTTTCATAAAAAGTCTTATTTTGGATCATATTTTAGCAACTAAAATGGCATGTCTTCGAATATCTTATACTAAAGAGCATAATTTTATATATTTTACACTTAAGAGAACCATTTGGCATATTTCGCATCCAATATCATTTTGTACATGATTTTCCATTAGTAAAATTTTATTTTTATTTTCATAAAGGCTTTTCAAATCTGATTCCATAATATTTCACATTTTATAAAGAGCATATTTTACGATTTTAAGAGCATTTTTTTTTTTGCTCATATAACATTTTTTTATAGCATATTTTTGGTTGCCCTGTTCATAGTTTGCAAAAAGGCTTCAAAATATTCCTCTTTTAGAAATATGCGGCGGGACTTTTAAAAATTTTTAAATAATCAATTTTTCGACTTTTTCCAATTTTGGAATAGTTAATTTTTGTGTTTTTTTCCACTATTATTGTGTTTATTTGATTTTTCGACTATATGACAACAAGAATAAGATCTTAAATTAAAAGAATTTTCTCTTAAAATATTATTTTTTTCTGGCTAATTTTAAATTATCCTTTATTCTGGTAAAAATAACTTGATTTTTATTTTTATTGCAATTGCTAAAAATATTTTCTTTTTGCATTTCAAAATATTCAGAGTTAATGCATAGTAGTAGGAAATTAGAAAATTTCTATCAATTTATAACATGAAAATTATAAGGGAATCAGATTTGAAAAATATTAAAAACAAAATGCCACTAATGGAGAGAATTAAGTAAAAAATTCTATTGCATGGAAATTATGCAACATTTTTTTCTTAAATGTAAAATATGAAAAATTACGCTCTATAGTGCACTATATTCAATATTATGCTTTTAAGTATAAAATATGCAAAATTATTTTTGTTGTTTAGATATGAAATATACAAAAAAATGCCATTTAAATTGCTAAAATATACTCTAAAATAAGAATTTTATGTGAAAATATGACAAACCCCAGAAATGGTAAATCAATTGTGTTCTCACTTAAGGTTCGTGGATCCCGTAAGTCGACCCTGGACACAACTGAACTACCTCAGATAACGACAAAACCACGTTACAAGTTTTTATAACATTTCCTTTTATTTGTTGTATAACACAAAAAAAATCTAACTCATTATAAATCCACCAGAATTAAAATTTTCTTAGAAGGACATCTAGTCCACGGATGGTAAACATGGTACAAGTGTACTTTTGTTTTTGATACATTTTTGCATCTGTTGGTACCGTGGTGCTACCACGACTCATTTGGTACATTTTAATATGATCTTATTTACATAATTTTTCTTTAAATAGCAACATATTTTTTTTTTTATATAATATTGATTTTAAGGCTGGATCCAAAATTCCCATTTTATTAATAAGTGTAATTATAAAGCAATAAAATCTGTGAATTTGGAAATATATTCGGATGATGTAAAATATGTACATTTCTCTCAAGATAAACCTTTCTTTTTTACAAAATAGTTGGCCAGTTTAAGAAAAATAATATTATAATAAATGTGATGTATACCATAAACCTTTCGGAAAATAATATTTACATTGATGACACTTTTGTTGTATGTAGATAGTTGTAGTATATAGTAGATTGTATATAATGAATTGTAGATAGTTGTAGTATTTTAAAATGGTATATTTGCTTGGATAGAAAATATTTCCAGAATTTTGATAAAAACTTATTCAATAGTTCTCCCTTCGTAAAATATTTTCCCAAATAAGAAAGTAAGTTCTGAGTTAATACTTATTTAATATAGAATACTAGATGGAGCACAGTGTTTACATTTGGCAGTTTTAGAACGACAAAAATCGAGTTTTGGATATAATGGATTAAAATTATATATTCTGCTAGTAGACAAGACCGTATTTCCAATAAAAATCGTATTACCATTAAAAACAGGCGGGTAGAATACTGAAAAAAATTGTATGAATTTTGAACATATTTTTTTAAATTTTATTAAAATAAAGAATAGTTTAAAGATGGGCGTGAAAGGATCTAATCACATCAGTGTTAGTGTAATATTTGTATAACAAATTTTAAGCTAATACCCTAAAATTTTGAAATAATTCTTAATTCTTAACAAATTGCTAAGAATTAAGGTACCGCACATTTTTTTCTAAATTCTTAAAAGACCGCAAAATGTTGCAGTAAATATTATGGATGTTGGTTTATATAATAATCGTATTTTTAAATTGGAATTCGTTGGAACTTTGTAGTTCTAGTCTATTAAAAATAGAATAGACCTGTCGCGAAAACTGAATGTTCGCGATAACAGAACACAAAATTAAAAAATTTTATGTACGAAGGCGGATCAATAAGTCCGTGACTTTTTGAATGAAACACATCATTTGTAATTGTGCGACCACAACGAATTGTTGAATTGTTTTTATTGATATATTTACATTTTAAACATTTTTAAAGAAATTGGAGATTTGAGTTTCTTTTTTGGCAAAGTATTATTTAAGATAACAGCTAAATCACGTAGTTCATATAGTGAGTGCTGTTGTCGGCTTAATCATTTTCCAAAGCCTATTATATGCATATGTTTATCGATGTTATACAATCGTCAACTTAAATTCTGTTTTCTTCATGACCACCATCGTATAAATCCTCCGATTCCATATCTGATAATTCCATTTGCTCATCATTACTTTCCACATGAAATTCTTCTTGAATCCAGTTGTTTATGTCAGCATTCGTGAAAAGATGTTCCGTACCAATTTGAGCTACAAGTGTACCAATAGTTGAAAGATCTTCGTTTTCTTCCTGAATTATATATTTTGTAAAATATTTAAGTTCATATTATCCTCTTCACTCCATTCACTACCAAATTCGAGCATGGCGTTCCAGGATTTTCGGATATTGGAGACAGATATTTTATCCCAAGACGTAGCTGGAATCTGAACTGCATTTTTGAGATAGAAGTGTTTTAGTTTCAGCTCCAAATTTGCACCTCTCTCTTCCACAAATGGATCAATAAGATGAGGTTTCGAAGACAATTTCTCGCCCGTAATTTTTTAAAATCTAATTCCATGTCGACGCTTAAATTTCTTCCACCATCCTTCAGTGGCATTGAAAGCTTAATTGGTTTGATAAATTTTGGAATACAAATGACTGATTTTTGATCGTAAAGTCGCTGCTGATATTGGACAATTTTTTTCCCTTTGTTTTACAAACCACTTATAAAGCACTTTTTCCATTCTTGGTTACTCGGTTTTCTTTAAGGTGCAACGTTTGCCAGGGCCACTTTCTGTTGTACGAATGAACTTTTTTAATGAACTTTCTTGCTTTATAATGCGATAAACCGAAGACTTATGCAACTTATAATTAACGGAAATTGAATTTATGGAATATCCACTTTTAAATTTGTTTAAAATCTCTAATTTTTCGGAAAGCGTTGGCTTTAAAATATGCTGAACTTTTCCCCACATTAAGAGATGTATTTACACAACAAATGACACGAATAAATTGACAACATTGAAGATCAAAATGATCCAAAAAGGTTTATATACCAAAAGACGGGGATTTCTCTTTCTTGGTCGCGAAAATGGAATCCATTTTTAGTAAACTGTCGCGATTATAGAACTTGCAATTGGAATTCTGTCTATTCCACATGCGTTAGCGAAAGCTTCCTACTATAATATTATTATAACAAAAGAAGGAATTGTAATTAATTTTTCTACCGCGTCATGTTGAACTCAACAAATTTGTTGCTAAAATTTTAAAATTGCAAGTTATATTTTTACTAAAATTATTTAATAAAAATATGTTTATAATCTATAAAATTTCCATGTAAATTGTTACAATTAAAATATGCTGACAAAATTGTTACCCTTATGATCGTAAAAGTACATTGTATTTTTAGGGTTAGTACAATATAAAATAAGTCCTTTTCCATCCCTGATCTAGGCTTTAGTTTCAGATCTTCGTCAATTAAATTTTTTTCATATAACATTTTTCTGCTCCCAACTGTTGTTGTGTATGTAGAAAAAAAAGTTGAGTGAGTGTATTGACCATAAAAAATACATGTTGATTTAGTTTGGTTATTTAATATGAAATTAATTTTTGTCTTTTTTATTATATTCGATATATAAATTTTTTTCAATTTCATTTTATTTATAATTTTTTTTTTTACCTAACTGTATTATGGCAAATTAATTGCATTTTTTTATTACTTCATTATTTTATAGTTTTCAAACAAACAAAAACCGAAATTAAAAAAAAAGAAAATTTAACAGAAAAACCAATTAATAAATTAATTTTAATTGATTTTATTATAGATTGAATACAAACGTACAATGACTGACTACAAGGGAAATCAAGTCATTTAGTAAACATGTGTGGACTTTAGTCACACAATAGCATGAACTTGTAATTGAAAAGTTTGTCAAAAGGTTTTCATTTTTCCTACGTCTTTTCTTTTATTTCTTTGTAGTACAAATGTTTGTTGCATTTACTAATTCTATTGATACTTTAAGGCTCACATACATATGCACATGTATGCATGTATGTATATAATATTATCAGATTGCTTTGCATAAGTTGAATTGAGCACGTGTTGTTTGCCACTTTCAGTTGCATATTTACATACATACTTTATAGACAATATTCTCAATAATTTACTCTTCAGTTTAAGACATCTTTACATTAGATTTTATAGATATTCATGCATAACATTTACATTCATTCATTCATTCATTCATTCATTTATTCAAACAGACAGCTCAACAATTTATGCAAATGTTATCCTTATGTCCTTTCTTAAGATTGTTGCAAACATTATTCTCTAGAATTTAAATGTCTTATTGAATGTTTGTATATTTTATTTGTCATTGTCATTATTGTCGTGGTCATAAGACCTGCTACCACCAACAACAATTCACAAGAGAAACAATAACTTTGCTGACGACATTGTTTCAAAATGACATGTTGTTTTCTCTACTTCAAGAACACACTTTTACTTACACTTACAAACATATTAAAGCATGTAATACAGTGTAAAACAAATATTATTTATATGCTATATAAAAAAAAAAAAAATATTTTCAGAAATTTAAATTTTTTTTAAAAAATCTTTCCATGAGCTTTTCTTAAAAATTATAAGACATTGATTCATTTTTTTTTTAAGCAAATAGAGGAAAACAATTATATTTCTGGAGTTGTATTTACACTCTCTGATTTCTCCTCTAGCAAGCGTTTAGGTTCTATAACTATATTATTTGATCCAAAAAAGTTACTCAGATCATAAGTAAAATTGAAGCTAATAAATTTGATGGTTTATTTAAAGCACAGCAAACTAGTATTTTAATATCCAATTCAGATCAGAACTAGTATATCATAAAGGCAGCTGGAAATTTTCAATATAAGTATCTAATAAAATTTAAATCATTTTTAGAACCTAAGGACTCTTGTCTTTTAAATATATTTAATTAAAAGAAAATAATTTTAATTAGGTTTTTGTGCACTTAAAAAAATGTTTCTGAAAAATGCTCTCCTCTTCATATTTGATCAGTGTTGGTTGTAGGGTGCAACTTCAAATCAATTCGAAATTTCTTTCTTAACCATTTCAGACGACCTATTTCTTGGAAATATCTTATTAATAATATTTTGGTTAATAAAATTTTGTGAGAAAAAATAAATGAATTAGATTATACTTTTGCAATTAAATATTGATTTCAAAGTGTTGACTTTGATAACTCACGGCTAGAAGAATTGAGTTAATAATAAAAAAAAAAAAATGTTAAAACATCATTATAAAATATGTCTATTTTCGAAAATAGTTTTCACTCTTATATTAAAGAAATTATTGGCGAAACAAATAAAGCCAAATGAAGTCAACGGAAAAAATCAAAAATTCAAGCATAAATATATTTTTTATTCGTAGCTTTCAAAGATAACTTAGGTGTGTTTTTTATGACATCAAACTCAAAAATTAACAAAATCGGCCACAATTAGTATATTCAAAAAATCGACATTTTCACAAAACCGGTTTTCGAGTTATTCGAAAAACAGGTTTTTTAAAAAAACTGGATTCGATTAGGAATTCACTTAAAAAAATTGGTTAATCGGTTTTTATCAAATATATTAAAAGTGATTATTATTTTTACTAAAGAAAGTACGCTTATAATCGGTATTGCCTGGAGGTGTGAAAAAAGAGGCTAAATTGAACTTTAAACTAGAAAGAAAGATATAGTCGATCAAGGCCGACTATATGATACCCTACACCATTGTGTACGAGCTTAAAAATTCGGAAAGGAAATTTATATTACACCTGTGGCCAATTTTAATAAATGTAAAATAAAATATATAAATACAGAATAATGCGTTGATTCTAACATCTAGATGATTTCATGCACTTTAGGTCGATTCCTGGAAGTGGGTTTATATGGGAGCTATGGTAAATTATGGTCTGATTCTCATAAAATTTGGCAATGTTGTTTCCACTTATATAAAACTTGTTTGTGTCGAATATTAACTTGATACTAAGATTCGTATGGGATTTATGCATGTTAAAGTGATTTTCGGAAGAGGGGTTTATATGGCAGCATGGTCAATTGTGGACCGATCTTCATAAAATTTGCTATAAAGATTGATACTTGTATAGAATTTCTTTGCACCGAATTTTATTAAAATATTCTTATTTTTAAAGCATTTTTGAGTGTTTAAACTCTATTCGGGAGGGGGGGGGGGTTGACATTTGTATGGGTGCTGGGTGAAATAATAGACCGATCACAACCAATGTTAATAGGCTTCGTTATTGTATTATAAGAGTCCCAGGTGTCAAATTTCATTGAATTATCTTTAAAATTGAGACTCGTACTTTGTGCACAAGGTTTACATGGATAGCCAGCCAGTCGTCCAGCGATTCAGACGGACGGACGGACGGACATCCTTAGATCGATTTAAATCGATTCTGAGTCGATTTACTTACTTTAAGGTAGGTGTTGGATTGCCTTTTCTATGCGCTACAAACACCAGTACAAACGTATAATACCCCAACCACCTATAGTGGTGTATAAAAAGGTAAAAAAGGCTAAATGCCCTAAAAAAGAAAAATAAGGCTAGAAAGAAGATTTTTTTTTAATTTACAAACTTATTTTTTTCGTACTCATTAGTTTTTGATATTTTTTGAAATTGTAATAAATTTATAAATAACACCCAGCAAAATGACTCAATGAATAATCGTCAAAAAAAAAAAAAAAAAATCCCATACAAATTTTTGTTATAATTCATATGAAAAATTGCACAATGTCAGTTTTTAATTATAATTCCTTTTTTGATTAAGCATTTTTATATTTTTGCGTGATTTTTCCCATTAATAAGATTTTTTAAAATTGTTTTAATAAAAATATTTGATGAAGTTTATTAAAAAGTAATTATAATAATCGTCTTAGTAACACCACAAAATTTGTTAAGGCCTTTTATGAAGAATGAAGCGCCGTAGTCGAATTTTTTTTTTTTAGATATAAATAATCTCGATTTTTTTGATACAGAAATGCTTAAACGGGTGACTCTGTAAAAATAAAATTAGTAATGGCAAATAATTAATTATTTACTTCGTTGTAGAAATACTAACATTTTAGGCTTTTTTTTGGCAGGGAAAAAAGCTTGAAGCTAAAGTGAAAATTTTGAGGTTGAGCAAAATTAAAAAGGTTAGATTTAAACTTGCAAAGGCTAACCTGGAACACTGCTTATAGCACATGTCATTTGTAATGACAAGTAATATAAAAACCAAAAGATATAACGCTCTTCTGTAGCTGAAGGATAATGTTAAAATTTTGTATTTTTTGAACTTAAATCTGATGATGCTTCCTCCGATAATTCATACTTATTGAAATTCACCTTAGTCTTGTAATAAATGATAAAATAAAAATTAACTTTATACATAGATTTTATTAATAAAAATTAGCCTAAATCTATTAAAAATACGAAGGCGCATCAATAAAACCGTGACTTATCGAACTTATCTAGTAGTTATATGAAATGCAACACTATTCCCATCGAATACCACCTGTTAATAGACTACTGTCAAATTTTGAGCAAGTATCGTCATTTGCTTTGCGAAAAAAATAGGATTTTTCGAGGTCCTTAAAATAGGCTTTTGTTTGGTCAATAATTTCATCGTTGGAGTTGAATCTCTTTCCACCGAGCCATTTGGAAATAGGAAGTAGTCACTAGGGGCTAAATCCGGAGAATATGGCGAATGAGGTACCATTTCGTAGCCCAATTCATAGAGTTTTGCCATAGAGACTGCACATGATGAAAAAGAACTTTTTTCTTGGCCATATGGTGTCGTGTTCTTTTTAAATCCTCATTAAATCGGTCTAATAAGTTGGCATAATATTCGCCGTTTATTGTTTTTCCCTCTTGAAGGTAATCGATTTGGATTATTCCGCGTGCATCCCAAAAAACTGTTGCCATCACCTTATTGGCCGACAAACTTACCTTGACCTTCTTCGGAGCAGATTCAACCGGAGAAACCCATTGTTTAGACTGCTGCTTGGTCTCCGGAGTACAGTAATGGATCCATGTTTCATCCATAGTTACAAAATGCCGCAAATACTCATTCGAATTGCGGTTAAACAACTCCAAACAATCCTTTGAAGTTGCCACACGTTTACGTTTATGGTCAATTGAGAGCAAATGCGGCACCCATTTTGCAGACAACTTTCTGAAAACCAATTGATCATTTAAAATCGAAACCACACTGCCATATGAAATGCCTATGGCATCAACAATCTCAGGCACTTTTACTCTTCGATCAGCCAACATCATATCGTGGATTTTTTCGAAATTTTCGGGTGTACTGATTTCAATTTCTCCGTGCAGAACGTTCAGCGTCATTTGTACTTGTGCGACCACAACAAAAGTCAGTAAACCACTTTTATACCATTGAAATCGATGATGTAGGGTCCTCATAGTATTTATTGAGCTTTTCCTTGCTTTGATTGACGGTTTTTTTTCGCAAAAAATAATGTTTAATGAGCACTCGAAACTCACTTTTTTTCCATTTTTAGAAAAATACACGAGGTTGTATGATTTGAACAGTTGTTAAACGCAAAGTAAATGACGATACTTGCACAAAATTTGACAGGTGGTACTTGATGGGAATAGTGTTGCATTTCATATAACTACGAGGGATGTTCGAAAAGTCAAGGATTTATTGATACGCCCTCGTATACAAATCTCAGTTCTCAGTAAGTCTGGTATTACTCAAATCTCAAATTAGATATTAAAAAAAATTAGTCTGTAAAGAAAATGAAAAATACCTACAAATAATTCAGTACAACAAGAGATTTTTTTTAAATAAATTTTTATTTTTAAAAAATTACTACTCAAAAAATTTGTAATTTTCATACAAATTTAATTTTTAAACAATTTGATAATTTTAAAGCATAAATTAGATTTAATTAATAAATATAAAAAAATGGGAAGTATAGTTTAGTTTAGTAAAAAAAAAAAATAAAAGAAGTAACCGGTTAACCGACAGAAAAAACCGGTCAGTCGAATTATTCGAAAATAAAAATTATTCGAAACCGTTCGGTTTCGATTTTTGATTACATTAGCCACAATTTGTAGAAGTTACGTGCTCTTCAAACTTTTTCATATTCGTTGTGGTTAAATTTGGCACTTTCAATTCAATACGACTAGTAGTTTAGGAATTACGGACTTATTGCCAAGGCAAACAAAAATATGCTCTTAAATAAGTGCTTTATGGACACTTATTTAAAAATATGAATATTTTTTATGAAATTCAGTGCAAAAAAGTTTTGTACAAATATCAATCTTTGTACGAAATTTTATGAAGATCGGTCCACAATTGTTCATAGCTTCCGTATAAACCCCTCTTCCGAAAATCATTTTAACGTGCATAAATTCCATATTAGTATCAAGTTAATATTCGACACAAATAAATTTTATGTAAGTAGAAACAACATTGCCAAATTTTGTGAGAATCGTTCAATAATTTACCATAGCTCCCGTATAAACCCACTTTCAGGAATCGCCCTAAAGTGCATAAAATCATCTAGATGTTAGTATCAACGCATTATTCTGTATTTGTATATTTTATTTTACATTTAGCAAAATTGGCCATAGGTGTAATATAAGTTCCTTTTCCGAATTTTTATGCTCGTACACAATGGTGTAGGGTATCTAAATCTTTCTTTCTTGTTGTCTGTATATTTAAAGAGAATTGCATATAAGACAACTGCTTTAATTTAATGCCTATTATATTATTTTGGTGAGGAAAATGTAAGGACTTGCCTACAATGACACAATGTGCAGAATATTAACGAGTTTGTAGTCCGAGTAGGAGGTCTTCTGCTTCCTCAGCGTTTACGCTAGACTCTTTAATCTACCGCAATAAGCTGAAGCGCTAAATTAAGCTTCTCAAAGTTTTACCAGTGCAGGAGAACGATGTGTTTCCATTTCAAATGATTTATTAACGAATCTAAGTTGTTTATGGTCCTTCGAACCGGTACTGATTTATAACGCTAAAAAAATAATAACTACTTTAAAATTTGTTCCCATAATTTAACTATAAATCATAAAATCTATTTGTCATAAAAGTTCAATAACATTTTCATCCATCGATTTGTTAACATTTAAATAGTTGGCCAAAACTTTTACTCAATTCAGCAAAAACAATACAGAGAAAAAAAAACTTTAACAGTCTACAAGTAAAATTACTTGTCAGGCAATTGAAAGTTTTATACTTTAGAATCTTTCTTTACAAATTTGAGAAGAACTTTGTGCTCTTTACAATCATTAGTTACGTGTTTGACATAAGACTGACTGTTGGCAAAAGGAGCAAATAATATGTGTTCCATACATTAAGGGTTGAACTTAATGAGCTTGTTGCACGCGCACGTTTGTATTTTTTTATTGTTGCAATTCAAATTTTGTCTTCTTCTTCTTCTCATACAATATATATACTCTTACATACATACATACTATTAATGATAAGTACAAGTGTATTCGTACACATGTTTCAATTTTATTTCAAGTATTGTTGTTGATAATTATAATTGTTGCCATAAAATATTGCTGTTGTTGACACGTTGTTGAAGGACATACAATGTATAAATTGACAACAGGTTGAAAATGTTTGTTAGTTTCATGCATGTCGATGTTATTAGGAGGCGTTTTAATGTCTCTACTTATGAATGAAACTTGAAAGTTAAAGTTGTGTTAATATTTATAACGAAAATGCAGAAAATTATTTAAAGTATATAGTAAAATTATTTTAAAATATTTATTGGTTTTCATAAAATTGCATTTCTAGGTATAATATTTCTGTTAATAATAAAAAAAAAAAAATGTGACAAATTTATCAGTACCCCTATTTTCTTTAAAAGGCGTTTAAAACTGCACTTTTAATTTATTTTTTTCATAAAACGATAGACAAGCACACACATGTATATGGACAATATGACAATGTTGCAATGTTGCACAAAGATTTTACACCGCATGTTTAAATTACAGCTTCAATGATAACATAGTCGTACATACGTCTCCGTGATAAAAAAAAAATGAAGTAAAATGAAAAAAATGATAGAAAGAACAAAGAATAAATGTGCAGGTTCCATATCAAATTGTTTGTAATAAACACAAATGCACGAATACTTACGTAAACACATATGTATGTAGATATGTTACTTGCACCGTGGCACATTATAACACAAACAAGGGTGATAAATAATTTGATATCATAATTCCATAGATTTAAATATCTTAATTTTTATAAATCAATATAATTGAAACCTCAAAGGGATACCACGTTAGAACCAATGCTGATCAAGTATACGATTTAATACCGCCAAATAAAGACAACCAGGCAATTTACGATTGCAATATTGTTTATGGTCCTTCGAACCGGATGTTGGCTCACGGCGCTATTGTAACTACTTACTTGCCAAATTAAGTCCCTCAAAATTGCAATATCGGATATTTTATGTGACCAATTTTTTAATATGATCTTAGCAATCGAAAAGTTTCCTTTTAAAGTACACAGAACACAGTGGCCAGAATCGAAATTTTTTGTAAATAAATTTGTAACTTCTAATCGACTGACACGATAGCGGTAGGAAACAATTAGGAGTTACGTCAGTTAGATAAATCAATCTATTTGAAAAAGGTGCAGTCCATAGTTTGTAAAAATTTGGTTATTGGATAAACTAGAAATATTGTAACTGTAACAAAATCTTTGTTTGTTAAGATATTCTAACCATATTTTCAGTTATTGTTGACTTTATCATTTGTAAAACATTTTATATTTTTGTAAACGTAATCCCGCAATTCCTAAAAAAGCCTATGATATTCCAAAAATTGGAATTTTTTGAATATTGCTTATTTATTTTAGGTCCGGAAAAAGTCATTGGCAAATTCTGTGGAACACATCAGAGTTTCCAAAACTGCATTCCGTTATTTTGGAATTTTAGAATATGTGGGCTAAAGTCAAAATTTCGATACAAAATAGTTCAAATTCGGCAAAATCTGAACTTAGCTCTATTGGCTGTGAGAACTTGTTTTTAATTTTGAAATTGTATCCCTGATAACAACTTTCAAAGTATAAAATCATTATATGTTCTTATGGAAAATTTTGTTTTAGAGAAAAAAGCAAAACACAAAAACTAATTTTTGAAACCATTAATTTTTTGATTCAGAAAAGATATCGACTTCAATTTTTTTTTTATTTCATAGATAATTTTGTTCTTTAACTAATTTCAGAAAAATCTAGCTAAATCGGTAGCAAATGTTAGTCTATGTATGAAAATGAACTGGACCAAGATCATGAAGAACTGAAATAATTGATAATTCAAATGCAAATAACTCGAAAACTATAAGTGATAAATAGAAAAGGCTTGAAAAATATATTTAAAAAACCTTTGAAATTGACTTTGGGGTTCCCTCTCCCACTTAAAATTGTACACTCCTTTGCTACGTATATGTGAAATTTTATAGAAATCCAAGCAGCCGATTTGAAGTTACAGATTTATTTCCAAAAATTCTCGATTTTGCTACACTGTGCAATGCGACAAAGTGAAACAAATTTTGCGGTGAGAATTTGCGAATCAATTTGAATATACGTAATCATGATAGAGTTCTAAGTTTTCCAGATAAACCGTTGAATTAAAAATTGATGATATGTATCTCGAAAATATCTGTCTGATTGATAAAACTACAAAAAAATAGTTATTCAAAATACCTGCAGGTCATGCCTACATCATTTTTCATATACTTAGCAGTTTTTGAGATAATAAAAAAAATTTGGTAAAAAAGTTAAAAATTTCGTTTTTCAAAAAATAGTAAAAAATCAAAAACTATTAAAAATGTTACTATTTCACATTTATCATAAAGCTACAATTAAAAGGAGTCACATTTTATTAAAATCGCTGCATAAATTTCGATTTTATTCACAATTAAGTAAAGATATCCCTACATTTCAATAGGAGTCTCTTAATAGGATAATTGATTTCTTTTTTTTTTAATATATAAAGTCCACATTTACATAGCAATTTTAATAAGATATAGTTCATTTTAATTGCAATAAATGTAGCTTTATGATAAAATAGAAAGTATCATATTTTTTAAAGGTTTTGATTTTTTATGATTTTTTAAAATAAAAAAAAATTTTAAGATTTTGTTGAAATTTTTTTTCGACATATTTTTATTTATATCTTCGAATCTATTGTGTAATTTAAAAAATGATGTGAACATAACTTGAGGAAAATTCCAATATATTTTTTTGGTATTTTACTAAACTACATCAGACAAATTGTTCTCGAGATATGTAGCAATATTTAATGCAACCTCATAAATTTCCTCTACAACGGTTTATCTCGAAAACTAAGTTCAATTAAAAAAAGTGATGTGTAGGCGTAGTAGTTCAAGTTTATATATATGTTCAAATTGACAAAGAAACCTCTAATGTTGCCCTGTTTTATCACCAATATTCTTGTACATATAAACTTCAATGGAACCTCTAACATTCCTGAAATCTTTATCAGAATTATATTTTCCAAGAATTCTTGAGATAAAGAATTTCTTAATTTTTTTTTTTTTTCATTTCAAATCATCTTTTCAGTTACTTTCCCACTGTGCTTGGTATGTGTGTAGTTAGTTATTCGTGTATTTATGGTGCATATTAATATTATTTTACTACTGATTTTTTATCATTTGGAATAAAACGCCCTCTCACAAACACTTTAACATGAACGTTTAATCGCATACCAAAACGGTAGAAATAAGTTTTTTTCTTTTCTTTTTTTTTAAGCTGCTGTAAAAATCTGACGAGACAGAATTTTGTAAATTTATGCGGGCCTGTAACTCAATACGTAAATTGTTCATTTACTTGAAGATTTTTATTTTCAGTTTCCCTACTAAACATGAACACAACATGAAAATACAACAAAAAGAAAAATCAAATGCAAATTTCTTAGAATTTAAAATAAAATAAAAACAAAAATAAATAAACTGATTCTGTGCGTGCACATATCTAGATACAAAATTATTATTATTTTTTTTTTTTTTTTAGAAAAGAAAACAATAAGAACAAAAACAAAATTCACGCTCCACAATCCAACAACTCCATAGACAGACAAACTTAAGCTATGTTCACATTTGGCAAATATTTGATTAAAATTGCATGACCACTAGCTTTATAAAAATATTGTTTGCCGCTGTTTGATCTTGCAAATGTTTTATAAGAAAAAACAGCTTCAAATAAAATTCCATCAAAATGTCAGTAATAGTTAAAGATAAATAAAAAATCGTTTCCCATTAAAAAAGAGAAATTAGGAAATATTTTATATAGTGGTTACGTGATTTTGGTCAAATATTTGTCTAGTCTGAACATACCTTTAGTTTGTTACAAAATGTTTGACCACAGAAAAATAATTTCAAATGAAAAATGAAAAGTAAACTTCAACTTATTTCTTTTTTTTTTCTATATGAACGACTATAATTTATGCACACCCCGTGGCAGCTTAAGATGGCGAATTGTATAAAAATCATGGTAAATTTGTTCAATGACTTTGACAAGTGTGCGTGTAGAAATTAAGACAGCGCATGATTATGATTATTTTAATATTACTAAAATGGTTTCAACAGTTACTGCCTTTAAAAATTAAAAACATACTACAAACTAGGGAAAAGATACAATTTTTTTTTTTTTTTTATTTAGGTAGTCAGCCCTCCCTTTTGAACGGGAAACAACATCGCCAACTTTTGCTACGTGATTATTAAAGGTTTTTCTACAATTTTAGTTTGGAAGATTTTTAAATACTCTTCAATTGAATTTATTCAAACGCTTACTCATTCATGCCACACATCTTAACACTTCTTTCTACACACAGCTACACATTCCCTCATCTACAATTGTATGTATGAATATGATTATAAGGATGTGTTTGTAAGTTTGTATTAGAGTGAGTGAATATGTTAGCATTTTAATTGTTAAGAGGGTCGTTCATATATTTTGTTCGGTCTGTCTCATTTTATCTTTTGTATTCGCCAAGATCAGCAGACATGTTGTAGCTGTAAATAGTTGCATAAATGTTTGTACTTACATACATGTGAATATGACTAGTAGATTGTTCTGCATGCAACAGGTTTTAACTAACTATAGAAGAAGAAGAAGAAGAAAAGAGTAATATAAAACTAACAACAATTCAATGTTGAATGCAACAAAGAAAAGAAAATTTATATTGGTGATTATTATGATTATATTTAGCATAGTAATGCAAAATATTTGTATATGTGTGTATATGTGTAACATTTATATAGATACTAACACATACATATATACATGTATATAAAACATACAGGTAAATAAGAATAGCACAAGCGAAGTTGGAAGATTTTGATATTTAATTTCATATTTGTATATCCCCCTGCCACAGAGTGTTTATATTTTTCACATACTTAAAAAGTGGAAGGACTTTAGCTAAAAAAAAATAATTAAAATTTTTAATATTTATAATTTAACCATTAAAATGTTTTTTTTTTTTTTTGTATACGAAAAGAACATAATATTTCTAATACATTACACTAAAAATAAATTTAAAACCATAAATTTTAATATGTCTTTTTGCACATTTACAAAATATGACTTTCAAAATTTTACTATTTTCATAAAATAAACTCTCCTGTCTACGTTTTTAAGCGTTCGGGAATCAATTTAGTGTCAAATCAATCTATGTATATGCATTTATTAAAACTACTCGCATTTTTAGATTTTAAAAATATTTCGTGACTTTTTTTCTTTAGCCTTATAAACATGAAATTTTGTTAAAAATTTTACTATTTTCGAACAAAGCTGGTCGTAGGGTGTAACTCTTAATAAAATAAAAAATACTCCAATATTCATTCTTGAAGCCTTGTTTTTTGAAATGTGCGAAAAAATGTGCTTGTTATTAATTATTGGGTGTAAGCATTAATTACCATCGTTTTTTTGATGAAAAATTAATATTATTTTCGAGTTAAAGGAACAATGTATTCTATTCAAAGTATTATCCAGTGGAAGCTATGCTAACATAAGGACGAGTACTATAATGAAGGAAAACTTGGAACTCGTGTCTAATGGCATATTCTGGCCATCTTTCGCTCAGTGCTCTTTTAAAACGGATTGTGTTCAATACGGGTCTCCCCTGACCTAATTTTAATAAGTCATAGTAGATAACACTCTTTTGACCACTCCAAATACTGAGTATAACCGTGCCGATAGAGTGTCGATTTTCCTGATTGTCCTGATTTTTTGGGCTTTGCAGTGTCAGCACCAATTCACTTGTCATCAGCCTTAATAATTCGATGCAGCAATGACATCGTTTTGTGGCACTTCTGCAGAATTTCAGACATGTAAATCCTTGTTTTGTTGCCTATTTTAGTAATTTTTGCATATTTTATACTGAAGTGCATAATTTTGCATATATTACACTAAAGAGCTTAATTTTCCACATTTTATACTTAAGAGACAAATTTAGCTTTTTTTTGCATCCAACAGAATTTTTGCTAAATTGTCACTGTTATATATTGTACGTTTTTTAAATCCGATTCCCTAATATTTGTCATCTTATAAATTGATAGAAAATTAGCTTTGAATGTTTTTAAGTGTAAAAAGCAAATATTTTTTAACAATTGTTAATAAAAATTAGAAAAAAAAATATTTTAAGAGCATATTTTTAAATTTTATATATTTCCTCAAATCAAAATTTTCATCCTTTTCGACAATGAGAATTCTCCTAATTTTGGGGTTAAAACCCAAAATCTACACGAGTACAAACGTTTTCAGAAATGATATTTTAAAAAAATTGAAAAATTAAAATTTTTGTTGGGGCACAAATCAAGATCACCAATAATTTCCAAAATACACTTGCACACACACAAACAAACTTTCGTATATGCGTTTTTTTTTATGACAGTCATCTCATAAGATCACTCGACATCTCTTGCATTCACAACAAGTTGCCTCAACTAAAGCATAAACCCCATAAACTTTCATAAAAATATGATGACTTTCTGCAGTGAATTTTTTTAAAAAATAATAACGAAATAAAACTTACCGCAAATGCTAAATTTTTGTTACCAAACTCTCCATATTCAAAGCTTTAAGGAATAACACAAAGAAAATGGGAAAGCCAAATAACAGTTCTTTCACGTGATATAGTTGCCAAAATGAAACACTTGGAAAAAATACTATCAAATTTTAAGAAAAAAGTGGAAGAATCACACCACTTGCTTGCACTCATTTTAACGAATGAGATAATTCAAAAAACATTTCAACACATTATTTCGGAATGTATTAGGAATTTTATGATATTAAAAAAAAATTCACCCCTTTATTATGGAACAACAAAAAAAAAAAAAAGTCTAGATAAAAAATATGAGGTATCACAGTTAAGTAACCATATAAGATATCATACTCGAGCTGGTCAACTTTAAAACCCTGTAGTTTATCTCATATTATGACAGCGTGATTTTAGGATGATTTTGCTGAAAGCTTAGGTCTTCACCTACAACTCCACCATACATTTCAATCTAAGCAGTAGATAAGGACATACAGATTCATTATCAAAATTTTTGCAATCATCCGGAATGTGCCTCTGCTCAAAAGAAATATCGGAATAATTGTATGTAGTAATCTCCCCATATTAATAGTCTGTTTCCAAAAATGGTATAATCATTTTTATTTACATACTCGTACTTCCGGTAGGAAAACTATTAAATATTTTGACACTTCAATCTTACTATAAAAATATTGTGCTATTTCTAAAAACTTGTCTGTATTATCCCTATAATCAACAACTTTCAAAGTACCAAAGTACATACAAATATATTCAATTAAATTTAAATACTTACTTTTATGTATGTATGTACGTATGTACGTATAAAAATATATCCTTAGATGAGCATGTATGTGCTTTATATGTTAATATGTGTAAGTTTATGGACCTCCAAGTACGTGTGTAAGTATTTAACCATCTATCACCTTGTTTTTACCACCTTTTAGCCTTTTTTTTTTTGTATTTTATTCTATTTTATTATTTTGTACATTCAATCCATTTATGATTGCAATATAATTGTTGTATGTAATAATGATTATAAATACTTACACTCACTTTACTCATTCGTCTGCATGTATGAACCGACAAGTGTTGATCTTTTTATTATCATGTATTATTGTTGATACTATGGCAGGCATCATAAATAGATTTTTAGCTAAAGAGTACTACTACTTAATACATGAACTATAAATAAATATAAGTATGTTTATATAACTCTGTATAGGTAACTAAATATTTCTACATTGACTAAAAGATAGACAGACAGACAAACAGACAAACAGACCGACATTCTCTGAGAGGATTCATCCATATGATATTTTTATATTTAAGTCTATATTTAAGAGATTAAATTAGGTGTCAGGCATGTGTTATTATGAACTAAGCATGCATGCATGCATGTCAGTATATACTCAGCATACGTGTTTAAGTGTAAGGCGTGGATTTTAGAGGTTCATTATTTTATTTCACCTTCGCCCCTCGGGTTTAGTTTTTATAAATACTTCTTTTTAAGCCTCTCTAACTGTCGTCGGTGTTTGAGTACGAGCAAAATGCCAAATATGTATATAATGTGTATGAGCAGGTGCTTTGTTTTACAGAGATTTAGTACAATTTCCTTAAAAATAACAAAAAAAAAAAAAAAAAAAAAAAAAAACTGCTATAACTAAAATAAAAAGGCCATGAACTGCTATTTAATAAGGACTAAGAACAATCAAGCTAGTTTAGTTATACGTTTGAGTCATTCTAGTTAAAACCAAACATTTGATTTCCTCACCTCTTAGTACATTTGATTGGCTCTAACATTTTCACAATATTTTAATAACAAAAGTTTGAGTTTGTTAAACGAGTCATTCCCTTTGAAACCAACAAAACAAAATTACAACTCTGGAACTTACTTACCTCTCTGAATTTAATGATATTCAGTGCAATCATTATACTCATCAAAACTAAGACTGATACAATATATCAGATAACTTTATCAAGTGTTTTGTGAAATATAGCAATTTGAAAGTGTAAAATAGCTAAAACTATTTACAAAGTTGTATACACAAAATTACTAATATCTTTCAAAATATTTATGGTAAAAGATTCATTGTGGTGTCATATTAAATGTATCAAAATTACCTTTAAAATGACGTACAATATGACTCTTTTTCTCAATATTAAAATGGTCCATATCTCGTGAATTATAATTCGCAGGTAAATATATCTTAAAAAATAGTCTTTATAATAACTCAGAGTCCCAGCACGATACTTACTAAAAATATAGAGAAAGGCTTAATCGCCTATGACAGCGAAATTTATTTCGAAAAATATCATAATCATTTTAATGGTAATTTTATTACCTTTAACTATTCAACAAAAACTTTTTGGTTCTCGGTAAACTACTTATTAAAGTAGTTTCTTGGTAATGAGACGTCATTATTATGTGCCTACTCTATATTACATAAATAAGTACTCAACATTATAAAAGCAGAGTATAATTGTAATCACGTGGATCAGTTGGCTAGAGCGCTGGATTAACAACCAGAAGGTGGTTGGTTCAATCCCATTCTGATGCTGTTATTTTATACTAAACAAGCTTTTGTCACTTAGAAAATTAAGTACGAGATGGTGTGTCTAGTAAGGCGGTAGTCATTAAAAGCGAGTTGTTAATTTGTAACCAAGTTCAAATCTCACTGATGACAAAATAGTTTTTTTTATTTTTTTATTTTTATTATCGTTTAGGTACATATTTTTGAGTACCTCTAGAGTCTAAAAATAATTACATAAATTTGTGGACAACTCGAACAAGAATAATTAGTTATTCAGGTAAAAAATAAGTAGTTTATATTTGTTTTCAAGGAAAGCAAAGTTTTTGTGGGATATAGACCTCAATAAATGTTGTACCATATATTTGTTGTAACATATATTTGTTGTAACATATATATATTTGGGAAGATATTTGTATTTTTATAAAGACAATTTATCTTATTTTAGAAGTATTGTAAACCGTGAACTTAATCATACTTAAACTCGGTAGTTAAGACACCAGTGTTAATGTTAATATTTTTGCCAAATTTCTTTAAATTTGGATGATTTTTGGAATCAATTGACAATACAAATTGAAATAAATTTTTCAAATTTGT
Source organism: Protocalliphora azurea (assembly GCA_932274085.1). Taxonomy (NCBI): domain Eukaryota; kingdom Metazoa; phylum Arthropoda; class Insecta; order Diptera; family Calliphoridae; genus Protocalliphora; species Protocalliphora azurea. The sequence goes on along the minus strand of OW026520.1, from coordinate 33,359,538 downwards.
TATGACATTTTTTGTAATAATTCATAAATTATAGAAAATATTTATTTTCACCATTAATATGTATTTTTTTAAAATTTTTTTAAAAGACCAATTTTTGAGATATTTGCCATATCTCTAGCGATATGGACCATTTTAATGTTGAGAAAAAAAATCATGTTGTACGTTATATTAAAGATAAATTTGATATATTTAATATGACACCGCAATGAATCTTTTACCATAAATATTTTGAAACATATTAGTAATTTTGTGTATACAACTATGCACCTTCTTTCAAATCACTTTATTTCGCGAAGCATTTGATGAAATTATCTGAAATTTTGTGTCAACCTTAGCTTTGATGAGTATAATTATTAAATTCAGAGAGGTAAGGTTTACATATGTAATTTTTCGTTTTGGATTTAAATGGCATTACTCGTTTAACAAACTCAAGCTTTTGTCTTTAAAATATTATGAAATTCTTAGATGCAATCAAATGTATTGATAAAATTTTAATTTTTAAAATATTCCTAAAACTAAAAAAATTTTACATGATTTTCAAAAATTTACTAGTTTCACCTGCAAAAAATTTCATTAAATTCTGAGAAGATTTTGAAAACATTAAAATTTTTGTTCTGCTCTAGTTTGACTAAATTTAGTTTTTAGTCTTATATTAGTGCATTTGATGAAATTCTAAATATAAATTATATTTGTTGTTTATTTTTTTTTTTTGCAAATTTTGTTGATTTTTCCTTAAAATACTAAATTAAAAAAAGTCAACAAATATCAAAAGTATCTCACGGTATAGAAACTACTACGTTTTTTTTTATTTGTTTGCTTATTTTTTAAACAGTAAAATGAAATAGTCATTATCTTCATCAGCAGCCATAAAATACTTTGTCTTTTTTCGTAAATATCACTGGCAACAACACAGCAACAGTAGAAAAAAAAAAAATGAAATAAATTAAAATCAAATCAAACAAAGTTAAATTAAATTTAAGAAAAACATTAAATAAAAATAAAGATCATTAAATTTGTTTCTATACAATTAATTAATTTTATAACCAAAATTAAAAAAGAAGAAATACTATCATGTATCTATGCATATCTAACTATCCACCTAAAGCTATAACATTTTGCTACTACAATTAATACTACTCCCCCAAATAACAAAATTTTATAGTGCAATTATGCACTTTTTTAATATATTTTATTTTTATCTAAAAATTTAAATGTTTTTTTTTTTTTTTTGCTAAAAAAATAAAATTTGCTACTGTCGCTGTTAAACAAATAAGTTTTGTCACCAAATTCGTTGTATTTCATTGCTCGACAATCAAATTGTTAAAATTTTTTTTTTTTGCATGATTCTGTTGCGATAAAATTGCAAAAAAATAAATAGAAAAAAATAAATAAATAAAAATAAATAAAATGTGTATAAATACTAGAAAAAAATATTAACTAAACAATAAATAGCAACAAAAAAAAAAGTGATTATTAAACAATATTGACATGAAATGTTACACAATCAACAATTGAATTATTCAAGCGAATAAGGGCTTTTTTAAATACTTACTACAAAAACAACATAATTTTTATATTTATGTATCTTATTTCTGTTGTCTATGTTAATGTAGAATTTGGTAAAATTTAAACAATAAATTTAATATTATTAATTATATCTTTAATAATAAATATTTTTTAATAAATTTAAAAAGATTAACTTCCTAACATTATGTAAAAAATTTTTAAATTGAAGCCTAAAGAAAAACATTAAAGATATTATTAAAAAAAAACATGATATTTTTAAAAATTATTATATTTAAGTGAATGTAGTTTGTATGTAAAAATTACACATGGCAACACTGATTCTAATGCATAATATTTCTCAGTAAATTAACCTATACATGATCATTTAGTTCCAAGTCTTTTGGAATGAATTAGAATTAATTCAAATTGTTATCTAGAAAACTAATGAGGTTGCGCCACATATTACAAGTTAACTCGAGAAAAAATATCAAAATATTGTAATTCCCGAGACCGTAACAATTATGAGCAATAATCATAAAAATCACATTTTAATTATTTTTTGATTAAAAATTAATGTTTATTTTTTGCTCAAAATATCGTTATATTTTATTTTTATTATTTTTTTTTATTAAAAATAACTTTTATTTTATAATTAAAATATGCAAATTAAAAATTATCATTATTTTTTAATCAATAAATAAAATTAATAAAAAAAATAATCGTTGTATTTTGAGTTTTTTGTAAAAATTAAAAAAATAAAAGTTTTTTTTTTTTTTGCATATTTGGAAAGTGCGCTCAAAAAAGATAATATAAGTATTCCGCAATATGTTGCTAACATTCTGGGATCGCATAAATTTTTTTTTCGTCAAAACAATTTCCCTTAATCGTTTTTACAGTTCTGTGTTGTTTTCTATATATCCTGATTTTTGTTTTGACGGTATAATATCGAAACTTTGGAAAAGTCCCATTTCCGGAAATTTAAAATAATAGTTGCTTTTTAAAATAAATAAATGAATAAAATAACCTTAATAATCATCTGATGTTTAAGTCAATACTAATATTATTCTCTCAAATCGTGCTACCGTACAAAATTTAAATAAAACCCGCGTTTTTTTGTTTACATTTTTATGTTCCCCTAGTTTGAAAAAATTATTAAAAAATTATCAAAATTATAGGCATATGTCCGATCTTGACAATTTTTTTTTTACTTTCAGTAGATCTTTTTGCTCTAAGGTTAGTGATATATACATTTTAGCTAAGCAGCTTTTAGTTTAAGAGATATAAAGATTCAAAATCTCATTATATAAATTTTTATATAACTGTTATTTGTAAACTGATCGAAATGATATACAATTCATTTGAAAGTGCTTTTAAATATTCATATTCAGAATAAATAAATTATTAATCCAATTAATGGCAATATCTAATATTTTCTTATTTGTTTTCAAGTTATCATATTTTATAGACCCACAAATAGCACCAACGACGGAGGAGGTTATAGATTTATATGGATCTCGATTGAATGCTACCAGTGTTGTCAGTTTAGCCTAGTCTTAAACCAGCACATTCGATGCATATTCCGGGCATGAGTCGTATGAACCTAAGGATCAGTCTTACGAACTCATCTAGATCTTATAAAATTAGATGATTTGTATACTAAAATTACTAAAAAAACAAGAACAAAATTTCAGATCTTTCCTTCGAAACTTTAATCTAATGAAACAAGTATATTTTTTTAACACATAACCCTCGGATGGATAAATGGGTAAAAGGCACGATTTTTAAATCTGTTGTGACCTTGCACTATGAAATCAGTTATTATGGTAAAGTGTTTAGACATCAAGTTGATCAAATTAAGGGATGCTCTTCTAATAAAACAGATATGCAACATTTAAATTCAGCCGCCCAACATAATTATAATATGTTAGGAGGAAAGGAATCATCTGTTCCATATAGAAATACAACAACTGCAACTCAACAACCCGAGCCAGCTTTTAGTTATTTTGCAGTAACCCCAAATATCCAACGAAATGGCCACTCAAGTTAGTATGCTGAAAGTGCAAGTACTTATTCTAGTAAATATTCTACATAAACGCCAAATATACAAGTATCGTTATCAGATCATGATCAGATAAAAGGAGAATCAACACCAATAGCACCAAAGTTAACAGGTATAAGATCTCAATTCAATACAATAACCCCTATCCAACATCGTCCTTTGTCTTCAACTTCAGTTGCTCACCGGAGATCAAATCGGCCACGAAAACTTCGTGTACTGTTTAGTTCATAATCATCAACATGTATCAACACATCAAATCATAAAGAGAGGAAGTGTTTTATAATGTGTTCAAATCACTTTTTCATGTTTCTTTCTATCAAAAATTGTCTTTCCTATTTTTTTCATAAAAAAATAGTTTTAGTTTTTCTACTGAGTTTAAAACAATAAAAATAATTTCAATAAAAATAATACCCTTAACCAGGGCTGTCAGATGTGACGATTTTTCGCCAAACATGGCGATTTTTAATTGCTTTTGGCGACTGAATTTTCCGTTCGGCGACATGGAGAATTTTTTGGCGATATATGAAATGGTGTCGATTTGTTTGGCTAATTTTTAAAATTTAACTATTAAATTTTCTTACTAGAAATCAATTTTTTTTTTTTTTTTAGTATTTCCCTTAATTTGTAAATAGCTTCAACTTAGTTTACGAAATTTTATCCCCAAAAAATATATTTTACAATACTTATGTATTAAATGTTTGATAATTTGCTTTTCATCATCTTTCAAATATATTAAAGATATTCAAGTTTCACGGTTTTTAGACCGATTAAATAAAAAATATATTTTTAGTTGAAAATTATTTACGAGTATTAAATGGATTTTTTTTAAATAATCAATAATTGCTGATGTGCTTCTTTTCAGGTCCCATGTATATGTTAAAAGTGGTTATTTACAAATATAAATTACACTTAATAAAAAAATATACCTAAAATAGCATTCCCTTTTGATTTTTATGGCAAAATTTTGTAAGTACGAAGTAGAACTACCTCTTTATATTTATATTATGGGATAAACTTTCCATCTCTTCGTAAGTGTTATAAGTATGAAACTTAACCCAGTAAACATTTTAAAGATATCTTCCTGGAAGAAATTTACTTTATTAGAAATTTCTTTTTATTATTTGGACGAAAATCATCAAAACAATATTTTTCTAATATTATACTTTTATCAGTTTAAAGAAAATTATACAAAAATTTAATTTTTTTTTTATTATTTTTATCAGCAAAATATCTCCCTTTTATCAGTAAGGTGATTATCACATCCGCTATAAATTGATGATAGCCCATTGAGATCATTTGGAAGAAATTAATGCAACACTATTATTTTTCAATCACAATTTTTTCACTTGTCGAAAATTTTTCAAAAATGAAAAAAAAAGAAAAAAATGTATATTTTATGTGAGCATTTCAGTTTTTGTGCTTTATGATATTAAGATTTTAATTATATTATTTCACGATTTATTTAGTGAAAATTTTTCTATATATTTAATACATCTTCCAGGGGATTATCTGGCGGTATCTTCTTTTTTTTTTCACCTAAATAGTTATCTAAAAATATTGCCTATTTTTCTTCCAGACGTATTGATTTCTTATTGCTTAGATGTACCATAGCACCCATATATGGTCCACTTTCAGGAACCATTCTAAAGAGAATAAATTCATATAAAATCTCTCCCCATGGAGGAAACTTCCGCAATAGGAATATGATTATTGCGGCAATGAAATTTTTCTTCTAAGCAATACGAATTCGTATCACTTTCGTATTATTTTGCTTGTAGGGAAGAAATATCTAATAAAAGTTTATAAATTTAAATCCATAAATTTTATTTCATTAGTATTTCTAAGCCTGACCTTGTGCAAAAACACCCTACTATTGATTTAATAGTCAATCGAGCGTATTATCAGTTATTGAAATATCTTGATATTTAAGAAACAAAAGAATTAGTTTTGCATGCAATACATTCGTTTGTTATAAAATTAATTTGCATTAAACACATAATTCATCTTTGAATTTTTCTCTATTTTATTTCAGAAATCATTATCAGTAGGAATGTAATCGTTACTTGAAACAGTTCTTTTGTAAAAAAAAAAATCTCAGATCAGTTACATCCAGATTAAAGGAGTTCATCATCTAATGTAATAATAAAAGCTCAAAATTTCCAATTTTGATGATGCCAATATTAAAACTGATAGATAATACCTAGAATATAAAGTAGCTAAAAAAAACGTTATCTGTTAATCTCAACTTATTTGGTGACAAATACTGGAAAATCAATAAAGCAACTATATAAATCTATTAATTAAATATCAGGCTGCCTGGCTGGTTGGCTGGCTGTCCATCTAAAACTTGTGAACAAAACACAGTTCGCAATTTTAAAGATATCTTGATGAAATTTGTCACGACTAATTATTTTGCCTATCCATTATTTCACTTAGCAGTCACCATACAAATATTTCAATGAAATTTGGTACAAAGATTTCTTATATAAGCATTAATTTTTGTGCCAAATTTTATTAAGATTGGTACATAACTAACCATATCTAACTCTTCCGAAATTCACTTTCAAATGCATAAATCATGTTCGAATATTAGTATCAAGTTGTTATTTGTCACCAATAAGTTTTATATAAATAGAAAAGACAGTGTCAAATTTTATGAGAAGTGGACCATAATTCACCATAGCACCCATATATGATCCACTTTCAGGAATCATTCTAAAGAGTATAAATTCATATAAATGTTAACATCAACATCATATTCTGAATACGTTGCTTTTATATTACAAGTTAATGCAAGTATCGATCCACAATTGGCCACAGGTTTCATATAAGACCCCTCACAGAATTTTGATACACAAACACAATGGCGTATGTATATCAATGGTCAGGCTTGACCAAGTGTAAGTTTCTTACTTTCAATTAATTCAAATTCATATATATATATATATATATGTATATATATATATATATCAAAAGAAACCTTAATTCAAACTAATACATTTTTCCGAATTCATAGTTCACACTTTTAAATTTAATACAATTTAGCCTCTCATTAAACATCAACTGTCATCTTCAGTTATTCACGAATAAAGTTGATTGGTCGTTTACACTTGATAAACGTATTCTTCAAAGGGTTTAATAAATTTGGTATAATTTCATTTTGTTATCTTCAAGTTTGCGACTTATTCACATTTGCTATAAACCACTTTCGAATTTAAAATATAAATACCGTTAAGCTATGTTCACATTTGACAAATATTTGTTGAAAATTGCTTGACCACTAGTTTTATAAATATATTGTTTGCCGTTGTTTGGCACTTGCAAATGTTTTGTAAGAAAAAACAGCGTCAAACAAAATTCTATAAAATGTCAGCTATGGTTAATGATAAGTAAAAAATCGTTTCCCATTAAAAAAAAGAAATTAGGAAATATTTTATATAGTGGTTAAGTCATTTTGGTCAAATATTTGACTAGTCTGAACGTATCTTTAGTTGAAATACAAAAATAGCATAACTAACATTTATTTTTTAAAAATCATTTAAAAGCGAATTATATAATTATTATTTTTCTATAGCAAATTATTAAATCTATATCACTATATTCTATACTAAAAAAATTATTAAAATTGATCTTGTAAAGTTTTGTAAGAGAAAACAGCGTCAAACAAAATTCTATAAAATGTCAGCTATGATTAATGTTAAGTAAAAAATCGTTTCCCATTAAAAAAGAGAAATTAGGAAATATTTTATATAGTGGTTAAGTCATTTTGGTCAAATATTTGACTAGTCTGAAAGTATCTTTAGTTGAAATACAAAAACAACATAACTAACATTTAATTTTTAAAAATCATTTAAAAGCGAATTATATAATTATTATTTTTCTATAGCAAATTATTAAATCTATATCACTATATTCTATACTAAAAAAATTATTAAAATTGATCTTGTAAAGTTTTGTAAGAGAAAACAGCGTCAAACAAAATTCTATAAAATGTCAGCTATGATTAATGTTAAGTAAAAAATCGTTTCCCATTAAAAAAGAGAAATTAGGAAATATTTTATATAGTGGTTAAGTCATTTTGGTCAAATATTTGACTAGTCTGAAAGTATCTTTAGTTGAAATACAAAAACAACATAACTAACATTTAATTTTTAAAAATCATTTAAAAGCGAATTATATAATTATTATTTTTCTATAGCAAATTATTAAATCTATATCACTATATTCTATACTAAAAAAATTATTAAAATTATTAAAATTGATCTTGTAAAGTTTTGTAAGAGAAAACAGCGTCAAACAAAATTCTATAAAATGTCAGCTATGATTAATGTTAAGTAAAAAATCGTTTCCCATTAAAAAAGAGAAATTAGGAAATATTTTATATAGTGGTTAAGTCATTTTGGTCAAATATTTGACTAGTCTGAAAGTATCTTTAGTTGAAATACAAAAACAACATAACTAACATTTAATTTTTAAAAATCATTTAAAAGCGAATTATATAATTATTATTTTTCTATAGCAAATTATTAAATCTATATCACTATATTCTATACTAAAAAAATTATTAAAATTATTAAAATTGATCTTGTAAAGTTTTGTAAGAGAAAACAGCGTCAAACAAAATTCTATAAAATGTCAGCTATGATTAATGTTAAGTAAAAAATCGTTTCCCATTAAAAAAGAGAAATTATTAAATATTTTATATAGTGGTTAAGTCATTTTGGTCAAATATTTGACTAGTCTGAAAGTATCTTTAGTTGAAATACAAAAACAACATAACTAACATTTAATTTTTAAAAATCATTTAAAAGCGAATTATATAAATTATTATTTTTCTATAGCAAATTATTAATTCTATACTAAAAAAAAAATTATTGAAATTCGCTTACAAAAATTACATTTTTTCTATCAATTTGTAATATATTTTGATTATTTTATAAAAAAATTTAAAAATGATAGTTAGTTGGTTTAGTTAGTTTAGTGAAAAAGCCACTATCGATCTACATTAAAATAAAAATTATGGATATAAATTCAAAATTATTAACTAAATTTGTAGAAATATATTTTGGAATACATTGACGATCAGACTAATAAAATATTTAACCAAAAAATCGTAACCACTAAAAAAATATTTATATAAAATAATATCAAAATAGAATCAAAGATGTTGATAAAAAAAGACTTATAAAGAAATTTTGGAAAGCCAACTTTCTTCTTAGATGTTTTTAAATCAAGTTTAATTTCATAAACTTAATTATAATCAGATTCCTGAATTCGACGACAGTTTTTATAAAATGTTTTAATTAAAATCTAGGCGAAGTTATATTAGTTTACATTTAAAAAAAAATTTATATATATTGTGACATTCTTTTGTACCCGTCGGAATTTTGAAAATAATTTTAAAAAATTAATAAGATTTTTTTTTTTTTGAAAACATTTTCTTTTTATTTTTGTTTGGTTTTTATTATTTTTTCTATATAGAATCTTGTTTTGTTTATTTTACTCATTTATCGATTTTTTTGATTTTTATTATAGTTATTACTTTTTTTTTTTTTTTTTTTTTTTTTTTTTTGTTAAAGACTTTTTCTCTAATTTAATTATTTTTTTATTTTTATTTTATTTAGATTTAAATCTAATGTGTGAGTGAGTTGTTTGGTTTTCATAACTGAACATTTGTAAGGTATTAGGAAGAAAATAGGAGAATAAGGAAATTTTGGAAAGTACCAGGATTTACTTTGAGTTTGTTGTTATCTTTCGATAAATGTTTAAGATTTAAGAAATCTTAATCATAATTATAATCATAATTTTAATGTCATATATTAATCTAATTAATAATAATTATAAAATATACAACTTAAATTCGAATCGTATTTCAAACTAATGCTACGTAGAGACCAGAGACCAGTTAGAATTTTAAGATAAGTGAATTAAAGAGCCTTTAGCTGTCATTTGGTGGAGGGAAAAGTGAGTTATGTGTTTAATAAAAAAAAAAAAAAAAAAAAAAAATAAGAAAATCAAACAACTTCGTAATTTCTTTTTGAGATGTAAACATAAAAATATTTTACACATAAAATTTGTTTTTATTTTAATTCGAATTCAAATAAAATAATTATATTGTATACATAAAAAAAGGAGAATTTTTACTTAAACCTAGTTGGGAGAGAAATAATAAAAAATAAATTTTTAATTACAATTTAACAAAAATTATTTAAAACTAATAATAAATTTAATAATATAATAATGATAAAAGTAAGCTGTACTTTGTAGTATAATTAATAATAATTATGAAATATAATTAACATTTTATCACACATTTTACAAAATTTCAAACATTGTGGATCTTTTTTTTTTTTTTTTGTTATTTTATTAATTTTTTTTTATTAAAGATTAAATATCATTTTGTCTTTTTTGTTTTAAATATCTGAAAGATTTCAGGAATGCATGTATATATGAGGCGGAATGTGTGTATGTGTGTGAATTTTGGATTCAAGAAAATCTACAAAAAAAAAAAAAAGAAAAAAGATTATACGAAAACATTTTCTTGTCACTTGTTTTCTTAATCATTTCAATTTAATAAAAAAACAAAAAAAAAATTATGAGGTTTTTTGGTGTATGATACTCTCTATTACGGCTAAATTTCATTTCATTTATTTTACTTTACTTTTTCTCGTACTGTATTAATTATTTTATACTTATTTGCTTTTAATTTATAATATATATAGTTTTTTTTTACTTTTTTTGTGGTATTTTTTTCTATATTTATATTTCATATCGTTAATATTTACTTTTAGTATCGTATAATTACTATTTTATTTTTATATATAATTTTTTATTTTTTTTAATTACTTTATATTTGTTTTAAATTTACACATGACAATTTATTTTTTGGAATTTGTCATTTCACGTTTAATTAACGAGTTTTTTTTTAGTTTTTTTTCATTTACAACTAACGCCAAAATTATTAATTTAATTTATATTAAATTACAATATTTTTGTTTGTTTGTATTTTACAAAGTGGATATATCCAACAGTCCTGGTGCATCGTGCGGATGATGGTGGTGATGATGATGATGGGAAGGAGGAAGTGAAGAATAGGAAAAATGATGGGAATGTGGATGGTGGTGATGATGTTGTAGTAATGATAAAGTATCATTGCCACAAGCATCTACCGTACTAAAACCGGCGGTTGAACCAACACTACCAATTGTATCCACACAACCAGCCGTTAGACGACCCATAATGGCAGCTGAAGTAACAACCGTGGTACTGCCACAGGGATCTAAAGCTCCAACTTGTGATTGATACGTAGATAGCTGAGTGTTGTGGTTGCTGTGATGTAGCGCTGGTGAATGTGATGGTAAGGAATGAGCCGATGACCGACTGCCTCCACCGGAAGAGCCTGAAGCCGTTGGACTGGAACGTCCATTATGTGCATTAATTGTAAAGCTCTGCATGACCAGCGTACCATTTGGACGTCCTTCGCCGTTTGTTATATTTTCTGATGCAGAAATACCTGAGTTTAACTGATGATGCTGATGCAAATGGTTGGACAACAAATCGGACTGCTGTAAACGATGTGACATAATTAACGGCGACGTGGCATTATTGATGTTGGGATTATCCGTTTCCACCAAATGCATTTGTTCGTCTTGTTGTTGCCGTAGGCTGGTGCTATTCTGGTGGTGGCTGGTTTGGGCAGTCGGGGCAGGAATTGTTGTTAGGGATAGCCCACTACAGGGGTTAACTTCCGCGCTTGCAGAAACTGTTGGCAGCGTAGAATGTCCTCCGTATGCACTTGCCATTTCTCACATATGGGCTAAAGGAGCCATGGAACGCATCGATTGCTGATGATGCTGATGCGCTTGATGTTGTTGCAAGTCTGGCGAACTGTTTTGGTAGTGCATTAAATTGCGCTGATGATGTTCAGCGGCGGCTGCTGCTGCAGCCGCGGATGCTTGCATACCATCGGGCAGGTGATACATGTTCATAAGGTGGTTGAGTTCAGAAGACGGCTGTTGTGCACTCACATATTCTCGTTTCATTATATGATTATTGTTGGTAATGACGGCGGTGGAGGCGGAATTTTGTTGAGCGGAAGTGCCACCCCCACTGTGCAGGGGACTGGGCGAGACGGGTTCTGATTTTACACTTGAATCGCTGGGACTGTGACTTTGGCAGGAGACTTGAGAACCAGGCTGGCCAGAAAGACCGTATGGTGAACCAGGTTGTGGTTGAGCACTGCCACCACCATACGGTGAGGCCGGCTGTTGTATATTTCCGTAGGGTGAGGTCTGACCGCCGGAAACTGTGCCGTACATACCATAACCACCACCAGCGGCATTCATGTAATTGAGGGATCCAGCAGCAGCGGCTGCTTGATGCATTTGTCCCATATCGTAACGGTGATAGTTGCCCATGTACGCTCCATGTTGACTTTGATAAGCAGCTGCCGAGGGATCGTGCATTATGTAACCATTTGGCATATATCCATTGGGAGCACTCATGGGATACATATCACGATTTACACTTGAGGCCTGTTGGGCCGCCGATGAGATCGAATTGGCTGAACTGGTTCTAGCTGTAGGTGTACTGGGCTCTGAGGATTGTAACAGGCCACCTACCCCTAAGGGATATTTCTCCTTGGTTTTGGTGAGCGTTTTTGTCTTGCGACGTGGACGATACTTGTAGTCAGGATGTTCCTTCATGTGCACGGCACGCAAACGTTTAGCTTCATCTATGAAAGGACGTTTTTCAGCTTCTGATAAATCCTTCCACTGAGCTCCTAAACGTTTAGAGATCTCACTGTTATGCATTTTGGGATTATCTGAAGCCATTTTACGACGCTGACCACGAGACCATACCATAAAAGCATTCATGGGCCTTTTGACACGTTCGGCAGCACTTTGGGCATTTTTATTAATAGCCGAGGAGTTATTATTGTTAACATTACCTCCACCCGAACTACCGCTGGAACTAAGAGGAGTGCTTTGACCTCCCATACCGCCCGAATGATGATGTGATCCATGATGATGACTTTGGCCAGGTGAGGTCATATGATGACTACCAATGCTGGTGTGTGAGCTCTGTGTGGGACTCAAGTCGCTAGAGCTGTGCAAAGGAGAATTATGTTGTTGTACCGCATTGCCATTTAAAGTATTGGCCATACTGTTTTGTAGCGAACTTAAAGCACTGGAGGTGCCATTGCCGGCGGCTGAACTTTGGCTGGCCAAATGTGAAGTCATATGATGTTGGTGATGGTGCGACAAATGTGATTGTGTCAGGTGAGACTGGCCCAAATTCATGAGTGGACCCAAAGCACTATAAGGTGAAGCTGCATGGCCATGTAAAGCCGCTGAAGCATGATGTGGTGGCATGGTGGCATGTAGTATGCCACCTTTCATATCTGATTCCATAGTAAGCATATTGATATTATTCGTTAATAAGTTTGAGTTTTTATTTAAATATTTTTTGGCACTTTAAAGGTCTGCTTGTAGAAAAGTTTGAATTTTTTTTTTTTTTTTTCTTAGTTTTCTTTTAGATAATATTCAGCACTTGTTTTTAAAAAGCATTTGTTTTAAATATTTGTTTATTTTTATTTTGTTATTTAGATAATGAGTTTTATTTTAATACAAGTTTTCTTTGGACATACTGGAAACCATTATTTTTTCGTTATATTTTCAATCAAAATTTGTTTTCAAATTTATTAATTTGTTTTTTTGTTTTTTTTTCTTTGAATATTTTGCACAATTATTTTTTAACACTTTTTGCTTTTGTATTTTATTTTTATTATTTGTTTCGTTTTTTGTCAATGATAATATTTGAATAGACTTTATTTGTTTTTATTATTTAAAATAAATTGTTTGATTGCGCGTTAAAATAAAAACAAACAAAAAAATTAAACTATTGTACAATTATTTTCTTCTTTATGTTTTTTTGTATCTTTAATTTTCTTTTCATGCATTACACAACAACTGAATTATTATAGATTTGTTTTTTTATATTAGGTGTATTATTGTTTGTAACATTTGCGACGCGCTGTATACGACATGAATCGCCGAATTACAAAACACAAATGATCTTTTCATAAACGTGATTTCCCGTAAATCCCATGAAGGAAAACTTCATAGACGAAAGCTGGTGCACTCACTCACATACAACCAAACACAGCAAGAAGTAAGTAGCATGAATCAATGGCAGCAGCAGACATACATACATACATTAGCAGCGATACGCAACTAGAACCTTTTTCGTATGACTGACTGACTGGCTGGCTGTTTGACTATAAACGAGGTTGGTTGAATCTATTTTTATGCGTGCGTAAGCTGTGTGTATGCGTACGTGTGTTGGGAGAAAGAGAGTGAGTGAGATGTTATAATTACGTTTGATAGGGATGAAATACCGTCAAACCGATTTTGAGTTGCGTTAGCGATAGTCTTCAATTTGAGAACAGACGTTTCGACTAAATAATCGACCGAACTCGCGTAATAACACGTGTATGCGTAAGAAATTTTATACACTAAAATATTCTTTTGGCTTTAAAAGTTTACACAAATTTTCTTAAATTCTCTTCTTCTTCGTCGAGAAAAAAATTCACAAAATTCGTTAAGCGACGTGCAAAATACCTCCACACTGCACTAGATTGAGCACCTTTCTGTTAATAGTCGCTAAGCTTGAAACCTGTTTGAGGTGCTTGAGCGCAGAGTGAGTAGTGAGCATACAACACACACTCACTACTACACACACTTCGTACAAATCGTCTTCCCGAGTAGGTTTGAGTGTGTGGTTCGTTTCCACGTTATAAATAACAGTGTCTATATATATTAACAAATATACAGGAAAGAGTAAACTATATTTATTTAATATACTTTGCTTTTACTCTTTTTTGTACACAGGGGCTAAAGTAATGTGTGTTCGTGTTGTGTGTGTGAGTTGTAGTTGGCCCTGGTTGTATGTTGTTAGCTTGGGAAATAAATCATTTCTTGCTTATGTTTGTCCAAATGTGGGTTGGATTTTGCGCAGATTGTGTCACTAGTTCGATACTTTGCCACAACCAATCATCTTCAAGTCTAACTGAAATAACATAATGTTTGATGAAAGTCTATTTCTTTTTAGCTCACACACTTGGAGACCCTGTGTAAAAGGTACAGTAAATTTGTTTATGTTGTAATGAGAAGAGAGAGGCAAGTGGATTTCAAAATCGATGCCTTTTGGCAAAAAGAGTTAATTTTGATGCGATTGCCAAGGCTTTTGCTATAAATTTACGCACATTTTTTTTCTTGGTATCATTGGTCCTGAGAGTACGCATTATAGCAAGACATGTTGCCAAATTTCCTGTTGTACTCTCAAAGTTCTATACTGGCTGCTGATGATGGATGATTGTTTGAACGATTTAAAGCCGGCTATTAAGTACTGAGAACCAGTGCCAGATAGTGTGTATATGTGTGTAAGAGAGAAAGAGCGGAGGGGGTGGGCATTGGGCCAACCAGCCAGAATAGGTGGTTTTTGCCTCACCAACTACTATGTACATTATTGGATGAAAAAAATTAGTGTGAGTGAGTGTGTGTGGGGATGTATGTATAGTAAATTTATGCTAAGGAATGTATAACATCACATCGTATACTTGTGCATACTTAAAGGTCTGTCGGTCGGTCGGTGTGGTTGCTGGTTGAGCTGTAAATAGTATATCGCGCTAACAATCTTGCTGTGCCAAAATGAAACAAAAACTAACGCGTTGCTACTTTTCTTCTTATTAACTTAATGGATGTGTATTTTTTTGTTGTTGTTGTTTTCTTCAGCTTTTACTTTATTTCTTCGCATTTTAACAGTTTACTTGATGGGTTTTCATTTTAGCCAAGTTTTTTTCTCGTGTCTTTCTTTTTCGAAAGAAAATGGAAAATAACAAGTTGCCACTCAAATTTAGCACATAATTAAAAAAAGAAAGAAATAATAAAAAATTAAATATTTTTAAGATTTTCCATCAAGTTAGAAAAAATGTATTATGTGTTGTTGAAAATGCAAGGAAAATGGAGAAGACATATTTAATAAAATTTATTAATTTAAAATTTTCAGTTTATTTAAAAATTCAGTCAAGAATACCTCTCTCTTTCTTTTCTCTCTTTTGTGTTTCAGATTTTGATAGATATTTTAATAAAATTTCTTAATTTCTATTCTACAGGAAAAATTTAGTTTTGACAAAACGACATAACGACAACAAAAACTTCCTTTTTAACCAAAAGACCCCTCCAGTTAGTCACTGGCACAAAATGTTTCAGACACACTTACATACACATACAGACGACACTCATTAGAATGGAACATGTTGAGGAAGACAGAGAGCAAATACTAATGTTGATGCCACACAATGGAATACAAAACATTGCTGCTGTTGACTTATGGTTTATTGTTGTTGCTGCTGTTCTGCCATTGATGGTGTGTTTTTACTGCTACTATGTATTATTATTATTATTATTTTTGTTATTGGGAGCACAAAACAACACAAACAATCGGCAATGCTGAAACGTCAGCCTTAGTCTCAGTCTTCCTGGATAACTGCCTGACTGACTGGCTGACTGACTGTTTTTTTTTTTTTTTTTTTTTTGTTTGGATGGGCTGACGGGCAGGCTCACTTGCTGATAGTACAATGCGAAAATAAGCGAGTAGTTAACAAGTGACTGAATGACTGAGTAAATGAATGAATGGATGAATAAATGAATGAATGAGCTAGAGCAAACGAATGAACAAAACAAACAAAGTTGTACAAATCCTCGATTGAAAAGAAACAAAGTCAAGGTCATTGCAAAGAGTTTAATTGTTCGTTGGAACAACAATACTCATGCAGTAACAACACAAAACGCCAACAATAACAACAAAAAACCCAACATCATCATCAACATCATAAAAATGAAATAAACAACTCGAAACCAAACAAAAAAATAAATATAAAAAAAATAACACACAAAAATTGTTTTTAAAACACATGCAGACACTCTTGCACCAAAAAAATTAAACCCCACTTTTTTTAGAAAAAAACGGAAAATACAACTCTGTTATAAAAAATATTTGAAAAAAAAAAAAATAAATAAAAACAAACGAAACCCAAAAAATACAGAAACAAGTGAATGAGTAGCAAAATGAATAAAAGACACTACAATATAGAAAACATATTATAATACAGCAGTATTACCTACTCTGACTCGTCTCAATGAAATGTTGCTGAAATGCATTACAATGCGACAACAACAAAATTTTCGCCAACACACATTTACATCAGCCAACAACAGCAGCAACAAAAAAAAAAAACTTTTTACCAAATATCCACCAACGACTAAAAGTCATTTTTTTTTTGTTGTTGTTACTATTGTAAGTACTTACACAAAAGCGGACCATATAGACTTAGACGCCGCTCTAGAAAACGAAACAAAAAGCCAAAAATATTTAAATATCAACCAACAAACAAACAATCATTTTTACTCTATTTATAGTTACACTACTAACACTTTTTTGTTTTTTTTTTATTTTTACTATTTTTACGTTTTAAGGCAAAAAAAAAAAAAAAAAAAAAAAAGAAAAACATGAAAAAGCCATAATAATAAAAAATCTATAACAACAAATTGTAATAAAATTGTAAGTGTAATAACAACAATTAAATGAAATCGAAATTCAATGCATCTTTGTTAGTATTTATGTGTGATAAATAAAAATCAATGACAAATATAAGAGAATTATTTTGCAGTAAAAAACACTTTCACAGCAAAAAAGTTTGTGCATAAATGTAAGAATTTACTTTCATAGATTTTACTCGTAGTTCATAATATTTAAGAATAATGTCTTAAATATTAACACTTTTTTATATTTTTAGAAATGAATCAAAAGTCAAGAAGACTTAAAATAAATTGTTTAAATTTTCATTTACAGTGATGGACTTAAGTATAGGTACAATAGCCATGTAGCTTTTAAAGATTGCATTAAAATCATAAGGAATATTTTTTATATTTTTTTTACTATTAACCCATTACAGGCTGCTGTATATTTTAAGACAGTAGCAGTTCTTGTCGTGTAGAAAGATGAGTTAGTCCGCTAGCAGATAAAAAATACAATGGACAAAAGTATAGGCACACTTTTTTAGTCATCTATCTCTTTACATTTGACATATGCTGTTATATTCCGTTATAAATATTTTATTCATTTAAGTAACCGAAAAGTTGCAAGAAGTTTAGAAAATATTAATTTTGTTTGTTGTCTTTTTAAAATGTATCCTAAAAAATATGAAACGACTGAATCTCAGTGCAAAATAATCTTACATTTGCATAACCAAAGCAAATCGTATGCTGAGATCGGAGAATTGATGAGTCGCAGCCGTTTTATCATACGGATCATTGTAAATCGGTTCAAAGGCGAAACGAACTATGAAAATGCAAGTCGCTGTGGTCGTCCTCGTAAATTAACTGAGAGAGAACGTGCTCAAATCGTACGAAAAGTAAGAGGTGATCCAAAAATAACATTTACTAAGGTTATCGCAGAGATAAAACAAGATTTTGGCAAAGATGTACAGCCAAAAACTGTTCGGAGAACGTTACATGAAGCTGGGTATAACTCTCGTGTCGCTAGACGCAAGCCTTGGATATCTACTGTTAATCAAAAAAGAAGAGTGGACTATGCCAAACAATTTCAAAATAGGCAATGTGATATTTGGGATCAGGTATTATTTACAGACAAAAGTAAATTTAATATTTTCCGATTTGATGGACACACTAGGGTTTGGCGAAAGTGTAACACTGCACATCAAGCAAAAAATCTTTTACCAACTCTCGGTATAACTCTCGTGTCGCTAGACGCAAACCTTGGATATCTACTGTTAATCAAACAAGAAGAGTGGACTATGCCAAACAATTTCAAAATAGGCAATGCGATTTTTGGGATCAGATATTATTTACAGACAAAAGTAAATTTAATATTTTCTGATCTGATGGACACACTAGGGTTTGGTGAAAGTGTAACACTGCATATAAAGCAAAAAATCTTTTACCAACAGTAAAGTATGGTGGCGGAGGTGTTTTGGTATGGGGCTGTATGTCTTCTGCGGGTATGGGAGAGCTCATATTTTTAAAGAGGATAATGGACAAGACAGTTTACCTTAACATTTTAAAAGGAAAATGTCAAAAAAAAGTGCAGAAAAGCTCAACTTATCTGAGTCATTTACATTCCAGCAAGATAACGAACCGAAACACAAAGCCCATGACGTAAAGATGTGGTTTGAATATAATACGGCTCATGTTCTGCCACACTCCCCGCAGTTCCCAGACTTAAACCCCATTGAGCATTTGTGAGATTGGAGAGAAGGATCCCAAAACGCGCAATTTTATATAGAACTGAGCTGAAAGCAGTTTTAGTAGAAGAATGGCATAACATAGGTGAAATTGTAAATAAAAACTTAGTCCACTTAAGGCCGTTATTAAGCAAAAGGGACTACCAACTAAATATTAGATAAATATTCTAAGAAGTTTTTGTTATTGTAGAAATAGTTGTGCCTATACTTTTGTCCAGTAAAGTAATGTTTTTTAAATAACTTTTTTTGCAAAGAAAATTTACTTAATTTTCATGTTCATAATTTAAACGTATAAGCTTTATACCTATAATTAATTCATAAAATAAATAGCTCGTATTTCCTTATAAAAATAAAACAGCAGTTTCTTTTAAAATTACGTTTGTGTCTATACTTAAGTCCATCACTGTATATTTTCAATTTGTAAAAAAATGTCGGAAAATTTTAATCTATATATATAAAAGAAAGTGATGTTAGTTACTATTGTTATAACTCAAGAACGACTAGACCGATTTTGATGATTCTCACCAATTCGGACCGGTCACCGGCCAGAAAAGGATAATACGAAAAAAAATTCGCGAAAAATCCGCGATAAAAAAAAACTCTTTTTTGTCATAATTTCTTTGGCTTAATAATCATTAAAAATATTTTTTTTAATACAAATTATAACAATTACTGTTTCTGTTTCTATCGAAACGCTTACTTTTTTCTGCAATTTGTTTTCTGGTGGTGGTGTAGAATTCTATTTCCAAACGGTAAGTTCCAAGTAAAGCTCATCATTTAGTGAGGTTGTGATATTTAAAACCATTTGTTGTATTTTTGGCATTCGTTATTAAGTGTTATTCACAATGCCGCGACCCCGGAGATCTAATATTTCGCGTCGAACACGTAATGCAAGTACTTATCGTAATATCGTCAATCAATTGAATATATATGAACGAGAAATCGCACGAGAACAACCCCGTATTAGTTTGGCCCGACTTCGTACATCACAAACGCAGGAAGAAAGGCAGGCGAGAAATGAAACGGCTCGGTTAGCAATGAGAAATCGTCGAGCAAATGTAGCAATTCAACAACTTTAAAATTTTTAATCAACGCATAAGAAGAATTGCTTCAAGTTCTGATTTGAATCAAGCAGCGTTCCATTACAACTGCAATTTCGACTACAGCTCTCATCATTCCGTTCAAAAAAAAAGACATTGTCTATCCGCTAACCTTAAGATGAAGTAATAAATAAATATAAATTCAAATTTGCCTTAAATACATGCGTATATTTTTTGATTGAGCCCACATCTACATCATATTTAAATTCTTCTGTAAAAAACACTTTATAATAGGTATTCCTTAGATTTTTATTTAAAGGTCGTAAATTTCGTTAAAATATCAATTTAAATCGTTCAGTAATACAACACTAATGTTTGCTTAGGGCCAGCAACGCGGCTCGGGTCAGCTAGTTTTTTAATAATTTTTAGCTACATTATGGGACCGGAACAGAAGCGCTTTTTATCAAATAGCAGCAGAATGCGAGCGAAATAATGCAAATTTATAAACAATTTTTTTTTACAGATTTTCCCTGGAATTTTGCCATTTTAAGGCGTTTGTTATTATTATTTTCATGTACAACAATTTTCATTTACTATTTACAATTAAATCTAATAAATTTACACCAAAGATTTAACAAAATTTTTGCAAAATTACTAAAATTTTCATTATGAACAATTTAATAATATCTATGAACAAAATTTTATTTTTTATGAAAAAAGTTTGGGAAAAAAAGGGTCATGTTCGATTCATATTATTTATGAAAAAAATTTTCAAATATATGATTTTTTTTCTGTGTTTGTATAAAGAGTATAATTATCATGATTAAGTAACCCTGCAAGCAATTGGAAGATATCTTCTTGGATGATAATATCAGCGTTTCGAGACTTATCCCCAAATAGCAACAAAATCTCATCCCCAAAAATTCCCAAATAACTGCTTACATTATTCCCAAAAATCCCCACTGAAATAATACCTTTATTTTAGGAATTAGTATAAACTATATTACTTTTTATTCGTACTGCAATCAATATCCTTAGTAGATATTCAGATTTGGGTAGATTCCTGTAAGTTAAAAAAAAGATAGATTATATAAGAATCGTTTTAACATTTGTATCAATAAACTTTTTAGCCAAATAATTTACGTCAATGTTATAGTTAATGCAAATATCGGATATTAAATTTTTATTTCTGAAAAGTTATGAAAGCATGATAAATTTAGTAAGTTCCTCTGATTCAATTATTTTTGATATATTTTATTGAATTTTTAATTAATTAATTATAATATATTAGCTGAATACCCCTGTGTTGCATGGAATCCTAAAAGATAATAAAAAATAAATACAACTATGTTCAGTTAAAATTTCCACTTTCATCGAAAAAAAAATTACAAAAGTGCCAAAAATAGCGACATTTTGGCCAACTTCTGTCTCTTTCATCTTAAAATGAATCTATACAAAATTTCATTAAAATTGCTTCAGCGGTTTAGGTATGATTACGTTACAAACAAGCACACATTTGTTTCTATAACAATAATATGGATAATTATTAAATACTTCTATATTATTGATTATTATTGGGGTAACAATAATAAAGTATCAATTGCTCAAACATTACCCTCTCAGTCAATCCATAAATAATCATCTTGTTGCAGAGATTGGAACTAATTTTTAAACTTTATGATATCACATTTAGTATATTATTATGCGTTCGTGCTGATGTTTGTAACGAAAAAATCATCCAACAGCAACCTTAAAGTATACCAATCGACCCAGAATCATTTTTTGAGACGATCTAACGATGTCCGTCCTTCCGTCTGGCTGGACAACTGGCTGGCTGTTCATGTAAACTTTGTGCAAAAAGTACAGATCGCAATTTTGAACATAATTCAATGAAATTTGGCACGTTAGAATTTCATGATACAAGAACGAAAGCTATAGAAATTGGTTGTGATCGTCCATTATTTCACCTAGCCCCAATACAAATGTCCTCCCGGAATAGGGGTTTAACGATCATAAATGCCTTAAATACAACAATATTTTAATGAAATTCGTTGTAAAGAAGTTTTGTATAAGTATCAATTTTTGTGCCAAATTTCATAATCGGTCCATAATTGACCATAGCTCCTATATAAAACCCTCTTCCGAAAATCACTTTAACGTGCATAAATCACATACACATGTTTATATATGGCAGAAATAAGTTTTATATAATTAGAAATCACAGTGATAAATTTTATGAGGATCACTCCATAATCTACCATAGCTTCCATATAAGCCCACTTTCGGGAATCACCCTATAGTGCATAAATTCATATAAATGTTAGTATTAACGTAGTATTCTGTATTTGTGTATCTTATTTTGCACTTAGTAAAAGCATCGGTCCACAATTGTCCACATGTTTAATATAAAACCCCTCCACGGATTTTGATGGACATACACATTGATGTGGGGTATCATGTAGTCGGGCTGGATCAACTATATCCTTCTTACTTGTTTTTTATTATCTTCATTGCATTGTTGTTGAATAAATAATAGGCATATCTTACTAAAAATTATTATCGGGCGGAATATTATGTTTTTTTTTTGTTAACTTTTCTTAAAAATCCCCAAAAAATTTCCAAAAATCCCTAAAAAAGGAAATTTATCCCAACAATTTCCCTAATTTCCAAATTAAATTTTTCATCTCAATTTCCCAAAAGAAATCCCTTAATCTGACAACACTGGATAATATGACAAAATCCAAGAGAAAATAATCAAAGTAATATTTTGTATTTTCATCTTATTAACGTATACGTTGGTTAAAAACAGTTATGATAAAGACCTTTTATCATCAATTTTGCATGACCACATGTTTTCTCAAAATATTGTGAAAATTTTATGAAAATCAGACCTCTAGTTTCTTCAAACTGTTATTAAAAGACGAACTACTTTCAAAAAATATTTGTAATTTTTTTTTTTTTTTTTTGAATATTTCTATATATACGCCACAACAAAATGATTTATATTTTAACTCCTGTGGCAATGAGAGTCAAAAAAATTAATTTTTCGGTAGATTTAAACCAATTGATAGAATAAAATACAAAAATTTTGGCCAAAAGTTTTTCGAGGAAAATAATGTGTACGGATAAAAGTCAATTTGTGGCGAAAATTTTTTGAAACAATTATAAAATCTAATTTGACTTTATTTATTTTTTTAACAACAATGTACTTATGATTTTAGACATTTTATTACTCATTTTGGATGACCACATTTTTGCACATTATAATGTGCAAATTTGTATGAAAATCGGAGTTATAGTTTCCTCAAAATGTTAACAAAAAAGAACTACCTTGAACAAAAAAATTTTAATTTTTTCGTTTCTTTTTATATGTACCTCACATAAAAAGATTTACATATTAACTCAGATAGCAATTAGAGTTAAAGAAATTTATTTTTTCGATAAATACACTGCCTGCTACTTGAATAAGGAATCACATTTTTTTTAACTTTAATTAAGTATATCTCCTAAACTAAAGTTCAGAAAAAAATGATTTTTTGCGTAAAACTAAAGTGTTGGCTTTAGTTTCCTGATATAATAGTTGTAGAAATAATGATATTTTTTCATTATAATAAAATTTTGTTTGTGGCAAAAATAGTCAAAAACATACAATTTTTGCAGTCAACTATATTAAAATTTTTTATTGAATGTAAACATTTAATGATAAAACTGAAACAAAAACATTGTTGTCCTGAACACAGTATTATTAGGATTAATGAATATTAAAAATGAGACAAT
The DNA here is from genome assembly GCA_932274085.1 of Protocalliphora azurea. Classification (NCBI taxonomy): domain Eukaryota; kingdom Metazoa; phylum Arthropoda; class Insecta; order Diptera; family Calliphoridae; genus Protocalliphora; species Protocalliphora azurea. The sequence goes on along the minus strand of OW026520.1, from coordinate 33,335,831 downwards.
GTGTAATCATGTTTTTTTCTCTGCGTGTGTGTACTGTATAAAAACACTAGAGAGAAATTGTCAATGAAACTATTAAAAAAATATAAAAATTATAATTCGGGAAGCTACTTTAAGAAAATATAAATTTTTGAGAATAATCGGAAAAATAATATTTAGACTACTTTCATTGTAAAATTATTTTTAAAAAATCGTTTACCCATAAAACTTGTATAAAGCCTCTTTCTATTGTGAAACTCATCGTGTAGCTGTAAATTAAATTTTAAGCGTTTAAAATATACTTAGCACAACAAATTTTGTACAAGAGATGACACGAAAGTCAAACTTCAAATTGCGTTCGGCGGTCGATGTTATTCACAGGTCTACTTCCATTGTCTTTTCTGCTTTCGTTATGGAGATTTTCATATCAACAAGATAATGAGTTATTAAAAACCGCAAACTAAAGATAATTCAACGATAATTCTTTAGATCTCAGTAGGTAATACTAAAAGTTATTCGGCTACAATAACAGTTCGGCTTGATTATAGTAGTAGTAAGATAAATAAAATGAGATAGTAGTAAAATAAATATTTCAACTCTCACTATGAATGAAGTGCATACTGTAGCTGTTTATAACTAAAAGGTATAATTCGACTAGATAAATATTTACTCGGTTGAATAATTACATATCTACTCATTTTTACAACAAATGGATTATGTTTCAGCACTCGATCTACTAACTAAGAATGATAGATAGATAGATCACTACCAATATGAAATATGAGCTAAATATAGTATTTTTTACCACTAGTTAGCCGCAAAGTTTTCATTAAGCAATTTACATATTATATAGTTGTTTTTAATAATATATTAAATATTTTCCAGAATTTTTTCAAAATAAGGACAAAAATTCAAATATTGATATTAAATGTTTTATTTTTTTACTAATAATTGATTCAATGCTTGTTCTTTATGTGTATCAGTGTTTGGTAGTCATATGATAAATTACATAAATGTTAATAAAATTATTTGACAGACATTTTCAATGGGTCGTTAGACAAGGTATCAGTAACTTTGGAGATCAAGACCAGTAAAAAGTAAATAAATTAAAAAGTAATAAAAAAATGATTAGATCAGTAGATCATCTAGTCCGTTTTGTGAATTTAATTTAAAGCGAAAATTAAAAATATTATTTTTATATTATTATTTAATATTGTGGTTTAAAAAATATTAAATAAATGTCTATGAATTATTTAGAGTTGAAGAAATAAAAAAATATACATATTTTGTTATACTAAAATTAAGCATTTATTTAAAGACATGTATTTCTGTGGTACTTTTTCGTGTGTCACTTGAATAAGAAATACTTTAAAACTAAGCAAAATAAAAATGAAAGTTATTATCTTCTAGCATTCAATTAATAATGAGTAATGCCACCATTTTTAGAAAGAAAAGTTATGGGGCTAAATTGAAGATAATTGAAGCAAATTGATTCGGATGATCAACACTTTAATGGTTAAATCATAAATAAACTCAGAATGAAGTAAGATGCTGTCAACTTTTAACCATTGATCATGGAGAAGTTTGGTAAGGAAAAATATATTGAAGTAAAAGTATGTTTTTGTAAAACTATTGATCAACAAATGAAGCGTGAGCTCAATCGCTAGGGTGTTTTAGAAAATAAATTGAGGTGGAATCGAAGTACTGAAGCACAATGAGCCGTTTGAGAGTTAAAATATTTATTTCATTGAAGGAAGAATTTAACTCGTCGATTATACATTATAGTTAGTCAATGGTTAGCCAATTGAGATCCGAAGAATAGACAGTTGTTAGCCGATCTACAGCCGAAGCGTTTATCTTATTGGATTGTTGTCAATGTCTGTAGTGATCAGTGTGACCTGATTAAAAAAAAAAACGATTTCTTAAAAATAAATTTACAATAAAAGTAGTCTAAATATTATTTTTCCGATTATTCTCAAAGATTTATATTTTCTTAAAGTAGCTTCCGAAATTATAATTTTTATATATTTTTTTTAAATAGTTTCGTTGACAATTTCTCTCTAGTGTTTTTATACAGTACACACACGCAGAGAAAAAACATGATTACGCATTGTCTCATTTTTAATATTCATTAATCCTACTAATACTGTGTTCAGGACAACAATGTTTTTGTTTCAGTTTTATCATTAAATGTTTACATACAATAAAAAATTTTAATATAGTTGACTGCAAAAATTGTATGTTTTTGAATAATTTTAACACAAACAAAATTTTATTATAATGAAAAAATATCATTATTTCTACAACTATTATATATTATAAATCTTTTTCCTTGTTCTTAAACCATATTTTGTATTCAAACCATATTAACAATAAAATATTAAAAATAAAATGTTTCAAATAAATATATTTTTTTAAAAATATGGTTGAAACATTCATAACTTGTTTTTTTTTAATATATTTGGTTTTTGACGTCTGTTTAGCACCTTCATTATAATTCTCATTTAGTTTATACATGAATTAATATACGTAGATAAGGTATATTTGGTATTAATTAACTACTATTAAAGGTTTAGTTAATAAAAAATATCTTCTATTATCTTGCACAATATATAATGATACAACATATGACTGAATAAAAAACTTATAAAAATAATAATTTTAAATTAATGTGTTTTATTTTAATATATGATAAGATGGTATAATATGATGAAATGGAATCATAATGTTATAAGATTGGATAATAATATGATAAGATGGAATACTTTGATAAAATATACGCTAATATGATAGAATAGGATAATAGTATAATAAAATGAAATCATAATCTGACAGAATGTGATAATGTAGTAAGATGGAATAATAATATGAAAAACTCTAACCATAATATGAAAAAATGAACTATAAAATAGGACACGACATGATAAAATGTCATATTATTTATAATCATATCCCTTTTTCGCTGTGACCATATTATATTATAATTATAATATGTTGCTCTTAGATTTTGGTCAGTACAACTATATTTTTTCTTTGCATGCAGAGTTATTATATAAATCTAATAGTTATCTTGTGGATATGTTGATTTCATTAAGTTTCTGACAAACACTATTTCCTTTTTTTAATTTTTGATTACTATTTATAAAATAATTCTCATTTTTGTAATTATAAAAGTTTAAATTTAATACACAAAGGCCTTGGATTGAGAACTTTCTTAAATCCTAGAAAATAAAAATAAAATCTCTGTAATATTTAAATTATTTTTACTATCTTAAAACTAAATAAAAATATAAATAATTTGCGTAAAACAAATTTTGCTGAAAACTTCAATGACAGACAAAATTTGGTTATAAAATTTACAATTTGAAGTGTAAATGTCTGAAGTACAATTCATATTCATACAAAATGTTCTTATATTCTCATATACCTACATGGACATAAATATATGTTAGAAATTTGTATGTATTTGTATATACTTATATATTATATATATTTGTAAATGTGGATGTATAATATATTTTGACCTACATTTAATATATTTTACACAATTTTTGGAGCTTTTTCTTGTTAAATGAAAATACGAGAATAAATAAATAAATATATTTTTTTTCATACCATTACAAAACATTGAGAATTGTTAAATCATGAACTAGAATATTTGTAGATTTTTGTATTTGTGTGTATGTGTATGTAGATGAATTTATGTATATGTATGTATGTATGTATGTATGTATATAAGAATAATTGCATTAATATGTACATTCCAAAGTGAGCCGAACATGACTGTATAAATAACTGACTGAGTGACTGAATGACTGCCTTCACCCAACCATCACCATAGTCGTCATCATCCTCAACATAATACAATGGCTAACAACAACAATAATAACAGCAATAGAAACAGCAACAATAATAATATAAAAAAAAAGGAAAAACATCTATACTACATACATGAATATTTGAATATGAATGTGTTTGTGCAACAATTGGAAAATGAAAAGGAAAGAGTGTCATTGAACTTTAAGTTGTTATTGTTGGGTTTTCTGTGATTTTCAAAATAAAAACTACAACAATAGCAAAAACATAAAAAAAACATTTTAACAACAAAACACAAAATATTGAATACAATTTTAAGGGAATCGCCTCTTCACCAGCCAACCAGCTAGACAGACATCGACAATGAATTAATGCTATTAAATAAATAACAATAATTATTATTTTATTGTTGTTAAATGTTTTTTCGCTCAGTGTATCATTTGCTAATGGTATTTTGATTTAAAAATAATAATAAAGAATTGTGGTGTGGTGAGGTGTGTGTGTATATGACTTACAGACCTTAATATAAAAGTTATCTTTATTTACAGGTTAAGTTATAGCAAAGTTTCAAAAAATTATTGATTTTCAGAGAATTTTAAGGCAAATAAAAAATTGTTTGAAAAATAAATTCTACATAATTATTATTTGTAGCAATATTAAGACTAAAAGATAGATTTTTCATTAACATATTTGGTTTTAAAATCGTTACTAGTTTGAAGTAGTTCTACAAAAGTTTATTTTAAATTTTTAGCATATATAGATAGAAGAAATTTTATTTCATTATTAAAAATTTCCAAAAGCTTTCCTAACTCCCTTTATAACCAGTATTTTCTCTCATTTTAATATAAAATTCATACTAGACGAAGAAAAAAAAAACTTATTGACAAAGTTAAGAAAGTTTAAATATTTCATTTAATTTTGAACGTCATTTTATTTCCATATCTTTACTAGCAAACTTGACTTGTATATATGTATGTATGTATGCATATGTGTATTTACATGCTAGAGCCTGATAAAATTTTTAAATTGTCAATGAGTGTATCTATGAGTGCATGTATGTATCTGTATGTTAGTTTTATGAGTATGTATTGTGCTATAATTTTTCCTACATACGAAAAAAAAAAAAAAAATTCCAACAAGTAGCTATAAACTATACAAATTTGTACTATTTAGTAAGTAAGTTTAAGTAGGTAAATATGTGTATTTAAGATTTTGTTTGTATAGTAATTTTAATGCCTGAAAGTAAAAATGTCTTTTTGCGACTGACTGTCAGTTTTTGATATATGAAAATAAGTACTCGTGACTTTAAATGACAATCGCCATACTTAAAGCGGATATACTCAATTAGAGTAGATGAAAGAAAGAAATAAAAGACAGAGTCTTCTGCGGTAATTTATATCTTAAAAAAGAAAAAAAAAAAAAACGACGTATTACTACTAATATAACAGCAGAATAAAAACATCAAATACATACTGCTAATATATATGTGTGTGTACTTACTTTCATATTCAGCACCCCAAGTTCTTTAGTAAGTACTGAGATATAGTGGGTGATAAAAGTAAGATTACAATAAGTTGCATATAATAAACTGTACAAATTATAAGAAATGTTGCAATCTTTTTCTTTACAAACAAGTGGAAGAGCTTATTTAATTTATTGCATCCTAAACTCAAAACAAAGCTGAGAATATTGTTTAGTTTTAAAAAAAAATTCATGTAGAAAAAAATACCATGAATGCTAATGACATTTGTAGAGCTACAGAATATACGAATTTCATATTTCTGTATTCTATTTATAGTAAAAAAAACTCTATTTTGTGGGTGCTAAACAGAGACAATATGGTTTACATTTAATATAGTTGAACTTTATGACTGAGCCAAAAGTGGAATAATGAAGAGGTCCTAAACATTTACATATACATTTAGCTTTTCATTGAAAGAGTCATAGATAAATAGATAGATAGAGTGAGAGATTGAGAGAGAGAGAGAGAGAGAGAAATTTAAACAGATGAAAGAGGTGCTGTTACTGACACTGTTTGTTGTTGGTTGTAAGTTAACTTTAACATCTTGTTTATGGTCCTTCGAACCGGATAAATGAGATAAGGACTGCGCACGAAAAAATTAGTGCATACAATTCAGCTTATAAAAATGAAAAAAATTGGTCAATCTTTTTTTAATTTAGTTTTTTAATAATATTAAATTAAAGTTTTAAATATAAAAGAAAATAATAATTTTTTATTCGTTTTTAACAATACAAATATTTAATATTTTCCACAATGTCAGCAATGAGACCTTTACTGTGTTTTGAGTTACTTTTTTTGTTGGAAGTTTTTTTTTTTACTTAGCTTTAAGTTTTCTTTAAATATTTTTTTACAATAGTCCATATTTACCTACTACCTATCTACTAAAATCTATTGGGATAAGGGGTTAAAGGCTTTCATACCTCCAAGGGAAAACTGAGAGAAAAATAACCGTTATATTAAGGTTATTGAAGTTTACACCGATGGCTCAAAAAAGGAAAGTGGAACTGGATGGCCAGACTTTATGGTACATGTAGTGTATTTCAAGAAGAAGATGAATTAATACGAGTAGTAGTAGCGGATATGGACTTAAGCAGTACTTGCGATAGCATCTAACCATAATTGAATACAATTTATCATAAGATACCAGAAGTTAATATTAAGTTAAATGAAATCTGGCGAAATCACCACGTTGTAAACAAACGAAGATACTTTGGCAACCAAAAGTTAAAAATATGATAACGTGATTTGTGTACAGTGAGTATATTTAGATGGTGTAACGAGGATACATTTCACTATCTATGTCAATGCATTGCATTATCACGCTACCGTTTTAAATATTTCGATTCTCATTTCTTTTAGGATTTTGAGGAACTGAATGGAATGAATACAGTTAAGTTGTTGAAATTATCATCAATCAACATCTCATTAACAAGAGAAATATTTAGCTTAACTTTTTTTTAATTTTTGTAATAATTTCTTTCTTTTTTTTTTCTTTTAAATATTTATTTAATTTAATACTAACACAACTTGGCTAAGTTGTCTTATTACAAATTAACCAAATTGTGTGAACGGAATAATGAGGCGTCAGTGGTTTCGGACGATGATACTATCAACTGCACTAGCTGACTCTGAACGTGCACAATTATGGTCTTATGAATACACACGGATTCCTTGCGATCCTCTGTTATAGCTAACCTAACTTAATCTAACCTATGATTCAATACATTACAAATGAACAGAGTTTCGGAAAGTTTAGTGGCGTGGTATCTTTTTTGGTACATATCAGCACAATTTATTTTATACCACTCAGTTACTTTTTTGTTGTAATAATGAAAAGTAAGATTAGATTAATAAAAATTAGAATTCGTTGTGTTTTCCCATAATAACAAGGAAACTTTTCCGTAGGCACTCATTTATCTATATTTTTCTGTTAAAAGTACCATGTGTTATGTATAAAGTGCTTTTTTCCCCACACTTACAAATGGCTTACCAGGCGCAAAATTTGTTCCAAAATGTTGATTTTTTTACACGATATTTATGATATCGAATTCTAGACCAGGATGTCGTAAGAAGTTTCCCAGTATGAAATTTTTATCGTCCCTTAGACTGCATTCATATTTTTGAAAAAAATTAATCTCAATAATTTTTATACTCCCAATTGCCTCCAAATATTTTTCTAGCGTTCCTATTAGCATTTTTTTTAATTTGTGGGTTTTTGGTAGTTTTTTTTTTTAATTTTCTGATAAAAAAAAAATCGAAATCATTTTAAAGAATGATTCATATTCAATACAGAGATGTAGTGAATTTCTCTTAAAACTTTTTTATATCGGTGTAAACTTCAATAACCTTAATATAACGGTTATTTATTTCCCAGTTTTCTCCTGGTGGTATAACTCCTTATCCCAATGGGTTTGAGTAGTCGATAAATATTGATCATATTAAAAAAATATTTAAAGAATACTTAAAGCTAAGTAAAAAAAAAACTTCCAACAAAAAAAGTAACCGAAAACACAGTAAAAGTCCCATTGCTGACATTCTGGAAAATATTAAATATTTGTATTGTTAAAAACGAATAAAAAATTATTATTTTATTTTATATTTAAAACTTTAATTTAATATTATTAAAAAAAAAAAACTAAGTTAAAAAAAGATTGACTCATTTTTTTAATTTTTATAAGCTGAATTTATGCACTAATTTTTTCGTGCGCAGTCCTTATCTCTTTTATCCGGTTCGAAAGACCATAAACAAGATGTTAAAGTTAACTTACAACCAACAACTAACTACCAATACATACATATAAAAACAGTGTCTGTAACAGCTCCTCTTTTATTTCTTTCTTTCATCTACTCTAATTGAGTATATCCGCTTTAAGTATGACTACATGGTTTTTTGTTATAAATTTAAATTATTTATATTCTTGTTTTTGGTTCAATTCCCATTTTATGAAAATAACAATAACAATTCGCAATTAGTTGCTGAGAATAATAAAAAAAATATAAATATAAATAATATAAAGTTATGAGCCTTAAAACGTACACTATTTTTTTCAGGCGCAGTACTTACTTGTAAAAGTAAAGATAACGACTTAAATGAAATAATTAATATTTTTATGTATTTCCCTGGTGTACATTACTTTTGAAATATGCTAAAGATTATAATGAACATTTTTGAATTGTTAACATACTTTTTTCATACACTGTACTCATAAGCATTATGATGAGCTTTAGTTATTGCATTTAATTCAATTTAAATTTGCTTAAGTGAAGTGACTTTTGTGAAATAAATAAATTATACACATTTAAAATGAATAGAGATGATGGATGGATAAATGTTCATATGTGAAAATTGTACAAATGGAATTAATGTATTTGATCATGTTTAAGTTTTATTTTATTTCATTTATTTTTTTATCATAAACCAAGGCTTACTATCTTCTTAATAAATATAAATAACTTTAAAATAATTTTCTCTAATTAATTTTAAGTACAATACAATATTTACCAACAGCATTATCATCAATCAACATCTCATTAACAAGAGAAATATTTATCTTAACTTTTTTTTTTTTTAATTTTTATAATAATTTCTTTCTTTCTTTTTTTTTTTTTCTTTTAAATATTTATTTAATTTAATAGTAAGACAACTTGGCTAAGTTGTCTTATTACAAATTTAAACTTAACTTTACTGATTTAATTTGTCAAATATTTGTATAATAATTTCTCTTACTTGCCTTGTGTGTCGTAAGTCGTCATCATTCTGTGCCTTTAATTGTTCTTTAGCTACACTTCTAGAAAGTTGACGATGATGACGATGATGGCTTAAAAAAAAATCCAATGTCAGTTGTTTTAAGAATGTAATCTTTCAAAAACTTAAAATGTAAAATGAATATGGAAAATAAACTAACAGTAAAGAAAAAGCAAAATTTAGAACTTTGTCTATGTTGTGTAGGACAACCAATGTTGACATAGTCCTTTAGTATGATGGCATGCCATTTATACGCTTTACCATTTAAAAGTATCTAGACTAAAGTAATATTTTTAAAAACTTATGCAACTGTTGGCGTAATTTAAAATACTCGGACAAGCAGTCACAGTTGGCTAAGGCATATAGATGTCATATTACTGGACAGTTTACAAAGAGTCCAAACAGGACAATGCAGATTTCTTTAATTTTTTCTTTTCTTATTTTCTTTCATTTCTGTTTTAGTTTTCTTCCTTTCGTTTGCGTTGTAGCAGCTCGTTTTTTGCATGTATTTACATTTTGAATTTGTGAACTTTATGACTGAGCCAAAAGTGGAATAATGAAGAGGTCCTAACCATTTACATATACATTTAGCTTTTCATTGAAAGAGTCATAGATAAATAGATAGATATATAGAATGATAGAGAGAGAGAGAGAGAAATTTAAACAGTTGAAAGAGGTGCTGTTACTGACACTGTTTTTATACTCGTATGTATGTATTGGTAGTTAGTTGTTGGTTGTAAGTGTGTAGTTAAAGTTGTAGTTGCTTTTGGTAATGAGGACAAAGTTTTCCTGCCCAGTTTAGTTTTATTAAGTTTGTCTATCCATTAACGCCTTTGCAAAATAGTTGACTTAAGTTTCGATAGTTTCAAGTTTATGCATTTTCGCACTTCAAGAAATAACTTTAAAAATTTTAGCATGAACATAGGAATATATTGTAGCTTTTTATAAATTGTAGAAGAATATAAAGAAGGGTTGTTTGTTGAAGTTTTAAAGGGGTATTGAATGTAAAATTGGCATAAATTTGGCAGTTCTTTTTTTTAGTTTTTATTAACATATTGAGGGTGTATAAATTATTTTTAATACTAAGGATTGCGCACGAAAAATTTAGTGCATAAAATTGAAACCTATGGGCCTATATTTTGGAAAATCAGTTTTTGTAAATGACTGTTATATACAAATTACAAATTTGAAAGAAAAATTAATTTTTTAATCGTTTTTTTTTTTTTTTTTTTTTTTTAATAAAACATTTAACTATAGAATACAACTAGAAGTTTATGTGAGAGAAAAAAAACCTAATTTAGTTGTCAAAAACCTAATTCATGCAACAACAAAATACATTTAGTCACATATATTTTGTTCTTATGTTTTGAAAAAAAAAAATTAGTAATTTTTTTGAAAATTTAGTTTGAACTACCTCTCACATAGACTTGTAGTTGTATTCTATGCATTTAGCATTCTCCGGAATACCCCCATAAGTGCTTTATTATGTTTTCGGTTACTTTTTTTGCTAAATTATATTTTATTTTTTTTTATTTAACTTTAAGTGCTTTTATATATTTTTTTTACTATGATAGAATACATTTCCAAATGGACTGAGGGCAGTTTAGTGGAATGGCCTCCTATAGCACATAGCAGCAGCTTTTGTTTGAAACCATTCAGTTATTTTTTTTTTTTTTTTTTTTTTTTTTTTGTTACAATGGTTAGAAACGAGATTAGGGCAGATAAATTAAAACTCATTATCGGAGGAAAATTTTCAAGAATTTCACTTGAAAAGTAAGCTTTTGCATATTTCGCTGGAATTTTAAGAAATATTCTTATTTTTCAAATGTTTGCATATAGTGAATTCAAACATTAGCTTTCTTAGCAAAAAAAGCTATTGTTTACTGCTTTGTTGGAGTTTAATAAAAAACTGATTTGTATAATTTTTTGTGAGTTTTTTTTCTTCGTAGAAATTTTAAAGAAAAAAAAAAAATCTGACGTATAAAATATGAATCGAAATCTTTTTTTATATATTTTTAATTTCTTAAAAAAAAAAAAAAAAAAATAAAACGAAAACTATCAGAATTAGAAAAATTCATGTATATGCATATTTTTATATATTTATATAAAAAAACATATAAATATGTGAGTTTTTCTATGCATATTCATGCTACTTCTTTACATATTATTCAATTTTCTTGTGCTTTTTAAAGCGCATATTTTTCCATTTGGATATATTTCTGTGCTAAAAGTGCATTTTATTATGAAAAAAGTGCTTTTATCTTCGTAAGTACAAATGGTTTCCCATAACAAACATTTGTTCGACAATTTTGATATATATTTTTTTACATGATATTTATCAGATACATTTCTTTTAACATCTGTGATATGGAATTTATGAACAGGTTGTCGGCACTCACTTTTTATTACTCTTTAACCAGCATTTATATTTTTGGAACAAATACTCTCTATAATTTTCGTTCTTTCTTTTGTTTTCACATTTTTGCTAGAGTTTCTGTTAGAAATTTTTTTACTTCATGAGTCTTCAGACTAGCATTTTAAAATTTTTCTGATAAAAGAGACATAGCAGTTTAAAGATTGAGTCTCATTCCATCCAGAAATGTAGAGATTTTCTATTAAAATTTCTATATTTAAAGATTGAGTCGCATTTCATTCAGAAATGTAGAGATTTTCTCTTAAAATTTATATTATTTGATCTGAGATCCTATAGTCTATAAATTAACTTTATCTACAGTTATCATTGTTCCTATCTGTAATCATGAACACTTTGTATTTTTTTATAACCCAAAAAACTGAATTTCCTAACTCACCTGCATTCCTAGAAATTGTTCTATATACACAGAAAAAAAAAAAAAAATATTTTCGAAAAAAATTTCAATTAAATTAATAATCAGAATTTTAAAATAATTTCATTTTTTTTTAACTAACTAATTTATTTAAAATTAAAGTATTCTAACAAATTAAATTCAAATTGTACATATAAAAATCTAAAATCCAATTCTAACTACGAATAATATATATTAATTTATTTTCTTAATTGAAATTCAAACTATTAAATAAATTGTTGATTCAATTATTTATTTTTGATTAACTAATTAATTAATATAATTACAAAAATAATTGAAAGCTTATACATAGCTTTATTTTTAAATGGAAATATAAGAAATTTGAAAATTTTAGTACTCCACACTAGTCAAAAATTCCCTTTTTTTTTGGAAAAAATTCCAAAATAATAATTTAAGAAATGGTAAAAGGGAGCATATAGTTTATAAATGCTAACTAATCTGGTAATTAAGTATATTAAAAAATATAATATGGCAACGTTTAAAGTCTGACAAGACATTGAAGTTGGTAGTTTAATATTATTTTTAATATTTTTAGTAAAATGGATCTAGAATTATAAAAGCTTATTGCCATCCTAAAAAAAAACTATAACATTTAACTTGCAGCCTAATAAATTAGTTTTAAGACCATAATTTTCAATTTTATATAAATCGTGTATTTGTTGTTGTTTTTTTTTTTGAGTTTTGTGTTCATATGGGTTGTTTAAGATAACCTATAATTTTGAAGGACAAACATTTATGTTTGGGCATGAACTTGCACGAATGTAAAAACGTGAAAGTGTTCGCCAAAGTGACTATTTTATGTAACAATTTAGATAGCACCAGCAATTTTCGCCAGACTCTTGCAATCGTCAATTTTCTTTCAGTTAAATGTTGATAAACCTGAATGAAAATTTCTTGGTTTTCACAAACAATTAATAGAAAATATTATATACTAATCTATTAGGTAGTTTTACTAATTAATAGAATAATATAAACTTATAAAGTAATTAAATAACTGAAATAAAACCAATAGCAAACAAGTAAATATCATATTTATAAAATATATCTACTTTAGTAAAATTATGTATTATGGGGTGTTTAACAAAAATACTTTAAATTGGTTTTAATAAATTTTATTATTATTAATTTTAGATAAAATTACCGCGATACAACCTTAAAAAGGCGCTAACAATGCTTTTCGAATTTATGCCAGAAAAAGTGAATTTTTGTCCTGTGTGCAATCGATTAATTCATGCAATTAAAAAAGTTATTGAATTTTTCACAAATCATTTAATTAATCATAATTAATACTTTCTATGACATGACCGACATGTGTGCTAAATATACACAGAAAAAAATATTGTATAATATATTTTAATAAATTTATTATTTAATTTTATATTTGAATCTAATAAAAGTATTAATTCATAAAATTAAGTTCTTTAAGTACTTATGAACTACAAAAAAGAAATAAGAAAAATGTGACAAATTTCTAAAAAATTTAAAAATAATTTTTAGAAAAATTTACATAAACTAATGGATGCTTACAGAATAAGACTGTGTTGATGATGCGATATTCTCAGCAATGAAATAACCGATGAGCTAGCTCGTAAGGGCTCGGAGTTGGACATGTCTTTTGTGGAGGTATCGTTTAGGATTCCAATTGGGTCATATTTCATGGCCATAAGGGAATGGACTATAGGTAGAACGAATGATGCCTGGGGTAGTAGATTGGACTGCAGGGTATCTAGAGTGTTTTGGCCTAGTCTTAAATCAGCAGATTCGAAGCATCTTATGGGCATGATTCGTGTGAGTATAAGGATTATTGTTGGCATGATTACTGGTCACCTCGCAATAGGGAATATGACCAGTAAGTGGGACACTGGCGCGTCAGACTTTTGCAGGACGTGCGATGATGTGAAGGAGCTAGTGGAGCATATACTCTGTCACTGTGTAGGACTTCAGCGAAGTAGACTGAAGTAGTTTGGTAGCTATATTCTGCACAAACTAGAGGAGGTTGCGGGTGAAAAACTCGACATCCCTATAGGGTTCGTAATGGGAATAAAGTGGCTTAGAGGTAATCAGGGTTGATTTTATGGGTCCTTTCTTATTTTTCTTATATTTAGTTATCTTTCTTTTCAATCATTTCAATCTTTTGCTATATTCTACTAGGTTTTTTTCTTTCTTCATTTATCAGCTTTCTCTATTATCTATAAAGGGATCACAATGGACCGAATGGTCTCTGGGTGGAGGCGTAAAGACGCCGCCCTTTTTAAACTAACCTAACTTAACCTAACCTATAGTCCAAAGATTTTTAAATCATCAACAGCTATATCAGTTGGAAGTTTCCCCTCGGGAAAAACGACAGCAGAGCTGTTACAACAAAAACACTTACTGTTTAGAAAATAATTTGTAAATTTTAAGTTTATGTCTGAATTACCAATAAGGAAGCTAAATTTGGTTTATATATAGAGGGAAATATGTATAGAATCAGTTAATATTTCAATTGTATTAATAAATAAATTAATTAATATCAAGCACAATTTTAATTATAAAAGTAATTAATATAATAAAAACTATTTTTGAAATTATATAATTATAATTGTAATTATAATTATAATTATAATTATATATTAGTTTAACTTAATTAATATTATTATTTTAATGATTGGAGCAAAAGCAATTAAAATTTTAATTAATGCCAACAATTTCGTAATTGAAACCCATTTTAATTTTTTTTTTCTGTGTATGGATTTTATTAAATTTTCATTTTAAGTAAAACTAACTACGCTATTACAATAAAATAATTACAAATGTAAACTAGTTAATATTTAACTATAAACCTTTAAAATGTTCATGGATTTTTTCGTACGCAGTCCTTACTAAACGAGTCAATTTAAAATATGTATGTAGAATAGTTATAGAGGTGGACATAAGCTTCCAGACAAATAGTTTCATAGTCATCTTGTTTTAATAATGGATCATTTAGAGGGTGTTAAAGTTAACCACCTCGAGCTTAAAAAGTTTACAACAATATAGAGCAGTCGATCACGAAAAAAAATTTTATCTCCTAAACTATTGAACGTATTGTTCTAAAATGTATAGAAAAGTTGTAAAACAGGGTTTAATTTTTCAGATAGTTGATCTCGTCAACTTGTTTTAATAAGGTTTTAGCTACTGGGTATTAAAATTGATAACATGGAGCTTGAAAAAGAGTTTAAAGATCTGCAAATTAAGGACTATGTTGACGATTTTATTTATTTATTTATTTTTTTATTTTTTTTTTTTAAACAAAAAATAAGCTAGAAAATATTATATTTGAATTTAAAATTTTTGATTTTATACCTTAAGTTTATTTAGCTATTTTGTGAACAATTTCTATAGGATTTTAAGTGAAAATTTAACTATAATTCAATCTGCAAAGAATTTTTTTATCAAAAAATAGTCACACGATCCTTTATATGCGAACAATTTTTTAAAACTCTTGTACTAAATGTTGTCCCTTACATTTCAAGTTAAAATTTATCAAAGTTTTAGTAAAATTATTTTTAAGATTTAAATTTATTTTTGAATTTGTAAATTTTAAATTCAGACAAATTTTAATTTCATATATTTTTCTTATCGGTTAATGTCTCAATTCTGGTGATTTTTTAAATGTTTTATTATTATTTTTTTTTTTAATTTAAAAACATTTTTGAATACACTTTCATATGGTTACCCCCCTCAACACCTCTCAGTAGTTAATTTTCTATGTATTCTAGCAAGTTTGTGTAAATTTACTAATTAATTGGTGTAGTTATTTCATTTTCTTTATCTTCTTTAAAATGTTTGCCTGAATTTCAAATCAGATTAATTTCTTTTCTTTATTTAGTTTCTTCTTTTATTCATTTTAATTTTCTTTTCTTTTTTTTTTGTAGGTGAAATTTTCTCAATTGCCAGCAATTGGAGATAATTTTCACAAATTAAATTCATGCCATTGCAAATAAATGCTGATGATGCATTTCCTTTCAAAAGCGTGTGATACGTATTTTTTATTTGTACCAAATGGTCACAGCACACAATCAAATACACACATAAACACACTCACACAAACATACATAGTAATAAAACTTAAATAGCAAATGACTGAAGCACAACGTTGTCACTTCCTTTAGCTCCTACACTTAATTGGACGACTGACATTTCATTACGTTTGCAATTTTTCTATATGTACTTTGACTTTTTTTCGTTTTCAAGATTTTTCAGCAAACAAAAAAAAAAAAACTTGTTTGCCTTTGAAAAAGATACAGATGAAGATGGACAATATCGTACGAATATAATCCCATTGATTCGTTTGTTGGTTTATAGACCGCAAGATTTATATAAAAAATTTATAAAATAAAAAAAAAAAATTGCTAGCAAATTGTAATTCTTACTGTCAAGTATTTGCAATAGTAGTAGAAATCTTTTAAAGCTTATAAGGCAAACCAAGCTATATGAGAGCCGCTTTGGCCACAAAACAAATCCCCCTGCCTCCCCCCAAAATAAGACAATTTAAGTAGATTTTTTTTTCTTTTTATAACTGCTGCTTTAGCAATTGTGGTGACAATTCCAATAAATGTATTATTAATACATACCCATATTGGTGTCTTTTATCCTCTGTGAGCGAAGTAGCTCACAACTGTTTTTAGAAGCATTTGAGATTCTTTTGTTTGCTTAAACTTTCAGTTGCTTAGAATATTGTTCAAACAATTTCCAAAATATTTGTAAGAATGTTTGAGAAAAAAAAAACTTAAATAGAAACTATCGCTGTGGTCAGCATGTTCTTTTTATTCTTTGTTAAATTTCTTTTATATGGAATAGGTGAATGGTATGATTACATTACATGGCGTTATATTACAAGTATATTACACTCATAGATTACAAATGTTCTGTATGTTTATTACTTAAACCTCTAATCCCGATAATAGATTAAATCTTTAGCTACGAAATGTTCGTTTCTTCAATTGTTTGACCACTTTTTTTGTGATATTTTATGATTGCATACAAGTATGTGTACATAACCCAGCATACAGTATATCGATTAAGAGAAACAGTTGCTATTCTTAATTTTAAATTAAATTATTTAAACTAGTATTAATGTAAGTTCATAGTTAGGGGGCAGATAATTATCCACAATTCACAAAATACTTCAACATAGCAGTCCGATTCAAAGAAATTTCACACAGAGTTAGTAAACGTGCCGGCGAAATTAAGTTTTGAGCTTGGACCATATAGATCTAACTGGGGCGGGCAAAGGGTCCCAAAAGATGGACACCTTGGGTATTGTAATTTTTAAAAACGAACCTGATTTGTTATATCAGAATCGACTAGGAAGATTTACAAGATCTACAAAAAACATCGTCGTGTGCATATCCTCTCTCTTTTAGTTTACGAGATATTTGTCTTGAAAGATTAAAAGTTTTACTTTTTAAAGTAACTTAGTGAAGTTTTTAGGTTATAGCCGGTCCAACTTTCACCCGATTTTTGTTTTTTTTTATTTTTTTAGTTCTATTCACAACAAATAACAAAATAGTGTGAAGAAAGAATATTTATCGAGTCAAAATTTATAAGCTTTTAAATTTGAAGTTTGAAAAAACTATTTTTACCGTTTTTCTTTTTTTTTTCAAAAAAGTGATCGCATTCTATTAAAAAAATTTTCTAAAGTAATATATACAGTTTTTTGTATTTTTCTGAAAGATAACTAAACAAAAAATATTCTGAAGGAAAGAAAATTTTTTTTAATTTATCCCTGCGAGAACCAGGGAATTCTAAATTTGACCTATTGTTTTAAAAATTTCCAATTTTCGCATTAATTTTTCAAATCGCAAAGCAAGAATTAGAAAATTTTACTATTTTTGACTTCATCTAATATGTTTTTAATTTTTTTGATAATAAAAATTTTTGTTCCCCGATATCAGTTGGTTTTAAGTAAGTTGAGAATCTACAAGAGGAGAATTTGTGGTACCTTTTTGAACTTTTGATAGCACTTTTTGATTTTTTTGTAGTAATTAAATATGAAATAAAAAAAAAAAAAAAAATATTCACATTTGGTACTTATTTTTTCTGTAATGTTTTTTTTTTAATTTTTAAAATAATTAAAACGAAATTAAAAATATGTGGTCGTAGGACCACCTATTGTCCATGTCCAATACATGTAGGTGTGAGTTACTTTTTGAATTGAATTTTAAATATTGGTTCTATGTGGTTGAGAATCCAAAAGTGGGCTTTTGTGGTACTTTTTTGATCTTATAATGGTACTTTTTAAATTTTTGGTAAAAAATTCATTTAGAAACATGAAAATAAATTTAATGAAGTTTAGATTAAAATCGGAAGAGGGTGTTTGGAAAAACTGGTAGTTTTTATATTTGAAAAACTAACGAAGTAAATATTAATTATTGCATAATTAAAGAAATATAACTGTATGAGCCTTAACATTTTGTGGCCTCCATTCAAAATTATGTGAAATTTGGGAAAGTTCAAAAGAATTAATGGTTTCCATACAAGAAAAATAATAATGACATATCTTGGGAAAAAGTGTAGTTCATTTCACTTAAATCGGGGTAGCGAGTCATGCCATGTATAAGGTAGCAGTTTTTAAAAGAATGTGCGTGCTGAAAAACAAAATGTTGTTGGGAGAATAATAATAAAAAAGCCCATTTTTGGAAATTTTTTACAGTTTTCTGGGAATTGCGGGTTTTTTGTTGACAAATCTGAAAAAGTGAACAATACTTAAAATTAAGCATCAAAAATCTACTCAGGTAAAAAGATATCATTTAAAAACTATCTTAAGTAATTATCTATCTGAATTATACTTTTTTTTTAAGGAAAAATGACATAGATATGTTGTTGTTTTTTGTATATGTAATTCATAATGCATTTTTTGTCTTGTTTTGATTAATAATAAAAAATAAATCCTTTTAATTTGGATTATAGCTCTGCCATTAGCGGAAATTTCTTAGGAAAAATTAATTAATTCGATTTTATAGAATTTCTTGAAACCTAAGCAAATAAAAAAATATGCCATTCGAATTATGTTTCTAGAATGAAGAGGAATTTGTTTGTATAAATTATCAATATTATTAGAGAATTAAGTTGAAATCAAAATGACTGTTTTTTTCTCTCTCAAAAATTATGGACAGCATTTTAAATATAATGTAAATTATTCTGAATTAAACTAATGCATCTGAGTTATGCAAATGAACTAATGTTAGTTGTGCAATGTTATACAAAAAAGTAATACTTTCTCTATGGGAAAATTGTATTTCCATTCATTGATCTGGTTCAAAGTAACCGGAAGCACTAGACAACAGGTAGACCTTATACAAACTTTCTATATTCTCCTGATTTCACATTTACATACTTAAGAGTTTTGTAGTGAGCGATAACATAAAAAAATTCAAATTCTAAATAATCACCCGTTATAATTATTGGAATCTAAATGTACCAACTAGCTGCTATTTAAGTCACAATAATACAAATTGGTTATTTTTGACATCTTTTTTAATGTTAGAACATAATGAGGTTGCATGTGATATTTTTTTTTTTTCAGACATATTTGGTTATTTGTCTCTTTGTTCGTCTTCCCATACGTCCGTCCAACCATCCATCCATCTGTTTGTCTGTCCACTATACCATTGTTTGTTCATTTATCTCGATCACTTCATTAATAACATGAATATATGAATTTAATATTTTATACATTTTCTACTCTCTAAAACTAACTTAATATTAACCTGCAATTTGGACAGACGCACATACATCCAAACGGATGCTTGGAATAAAAAAAAAAAAATAAAAAAAATGACTGACCTGTTAGAATTTCTAAATATAGATAGACAAGTTTTTCTTTTAAATTGTTTATAAACATCTTCTAAAAAAAAAAAAAAAAAAAAAAAACTGAAAAAGGTGAGTAGCCTAGAAGAAATTAAAGATTCAAAACGAGCGAGTATTTTAAAAGTGTTATCAAAAAACGACATGAGTCTATCCATATGTATAATAAATATTGATAGTTTTTTTAGTGTTTTGTGATAATTTTAACATGAACTTCATACTGTTTTATTTATTTTTGTTATATTTATGTTTTTATTATGTAAAAATTAAAAACTCAAAAATAAAAATTCAAAAATTCAAAAATAAAAAATAAAAAAAGTATACTTTTACTAAAGCATTCATTCCAATCAAAAACAGCTTGAGGTCGTTGCCAGTTGTTAAGATGTTTGTGTTAATAAAACTAATAATAATATAATAATAATAATAATATTATTATTAAAAATATTAGTCTTGCGAATGTTTTCTTTTATAAAAAACGATAAATATTAATTTAATTATTGTTTAGACTTTTATTTCTTCACAAGTCTTTTGTTTTCTTAACTTTATTAAATTCACAATTTGTTAATTATAATTGCTAACAATTGAATATTTTAATATGTTTAAAAATAAACAATATTTGTTTTCTTATAGTATTTATGTCTAAATTTACAAAATATACTGCTACTGCTGTCACTATAAATGCTTATAAATATATTTCAGCATTTTTATTTTTAGCGAATGTAGAGTATTAAGTTACTGCATGTGATTAGTGTGATTTGCTAATGGGAAAATATAATAAATGGAGGTATATGCTGAATTTTATGACCAAATAATGAAAAAGATTTTGTAATAGTTAGTAAATAAAAAAAATAATTTTCAAATTAAATAATAAAATTCATAGTCAATAATTATTTTGGCTGAAAAAGAAACTATCACGAAATTCGTAAAAACAAAAACTCTAACTCGTAAAATGTTTATTGAAAAAAGATTTTTTTTTATTAAAATAATATACTATCTATAAAACATAATATTTGAAAAAGCATAAAATTTTCAAACAAATGAATTGTTAGAATTAAAAAAAAAAAAATATATTTGCATTTAAAAAGATATTCAAAGAAGACATTTTAATGAAACAGTAATGGAAATAAATTTTAAAGTTAATTAATATAATTTTGTTTCTAATAAAATAATTTTGCAACCAATAAATGCTATTTTAAATTTTTACTTATATTAAATACAGCCAATATTAAGTTAGTTTTAGAGAGTAGAAAATGTATAAAATATTAAATTCATATATTCATATTATTAATGAAGTGATCGAGATAAATGAACAAACAATATATATATAGTGGACAGACAGACAGATGGATGGAAGGTTGGACGGACGTATGGGAAGACGAACAAAGAGACAAATAACAAAATATGTCTGAAAAAAAAATATCACATGCAACCTCATTATGTTCTAACATTAAAAAAGATGTCAAAAGTAACCAATTTAAAATGCTGTCCATAATTTTTTGAGAGAGAAAAAACAGTCATTTTGATTATAACTTAATCATCTAATAATACTGATATTTTATACAAACAAATTCCTCTTCATTCTAGGAACATATTTCGGATGGCATATTTTTTTATTTGCTTAGGTTTCAAGAAATTCTATAAAATCGAAATAATTAATTTTTCTTAAGAAATTTCCTCTAATGGCAGAGCTATAATCCAAATTAAAAGGATTTATTATTTTTTTTCTTTTGTTATTAAGGAAAACAAGACAAAAAATTCATTATGAATTACATATACAAAAAACAACAACATATCTATGCCATTTTTTCTTAAAAAAAAGTATAATTCAGATAGATAATTACTTAAGATAGTTTTTTAAATGATATTTTTTAACTGAGTAGATTTTTGATGCTTAATTTTAAGTATTGTTCACTTTTTCAGATTTGTAAACAAAAGACCCGCAATTCCCAGAAAACTGTCAAAAATTTCCAAAAATGGGCTTTTTTATTATTATTCTCCCAACTGATATCGGGGCGCAAAAATTTTTATTATAAAAAAAATTAAAAACATATTAGATGAAGTCAAAAATAGTAAAATTTTCTAATTCTTGCTTTGCGATTTGAAAAATTAATGCGAAAATTGGAAATTTGTAGAAAAAATAGGTCCAATTTAGAATTTCCTAGTTCTCGCAGGGATAAATTAAAAAAAAAATGTCTTTCCTTCAGAATATTTTTTGTTTAGTTATCTTTCGGAAAAATATAAAAACTTTATATGTTACTTTAGAAAATTTTTTTAGTAGAATGCGATAACTTTTTTGAAAAAAAAAAAAACGGTGAAAATAATTTTTTTCAAACTTCAAATTTAAATGCTTATAAATTTTGACTCGGTAAATATTCTTTCTTCACACTATTTTGCTATTTGTTGTGAATAAAACTAAAAAAATAAAAAAAAAATCGGGTGAAAGTTAGACCCGCTATAACCTAAAAACTTCACTAAGTTACTTTAAAAAGTAAAAATTTTAATCTTTCTTACTTATATTAAATACATATATATATATATAAATATATATATATATATATATATATATATATATATATTTATATATATATATAAATATATTATATATATATATATATATATATATATATAAATATACATACATATATATATATAAATTTATACATATATATATATATATATATATATACTTATGTATTCCTGATTAAAATTTAATATAAATTTATGTATAAATTCATAAATTTAATGCTAATTCATATAAAAAAACTTTCTACAAAGTTATAAAATATATGCACAGCTAAAATTAAATTCTATTACTAAATTCCTAAAACCAATTATATTTTTTTCTTTTACTGAAATCCAACCTATCACTGAATTAGTAAAATCAAATATTCAAATTCGTAAATATTTTATTAACAAAAATTTTAATTTTTTTCTTATTAAAATATTTTTACTACGAGGGCGGATCAATAAGTCAGTGACTTTTTGAACTTCCCTCGCAGTTATATGAAATGCAACACTATTCTCATCAAGTACCACCTGTTAATAGACTACACACAAATTTTAAGCTAGTGTCGTCATTTACTTTGCGTAAAAAATAGTATTTTTCGAGTTCCTTAAAATAGGCATTTGTTTGGTCAATAATTTCAGCGTTGGAACAGAGAATCTCTTTCCACCGAATCATTTCTTTAGGTTTGGAAATAGAAAGTAGTCACTAGCGGTTAAATCCGGAGAATATGACGGATGAGGTACCAATTCATAGCCCAATTCATAGACTTTTGCCATTGAGACCGCACACGTGTGCACCCGTGCATTATCTTGATGAGAAAGAACTCTTTTCTTGGTCATATGGGGTCGTTTTCTTTTTAAATCCTCATTAAATTGGTCTAATAAGTTGGCATAATATTCGCCGTTTATTGTTTTTCCCTTTTGAAGGTAATTGATGTGGATTATCCCGCGTGCATCCTAAAAAACTGTTGCCATCACCTTATTGGCCGACAAACTTATATTGGCTTTCTTCGCAGCAGGTTCACCCGGAGAAACCCATTGTTTAGTCTGCTTCTTGGTCCCCAGAGTACAGTAATGGGTCCGTGTTTTATCCACAGTTACAAAGAGTCATTTGTACTTGTGCGACCACATCAAAAGTCAGTAAATCACTTTTTATCATTGAAATCGACGGTGCAGAGTCTCCATAGTATTTATCGAGCTTTTCCTTGGTTTGATTGACGGTTTTTTTCGCAAAAAAATAATGTTAATGAGCACTCGAAATTCACTTTTTTCCATTTTTAGAAAAATACACGAGGTTGTATGTTTTGAACAGCTGTTAAATACAAAGTAAATGACGACACTTGCTCATAATTGGACAGTACTCTATTAACTGGTGGTACTTGATGGGAATAGTTTCATATAACTACGAGGGAAGTTGGAAAAGCCACGGATTTATTGATCCGCCCTCGTATTTATAAATTTGAATATTTGAAAATTCTTAAGAAATTCAATAATATGGTTTATTAAAATAAGTAAAAATAATATTAAATTTGTTACAGATTTTCAAAAAATTTTTATTTTTTATTTAATATTTTTGTTTTTACATTTTCTATAATATATACAATAATTCGGATCGAAATACGAAAACATTAAATTATCTTCAAGAAGTCCACTTACTTTCGCATAATTATATCACGAGAGGGAACTACATGTTCAGGTACACAATGGAAAGGACAGACTTTATTCGACTTGGGGATTATATAGCAATATACAATAGACCAATATTATTTATATTTATAATCATATCAAAAAATATTACCGAAATTATATTCCTTCTTCCATTCTATTGATAAATTAATAGACAATGTATGCAATGAAAATGTTTTACTATACTGTTTGCAACAGTTAGATGATTGATGTTGAAATAAAAACTGCTAAGAAACTTTTTCTTTTAAATGGAATAAATTTTTCCAACACCTTTTGACTTTTCGACTATTTTTGACTTTTTTCTATTTCTTCGATTTTTTTGACTTTATTTGACTTTTCGACTATCTGGTAACAAGAAAGTTGATTTCCCAACAATTGTCAAACCAAAAAATCGTTTTCGATTTTTCCACCCTTTTTAACACAAACTCGATTTTTCGATTATTCGAAAGTCGATTTAGAAAACCCTATTAACAAATATTAGAAATTTAGATTTTCCTGTTATTTTTTTTGAGCTATTGGATTTTGGAAATTATATAAAAATTGAGACTGTGCTTAATATATATGGAACTTCTTCAAAGCCATCAGCCAATGTCAAAACTATTATTGCTTCCCTTATAATTGTAGAAAGAGACTTTTTTTATTCTTTATTTTATTTTTTTCTTTTTGCGCGATTTTGTAAAGAACACAAAATATTTATACAATAAAAATCTAAAATAAATCTAAAAGCTGTTTTTTTAATTTAGAAGAAACTTAATATCTTAAAAATTGCAAGAGAATAGACAAAAAAATTTTGAAAAATTTCTTTAAAAAATTTGTAAATGTTTTTTCTTTTCTTATATTATAAAAACGAAATTATTTAAGACCCTCTAAGCAATATTCATAGATCAAAAAGGCTTAATGTGTCAAAAAATGAAATGCGTATGGTGTGTAATGCTGATGTTTCCAGTGCACATAAATGATAATTTCTTCAATTTCAATCGTTTAAAAACTCAAAAAGCTATTAAGCATTTTCTAAACTTTATTAAAAAAAATTTTTTCACATATTTTAAAATAAAATATTTTTATTATTAAATATGCAGTAAAAAATGAAATATATGCTCTAAAATTAAAAATAAATAGGCTCTTAAAAAAAGAAACATTTTTTCAGCTTTTAAACAAAAATTGTTTTTTATTTTTTAAATAAAACAGTTTTCTTTTATTAATATTTTAACAATATAAAATAAGGCAAAAATAAATTTTTTCTGTCTACTTTGTCAAAAGGGCTTATTTTTAATTCCAATTTATCACATAAAAACTAGTTTCGTCTTTTATTTTCTTAATCATCTAATTAGTTCAGTTATTATCAAATAGTTTCATATGTAAATTCTTATTGAAAAAATAAATAAAAGTTTTTAAAATATTAACTTATGCTATTCGGACAAGTTGAAAAGCTTTATATTATTATAATATATTACTATATTATTGCTCTATATTATATTATAAAAATGGCTTTAATTAATTAATCTGTTTCTGAAACTTCACGACTTGTTCCTACACATTCAAGCTCCTAAGAAATTTTTAAAGAACTTTAGCAGCATCCATTAAAATTAGTATTAAAGACTAAATACTTTT
The DNA here is from genome assembly GCA_932274085.1 of Protocalliphora azurea. NCBI lineage: Eukaryota > Metazoa > Arthropoda > Insecta > Diptera > Calliphoridae > Protocalliphora > Protocalliphora azurea. Next base: position 33,310,294 of record OW026520.1, on the reverse strand, counting down.
GTGTCTCTTGTTTTTTTTTTCTATACATTCCAAATCAAATTTATATATATATATATATATATATATATATATATATCTTCAAAATGCCAAAATATGCTCTGAAAGGCATGAATATGCTCTAAAAATAACAAAATATGCTTTTTAAATATGCTTTAAAAATCACTATGTTCAAAAATATGCCTTTAAGAGTGAAACATGCACTTACAAATCGAATCTGAAACGGATAAATATTTTATCGGTGGCTTCATTCAACGTACAGAAGAAAACATGCAATTGAATATCTGTGACTTCCCCGGTTATTACAAATAAAATCGTATAAGCTGCAGTTCTTGTAAAATTTAAAAACATTAAATTTAATTAGGTTCACAGCAAAAATGTTTTTAAAAAACGCTTGCATCGTTGTAATAGTAATTTATAGAAAATATTGTAATAAATCGCAGTTAAACTCGAAGAATTATGGAAAATTTTATTTTTTCTAGAAGTTGTTTGAAAATTTGCTTTTAATATTTGACCAAAACATACCAAATATATACGTTTGAAAAGCCTGTTTCTTCTACTTTCCAAAGAAGTTTAAAAAGATAAAATAAACAAAAGAATAACGGAATTAGAGATAAATTTATACCAGAACCTAACTCGAAATTTTGAGGATGTACTCGTATTACAAAATTTTAAAACTGATTTATGATTTCTTGAGTGATTTTTCACTATAACAGCGTGTTATAGTCCACAAACTCTGCTTTGCTAAACAGAGACAACAACACGCAGTTGTAGTGACCATAATCTAAGAGTAACACATTATTATTGGAACATATGATCACAGCGAAAAATAGAAATTATTATAAGTAATAATTATTATGATTCCATTTTGTCATATTGTGGTTAGTTTTTTCATATTATGATTCTAGTTTTACATATAATTGAACAATCTTACTATATCATTATCTCATTCTATCAGATTATGATTTAATTTAATTATAAAATTATTCTGTCTTATTATATTATTGTACCAAAATGTCATATTATGATTCCATTTTCTAATACTATTATGTCACTCTTCATATTATTATTCCATTTTAACATATTATTATTTCATTTTATCATATTATTATTCCATCTTATCTTATATTAAAATAAAACGTATTAATAAAAAATTATTTTTATATATATATTTTCTTTTTATTGAAAATAATAGAGAAAAGTATTCATTAGCAAACAAAAAAATACTTACACATTTTCTGTTAATTAATTATACTCATTTATACCACCAAATGTGGTTCAAATGCAGGATATGTTTTTTTTTTTACTAAACCCTTTAATGGTTTAGTTAAAAACATATTATTATCTTATATTGCTTGAATCACACCGAGTATAACTAAACCTTGTCTATTTCTATTTATTCATATATAAACTAAATGAGAATTATAATGAAGTTGGAAAGCAAACATTAAAAGCAAAATAAAAATATTTGAAAACAAAAAAAGTTATGAACTCACTCAGTTTTCTATTCTATTCTATTCTATTCTATTCTATTCTATTCTATTCTATTCTATTCTATTCTATTCTATTTTATTTTATTCTATTCTATTCTATTCTATTCTATCCTATTCTATTCTATTCTATTCTATTCTATTCTATTCTATTCTATTCTATTCTATTCTATTTTATTATATTCTATTTTATTCTATTTTATTCTATTCTATTCTATTCTATTCTATTCTATTCTATTCTATTCTATTCTATTCTATTCTATTTAAAACATTTTATTGTCATGGGAACAATAATATTATTATGGTTTAAAAACAGAATGTGGTTTAAGAACAAGGAAAAGTGTGCAAATATTTAGTGATTGATGAATTAATGATATTTTCAATATTAATAAAATTTTGTTACTGGTAAATTATATTTAAATACATATAATTTTTGCAGTCATCCATATTCAAATTTTTATTGAGTGTAAACATTAAATGACAAAATTTAAACAAAAACATTGTTATCATGAACACATAGTTATTAAAATTCAAGAAAATCAACAATGAGAACATAATATTGTTGTAGTGATAATACCGTAATCATATTTTTTCTCTACGTGAAGGCAATTTAATATGGCAAACTTGTTTATGATCCTTCGAGGCGAATGTCGACTTACTACTATAACCATATCTATAACAGCGTTTACGACGCTAGGTTCAACCTCTCTTTTACTTGTCACAAACGCTTGGCGCTACTAATTGAGTCCCTCAAAATTAGACCCAGTGCAAAGCGAACATCATGTTTAGTTTTCTAAAAAATTCTTTAGAAATACAAGCCACTTTCGATTATTTTCAAAGAGTTTTTAAAATTGTCGAAATTCCTCATATGTATGTGTAACTACGAAAAGTTGTCATTAAGTTTTTTTTTTGCTATTTTAAACCTTAAGGAGTGTCTATAAAATATACGAATAACGGGTGCCGAGTATTCTTTCAAACTTGCAAATTTCTAAAAGAAATATAACTTTATAAACTTTTAATAACCCTATAATTTAGGACTAGACGTATAGCAACAATATTTTTCTTCTTTGCTACTTTTAAGAAACAAGTATATTTTCAGTTAACCATATACACACATTTTTATACGAAGAAGCATGCCTCAATCTGTGCTACTTTTACTGTATTCATATGTGATCAGAGCTTAACTCACTTACTATGTTGCGTCGCACTACGGTTGCTGTTGTTGGTTGTTAATTCGACTTCTAACAAGTTTCTGTGCTTTTTTTTTGCAATATATGTGTCCATTTTTCCATCGTGATTGCTTGCGATTCGTTGGTCTACTATAAACCTCTAGAGTGTGTATTTTATGTGGAAGATATAAGTACGACGTACTATAAGATACAAATACGTAGCATGTAGATACAAACATATGTTTTGTGTTTTATGTGTGTTTTGTTTTTATATTTTTTTTTTTCATCGCGATTGTTTATTTTTGTTGGTGTTGTTTTTGTTGTTGGTTTGTTAGTTAAGTAAAGTATCTTTATGCTTCTTAGAAGACTGACGCCATATTACTGAACTTAAATACGTATAAAAATACTTGTGCATAAACTCAGCAATACTCACATATAAGCGCCCATTTTTGTTCATTATTAAAAGATTGTGCTTGATTGGTTGAATAGTTTTGTTTTTTTTTTTTACTTTGTAAGATTTTGCGTTTTTTTTTTTTTCAGTTTAAGCTTTAAATTGCTTAGTTGTTAAGATTAAAATACTTAAATTTGAGAGAAAAAAAAAATTGTTGCATAAAAAATTGGGAAAAATATGTAAAGGCCACTCACTGATCGATCGATGAAAATAGTGGTAAATTTTCAAATTAAACATATCCTGAAAAATGTTTGAGTTTGAAGGTCTTAAGAAGAAATAACTAGAAAGCATTAATAAGGACTCCTCTGAAGCTTTAAAATTTTGATTTTATTAAAAGCTGTTATATTCAAATTTTAAATTTAAAAGAAAAATTAATTTTTATTAGTTTTTAATGAAATATTTAATATATCTTGAAATACCCTTTATAAGAGTTTTATTGTGTTGTCGGTTGCTTGTTTGTTGGAATGGATCAACTTCTTTTTAAACGCTATTTTATTTTTTTTTTAGTCAGGTTTAGGTATTTTTTTAAAGACCTTTTTACTATGACCCAATATATTTAAAATGGACAGAGTTCTGGACAGTTTAGTGGATATTTATCTGATATATTTCCCATATAATCTGTCATGTGGAATTCATGATCAGAATGTTTTCAAAAATCTGCCAGTATGTACTTTTTATCACCTTGTAGGCAACATTCATATTTTCGAAAAAAAAAATCTCTCTATTTTGCCCTCATATTTTTTTCTGACATTCCTATCACGAACCTTTCTTTACTACGTGGATATTCAGGCCAGCTCTTTTTTAAATTTTCTGATAAAAGATATAGAGAAATTTAAAGAATGTATAATATTCCAATCAGAAATATAGAGATTTTCTCTTAAATTGGTATTATACACAGAAAAAAAAAATTTTCAATTAACTTTTTAATCATTATATTAACTAATTTAATTAACTTTTTTAATAATTTGACAGCAATTCAAAAATCGTAAAAAATAAATAAAAAAATAATAAAAATAAAAAATATTTTATTTCTACGTAAAATATGGACAATTTTTATCTTTTTGAACTTTATTACACCACGAAAGCCGATTGTGATGAATTTTTCTGAAGGCAAAGGAAATTCTGGATGCAGAATTCTTCATTTCTTAAGTAAGCAAGATTTTTTATATTTCATGAGATAGATTTATATTTTCAATGTTATTATAGATAATCCCCTGATTTATAAAGAAAATTAATGACTAAACCAATATCCGGAATAGTGTTAAAGCTGCATACTATACAAAAGGTTAGTAAGTATTTAATTATTTTGACGATTTGTTTAAACAATCTGTCATATTTCGTTTAATAATCAAATTAATGTGTCGTCCCTTATATTGTATCATTAGTATTATTCAAAATAATTTTTATGGTGTGTCCTTCCAGGATGAGCAATTTGAGATAAGTATGAATTTTTCCGCGAAAAATCACAAGTTTGTTAACTACTTTGTTGAAAACACACACCCACAGTAAGACAGTACATACAATATACACATTACCCATATTATATTTATTCATTATGTACCATATAGTAAATAATACATTATGTGTATTACAAAGATTATATACATTTTATTTACATATATTACATGCGAAATAATTTAGTGTATTCTTTAAATAATTACAATATTTAAATAAATAATTTAGCTTGAAATTGTGTGTTTTAATTTAGGGAACCATTTCTATGCATTAGTACAGATTTAATTAATTATTGTATCAAATTAATAACTAGATTAGATATATGAAATACTTCAATTATAAATATAATTGAGTAATAAAAAAATTAATTAAAATTTTTAGAAAAAAGAAAAATCAATTATTTCCATTTAATTAATATTATCATTTTGATGATTGGAGCAAAATCAAACAAAAATTTAATTAATATAAACAATTTCGTAATTGAAGTCCATTTTTATTTATTTTTTTTTTCTGTGTATTGTCTGCGATCCTACAGTCCATAAGTCAACTTTTTCTTCGATTATGGGGATTCTTTTCGGTGATCGTGAACTCTTTGTATTTTTTATAACTCAAGAAACTGTATTTCTCGACTTAACTGCATTTCTTGCAATTGTTTTATATGTTCAACATACGTTTCGATAATAAATATGAATTATGGGTTTGAAGGAACTTTGTTAAATTTTTAATTAAAAAAAAAACTTTTTGGTTTTCGGTAATAACAACTACTTATTAAAGTAGTTTCTTGGTAATGAGGCGTCATTATTATTTGCCTACTCTGTATTACATTAATAAGTACTCAATAGTATAATAGCACAGTAATACTGCAATCACGTGCGGCAGACTCGCAAGGATTAGTCTACTAGATAGAGTGTTATCCATAGATACAACAAATGAGCGCTGATCTAAAAAACTCTTTATTATATTTTGCAAGTACGTTGGATAATTGAATGAATTTAGTTCAAAAACCAGGCCTTCATGCCATATTGAATCGAAGGCTTTTTCAATGTCATGAAAAATAACTGCAGCGCTCTTACGATTTCTTTTGTTTGATTCAATAAAATTAACGACTCCTTTTAGTAGATGTACTGTAGAGTGCTCCTTGCGGAATCCAAACTGTTGAGGGTTAATAATATTATTTTGGTTGGAAAATTCTAAAATTCTCTTATTAATTATTTTTTCAAATACTTTATCCAATAGGCTTATAATGCTCAATGGTCTATAGCTAGACGGTAATTTAGGGCCCTTTCCTGGCTTAGGAATTAGGATAAATTTTGCCTTTTTTAAAATAGTTGGAAAATATCCTTCTATTAAACAAGAGTTGAAATATTTACTTAGAGTTTCAAAAAAGCAATCGGGCATCTTTTTAAGGATTATGCTATTAATGCTATTAATGCCATCTAAAACGGAGGCTTTATTATTTTTCAATAAATGTATGAACGATTTAACTTCATCTTAATTTTTTAAGATCTACGTTAGATCTGCCAAGAATTGTATCGTTAAGATCATGAATGGATCTTGAGACAGCTGTGTCCATAGGTGAACAATTATTTAGAGTAATGGTGTGTGAATTACCAAATACGTCTGCTATTGAATTGGCCTTTTCATTGCCAGTTTTTAAAATTTCACCGTTTACATGAAGATCAGTAAAAGACGTTTTGTTTCCTTTAAGAGCTTTTTTTTTAGTTTCCAAAAATTTTTTAGAGCCCGAGGGCAAATTTGAAATAAATTTTGTCCAGGTGGAAATCAATAAGTTTATTTAATAACTTCAAAATACTTTTCAATTGATTTTTATAATTAAAATCGCTACATCTTTGAAATTTACGTTTAAAGAAAAAAGAAAAACGTGTCAATAAAAAATATAAAAATAAAATAACTATAATTTAATTTCCAACCATTTTCAACTATTTGGGATCAATCTATCGTTAACAAATTAGCAATGGGAAATACTCGTATTTACACAATTTCCTCAGTCTTCGATGACATGTTTATTGTGTAATTATTTAGTAAGTACGAATTTTAAATGTTTGATGAAATTATTAATCTTTCGATGCTATAGTAAATGTTCCCACCATTGTTACCGGAGGTTATATGTATATAATCTCAAGATCCCAGTTTGTTTCAAAGCTGCTCTATCAAAGGTTACTTATATATGTATATGAGGTCAGTATTGATTGTTTTTGATGATTTCTTCAGACATCTGTTATATTGTTATTGGTATCTCGTCTTAGGTCGCAAGGGCACTCAGAGAGGATAATGTGATCTTTATTGGAACATATCGCAGAGATGAGTGATTTACTTATCATAAGTTTTTGGGAATTAAATATAAGTATAAATATTATGTACTTATGTAAATTACACATACACTACATACATTATTGTAAAACCTATTTAAATAAGTGTATAATATTAAAATTTAATGGAGGGAAACGAAACTTGACATATATTTTATATTAAATTTTGGCGTTTTATAAATCCTTTTAAAAGTCACCGATAATCACATTTAAGCTATATGAGATACTCGAGCTCAAAGCTTACAAAAATTTGATTTATACATGATTATCTGTGATTTCAACAGGGTGCAGATGACGCCAAAATGAAACTATATATATATGTATCAAGTATCGTTTCCCTGTATCAAATTTGGAATTTTAATATTTTTTTTTTCGTTAAATTTTACTTGTATTATATTACTTAAATATTTCCAATAATTCAATAAATACTTATATTTAAATCCCTGCGTTTTTATTTAAGAAGGTATTTAATTAATTATAGAATTGAATCAATGAAATTTTTAGTTAATTTTAGGCAAATATTCAAACATAATTCTAATTAATTTGAATAAAAAATTTAATTGAAATTTTAGCCAAAATCAATTATTATATTTAATTAATATTATCAATTTGGTGATTGGAGCAAAATCAAACAAAAAGAAGGTATTTAATTAATTATAGAATTGAATCAATGAAATTTTTAGTTAATTTTAGGCAAATATTCAAACATAATTCTAATTAATTTGAATAAAAAATTTAATTGAAATTTTAGCCAAAATCAATTATTATAGTTAATTAATATTAACAATTTGGTGATTGGAGCAAAATCAAACAAAAAGAAGGTATTTAATTAATTATAGAATTGAATCAATAAAATTTTTAGTTAATTTTAGGCAAATATTCAAACATAATTCTAATTAATTTGAATAAAAAATTTAATTGAAATTTTAGCCAAAATCAATTATTATAGTTAATTAATATTAACAATTTGGTGATTGGAGCAAAATCAAACAAAAAGAAGGTATTTAATTAATTGTAGAATTGAATCAATAAAATTTTTAGTTAATTTTAGGCAAATATTCAAACATAATTCTAATTAATTTGAATAAAAAATTTAATTGAAATTTTAGCCAAAATCAATTATTATAGTTAATTAATATTATCAATTTGGTGATTGGAGCAAAATCAAACAAAAAGAAGGTATTTAATTAATTATAGAATTGAATCAATGAAATTTTTAGTTAATTTTAGGCAAATATTCAAACATAATTCTAATTAATTTGAATAAAAAATTTAATTTAAATTTTAGCCAAAATCAATTATTATAGTTAATTAATATTATCAATTTGGTGATTGGAGCAAAATCAAGCAAAAATTTAATTAATAATTTTGAATTAAATATTTAATTAATAATTTCGTAATCAAAATTCAATTTTAGTTTTTTTTTTACTGTGCAGTAAACCAATAGTTTTTATTTTAAAATACTTGCTTTTTCGATACAGAATTTCTAACTTACATTAAGATTATAGCATATAAATATTTTCCAGATAATATCATTTTTAATCTTTATTTAAGATTACTGCTCTAACATTATTAAACTAAATATGTAATTGAACTTTTTTTTCTCAAAAATATTAAAGATCATTTTCAGTGCAATTAAAAGATGATGATCGTAAATCGTCTGGCTAAATATTCCAACTACTCTTTTAACTGCGTAAATAAGAACACATTTTTCTTTTCTCGTACAAAATGAAAGAACCCTCCTGAAAAATAATGTTCTACTTTTAAATAAATTTTTTTTAAAGATATGACTGACAGTCGTTCCTAAACATTTGCAAGTATTTAATATATATGTAGAGGTATTTATGTTGTCATACGTATACAGAAGAAGTAAAAACAAAAAAAAAAAAAAAAAAATCTACATAAAATTTGCTTTGAGTATAAATATGAGCTGATACTTACATTCTCGTTTACCAGCTACATGGAGATGAGTAATTTGAGAAGACTTTTCCGGCTTGTTGTACCGAAACAGTCAGCAAATCTTTAAGTACACAGAGGAGAAACCGAGAGCGAAAAAAAAAATCGTAAAGATTTACAAGTAATTGCAATGAAGAATTAAAGGTCCAAGTGTTGTTATTGTTGTTTTTATTCTGGCTGTTTCTGATTACGAGTACTTTTATTTGATATCAGCGTAGTTTTATTTTTTCATCTTTTCTTTCCACATTTCTTACTTTACTACATGACAAAATCCGCAGCAAAAATAAGGGTCGTTTTGATTATTATTATTTTTTTTTTTTTTGGAATCACAATTACTGTTGTTGCTGTTTTGCAATCAGAGCTGTTTTTTTTCCATTAAGGAACCTTGCTGCGTATTTAGTTTATATCAGCAAAAATAAAGACTATAAATGATCTTGATAGGGAGCGCAATACGTAGTTAGATCTCTTCTTATTTTTAGCTTGAATTTTAAGCCCATAATTATTTGTTTCCCTTTATTCTTTATGTTAGAGCTGAATCTTTTAACAAGGATCGTGAGAAACCTGCCATATTTCTTTAGACGAGCAGTAAAACTACCGTAATTGTGGTACAAAACAATTGTTCAGATTTTTTTTCTTTTTGAAAATTTGAAACCCAAGTGGGTGTAACTCAAATTGTATGTAAATATTAGGGAAATTTTAAAGATATCCAAGAAAAAGAGTTGAAATTAACATTTTAAACAAGGAATTAATTCTTTACTTTTTTTATCTTCTTGATTTCTTTAAACAGCAACAACATTAAAATGAAAATTATAAACCCAAAACATATTTACGAGAAAAATAATTAAAACCACAAAGTAAAATTTATCAAATGTAAATTTTTTTTCTTTCCTTTTTGTATGTTAATGAAATCCGAATAAAATAGATGATGGCTGCTGGCAGGCTGGTCATTTTAGTTATGTTGGATTTTTTTTTGGCAAAAGGAGTAGAAGAAATCAAACCAAAAAATAAACTTGAAAGATTAAACATTTTAAATCTAAATTAAAGAGGTAAGAGTATGTTATCCTCATGAAAACACTCTTTAACTCACACTGACCAATGATTTGTTTGTTGTTTGCTTGTTAGACTTCATGCATGCCTGAAAGCACATTTTAACAAATATCTAGTCTACCACTACTAATGTTCTTTAACTAAAAAAACAAAAACAAAAAAAATTCTATTCATACTTACAAACATATGTAGATATATTTGTTAGATTTTGGTTTTGCCATATAAAAAGAGAGAAAAGAAATTTAACATTTAAATTAAAATTTGTGTTAAAATTGCTTTTTTAATGAAAACGACGAACATTTAACATCGTTCAGGAGTAGTAAAGTAAACTAAACTAAAGTACTAATGCACAACATATCGGTAACATAAATTCAAAAAGCCGTAAGTAAGGTGTAAAGGTTTTAACGAGACACAAATGCCCTGTGATAACGGCTACCAGAATTCTTTGCCGACGCCTCGGTAGTCCCATGATGAAATTAGATCGAGATTCATCATAATGGGGCCATATTTGCCTCGAGGTTGAACATGTGAATTCATTTGTCCAACTATCTTGTGCAATCCTCAATTAAGTTCCGGAGGATTATTGATCTGAACGCCGAAAGCGGTACTCCAACGTTTGGTGCGTATCTTCACCTCGAAGAAGGGATTAATTTCTAGCTAGTACCAAGAGTTATCTCCCAGGCCGCTACAACCGTATCTTCATCACTGAAATCAGAGAGGATGAAGATACTATCATTTATGGGAGTGATTGCGGCGTTGTCGAGTCCAAGAGGGCGTCTTCGTCAACTACTTCGTACACCCGCTCAAAAAGCTCAAAAAGCCACGAATTCAGAGTTTGAGCGGGTGTCTTCTTGAGCGAGAGAACTAATAGGCTCTTCATATGACATTTCTACCGGATTAGGATCGTTATCGTCCTGAATCGGTATGTCTCGGTCGTCTCCTCGATGGTCCTGTAGAAAGATAGACTCGAAACCCTAGTGTATCTTTCCACTTTTCTCTCGAAGGGACGGCAGGGACCCCTTATTCATGACGATAACTATCTTCCTGCATGCTCATTCGGATACTTTGGTCACCTTCCAATCATTTGTGGGGATCTCAGGGTTACCGAACCGAATGAGTTTCAGAATCTCCTCTGGTTTGTACGGTTCGTCCGGTATGCGGGTCATGGCTCTAGGTCGACGTGGAATCTCGTCGATAGAGGCCACGTCTAGTCTAGCGCCTTCCCATATGCCATCCAAAAGAGCGATGCAATAAAATTACCAGGGGTGCTTGAATGACCCCTAACCCAGACTACCTCCAGGTTTGAATATCTCGCCATCTTATTCAGAGATGACCGGCATTTATGTATCAAGCTGGATGTCGAAAAGACACCCGAGAACGATTTAATCGCGGCTTGACTGTCTGTACAAATTTGGATATCCGCTTCGAATACCCTATCTCTTTATGGCCGAGATCTCTCTCTCTTGAAGAATGCTGCAGTGATTTGGCAATTTAAAGGAAATGTTTTTCCTATAAACGGTAATATAGACACCCCCTCTCGTTTATAGGAAAAACATGTGGTAATTTTTTAAATGTTGTTGAGAATAGAATTTTTGCCATTTGTTTTTTTTTTTTTTTTGCTTTTTGTCTAAGATCTCCATAACACTTAAGTCATTCACGCGAACAGATCTGTGTTTCATCAAAGCCAGTTAATATCGGTTGAAGAAAATTCAATAAGATTTAATATGCACAATGAATAGAAAATATTGTGTATTACAAAATTTAATCCGTGGCACCCACGCCTCTTTTTAGCCCACTTTCATTATACAGTGATATTTGTTACCACCGTCATCAAAATATTTATGAAATTTGATATTGGATTATAGAAAAAATTAAGTTTAATAATGCTAGTAGTCTATAAACCAAAGAAAGAACAAAAACATACAATCACATCCAAAGTTAAATAATTTGAATGATTTTATTTCCAATTATATTAAAAAAGCGCTCCGAAAGATTCGAACCTCAAGAGGCCATAAAACCGAAAATCGAACTAACTTTGAAAAACCCTTTGGGGGTTTTGCTAGACTAGTGGAACGCTTTCATTTTGAAAATTTTCATTAGCTAAGGTCGTTTGTTTTTTGGTAACGATATATAAAATTTTTTAAAGACTGAACAGAATAAAGTTTTAAGGAAATATTTAAATTTTTAATTGAATCTTCTGGATAGCTCTTAATGTGAAAATATATTTCTCTACTTTAAACAAGATACAGAGAAAAGTTCGTTCTTCGACTCAGGGAGCTAGGCTATTTCAATATAATGGATGGAATAAACTTAAAGATTGGAATTGATAAGGAAGGAAATTGAATAACCTAGAAGGAAATTGAATAACTTGGTGGTAACTTATGCAAGTGCGGAGGATATATTTGCAATAATCACTAAAGGAATTGGATTGAGACATTTCTGTGCTGGTCTGGGAGTTTAAAACTTACACAGTATTTTAGGTTGTGGCGTATGATATAACGTTTTCTTTTTTTGACCATTTGTGACATCCACTATTGACATTTATGTGAATAGCTAGGCCGTGCTTAAAGCAAAAAATTGTGTGATGTCTACTCAGTGACAAGTAATCTTTAACTCTGCTAGGAGGAGTAACTATCGAGGTATTCATGACAATCAAATATTCTAATGAGAGCTCATGAAAATAATCGTCTTGGAATGTAATTGGAATACAAATAAATAATCATATACCTTTGATCACACTGTTGAATTAGATTGGAAATGCGATATATTTCATTGACTCCCTCTTGGTAGAAGGATCAAGATCCTTTTGCGTGCATTTTTTTCAGATCTATGCAGTCTGGCGGATTTACTACTGAGAAATCCATTACTCTTATCCCTGCAGGTTATACCAGCTAAATAATTAACTTTTGGATAAAGTATTAGTTTAAAATCTATCTCATGGAAGAACTTAGATTATCATCAACATATATTATGCATGATATATTATGGTACGTGATTATAGCACATACGTGGGATCTTACAGTGTGAAGCTTCTTTTCCTTTATGGCAGATATTTCATTCATCAAAATTTTATATTTTCAATTTACATTGGATGGTGGAAAGACGTGATTCATTGTTTTTTCAATAATCTCTTAAATATTGCGCTGTGGGTATTTTCTGTGATAACTTTCTTATTATGGATTTCTTTTTTGGATTTAATAAAGATTTTTTTCGTGCTATAAACTTGATAATAATGAACAAGAATTTACCACAGATCATTTAAAGTGTGGAAAAAATTGTTATTGGTTGATAAAACTTCTACTGGAGAGCATTTGCCAGATTTCTGGTAGGCTGGACCCAATTTATCCTCCAGGAACGTTGCTATCAGCTACGAAGTACTTACTAACTGGAGATTTTTCACTCTACATATCGACTCTCTAGTGTTTACAGAATTTAAAAAAATATATATATATATTAACTGATGCAATGCATTGATTTCGGATCTATTTCATTAATTCAATTTTTATTTATTTTTGCTAATAATTTTATTTGTAATTGATAATACCACATACCACCATAGTCGCTTGGGATATTATGCGTTTGTGCTGATGTTTGCAACGCACAGAAAAAATCATCCAACACCCACCTTAAAGTATACCAATCGATTCAGAATCACTTTTTGAGTCGATCTAACTATGTCCGTCCGTCTGTCTGGCTGGACGGCTTGCTGGCTGTCCATGTGAACCTAGTGCATAAAGTACAGGTCACAATTTTGAAGATAATTCAATGAAATTTGGCACGTTAGACTTTCATGATACAAGGACGAAGCCTTTGATCGGTCCATTATTTCACCTAGCCCCCACACAAATGTCCTCCCGGAATAGGGGTTAAACGATCATAAATGCCTTAAATATAGCAATATTTTAATGAAATTTGGTGCTAGGAAGTTCTATATAAGTATCAACCTTTGCGTTCAACCTTTTGTTCATGAAGATAGGTCAATAATTGATCATAGCTCCCATATAAAACACTCTTCCGAAAATCACTTTAAATTGCATAAATCACATACACATGTTACTATTAGGTTTATATTCGACACACTAAGAATTAATTGAACTAAGAATTAATTGAATCGTTTACTAAATTAATTACAAATGAAGTATTCATATATTTTCTTCTACTTTCAAGAGTAGGTAAATCAATAAGCTGTAATCGACTTTCATATGATCAGGTCCACATTTATCAGAATATTTTAGATTCTGTACAGCTCTCAGTACCATCGATTTATCTAATGTTGGACAATTTATTAGGGTTGCAGCAGGAATTTGATATGGATAATTGAAAAGTTGATGCAATTCTTTAACAGAATAAGCGAATGAGAAGAAATCAGCAAACATATCCTAAATATCTGCAACGTTTGAGGATTCCTTATCTCCAAATTTCATCATGAATGGATATCCAGAGGCTCGACGCTTAGAATTTATAAACTAATAAAAATATTTTGGATTATTTTTAAAGTTTCCCTTCACCTTAAAAAGATAATTATTGTAACATGCCAGGTAATATATCTTTATAAATAGTTATGTATGAAAATATATAAATACACTGCCTGCCACTTGAATAAGTAATCACATTTTTTTATTTTTGATTTAAGTATATCTCCTAAACTAAAGTTCAGAAAAAAATAATTTTTTGCGCAACCAAATTTCAAAGTGTTGGCTTTAGTTTCCTGAAGAAATAAAAAATATACATTTTTTTTTATACTAAAATACTATTTCGTGTGTCACTTGAATAAGGAATTCTTTTAATATTATTCAGGAAGGCTACGATTTAAATTTCTTTCATTAAAAACGGCTAGAGAATTTTTAATTTGATAGTTTTTAAATAGTTTTTATTCAAAATGGAACGTGGTAAGGCTCTTAATAACTCTGAAAAAGAAAAAATTCTGATTTTGAAATCTCAGGGTCAGAATCCGGTCCAAATAGCCAAAAACATTAATAGAGGAAAGAGAGTTGTGTACAATTATTTAAATAACGTGGAAAGATATGGAAAAAACATGAAAGGGCGGAAGAAAATGGCAACAACTTCAAAAAAAAGACGAAAAATTCTTAGAATTGCATAAAATTCTGCCATGTCGGTATCAAAAAATCACAACGTCTACGGTTTGCCAAAAATACAATGACATGGTTCGACAAATGGTTTAAAGTTGTATTTTCTGATGAAAAAAGTTTAATATTGATGGTCCCGACGGGCTTAACTATTACTTCCATGACCTAAATAAGGTGGAATTATTTTTGAGCCGCAGACACAGCCGAGAGGACGGATTAATGGTATGGGGTGCCATTTCATATTATTCCAAAATTTAATGATTTCTTTGGATCCACCGAATCATACCGCCAGAGCAGTAAAATAATGGATTAATCAACAAGGTGTTCAACTTTTGGATTGGCCCCCATATTCACCAGATCTGAATCGAATGGAAAATGTCTGGGGTTGGCTTGCAAGAAAAGTTTATGAAGGAGGAAAACAATTTGAGACGATGGAATCCTTAAAGGAAGCAATAACGGAAGCATGGAGTTCAATTTCGCTAAATCACTTAGAGTCATTATACAAGTCGATGACAAATCGCATTTTTGAGGTTATTTATAAAAATGGTGGCACTACTCATTACTAATTGAATATTAGAAGATAATAATCTAAAATTTAAAAATATATTACAGTTTGCTTAGTTTTAAAATATTCCTTATTCAAGTGACACACGAAAAAGTACCACAGAAATATATGTCTTTAAGTAAATGCATAATTTTAGTATAACAAAAATATGTATATTTTTTATTTCTTCAGGAAACTAAAGCCAATACTTTGAAATTTGGTTGCGCAAAAAATTATTTTTTTCTGAACTTTAGTTTAGGAGAATACTTAATTAGAATTAAAAAAATGTGATTCCTTATTCAAGTGGCAGGCAGTGTATATATGGTTGTATATATGAAAAGTATACAGTAATATTTGTAATATATGGATTCATATATTAAACCATATATAAATAATGTAATGTAACTATATATGAGAATTTTTATTGATATATGGTGTCATATATGACATAAATTTTCGTATATGAAAAATACTCTTTCGATGCCGATCTGTTTGTTTTTTTTTTATTTTTATTTTATTTTATTTTATTTTTTTTCTTATTTAACATTTTTGTTGAAACTTCTTTTTTTATAAACGATATCTATCATTTTAAATACTGTTGTACTAAAAATTTGCGAAATAATAAGTAACCCTTTTAACCTTGTTTCCAAGTGATTTTGTATAACTATATATCGTTAACTGATTTAACTATTTCAATGATATTTAATTCATACAATATATAGATTTGAATACCAAATAAATTGGTTGGTGCCTCTGATAAGGAGTGTTTGTGAATTTAATAAAAACAAGAATTTGACATTATTAAAATATTTTTTTATTAAAAATTTTATTAAAAAATAAAAAGTACATACATATACAATAAATATTTTGCACTTGTACACAAAGTATTGCTCTTCGTGACTTGATTGCTTGATTGATTTCCCATAGACCTACATATATACATACATTCAGTTTAGAAAAAAATGAGACCACATTTATCAAAATAGTTTACGTACTTACCTTCTCTAGAATATAATGAGTAACCGATTGACATCTTAAAAAACTTAGATTGTTGCTTTCTTGCTTTTACTTTGAATTTCTAAATTGTCCTTAACTAGATTTGCAACATCCTTATAAAAAACAATAATATCTAGCGCGAGAGGATATTGATCGAATATATTTCCATACATAACTACTTTTGAATATAATAATTGATCAGAGGCACTTTCTTAAAATGATAAGAGAATCAGAAATTTACAAAAAAGAATTTTTTTATTAAAGTTTCGTTTGATTTTTTATATTTCCAATTTTATAAAAATTTAATTTTTAATTTTATTTTAATAATCATTCACAATAGGGCTTTTAAATACATAACCAGCTAAAAATGACCATATACTATTATATATGGTTCCATGTATGCAAAAGCATGTGCTCGTATATGAAAATATTTGCAATATATGTGTTCATATATAAAACCATATATGAAGAATCTAACCATATATGGAAGCGTATATGGAACCTTGGAGTCATATATAATGTGCATTTAGTCCATGTATTAAAGCATATACATATGCATGTAGCGGCTACAAAACACATATGCGATGAGATGAGACTTCAATATAAAACTTCATACTAATATATTTTTAGATCCTTTTTGAAAGCGATATCTATGGTGATGTTACCATTATTAATGAATATTTTTAATAAATTTTGCTACAACTCCGAGTGTTTTTAAATATTTAAATATGCAAATTTAACAGGAACAAAGTAAAGGAAAAAAAATTATTTGCAATTTTTCACAACGAGTTATAGTCATCTTATTAATTTTGTTAAAATATTATACAATATTTAATTCATATTAAAGATTTCCGTAATGAATAAATTGGTTTATGGTTTAAATAAATATTTATGTCATCATATTCTAAAAAATTTTTGACATTAAAGAAATAAAAATAATATTTTTATTAAAAAAATAAAAAAAGACATGCGAAGCAAAAATTTTATAAAATCATTTAAAATAAGTGTTGTTCTTTATAACTTAACACCTTCAATCTGTATCAAATATGGAGCCTCCAGTTAATCATAAGGATAAAGAAATAGTAAGTATGTGAATGTTGTATTCGAATTTCATCTTACTTAAATTTGATATACATACATTTTTTCAATCCAGCTAAGAAAAGTTAAAAGTTAATCGGTATGAGCTAAAATTTGGAAGACTCCTGTCAATCATTAGGATAAAAGGTAAAAGAATTTTATCCTAACTTATTGTGAAAAATGAAATCACTTTTTATTTAATGGATTAATATCATTTATAGATAAGTGCTCAAAGAAAATTAAAAATTTTTCGAAAGATTCCACTGCTAGTTGCCAAATCCATTGCTATATATGTATGCTATTTGAAGGATGTTGAAATGGAGTAATATTTGTATGTATTAAGTCGAATAGAAATTCATTGATTTTGCAAGTCTATACATTTTTATGACATTTTTTATGTGTATTAATTCACATTGTCTATTAAAAGATTTTTATTGTATATATATTTTTTTTTTTGTCTACATTAAATAATATTATAAAAAAAGAAAGAAAATATTTTTATTATAATTCACAATAGCGTAATATATATAACTATAAATAATATATATGATCATATATCTCCATATACCCAGAATTTTCGGATCCAAAAAATATATGGAACTCCATATACGTTATATATATATGATCCATACATGATAGTTTTAGCTGGGTATCGATAAATATATGGATATATATATATATATGAACATATATTTCCATATACCCTCAATTTTCGGATACAAATATATATGTATCAAAATATATATTTTGTGTATATGATTCATACATATTTATTTTAGCTGGTATTGGATATTTTCTGAATTTTAAACTGATCTTGATATGGAGTGTCTCAAATAATCAATAAATAAACCGGAATTTTTATATTTTCTAAAATGTTTGTTTTTAAAATTTTTCAACCCACTGAGCTGCTTTGCATTCCAAGGCGGTCCATGTGCAATTTTTTTCTCGTCATTGGTATTGATTTCTTAAAAAATTAAAATGAACCTTCATAGAATTTATTCAAAATGATGTCAATAATCAAAATAATTTTTTTGCTTTTTTTTCTATGTAAATCGTTTAAACTACCGGGCATTTATAAGGAGTTTACACTGATTCTGCGATGGAAACTTTTATTGTATCACATAATATCACAATGGATCAACCAAATGTTTCTTAGTGTTTTAAGTAAGTTCTCTTCAATATTCTTAATTCATTTAAGCTAAAAATTTTTTCGAGCGTATAATTAGCAATTCTCTAGATTTTTGTTAAACTTTTCCGAAAGAGATCTTTGCGCAATCTGACAGTTTATATATTATATAAAAATAAAGAAACTGTATGTGTTTTTAAAGTTGTAGCTGTATTAAAGTACTCACAAAGTAATATTCGGTACAATGCCAAAGTATTCGACTTAAAACATAATTTTCATAGTCCATATCTGTCTATCTCTATGTCCATTTATAGTATCGTTCGTCTGTTTTTTTTTTTTTTTTCTTAGATTTTACTATGTTTTAGACATGTTTGTTCTTGATGCTGTTGTTGTTATTATTATTTCTAATTCGATACAATAATAAGAGTGAGTCCAAAAAAAAAAAAAAAATGTATGTTGAAGTCTGTACACATAAATGAAATGTATTTTACATTTAGAATTTTTGGGGTCCTAAAGATCAAAACTTATACATATCTAAACATACCTATCCATAAAGATATTAAATGCTTTTGTGTACATATATATGTGTAAGTGTGGAGTATTCAACTACCCAAATGCTTTTCCTTTATGACCTAAAGGCATATGCAAAGTAGTTGATTTAAGGTACTGCAAACATACTCTCATATCACAAAATTATATTCATACATATACATACATATAACTTAATATGTTTGTATGTATATGCTATGCAAGTTTGCTTATGTGTTTGTGTGTGTGCATGTGTATGAATGTTTGCTAATATGAATTTGTAAATAAAGAGGAGGCATTTCTGTATAAAGAACTGAAAACACATTTATTTGTTGTTTGCTTGCTTCAAGTTATGTTCAATGTTGATGCTGCTGCTGATGATGATGACTTCCTTAATTCTTTTTTTTTCAGTTTTTTTTTTTCTTATTCATTTTCTTTCCTTTTTTATTAAATTCTGTTTAGACTTGTTTTGGTATTTACTTGTTGTACTTGATATGTTTTCATTACCTTACTTAGGAGGGAGCCTGATATTTTTTTATTATTCCATTTGTAACTTTGAAATCAAAGTACCCTAGAGGGGAATAAATAGACCTACAATGCATAAGGAAGGGGATACCATTCTTCATTGAACTCATACAAGAGGTCATACCATAGACAAAAATATTTTAGTCGTTCAAATTTTATATGAAACTGCTGGTTACATTTCTAATTGAAAGTGCCAGCAGTGTTTAGTTGCTGTTTTTTTTTTTTTTTTATTTTAAATTTAAAAAAATAAAAAAAATAAAATGTAGTGTAGTGTATCTAGAGACTTAGTATGCGCAACATAATTTTTATTTGTTTAGTTATTTCCAAAGCAATACTCATCTTACCAATACATTGGTAAACATTTGATAAAAAATTGAAATTATGAGGAAACAAAAATCAAGTTTTAGTTAAAAAAAAATAATTTTAATTTTTTTCTCAAAACCTTCTTAACAACTTTAAAATCTTAATCAAAATTTTGTTTAAATACATTTTACAAATACAAATTTTACTTGCAAATTTTCACTCGAAGAACGAACGAAATTTTCATAAGAACATCATAATATAATAAAGCGTCATCCATTTCGAGGTTCCCTACTTTTTTAAAGAAAAAAAAAAAAACAGAAAATTCAAATTTAATGGGGATGTTTATTATCATTTGAAAGAACATTCTTTGGCATTTATTTTTTGAAGATTATGTCTATCAAATGTTGGCCATTGCTACGTTACAGATGGTCCATCCGTTGAGTCCAATTTTCTATGACTCGTGCAAGCATTTCGACTGGTAACAGGCGAATGACACGCGTGATGTTTTCCTTCAAGGCCTGAATCGAAACGGGTTTATCCCCATAAATTTTAGACTTTACATATCCCCGCAGGAAAAAGTCTAACGGTGTGATATCACACGATCTTGGTGGCCAATCGACCGCCCAAAACGTGAAATTATGTGTTCACCGAAGTGTTATCTCAATAAATCCATTGATTGATGCGATGTGTGGGAAGTGGCGCCCTATTGCTGAAACCAAATGTCGCCGAGATCACGAGCTTCAATTTCAGGCATCAAATAGTCGGTTATCATGGTACGATAACGGTCGCCATTGACGGTTACGTTCGCACTGGCATCATTTTTAAAGAAATATGGACCGATGATTCCACCGGCCCACAAACCACACCAAACCGTTGTTTTTTCTGGATGAAGTGGCAGTTCTTGAATCTCTTCAGGTTGCTCTTCGTCCCAAATGCGGCAATTTTGTTCGTTTGCATACCCATTGAGCCAGAAATGGGCCTCATCGCTGAACATAATTTGCCTCGAAAACGTCGGATCTTCTTGGAACTTTTCAAGAGCCCATAGAGCGAAGCGATGTCGCTTGGGAAGGTCAGGCGGCTTCAGTTGTTGCACAAGCTGTATTTTGTACGCTTTCAATTTAAGATCTCGATGTAAAATGCGCCAAGTCGTTCCATACGTCAGTCCGAGTTGCTGTGAACGGCGCCGAATCGACTCTCCACGGTCTTCGTGTACACTCTCAGCTACGGCCGCTATATTTTCTTCACAGCGTGCTGGACGTGGTCTATTCGGTAGAATATTATCCAATAATGAATGCTGGGTCTCAAAATGGGTGATGGTGTTGCGAATAGTACGCTTATGTTGACCATAAGTTGAGCGAAGTGCACGAAACACATTCCTCACAGAACGTGAATTTTCGTAATAAATTTGAACGATTTGTCAACGTTGTTCAGGCGTAAGTCTTGCCACTATGAAATGCCAAACAATACTAAACAAAAATAACATGACAGCATGACACGATTCACACGTGATCTGTCAAAAAAAGGCTATTGAAAAAAGTATTTCTACTTGAATCAGCCATTATTAATAAATTTCCAAATGACTTCTACGATTTTCGATATGTATTTAAAATCGTTTCAAGTGTAGTTCTTACACTAAAGATCTTGTAGCTTCAAACCCTTTTAGTAAATTTTCAGATTGATTTAGAAAGTAGAGTAATGTAGCTATTTGATTGTAAAAAAACTTTTATATATTATTTAAAATTTTAAAACTCGTTTTTATATTCTATTTAATATTTCTATTCTTTTAAGATTTTTTTTTTTTTTATTTTTCCTTCAAGACTAAATATGTATATTTAAATGCTATTTGTTCAGAATAAAACTTAAAGAGTTATTAAAATATGTCTAAGGTTTATCAATAAATTGTTTATATAAGTATTTTAAGTCAAATAATTCTAAAATTTTATTTGGTGCATACTTTTAGGGAAAAATAAGAAAAATATATGAAAAATTTAAATTATTTCTTCCAGATATTTTCGAATAAGTTCTATAATTTTTGTTCAATTTGAAAAAAATAAATCGTATTTACAACAGAAAGGTCCAAAAATATTTGCATTGTTGTATGGTCGAAAAATTGTGAAAAATGTTATTATTTTAAATTCCAGGGATTCTTTGTAATCCAAAACTAGTATAAATTCGGGTAATTTCTAATACATTTAACATGGACTTGTCATTTGAAGATATTTTCTTTATTGTTGCCTATTCACTGTGTGGGAGTTCACGATTTCATGCTAAATTAGTTTTTGTTTGCTCTTCTTTATCAGTGCAAATAATTTGTATATAAACCAATATATAGAGGGTCTATATTCAAAAACTTGTATCTCAGAATTTTTGCGTTTTTAATGCAAATATATTCCTTATAACAACGTTCATCTATGATATACATTTCAAATGAAAATTCATAGTTATTTCAATTTTATTAACGGTTTTATATACCCCTATCTTACAAAATAAATATTTTATTTTTTCGTGCAAAACACTCTATCCCTCTGAGTAGTTAAGTTATTTTTTCACAATCAATTCTAACTAATTTACATATGCTGAATATAAATCTGGCCAAAAAATTTAAATCGATTGAATAGTTCTTTCGGCGTACTATAATAAATATTCACTTTGTTTGTTTCAATTCATTTCACAAGAAAATTATTTACACAAAATCTCAAGACTTTCACTGTAATAGTATCATAGATGTACGATAATAAAGATTTATCTTGTATGTTGGCTAACATTTTCCCTACAGCTGCCCGCCCTGTTTTCATATCAGTTATGAATTTTGATATTCAAAACTTATTACCACACAATTTTAAAACTTTTGCTCTAATAGTTTTTCATTTAAACAATAACTAATTTGTACTTCAGTAATAATTATTATTTCGCTTTTATGGGGGTCACTATTCCCTCTGCTCCGATCCCGAAATAAATTATCCTATTTGAATTATTTTGGTTTTTTATATTCCTAACTAGTTTAAAAGCTTTAAAAATAATATATTAAATGGTTATTAACATGCCTATTCATAGAAAAAGTATTAAAAAAAATCACAATTTTGTTATGACTAAAAGTTATAATTGTTCATGTGACTCTTTCATTATTATGGTATCCAACCCTTTAACCATCATAAGGTTATCCGTTTAATTTTGGTCGATTAGGTTAGGTTAAGTTAGGTTAGAAAGGGTGGCGTATTCACGCCTACACCCAGAGGCCGAACGGCCCATTGTGATGCCTTTATGAAGGAAAGAGAGAGAAATAAAAGTGGAACCTATACCCAATCAATCAGTTATGATTGTTCCTAAGCCATTTTATTCCCATTACAAACCCTATGAGGTTGACCAGTCCTTTGCCATTAACCTCATCTAGTTCATGTAGTGTATGGCTTCCAAACCACTTTAACCTATTACGCTGAAGCCCTACACAGTGACAGAGTATGTGCTCCACTGTCTCTAGCTCCTCAACATCATCGCACGTTCTACAAAAGTCTGATGTGCCAATGTCCCACTTACTCATCATATTCCCTATTGAGAAATGACCCGTAACCATACCTACTATGACTCTAAGACTACCACGACTCATACCTAGAAGATGCTTGGAATCCGCCAGTTTTAAGCTAGGCCATAATGCCCTAGAAACTCTGCAGTCCGATCTGTCATTCCAGGCTAGATTCGTGTTGTCCAGAGTCCACTCCCTTATAGCCCTAAAGATGGACCTAATTGGAATCTTAACAGATGACTCTATGAAAGACCTATCTAGCTCCGAGCCACTGCGAGCTAGCTCATCGGCTATTTCGTTGCCAAGAATGTCACAATGACCAGGAACCCAACAGAGTCTCATCATATAGGAATCCATTAACTTTCTCAATTCCCTTCTGCACTCAAGTACCTATCTAGACCTAACAAAATGACTAGTCAGAGCCAATAACGCTGTCTGACTATCAACATAGATAGTAATCTCAGACCCTCGTCCAACATTCCCCTCAATCAAGCCTAGAGCCTTATAAATGCGAAGAATCTCCGCTCGATTAACTGTTCAAATAATTTAAAATTGTCTAGTTTCGAATAACGAATAAACCGAGTAATTTGTGTCAAATAATCGATTAACCGAAATTTATTTTTTGAAGTTAAAAATTCAGAAAATTTTTTACTTTTAAGATAAATTTACGTCAACCACATCTTTTTTTGAAATGCTTGTTATATTCGAGCAAAAATAATTAAAAGTAAATTTTAGAGAAGTACTTTTTCATTACCTCCAAAGTATCGATAAGTGTACGTTTTCTTGTGCTTAAAACAAATTAAAATCGAGAAAGAAAGATATAGTCGGTCAAGACCGACGATCGAGAAAGAAAGATATAGTCGGCCAAGACCGTCTATATCTAGATTTAGATGTTAGTATCAACGCATTATTCTGTATTTGTATACCCAGCTAAAAATGGTCATATATTTTTTTATATAACTAATGTATGTGAGGATTTATACACGATGAGGAAATATGTCCAAATTCCAGGCATCTGAAGCAGTTGTTAACAAGCACTTTTGCCTTAAGCGACAAACTACTACTACCCATCCCATTTTTACTTTCGCCATTTCGAGGGCTTTACGGTCAAATCCTATCGGTAAGATAATACTTGCTATCTGTGTGCCACCATAAGCCCTCCTTAGACTCCTTACGTTAGTTTCGTTAGTTCAAAAACTCCTAGCAATTTGTTAAGGGCTTCACTAATATCTCCTTTTGTTGTAATCTCATCGATAACTTTACACTCAATCATAATTTCCGGAGTGTGCGATGCGATATTTGCCTGTAATCCTACCGATCTTTGCACCTTTTCTTGGAAGTCGGTGTTGGACTTATCATTTTTTACAATTAGATCGCCCTTTTAGGTTCTCCTTATGCGAGAAACGCATTCACCAAAATCCTTAAGGCTAGGATATGACTTCATATGCTTTAATATATCAACATAACTTGCTTCTTCTTTCGTTGAAATGATCATAACGTTCTTCATTTCCTTTCTCTTTTGAGGTTTCTTTTTGGGTTTCACAGTTCTCCACGCATTGGTTACTTCACTGGTGCTGGATTTCTCTCGGGGGGAATATTCTTCATAGCTTGCACTTTCTTTTGAGATTTGCTTACAAAATATCTTATATTGCTTGAATCATATCGAGTATAACCAAACTTGGTCTATTTATATTTATCCATATATAAACTTAATGAGAATTATATTGAAGTTAGAAAACAAATATTAAAAAAATATATATTTAAAAGCAAACAAGTATTGAAGTTTTCCACTAAGTTTTGTGGAAAGGAAAAGTATTATATTGTATTAGTATTAATATGGTTTAAAAACAGAATCTAGTTTAAGAACAAGGAAAAAGACTGCAAATATTTAATGGATGTAGAAGTAATGATATATTTCATATTAACAAAATTTTGTTTCTGGTAAAAATATTTGAAAACATATAATTTTTGCAGTCAATCATATTAGAATTCTTATTGAGTGTAATTATTGAATGACAAAATTGAATCAAAATCATTGTTATCATGAACATATATTTATTAAAGTTCAATAAAATTAACAATGTGAACATAATAACAGATTCCATATATGAATTAACTTTATCAACACTGTTATTTTCTATCGTAGTTAGGTAACTCTTCGGTGCTGTTCGTGTCACGAGGGAACAAGGAAGCTCTGTGGTAACAGTGAAAGAAAGCAGACCTTTGAAGAAATTGGACAGACCGAGTATACCCTAGCTGGAAACAAAAACTGCATTACAATGTAGATAAAATTATGAAAGTGTTCGATCATCACTTATAAGATCTTGGCCAAATTTCCTACGACATTTCGAATAGCATGCTATATGGCTATTTATGTTGATAATCTCAAAGCAAGTCTTAATTTTTCCTCCACCAATGCTATTGAATATATGTGTATTAAAAGATTGTTAAATAAAAACTAATGTACTCATATTTTATAATTTCTTAAAAATACTCGTAGGATAAAAATATTTTAAAAAATTAAAATTTTTGTTTGTCCACTTAAAGTTTACTTAGCTATCGTTTTATTTATATATCATTAATATTAAAGACAACAAAAAAATTTCAGAAAAATATCTACCACATAAGTGAACGTAAAACATCCTGTTACATAATTTTAGGTAGGTTTTTTTAATTGCTTAATATTGTGTCGATATCCACAAAACTCTTTCATGACGTATACGACATGACTGCTTTTATTCGAGTTGATTAATCAGCAGATTAAGCAATTGATCTAATTTCTTTTTCTCAGTACATTTACAATTCTGTTTTAAATCTGCTAATGCAAAGATTTATGTGCTATTTGGCTCTCAGTTGTTTAACTAATGATACTAGTAATAATATGAAATTCAAAAAATTTTCCCGGGAAATCAAACAGTCTGGGAAATTGCGATACCTAATTATATGTTAGATTTAGAAAGAAATTTTGCTGAATACTTGCAAAATATGGGAAATAAACTGTTTTCTGATCTCCTGAAAGGTTGTGTTTTTCGAGATAGAGGGTTTTGAATATAGGCCCTCGATATTGTAAATATTCAGAACATTTATTTCATTTTTTTTTAAACTTAAATCACTTTTTAATAACTCTTTCTATTTATTATTTATATTTATTTTTTCAGAACTCGAAATCCTATTCTTATTGCTACGTTCTTTGTTTAAAGTGCTCTCTGCGAATAAGCGTAAACGATATCTGTAAACTTTCTTTTGTACTAGAGACTTAGAAATGTTAATTATAATTTAAGAACTTTTGATCCTCTCCGTTATGAATTTCGGAAGTGTTCAAAAACGGAAAAATGACCTCAAAATATGCGGTAAATGCGCCAAGTGATGGGGCTAGAACTATTTTATTATTTTATTTTAATGGTGCAATTGAAGAAAAAAAAATATTTTAATTAAAATAAATAAAAATTCAATTAATAATATATATCCAAAATCATCAATTACTAAACGATTTTTTGTATGAATTTTGCAAGCAGTAGAGTGTCCATATGTGAACTCAACTTATCTTGGAGGATAAATTGAGTCCGTCCTACCAGCAGCCTATTGAACGCTCCCCAGGAGGAGTGTTATTCATCAATAATAATTGTTGGCCTATTCTACTTCTGTATTATCAAGAGTATAACACTGAGAAAATTCTTTATTAAATCCCAAAAACTAAGAAAGTTATCATAGAGAAAACCCAAAGCAAAAAATTTGGGAGAGTATTAAAAAGAAACAATTGATGAATGAATGCTGTGCAATAAAGAAAAATAAAATTAAGTAGTGCCAAAAAAATGATTACATCGTTTTACACAAAGTAGCAATAGCAGAACTTCCCCTATGGCTAACCTAGTGTCTACATTAGGCAAATTTTTATCAAAACAAACTTCAATATCAGGGCGAATATATACAAGGTAAACTTAATTAAACAGCTGATTATTATTTTGGTTGTTACAGTTGTCAAACTGCATATATAAAAAACAATAATGAATGAATAGCATATGAATCTTTGCATTAGCAGATTTAAAACAAAATTGTAAATGTACTGAGAAAAGGATATTTGTTCAATTGCTTAATCTGCTGATTAATCAACTCCAATAAAAACAGTCATATCGTCATCGTCATACGTCATGAAAGAATTTTATGGATATCGACACAATATTAAGCAATTAAAACAAAAACGTACCTAAAATTATGAAACAGTGTGTTTTACGATCACTTATGTTTATTGATAGTTTTCTGACATTTTTTATTTTTAATATTAATAATATATAAATAAAACGATAGCTAAGTAAATAGTACCGTAGTCAATTTTGTGAATTTTCCAGGTGCATTGGATATTTTTAAGACTGGATTAACATATCCTCAAGAAGGCCTTTAAAGTAAGTTATGCCATTTTTCGAGCGATCTTTCATTGTATTAGATTTTAATTCGAATTTTCTAATAATTTAATAAATCATTGCAAGTTCTTTTGAAATTTAGTAATCTTCTTTATTTCAATGCTAACAATTAGCATAAGTTTTGATGTCATTATTATTTTTCATAATTTAATAAAAAAACTAATAAAAACATTTTATTAGTTTAAATGAAAGTTCAAACTTAGTATCATTATTATTAAAATATATTTGTATTTTTTTTTTTTTTTTGTTACATTTTCTTACTTTTAATAGCTTAAGCTATTAAATAATATTAAATATATATTTATATATATATATATATTTTTTTTTTTTTTTTTGAAAAAGAGTTATGGCCATAAAGCAGGATTATTTAGATTAGCCTTTTTTTTGAAATTTTACATAAGATTTACATAATGCAATAACAATGAACGCGTCCAGCTTAAGTGATGCGAATCATATCATTATATAAACATGATTCTTTTGTAATAATCTATAGTTTTTCTTAAGTAAGTAATTTTGAAATGCAAAGCTGTTCACACCTTTCAAAAGTTCGTTTTTATCAATGACACGAAATCTCATAAATTAATATTTGTTTTTGTTTCTTTCAAATTATATTTAAACGTAAACGTTATTGTCTTTTATATGCACGAGTATAAAAACATGAAAAAAGGCGACAATATAGCAGTAGCACTCTTTTGTTGGAAATTATTTTATTTTATTTATTTTATTATTATTTTTTTATTTTTTTTTTTTTTTATTAAAAAAAATTATCAATAACATCTATTGTTTATGATTTATTAACGTTTTTCTTTTGTTTAATGACCATTGAAAAAGATACTAAAGATCAATTATTAGGAAAAATAAAAAATAAATAAAATAGAAGAAAGATCGCGTGCCGCTGCTAAGGAAATCAAATAATAAAAAGGGAAATTTAGAAAGAAACAGCTGCTAGAAAGTTGACCAAAATAAATAGGAGATAATAAAACCGTTTACATTAGAAGTGATTTAATTAATTTAATGAAAAAAAATATAGTTTATTTTTAAATTTATAAATTGGTTTTTTTTTAAGATTTTTTTAGAAACTCCATTTAAAAAAAAAAAACTAATAATAATTTATATTTTAGTTTAATTTAGTTAAATTTTCTCTTTAACTACAAGATATTAAAACTAAATCCCCAAAAACTCTTTGACATTAAACAATGAAATAAATGTAAATACTTAGAGCATTAGATTTTATGTACAGAGTGCAGAATTTTACCTAGCCAGGTGTTTCATTATATCATCCTGTCAGTCATACACCTATCAATCCATCTATCCAACCAACCAACCATCCATACATCCATCCTGTTTTGTAGGTGATTTTCGAGATTTAAGTTTGAGGATTAAAAATGCAAAAAAAAAGCAAACAACCCTCTTTTGTAAAATCATACAAACGCTCTGTGATTTTTCTAAATCTACCTGCTGAGCAACAACAATAGAAAAGAGATTTCTTTTGTTATAATTGTTGTTGCTTTATTATATAGTTTCATCCTAGCATTAGTGGCAATAGGAGGATCAATTGTTCTTAAGTAGTACGTATATGTATACAATTTTGATCCTTTTTCCTTTTTATAGAATTTACTTTTTTATTTGTTGTAAATTTTGTTCATATGATTTATTTATGATTTTTTTTTTTACAACAATAGAATAGTTGAGAAAAATTAATATTTTCTTTTTTTTATTTTTGTGGAAAATATTTTTCGATCATTCACAACAATTGCCAGAGGAAATTGTTGTTGTACATTGAAGAATTTTTTTTTTTTTTTTTTTGTTGAAAAATTGTTTTAATTTAATTTGTGCCAACAGGTTTGTACTTGTTTTCGACCAGGTGTTTACCCTTATTTTTTTTACTTAATTAAAATATTTTTTGAGAGAGGGAAGATCTTTAAGGATCGTATAATTAGGCTGCTGATGAAGTACAGTTTTGAGAGAGCTGGGAAAATTGCAAGAATAATTATTCAATTATTAATAAAACATACACAAGAAATTATAAAATGACTTGTTCTAAAAATTAAGTCATTTTGAAATAAATATTATTAGAAATTTAAAGCAGAATTGAGGAGGCTAAGAAAATTCTTATTAAAAATATTGAGTGAATAAAAAAAGTAAATTTTTATTACTCTTTTCTTAAAACTGAATGTATAGGAATCTTTGTTACAATTTAAACTTGCCAGTAGCCTTCATCTTGATTACGTTTTTGAAAGAAACAAAATTTTAATTTGTTCCACAAATCTTTTCTTATTTACTTAAGAATCTCTACTTCTTTAACTGTCAAACTCTTATTGAATAACATCAAAACCAATTTTTACTAATTTATTTATGTTTTTTTTTTTTTTTTCTAACTAATAAATTACTCTTAAGCATTTTGTGGGACTTGTATTTTGTAAAGCGTCAAAAAAGAATGTCATAAAAACATCAAAACCATAAAATACAAACTGAATTCACACCTTAAGACCGAATGTGACTCTTTCACAGCTCTTTTACTGTTTTATGGATTTAACATTAAAACTCAAAGGTGGTCGTAAAATTATAACTGCCAGAGATCGATAGATGGATGGATGGCTTGGCTGAATGACTGGTTGGCCCATAAAAAGTAAAAGGATTTTTTTTCTTATATTCATATATTAAATATGTATACCTGTTAACAGACATATGTATAAGAGTAGATTTGTATTTGTTTTTATACCTTGAATCAGAGTGTTGCATGTTTTACATGCGTAAAAAGGTTATAGATTTTGTTTTCGGTTTTTTTTATGATACGCATGGAGCAGAAAAAGAAATTTATTATTCCAATTTTTATTTTCACGGTTTTGTATGTATGTTTATGTACAGCTGTCATGTATTTTAGCGTTATCATTAAAAATGAACAGGGCAACCAAAACAACATATGTAAAATCATATTTTTTCTTGGGCTTCAAATGAACCAAACTGTTAGTTAGCATATTTTTAGCTTAGCATATTTTGTAATATTTTCATAGAAAATTCTCATTTTATAGCATATTTTAGCAACTTAAGCGGCATATTTTATACTTAAGAACACAATTTTACATATCTTACACAAAGGAGCATATTTTGAGCTTATTAGCATATTTTATTTTATTTTAATTAAAAATGCTCATTATAAAGCATATTTTAGTAATTTAAAAGACATATTTTATACTAAATAGCATATTTAAGCAATTTAAATGGTACATTTTATATTTTATTTTATTTTATTTTATTTTAATTAAAAATCCACATTATAAAGCATATTTTAGCAATTTAAATGACATATTTTATACCAAAAAGCAGAATTTTGCATATCTTACACAAAAGGGAATATTTTGGGTTTAGTAACATATTTTATTTTATTTTAATTAAAAATCCTCTTTATAAAGCATATTTTAGTAATTTAAAAGACATATTTTATACCGAATAGCATATTTAAGCAATTTAAATGGTACATTTTATATTTTATTTTATTTTATTTTAATTAAAAATCCACATTATAAAGCATATTTTAGCAATTTAAAAGACATATTTTATACCAAAAAGCAGAATTTTGCATATCTTACACAAAAGGGAATATTTTGGGTTTAGTAACATATTTCATTTTATTTTAATTAAAAATCCTCTTTATAAAGCATATTTTAGTAATTTAAAAGACATATTTTATACCGAATAGCATATTTAAGCAATTTAAATGGTACATTTTATATTTTATTTTATTTTAATTAAAAATCCACATTATAAAGCATATTTTAGCAATTTAAAAGACATATTTTCTACCAAAGAGCAAAATTTTGCATATATTTCACAAAAGGGCATGTTTTTGGCTTAGTAGGATATTTTATTTTAAATAAAAATACTCATTTTAAAGCATATTTGAGCAATTTTAAAGACATATTTTATACCAAAGAGCATAATTTTACATATCTTAGACAAAGGGGAATATTTTGGGCTTAGTAGCATATTTTATTTTATTTTAATTAAAAATCCTCATTATAAGGCATATTTGAGCAATTTAAAAGACATATTTTATACTAAATAGCATATTTAAGCAATTTTAATGGAATATTTTGTATTTTATTTTGTTTTATTTTAATTAAAAAACCACATTTTAAAGCATATTTGAGCAATTTAAATGGCATATTTTATATTTTATTTTGTTTTATTTTAATTAAAAATCCTCATTTTAAAGCATATTTTAGCAATTTAAAAGACATATTTTATACCAAAGAGAAAAATTTTGCATATATTTCACAAAAGGGCATGTTTTGGGCTTAGTAGCATATTTTATTTTAAATAAAAATACTCATTTTAAAGCATATTTTAGCAATTTAAATGACATATTTTATACTAAATAGCATATTTAAGCAATTTAAATGGTATATTTTACATTTTATTTTGTTTTATTTTAATTAAAAATCCTCATTTTAAAGCATATTTTAGCAATTTAAAAGACATATTTTATACCAAAGAGCATAATTTTACATATCTTAGACAAAGGGGAATATTTTGGGCTTAGTAGCATATTTTATTTTATTTTAATTAAAAATCCTCATTATAAGGCATATTTGAGCAATTTAAAAGACATATTTTATACTAAATAGCATATTTAAGCAATTTTAATGGAATATTTTGTATTTTATTTTGTTTTATTTTAATTAAAAAACCTCATTTTAAAGCATATTTTAGCAATTTAAAAGACATATTTTATACCAAAGAGCATAATTTTACATATCTTAGACAAAGGGGAATATTTTGGGCTTAGTAGCATATTTTATTTTATTTTAATTAAAAATCCTCATTATAAGGCATATTTGAGCAATTTAAAAGACATATTTTATACTAAATAGCATATTTAAGCAATTTTAATGGAATATTTTGTATTTTATTTTGTTTTATTTTAATTAAAAAACCTCATTTTAAAGCATATTTTAGCAATTTAAAAGACATATTTTATACCAAAGAGAAAAATTTTACATATATTTCACAAAAGGGCATGTTTTGGGCTTAGTAGCATATTTTATTTTAAATAAAAATACTCATTTTAAAGCATATTTTAGCAACTTAAATGACATATTTTATACTAAATAGCATATTTAAGCAATTTAAATGGTATATTTTACATTTTATTTTGTTTTATTTTAATTAAAAATCCTCATTTTAAAGCATATTTTAGCAATTTAAACGACATATTTTATACCAAAAAGCAAAATTTTGCATATATTACACAAAAGGGAATATTTTGGGCTTTTTAGCATATTTTATTTTAAATAAAAATACTCATTTTAAAGCATGTTTTAGTAATTTAAATGACATATTTTATACCAAAAAGCTTAATTTTGCATATATTACACAAAAGAGCATATTTTTCAATTTCAAGAGCATTTTTAATATAACACCTTTTAGAGCATATTTTTGCTTGCCCTGAAAAAGAACGTTTGTATGTATAAGATGTTGCATGTTTAATTGAACTCGTTGGAATGTATGCAATCATAATTTTCATCGTCAGCTTTCAAATATAATTTATTGTTTTTGGCTGTTAATACATGTCAGCATTCAGTCATTCATTTCTTAGTTATTTCATTTCATTTTATTATTTTTCTTTTTTATTTATTTTTAGGCTTTTCTACAATTGAAAAACATAGCTCTGTGTCAAACCAGCAAGACAGTTGGACAGACTGTCAAACATCTAAAATGAGAGTTATCGATTTTGTGATGGTTAACTGTGCGTGAGGATGCGCCAAATCAAATTTCGATAGAACACGCAACCAAATTCATAACTACGAAATAAAACAAGACCTTTAGGCCTGAAAATAAAAATATTACAAAAAAAAAAAAAAAAAAAAAAAACAATATACCAGACAAGACTATATGACGCCTGGTTTATATGAAAAAATATGACTAGTAGCTAGCAGCTTTAGCAAAAGTATTCTACAAATTACCTCAGAAAAATGGAAAAAAGGAAGGTGTTGCATTTGGTGTTTCAAAAACAATTTGCTACTACTTCTAAAACTGCGTGTTTATGTACATCCATATACACACATATTTGTATGTTGCAGCCTATAAAAAAATGGCATAAGATTTATGAGTGTGCCGAGCTTTTTTTCCCCAATACTAACTTCAACTATGACTATAATTTACGACTTAAAATACATACCTTTATATGGCCTGCATTTATGTTCATATAATAAATAAACGAGTAAGTACTCTTATGCTAATAAAAACGTGCCTGTAAGTGCAACAACAGAATGCTTATCAATGCGTCAAAATCTTATAACATCCTTTCAACAATACCACAGATACGAGTAAATGCTGAACATGTTCTAGTGTTGCAAAATGTGACAACAAATATTATTGATTTTCAACTAAAAATATAGAAGTCATTAGCACAATAAATTGTTTTTTTAAGAGTAACAATTTAAAGATTGTTTCTTTAAAAAAATTAAAAAAATCAAAAAATGACTTTTTAACCAACAATTCAATTCATTAAAAACCCAGAAAAAATACTGATATCACTGATGTAAGTAATTGTTTTGGGACAATAAAAAAAAAATAAATAAATAAAAACTAAAATACAATGAATAAAATGTTACACACCCTTAGTTGAGTACCCAATACTCAATAAAAAGTACTTGAAAATTTCTATAACAAAAATAAACAAATATTAGGTATTATTTTATTTTAAAAGAAAAAAAAAATCAAAATTGAAAAACACTCATTGTTTTGTGAACTTGCAACAGGTAGTGGCATATTTTACAATTAAAAACAATTTCAAAGAAATGAAACTATTCCTTGTTTTTCTTCTCCTTTTTTGAAAACACACAATAAAAGATAATTATACAAGAACGGGTATAGGAACATAAACCTTAAATACATTTAATGCGCAATTTCAAAACGTTACACATGCGCAGTTTTTACCCGAAACACTCATACAAGGGCACTCAGGTGTTCAATACTCAAAACATGATTTTACAATTCATAAATAAACAAGAAAAGAAAAAAAATATAAAGATAGCTGACTGTGGAAACAGCAGGATGGATGGATGGATGGATGGATGGATGGGATGTATAGTTTTTTACTGTAACTATAAATGCTGGCATGTTTCTAGGGTTTAATAACGCGCCTCTATGTCTAGCACTTCAGCCAAACACACTTTTTGCCTTACAGTTACTAAGCAAGTTTACCTAGACATGATCATTCGCCACATCTTCTTCGGCAGACAGAACGGCGACTGTCTAAATTTTCAAGATAATGAGTTTTCTTTTTAAAATAAGTATTTTGACAGCAGTAAACTGGCATAAATTCTTACTTGATTAAACTTGAAGAAATAACACAAAATTATATGCCATTATGGTAAATAAGATTATTAATGATGTCGTGAAAGAGTTATTTCATCCTCAGGAGGTCAATCGTAATTAAGCCTGGAAGGTTGTTTTCATTTTTTTTTTTTCTTATGAAGTTGCACAGTAACAACTCATTTGGAAAAATCATCAAAAGTTACAACATACAACATTAATATTATTCAGTTAAACAGTGATGAGATGATTGTTAATGCTGCCGCATAAATATTGATTAAAGGCATATGTTGTTTGTTTGGAAACACTGCAGAGAGTACAAAAGAGAAAGAAGTCAGCTAGAATTTGCATAATTAAAAAACCAAAGATAATTTTTCATTATTAAGATATTTTTGGTAGAATTTTTTTCTGGAAAATGTATTAAAAACTAAAATAGAAATAAAACAGAACTGAAATAGAATTGAACTAGAACTGAACTAGAAGAAAACTAGAACTGAACGAGATCTGAACTAAAACTAAATTAGAACTGAACTAGAACTGTACTAGAACTGAACTAGAACTGAAGTAGAATTGAAGTAGAACTAAACTAAAACTGAACTAAAACTGAACTAGAACTGAACTAGAATTAAATTAGAGCTGAACTAGAACTGGACTAGAACTCTACTGGAATTGAACTAAAACTGAACCAGAACTGTACTAGAACTATAATAGAACTGAACTAGAACTGAACCAGAACTGAACTAGAACTGTACTAGAACTGAACTGGAACTGAACTAAAACTGAACTAGAACTGAGCTAGAACTGAACTAGAACTTTACTAAAACTGAAATAGAACTATA
The DNA here is from genome assembly GCA_932274085.1 of Protocalliphora azurea. NCBI lineage: Eukaryota > Metazoa > Arthropoda > Insecta > Diptera > Calliphoridae > Protocalliphora > Protocalliphora azurea. The sequence goes on along the minus strand of OW026520.1, from coordinate 33,274,116 downwards.
CTAAAACTGAACCAGAACTATAATAGAACTGAACCAAACTATAACTGAACTAAAACTGAACTAGAACTGAACTAGAACTGTACTAGAACTGAACTAAAACTGAACTAGAACTGTAGAAGAACTGAACTAAAACTTAACTAAAACTGATCTAGAACTGAACTAAAACTGACTTAAAGCTGAACTCAGACTGAACTAGTACTAAACTACAATTGAACTATAACTGAACTAGAACTAAACTAGAACTTTACCAAAACTGAAATAGAACTATACTAGAACTGAACCAGAACTATAATAGAACTGAACTAGAACCAAACTAGAACTGAACTAAAACTGAACTAGAACTGAACTAGTACTGTACTAGAACTGAACTAAAAGTGATCTAGAATTGAACAGAACTGTTGCTAGAACTGATCTAAAACTCAACCAAAACTGAACTAGAACAGAACTAGAACCGAACTAGAACTGATATAGAATTAAACTAGAACTGTTACTAGAACTGATCTAGAACTGAGCTAGAATTGAACTTCACCTGAACTAGAACTGTACTAGAACTGTATTAGAACTGAACTAGAACCGAATTAGAACCGAACTAAAACTGAATTAGAACCGAACTAGAAGTGATCTACAATTGAAGTAGAACTGTTGCTAGAACTAAAATAGAACTAAACTAGAACTGAACTAGAACTATGCTAGAGCTGAGTTAGAACCGAATTCTATAGGAGAGTAATTCATTTTCCATGCAACAACATTGAAGTGGACGATTAATTCAACTTTTAAAATCAAGTTTTTATAAAAATATTTGGTGTCTGATGAAACTAGTTATAATTTCGAATCACAAACTGTTAAAATCAATCATTTATGTTGGGTAGTTTATTTACTTTTATCTCTCATAGTTGGAAAAATATTGCTGTTTTCATGTACAGAAGAAAAAATATTCAAAACTCGTTTAAATATATATATAAATTTAAATATTTTCAATTATATCTTCTAAAACTAAAACTTTTCTATTTCAGATATTTTATTATACAAAAAGTAGTTCTTTATTTAGTACTTTCTATATTTGATGGACCAGATATTTTATATAGATCGATATTAGGGTTCGATTTATGGAAAAAAAGCAACACTTTTTTAGCTTGTATTTTAAAAGAAAAAATATTTTCCTTGCATATATTACGAAAAATAAAATTGTTCAAAAAATTCCCGATTCCGAATTATTTATTAAATTGTATATTTTAAAGAAAAACTAAAATCCTCTACAAATTCCCCAATTTAACTATTCCTTTTTATCTGCCTTACTGTTCTCTCATTGATAACTTGACTGCTGTCGTTTCCTTTCACATCCTTCGAATTCTGGCACATGTTAATTAACAACCTAAATCTTTGCTCTTTTCTTTTTTCGCTGTTGTTTTGGGAAGGGGTATCCTCTTTATAAATATTTGCTTTAATTGGCCTTTTGGAATCTGTCTATTTAAATATTTTTCTTTATCTATCAGCATAGATTTTTCCTTTAGTTTGTATTATTTATTTTTATGTTTTATTTTAGGTTTCTGTAAAGTATTCAATGAGGCAAAAGTGTTCTTGAATCAATACGATTTGCAAAAACAAAAAAAAGAATCCCATCCCATACTCATCGCAGATATATAAATATATATATGTTGATGGTTCTATACAAATATCAAACATTGGTCGTATATCTAGCTACATGCATGTTTTTTGATGAACTTTCGCTGGGGTTTTATTAGATGAAGATTTTAAGTTAAATTTTTGGAATTTTTTTTTTTTTATAAATTTGGTGGAGGGTAATACCATTCAACGATTTGTTTTCTTAGTCATCTCCGTCATCATCAGCCAGCAAACCGTATAGTAAACATTCAGTTAGTCAGTCATTTTCCTTCATTTTGTTATACATCTAGCCATCCTTCATTGGTTTATTTCATATTGCACTCATCCTCGTGCCACTAGTTAATACTTACTACTTTTACTGGTTGCACAAGTATTTTTCTTTACTTTAAATTTCATATACAATTTTTCATTTCGATATATATAAATATTTTTTTTTTTTGTAAATTGTTGTTGTTTTTTTATACGTTGTTTCCTTTAGTTCTTTGATTTGTTTTTCATGAAGTGAAACATTCAAGTTTCCTGCTGTTAGTATCCAATTAAAATCAAAAATTAAATGTCAGACTAACGGCAAAAGAGTTTGAGAATGCAAAAAAAAAAAAATACAATTAAAAAAATATTTAACAAAACCCAACTAAGAGTAATAGGAGAGGAAAAGGAAAAGCAATGAAATGTCTATGTGTGTGGTTAATGAAGGAAGTAATAGTTAAACGATGGTATTAATAGTAGTTCAACCTTGATTTAATATCCAAACAAAAACCAATTTAGTTACCTTAAAGCTGGCAAAAAGAGTTAAAATTTTCTGTCCAAAAATTTTACTGCAGAAAAATAAATAATTTTTATTTTATTTATTAAAAATAGAAATATTTTTAGAAAAAAAGTATTTTTAGAAAATATTTAAAAAATAAAATATCTAAAACTATGCCGTTGACTTTCTCCGTATATGATATTCTTTAATGTAATAAAAAAAATTCTATGCAATTTTTAAAACATAAAAAAAACAATGAAAAAATTAATGAACCAAAGATTTGGGTTATTAATTAATATTCGGAAACTCAAAAATATGACAGCAGTTTAGTATTTTGCCTTAAAATTTTAAATTCAGTAATATTTTTTGAAAAATGCAACTTTTTTAATATTATGAAGTACTTTTTAAGGAACGTTTCCAATTTGGTCCGCGTAGTTCAATGCTAGATATATAATCAAAAAAATAAAGTTTTCAATAAATTTTCATTTTATAAACAAATTTTCGGGCAATGTTGTGGCATAGAAAGTTTTAAATTAATTTTCCTTTTATAGAAATCGTTGTCAGTTCAATACTAATTAGTTTCTAGTTTAGTTCTAGTTCAGTTTTAAATCAGTTCAGTTCTAAATCAGTTCCTGCACATTTTGAGTTTAGTTGTAGTTCTGCTCTAATTTATTCTGGTTCAGTTCTAGTTCTAGTTCAAGTTGAGTTCTAGTTTAGTTTTAATTCAGTTCAAGTTCAGTTCCAAATCAGTTCCAATTCATTTTTAGCTTAGTTGTAGTTCTGCTCTAATTTATTCTAGTTCAGTTCTAGTTCAAGTTGAGTTCTAGTTTAGTTTTAAATCAGTTTTAAATCAGTTCAGTTCTAAATCAGTTCCTGTATATTTTTAGTGTAGTTGTAGTTCGGCTCTAATTTATTCTAGTACAGTTCTAGTTCTAGTTCAAGTTGAGTTCTAGTTTAGTTTTAATTCAGTTCAAGTTCAGTTCCAATTCATTTCTAGTTTAGTTGTAGTTCTGCTCTAATTTATTCTAGTTCAGTTCTAGTTCTAGTTCAATTTGAGTTCTAGTTCAGTTTTAAATCAGTTTAGTTTTAAATCAGTTCAGTTCCAATTCATTTTTAGTTTAGCTGTAGTTCTTCTCTAATTTATTCTAGTTCAGTTCTAGTTCAAGTTGATTTTTAGTTTAGTTTTAATTTAGTTCAAATTCAGTTCCAAATCAGTTCCAGTTCATTTTTAGTTTAGTTGTAGTTCTGCTCTAATTTATTCTAGTTCAGTTCTAGTTCTAATTCAAGTTTAGTTATAGTTTAGTTTTAAATAAGTTTAATTTTAAATCAGTTCAGTTCTAAATCAGTTCCCGTACATTTTTAATTTAGTTATAGTTCTGCTCTAATTTATTCCAGTTCAGTTCTAGTTCTAGTTCAGGTTGAGTTCTAGTTTAGTTTTAAATCAGTTCAGTTCAAAATTAGTTCCAGTTCATTTTCAGTTTAGTTATAGTTCTTCTCTAATTTATTCTAATTCAGTTCTAGTTCTAATTCAAGTTGAGTTCTAGTTTAGTTTTAAATCAGTTTTAAATCAGTTCAGTTCTAAATCAGTTCCTGTATATTTTTAGTTTAGTTGTAGTTCTACTCTAATTTATTCTGGTTCAGTTCTAGTTCTAATTTAAGTTGAGTTCTAGTTTAGTTTTAATTCAGTTCAAGTTCAGTTCCAAATCAGTTCCTGTACATTTTTAGTTTAGTTGTAGTTCTGCTCTAATTTATTCTATTTCAGTTCTAGTTCTAGTTCAAGTTGAGTTCTAGTTTAGTTTTAAATCAGTTCAGTTCAAAATCAGTTCCAGTTCATTTTCAGTTTAGTTATAGTTCTTCTCTAATTTATTCTAGTTCAGTTCTAGTTCTAATTCAAGTTGAGTTCTAGTTTAGTTTTAAATCAGTTTTAAATCAGTTCCTGTATATTTTTAGTTTAGTTGTAGTTCTGCTCTAATTTATTCTAGTTCAGTTCTAGTTTTAATTCAAGTTGAGTTCTAGTTTAGTTTAAAATAAGTTTAATTTTAAATCAATTCAGTTCTAAATCAGTTCCCGTACATTTTTAATTTAGTTATAGTTCTGCTCTAATTTATTCCAGTTCAGTTCTAGTTCTAGTTCAAGTTGAGTTCTAGTTTTGTTTTAATTCAGTTCAATTTCAGTTCCCGTACATTTTTAATTTAGTTGTAGTTCTGCTCTTATTTAGTTCTAGTTCACTTTTAGTTCAGTTCTAATTTTAATTCAGTTATATTTTCAATTATATATTTTTATTCTTTTGTATAACTATTTTGTATTCTTCAACCTAAAGATCTGTAACATTAATTTTATACCTTAGATATTTTTATCTCTACTCCTTTATATTAAACAAATCCTTTAAATATTTTCAACAGATTAATTTCACAAAAAACTAGAGCTTTTTTTATTCAAACAATAAAAGTTGCGTGTTGCTTTTTGCAACATGTGCGTTTAAAATAAAGGAATAGTCGTCATCATTATTGTTAATGTTGTTGCTGGTAGTAAAAGTAATAAATAAAATGACAGCAATTTATTAAAAAAAGGAATCCCTTTTTTTATTGTGTCCTTTGTCCTTCTGCTCGTTCTCTCGTTCTTTAGTTACTGAGATTTATATGTGTATAAGCTTGTAGTTGTAGTAGTAAATACTAAACAACCAAAATGTGGTTGGTTCTTTTCCTTGATATTTTTGTTGTTGCTGTTATATTTTTATCTTAAGTAAAGGTAGTTGTACTACTTGCCTTGAATCTTGGATTTCCTGCTTTATACGAAAACAACAAAACAAAAGCTGAACAGAACACAAAAAAAAAAAAGAAAATCTGAAACATGCAAACTTTAAAACTTTTTTTTGCATGTTCAAAACAAAAAATCAAGATTGGATATTTGTTGTTGCTAGGAACTACTATAAGAGTACTAGCTACTGCTACAAACATTAATGTGTTTTTAAAATATATACGAGGGTCGTGTCATCAACTGCACGAAGGGATATTTAATTTATAGATTAGTGTTGTAATATAATGAAATTTAATCTATCCAGGGATTCTATATGATAATTTTTTTATAATATTTTAACATTTAATAAAGTTTTGTAGAAATTTACAATTTTAGTTCTTTCTGTTTTAGAAAGAAAACTAAACTTGGTTTGTTTTATCATTTGAAACCTCAATTAAGCCCTTAAAGGGATCCAATAAAAATTCTTAAGGAAATTAAATTAAAGTCACTACCTTCGTATGGGTAAGTTTTTACTTTCAAATGCCATAAATCATATACAGGGGCGACCACAAAGATTTGGCTGGCTTATTTTTAAGTATAATTTTGCTGTTTGGTTTGTTCTAATATAGTAGCAGTAGTAGCTAGCAAGTAGCAGTAGCATTAGTGTAAGTATTTGTCTTTCAAGTTTTCTTTTTCTTCTACTGGTGTTTGTAATTTTGTTGGCATTGTTTTCTAAGACAACATTTCCTGAATTTACCTTCTCGCCAGTCGTACTGGCATCATAAATTTTTCGACTTAACACAATTTTTTTGTTATTTTTTTTTTTTTTTTTTGCAATTCTTTAAAAGTAAAACAAAGTCAAGCCAAAACTGCTTTATATAGTTTTTTTCTTCTTACTTGCTTGCCTAAACTTCTTAGGATTTATTTGGGTAAGCAAATGTGTGTGTAAATATTTTTATAGCATTTGCCAAATACATTCACCAAATTTAGAGACAAATACACTTGCATGAAAGTAACAAGCAAACGTGTAGATTTAAGTGACTAAAACTGAATACACGATTACCTACACACGAACACTCGTAAGAACATTTATTTTATATATAAAAAGCCACCCGATGTTTCTACATCATTTGCGGAATTGCCTGCAATTTGCAGGGATTTACTCGCTGATTTTGGAGTGCGTATATATTTAAACACATATACTCGTATATATACATACATCTACATAAAAGTGTTTATAAAGTTTTAGCTTCATCTTAAATTTTTAGGGGTAGTGCGGAGTTTTTTTTTTTTTGCTGCCTGTTTATAAGTTTGTCTCTGTGTTATTTGTTTGCAAATGGGGAAGCAAATCTGACGAAGGATGTCCTTAAAAACATTTTGCGTCTGTTTGTTTTTGAACGCTTGGAAATTATGTTTACTTAAGATTTTCTGGATAACTTTTTTTTTCTTCAACATCTTTTTCTTCTACTTTGAACACATATTTACATACATACATATTTTATCGTCACATATTCGTTTGTATACAAATATTTATTATGTCCCTGTTTGGTGCTGTTCTTTATCGCTTGTTGTTGTTGCTGCTTTTGTTGCTTTTATTATATGCACTGAAAAAGGATGTGTCGTTTTTGCTGCTGTCTTGAATCTCAAGACTTTGTAGACATAAATAGTCATTAGGAAAAAAAAATTAATTGCAACCGGAAATTTATTAGTTTAATATTTTATTACAAACTTGTGTCTCCCATGGTCTTGACACCACATCTAAAGTGAGGAGAAATCTAGGAGGAAGTGAATTAAGAAAATAAAGGAAGTTTTAAAAGTAATTTGAAGTAATAACAACAAATTGGGGATTTGAAACAGTTATAGTGAGTAAGTTCAAGCTAAGTAATGGATCAATTATTTACATTAATATTAAATACTTGGCATGAAATTGTTAATGACAAAATTTTTAAGTTTTGTGGAAATATTACAAAATATTATAGTCTGTGTTTTATTCAATCTTAGTTTATACCTGGGACAATAAAATCAATGATTAAAAGGTGCATTTTAATTTATTATTATTTTATTTTTTATTTTTGTAATAATTTTTTAAGAAATTCTATTAGATGGTTGATACATGAAAATAGAATTCCTTTCAAAAGAAACTTTTAAACAATTTTAAAATTTGTATTGCTTACTACGTTTCAGAGAGTATATATTGACACAAAAAATAGGTATTTGATTCTGTTAGTGACGAATTATACCCTGCAAAATCTGCTTTGTTGTCCCAATAATAAGGACATTGCGATTACCTAATGGTCCTTCGAGCCGGATTTGAATTAACGATTATGAATTTACAGCCCACAGTTTTAAAGTAGAAGCAAATTCAAGATTAGCGGTATTAAACAACAAGCCTTTGTTACTTCCTTACAGTAATAATAAGGCAAGTATCTATTGAAACTAGTTTATAGTCCTTCGAATCGGATTTGTATTAGCGATTTATGAATTTACAGTCCTTACTTTTAAAGTAGAACCAAATTTAAGATTAGCAGTATAAAACAACAAGCCTTTGATACTCCCTTACAGTAATAATAAGACAAGTATCTATTGCTACTAGTTTATGGTCCTTCAAGCCGGATTTGAATAAGCGATTTATGGATTTGCAGTCCTAAATTTGAAAGCAGAAATAAATTAATAATTGGGCATATTAAAGAAAAATTCTTTATAAGTATATTCTTTAATGAATTGTAGAAAATTCCTTAGCACATGTCAACTTCTGTGGGTTCTCAATAACATGAAGATATTACACATACATATTCATACTCGTATATGAAATATTATTAAGATGGTTGACATTTTTCAGACAAACATTGACGCAGGTATAAAAGATTTTTTTTTTTTTAATTTTTCTTCTTATAAAAGAAAATTAATTCCCAAAAAACCAATTAGGATGTTGTCAACCAACGGATATAACATGAAATTTCATATACATATGTATGAAAGTATGTAAAGACATACATACATTGGTATATATCTATGTACAAGTAATATACATACATATGTATGTATTGGTAGGGGAATATAAAGATACTTGATTCCTTTACTTAAATTTAGATTTTTCCTCTAAGAAGTAAGTAAAATTTTGAAGATTTAAGAGGAGTAATATATATTTTTAGCATTCCCTTTAGTTACAAAATTTATATATATTTTATGTACAACATATACATTTATATAAGTGTGTGTATATAGGTATGTGTATCCATGCTTTTGGTAAATATGGTTTATGAAAATGAAACTACATAAATTGTATATTCAGTTTTTAAGGATGTTCATTTAATATCTTTTTTATTGAACTTCACGAAGTGATTAATATATAATAAAGATATTTACTTATAATTTGAACTAAGTCACATATTTTTCAATAAAATCATTCTCTGAAACAAAATTTAACAAAATTTTCAATAAAAATATATTTTAGAGAAATTTTTTTCTTAAAAATCTCAAAAAATTAAATATTCTCTAAAACCATCATCAAAAAATATTTTTATATAATTTTTTTTTTCAACAAGTTTTGTTTTTAAAATTTTTTTATAGATTTTTATTTTTTTATAAAAATTATTTTTTATATATTTATAAAAAATATTTCTTCAATAACTTGTTTAATTAAAAATATTTTCAACATACTGTTTGATAAAAAAAATTTTAAATATTTTTTTTTTTTTTTTTTAATAAAAAAAAAAACTTCAATTTTTTTTATAAAAAATAAGAAAAAAATGCTGCTTTTTTAATGAAAAATATTTTTTTTTAATTTTTTTTACCAAAAAATATTTTAAAAACTTTATTTTATCAAAAAACTGTTTTTAATATGTTATTTGGTAAAAAAAATATTTTTTAAAAATATTTTATGAAAAAATTGTTATTTTTTTATCAAAAAATATTTTTTCAAAAATGCTGAAATTTTCTTTTATTAATTTTTTTTGTTTAAAGTTATTTAAAAAATTGTATGTTTTGTGAACAATTTTTTGTCCAGACATAAAAAAAAATTCAAAAACAAAAAAAAAACAAACCTTTTTCCTTGTTTAATTTTTTTTTTTTTTGCAAATTTTATATAAAAATTTTCTTACGAAATATTTTTCGAAATAATTTTATTGAAAGATTTTTCCTCGAAAACAAAATAAATATATTTTTTGATAACAATAATTTCAGAATTTTTAGATAATTTATTTAGTGAACAAATATTCTTCTTTAACATTTTATTTTGTCAAAACATTTTTGTTTTGAACATTTTTTGTCAAAACATTTGTTGAATTTGCTTTTTCATCACAAAATATATTTTGAACAATCTTTCTCGAAATTTTATTTTATTAAAAAATTGTTTCTTCAATTAATATTTTTATCCAAAACTATTTAAAAAAAAAATGTATTTTTTACCAAACATATGTTTGCAGTTATACTTTTTCTGAAAAATATATATTTTTGTTTTGGAAATTTTATGCAAAAATTTTCTTTGAAATATTTTGCTCGAAAACAAAAATAGATACATTTTTTGATCAAAAAATTTTAGAAAATTTTTATAATCTTTTTTTTAGATAGAAAAAAAATTTATTTTTTAAATTTCTTTATTAAAAAATATTGTTTTAAAAATTTATTTTTGTCAAGAGACATTTTTTGTAACATTTTATTTATTTACTTATTTTTTCAAAAATCATTTTATAAAAATTTCCATTTTTTCCTTAAAAAAATTATTCTTAGAACAGATTTTATTTTTATCAAGGAATATCAAAAAAATGTTTTTTATCAAAAAAAAAAAAAAAATCCAATAATCTTTTTGAAATTTTCTTTTATTAAAAATTATTTTTCGAACAGTTTTTATTTTTATTCAAAAATATTTAAAAAATAATTTTTTATCAACAAATATTTTGTTTTTTTTTTTTGGAAATTTTATTTCATTGTTATGAAATATTTTTCTTGATAAATTTATGCAAAAATTTTATTTCAAAATTTTTTCTCGAAAACAGAATTCATATTTTTGATAAAAAAAAATATTCTTTCAACATCTAAAATTATTTTCTTATATCTTTTAGAACAATTTGGAACAGTTGTCAAAAACTATTTTTGAACAATTTATTTTGTCATCATATTTTTCTTAAAAAATTATTTTTTCAAGTTTTTATTTCTATTTAAAATTTATTTTATCAAAAAAAATGTATTTCGAAATATTTTTCTCGAGAACGTAGGAAGTAAGTATTTTTGGTCAAAAAATATCATTTCATTTTTTTCTTTATTTTGTTTATATTTTTGAAAAATTTATTTTGTCAAAATATTTTTTTATGCCAAAACATATAAAAAACTTTATAAAAAATATTTTTGAAATTTCCTTTTATTGAAAAATTAGTTTTTGAACAATTTTTTATTTAAAAAAAAAATATTTTCTCATCAAAATTTGTTTATTGAATCTTCACAAAATTAAGTGAACTAACAATAAGAATTCAAACCTTAACTCTAAATCTTAATTTACATTAAGTCCAACCACTGTCAGACGAAAAACTATATGTATTCAAAGGGTTTAGCTTAGGCGGAGGTCTGTTGTGTTCCTTCTTCTCAAACGGTTGTAGCGATCGCTTCTCATTATGTTTCGAGCAAGTGGGTTAGGGTGTACTTCAAGTTTCCTCAAATACGATTCTGCGTGTTTTCTTATTTCGTCTTTAACAAGAGGAACATTAAGGTCCTTGTGAATGTTTTCATTTTTCACATACCAGGGAGCTGCAGTTATCATTCGTAGTATTTTATTTTGGAGTCTTGAATTTTTTCAACACAGTTGGATACTATAGCATCATATTGGCTTTATAATTGAGTTATAGATCAGTAGTTTACAGTCTAGGCTTAATTTTGAATTTCTACTAATAAGCCGGTTAATTTGAAGTGATTTTAACTTTATTTGGGTTAATTTTATATCTAAATGTGATTTCCATGAAAGCCGTTGATCTAGATGCATACCAAGATATTTTATTTCCATTTTTTGGGGTATTATTTATCAGGATTGGGGGGCACGAATCTCTCCGCAACGTGAAGGTAATACGTGTACTTTTCTCTTCGTTCACTTTTATTCTCCATTGCTTCAACTATTTTTCTAGATAGAGTATATGATCTTGCAAGAGTTCAGATGCTTCTTGGGGTATTTCATGAACGCCTAGATTAGCTGTGTCATCTGCAAAAGTTGATATGTTGGTTCGACTATTAGTTGGCATATCAGAAGTATATTAAATATAAAATGGGACCGAGTATACTGCCTTGGGCTACATCAGCTTCAATGGGCTGCAGTGAGCTTATAAAGTCTTCGTCTTTTTTTCCATAACCAAATTGATGTGTTGGAATACAATCGAAATGATTCACTATTAGTTTCAACTTTTTTATTAATAGCTTCTCAAAGAGCTTTGATATATTAAGCAACAGACTAATAGGCCTATACGATTCTACTTTAGTGTGATCTTTTTCGGACTTAGGTATCATTGTAACCAATGAGACTTTCTATTCTGGTGGATAATATTCAAGGCGTAATAGAGCATTAAAAATAAAAAGTATTATTCTTATTACTCTCCGTTGTAGTTCCAAAAGCATCTTGTTACTAATACCAGGCGCTTTTTTGGAGTTTAAATCAACAATATTCTTGTCGATCTCTCGAATCTTTTTACTGCTATAAAAAGGGTACAACAGGTGGCAACTCCATTATGTCATCTGATGAATTTGGGGAAAACACGTTCTTTAGATGACTAACAAACAGATTCCCGCTATCATTTCTTGCCCAGCCTCTATTTGTATAACGTAGAGGAGGTCTACTTGTAAGTGGTGTTTTTAACTTTTTCGTAGCTCGCCATAGTAAGTAATTCGAATTCGAATGTATTACTTAGAGGGGGTCTACTTGTAAGTGGTGTTTTTAACTTTTTCGTAGCTCGCTATAATGAGTAATTCGAATATGAGGTATCGTCTAGATTCTCCAAATATTTATTCAGTGATTTAGTTTTTTGATACTCTAGTAGCTTATTAAGGCGCTTTTGGCATTCTCTTAGCTTCAATCTGAGTTGAGCGTATCTGTGGAGTTGCCACTCTTTTTCAAAATATTAAATATATATATATTTTATTAAAATAATTTAAAAAAAATTTTTTTTTTTTTTTGGAAATTTTATGCAAAATTTTTGATAGTTTATTTGAAAAAAAGTTTTTTTTTTATTTTATTTTTTTTTATTTTATCTTATTTTATTATTATTATTTTTGTAGAATATTTTTTAATTTTTTTATATTTTTTAAAAATTAAAAAAATGCTATTTGGAACATTTTTTATTTTGTGAAAAGCTCTTCAAGAAATATTTTTTTCAAAAATTTTGATTACATTTTTGTGACCATTTTTTAAAAAAGTATTTTTTACCAAAGAAAAATTTTTAACAATTTTGAAAATCTTAAACGAAAAAATATATCTAAAATTTAGTTTTTTATCAAAGTTATTATCGACTAAAAAGGAATATTATCTACAAATTCATCTGCTTCTCATAAGGGACATCCTATTTCCACAACCATATTTTTTTTTTCGTACAACAAGAAAAAATCCAAGAATCTACACAAGAAATTGACATTTAAGTGAAATTAAAATTTCAATATTTTAGTTACAAACTATAAACCTTCTCAGAATATAAAATGAGTTAATATGTACAGTAAAAACATATAGTTGAAACATTTATTAAAATTCTTAAATGTCAATATGTCGTCATCACGTAGCCTTTCTCTTGCCTCAGGATAAACCAAGTAAAATTCATTTATATTCAAAGGACCAAAAAAAAATTTATTTACGTTCTACATGCACAAAGTTTGCAAAAAAAAAAAACAAATATAATTCTAAAGAAAAGAGGAAACGGCAACACATCTCATCAACTAAGATTAAGTTGTTTTTGTTATGTTTATTCGCGCTTATTAATTATTAATAACTAATATTATGGGCAAATGTATTTGAGGGAGTATGTATGTGTGTGTTTTTGTATATATGCACAATTTCCTTATGTAAACATAATCATAGAGACCAGTGAGTGTGTGTGGGAGTATGCGTGTGTTTACACAAGCAAACACTTGTTTCCTTTGGATGGATGTGTTTACATATATAAATACATATATGAATTATATACATGTGCATATATCTAAATAGAAGCAAACTGAGAAGTCTTTTTTAGCAAAATTAAAGGGTTCTAGGTATTTTGTTTAATATATCTTGATACATAAATTAATCCTATATAATAAAATAATTTCTCAAAATATTTTTTAAAGGCCTTTTCACAAAGGCCTTTTCTATTTATGTGTATATTTACATATTAATGTTTGTTTTTATTTATAGAGAACTCTACCACATAATTATACGTGAAAGTGTGTGTAAGTATTTGTTTATTTGTGTAACGTCCGGCCAATTTAATTTTCAAGCACTTGAGGCATTTTAATTTCTTATATTTAATCATTTCCTCATGCTAATCAAATTTATGTTTTAGAAAAACACAACAAACCAAATATATTGAATTGAGAAGAAGAAGAAGAAAAAAACACAAAATCCTTAAATTCTTTGAAGCGAAAATTAATAATAATAAATTTAATAAACATCTAAGACAGTTTAAGTTTTTTTTCCTTCTTTTTTCAAAAAAGATTAAGCGCCTTCAAAATCATTTACGGCTGCCTATGAAATAATGATTGAAAGGTTATAGTGTTTGTGTATAACACATTTCACATACTTACATATACAACAACAACACCAAAATTAAGCCTAAATGATTGAAAATTTATATATGTACACAAAATTATACCCAGAATTATTCATGTATTTTAACACAAGAAAATATTAATAAAAAATTATACATGTATTTAATATAGATTTATGTATGTGTGTGTGTTTGATAGTCTGCATATATTTATTTTTAATACCCTACATAGGAATATCTAGGAATGTTTGTGGTAATTAATCGATAATAATATAAAGAAAAATTTAATTTTTAATAAATTTAGACGATTTTCTACGTTTATAAAAATTAAAAAAAATTTATTTCATTATTAAATAAATTACTAAATATCGTATAATATTATGTTATCAAATGTATGATCATTATTCAAGATTGTAGTCCATATTATTCATTCGCTTTATTGGCTGCACTTTAATTAATGTTACTCATTCGCATAGATGGCTCTTCATTAAAAAGAAAAGAAACACCTCACAATGGGGCCGATATCTGTATCTCCTAAACTATTGGTCGGATCGAATTGAAATGTATGCGAGAATTGTAGAAGAGAATCTAAGCTTTCAAACAGATAATCCTGGAGTCACATTGTTTTAATACGATATAAGCTACAGCGTATCAAAGTTGATCACCTAGAGTATGAAAAGTTAACTTCTACAAATTAACTTCGATTTCAAAGATTTTTATATTTCTGTAAAGTGCTTGGCGAAATAAAGAAAAAATAAGCCCACTCATCTTACATTTAAAAAGATATATTCTCCTAAATTTGTAAATCCTTGCATCGACTTTGTTTCGTTTTTCGAAAATAAATCCTGAGTAGACTGCTCCAAAAAAGACTACCTTCTAATTTCGACCGTAACTCCCCTTAGAATTTTTCTTTTTTATGTTAAAATATAGTGTACAAAATTTTAGAATAATCGGATGTCGCTTCGATCTTGAGTTTGTTGGGTGCATTTACATGGGAAAATTTTGACTTTTTAAATTTTTTTTTTTTAATTTGCTATTACCAACACCTTTTTGCAATTTACTGTAAAGGAACCGTAATGTAGACATAATTATTTATCAAACAAGATGAAAGAAACTAAAATCGATTAGAAAATATTAAAGTTATTAGAAATTCCCTTGACCATTAACATGTTTTCGAAGACTTGTGTAAACAACGTACAGTCAAATTTTTAATTTTTTCTTTTAGAAATATTGAAACAAGATGCTATTTTAAGTCAAAGCAAGCTTTGAATCCTGCAGAATAATATAATCCCCTTTTGCATAAAAAAACGCTGATTTGTATTTTGAGATTAATTTTTTTTTTAAAAAAATTTTGTTAAACAAATTTCAAAAAATTTAGAAAAAAAACTACGGCGTTTTATAGAGAAAATCATAGAAAGTAAAAGTAAAAAAGAATTATGTCAATATCTCCTATAAATTATCAGTACCTTAGATTTAAATTTTTCAGATTTTGGCAAAAAAAAGTTTTTTTTTTTGATCATTTTTGTGTTGTAGAGCCATATTATTAGAAATTATAACACGGCAAGTTAATATGGATTGTGCAAAATTCTCTCCAAAATTTTTAAAGCATTTCAACAATGACAACCTCTAAAACAAGAAGGTCAAAAGAAAAATTTTGGAATATTTGATACTTTTAACGAAAATATAACTCAAAATGATTTATTTTAAACTAGATTTCAATATAATTTTACAAAAATATAGCTAAAAGACAATATATGATATCTACATACAAAAACGTAAATGTAACCTTCAACTGAACTTGGGTTCAAAATTTTTTTAAACCCCCTTCATTCTTGAGTATGAGCAAGTAAATTTTATTGACTGATATCAAGGAAAACGATACTTAACTTATTTTGTCATATAAAATTATTCCAACAAAACTAAATTTATTATAGAAATCGTTGCTTCGAATATTAAAATAGATAATTTTGAGTTATATTTTGGTTAAAATCCTCAAATATTTCAAAATTTTACCTTTGACTTACTTACTTTAAGACTTAAAATTATTGAAATGCGTTAAAAATTTCGAAATATATTTTGTATTATATATATTATCTTGTTATATTTTAAATTTTAATAATCTGTATACTAGTCCAAAAAATGTCTCCACAATACAAAAATTACCAAAAAATAAAAAATGTCTTTTTGCCGAAATTCGCAAAATTTAAGTGGAAGGTACAGAGAATTTAAAAGAGATATCGATCTAATTCTTTTTTACTTTTATTTTCTATAGTGTTTTCTATAAAACGTAATAGTTTTTTTCTAACTGTTTTAAAATTTGTTTAACAAAATTTTGAAAAAATTAAAATTGGTGATTTGAAACACCCATAATAAAAATCATTGTTTTTTAAAACAAACATGAAAAGGGGATTATATTATCCAGCAGGATTCAACTTTCCTAAAAAAATTGAAATTTTTTCTGTGCATTGCTAGTGTTCGAAAACATGGTCTCGGGAATATTAATAATTTCAAACGATCTTAACTTTTTTTTTATTCCGTTTGATAGATAATCATGTCTAAATTATGGAATCCAGATAAGAAGTTGATAGTAGCAAATAAATAAAAAAATATATTGTAAAAAAGTCAAAATTTTATCATATAAATGCGCCCTACAAACTTCAAGGTCAATGCAACATGTGTTAGCGACATCCGATCCCTCTAAAATTTTGCACACTATATTTCTACATAAAAAAAAAACAGTCCTAAGGGTAGATACGGTCGAAATACGAAAATCGCCCTATTTTGGGGCAATCTAGTCCTGAGGTATACAAGTGAAAATTTTTTTTAAATATTCTTTAACTTCTAATATATTCAGAAATAATATGTTTTTTTGCTTACCTCCGTTCCTCTAGCCGTGAAAAATGTTCAAGGCAGCATTCTGAAATTAGTATGAAAAATGGCCATTTTTTTCAAAATTATGGTACAATTCTTTCACTTTTTCCCAAAATTTTTGCTAAATAAATAATTTTTTTCTTTACACATTTCAAAAGACAAAGCTCCACAAAAGGTTAATAAAAAAATTTTAAGTTGATTTAGATTTGCACCCTATGTCCAGCATTAGTCTAAGTGGCACTTTTTCGAAAAAAGTTCTTGTTTATCGATCTACCAAAAAAAATGTCAGGCGAGGTTTTTTTTTAAATTTGTTAATGCAGTTTATTTAAATATTATATTTACATAGATTTGGCAATAAACTGCTTCCCGCCCGGCCAAGAACAAATACAGAAGAGCAGATTTTTTGAAAAAGTCAATTTTTAATAAGACTTTTTTTTAAAATTGTGCAAAAAAACACAACAAATAAAAACATATTAATATTATATATTTACTGTTAATTCTTATGTATTGTATAAAATAAATATTAATCTTTCGTTGCTCTAAAAATCATTTAAGTAGCTTTAACAAATTTATGGAAATTTTTCAAAATTAAAAATAAAAATAAAAGGGTATTAGAACTATCGCCTTAGCCACATTACAAACCGATTGTTGTTTAATTTTCCTATATATACAAATATAAATCTATAATGAAATTATGGTGCGAACACTTTAATATGATGCAAATCGATGTTTTTCATATTAAAATTTATATTTTACTTTGTCTCTCAGTCACTTAGATGGAATACTATTTGAAAGTCTGTGTGTGTGTGCGTGTGCGAATACAATCGCATGTCACACAAATGATAAACAATAATGAAAATATAAGGAGATTTATTACAGCAACATAGGTCCAGAAATGACAACAACAACTAAACTACAACAACATTAATATAAACACAACATCATCACCATCATCATCATCAACAGCAGCAACCATAAAAAGCTATCAATCATTTTGAATCCAGTTCTGGTTGTTTTCCATAGCCCAAAGAAAGGGGAAAGGAGACATTAAAGTAAAAAATAAATAAATAAAATCATCTGGCCCTAGACACACATACAAATACACACAATGATTATTAACACAATATTAGAATAATCAACGTCATCGGCATTATTACATAATAAAACACATCATTCCCAGAGCTTTTCGCTGATGAGAATGGTATGAATATAGTAAACATTCAAAAACAAATATGGAATGGGTTATAACATACACACACACACATAAACACACATAAACACACGCTTATAAAATGAATCATACCGAGGGCAACATGATTATTAAATATGCCATCAGTAAACAGCTCAGCTCAACTAAGCGTTGCATATTATATTTGAACGCACACAAACACACGTTACCACAACCACAGACAACTTAACACCAACACCACCCCCTCCCCACCCCCTTCTACTACTGTCCTAATCGATTTATTATGGTAAATATCAGGAAACGGAGGAGTTACTACGGAGGATGTTCATACAAAACAAAATAAATAATAATAAAAAAAAAAAGAAAATTCTAAATGTAAATTAACCTGAATCTTTAAAAAAAGGAAAAAAAAATAATGAAAAAACTTTAGATAGAAGAAAAAATATATATAAATAAAAAAAAACTCAGTTACCCAGAAGAGTTAATTTCGAGAAAAAGTCAAAATTTAATTGACCACTGTCAGTGTGTAAACAAAGATGATGTTGATGATGCCAAGATAGATGAATCTTTGACAGACTGTCAGGCTTTCGTAATGAGTGAGAGTTATATCTGACCAAAAGAAAAAAAAAAAATATCGTGTTATTAACGCGTGCCACACAGCGGGCATATTTTCACTCAGCAAAATTACAACATGATGCCACGTGCATGATGATGTAGAAAAACGCCTCAACTACAACCAGACATAGAAAGCTACTTAATTTAAGTAAGAAAAAAAAAAAAAAAAAAGAAAACTACATTAAATGAGAAGGTAATGTGGTATTGATGGAACCTTTCAAGTGTTTCATTGTTGGGTTTCCTTAATCGAGTGGGAGTCAACGTAGTAAGTAAGTTGTGTTATGTTGTCCACCACCATTCCATCAGCATTATTATCAGCAACGTGTCACCACACCGCACTATACCATGTGACATTTGCTATCACTACAGCATTATTTTTAGCCATTGTTAGAGTGCAATCAGAAAAGTTATTTCAATTTTATAAACTTCAAAATAGTGTTTAAAAGAATAAAGATATTATACATCTAGGATTGACTTAGATGGAAATCAGAGCCCCTTTTGATAAAAAAATGGGTTTTGTAGCATTAACATAATTGAAAAGAAGAAAATTTCAGCACCTTAAAAATATTATATGTAACATTTGAAAAACCGAAACCAAAAGTAAAAATATACAAAGATTTTTTTTAAATTAAAACTTGAATAATTGCACAGTGGAGCGAAATCAAAAATTCTTGGAAATATATGTGTAACTTCTAAACGTGTTTATATAAAATTTCATATAGTCGTAGCAGAGAATGCAGTTTTAAGTTTGGAAAGAAGGACTCTCCGGAGCTAGTCAAACTTTTGTTTCTTAATTGATTTCAAAGACTTTTTATATCCTCTTAAAGTTCTTGATAAGACCTATGGAAAACACAATATATCTATCTCTTACAGTTTTCGAATTATTTGCATTTAAAATTTCAACTGTCTCAATTTTATACGCTCTTGGTTCAGTTTTTTCCATATATAAAGTCCTATATTTTCAACCGATTTAAATAGGTTTTTAAAATTATCTATCGGTTAAAGAAAAATTCAATATTTCTTTTGAGTCCAGTAATAAACAATTTTGAATATGAAAATTGTGTTTTTTTTTTTCTTCCTGAATAAGTGTCTACATATTTTTTTCCTCTAAAATAAAATTTTCTCTAAGAACATGTAATGATTTTATACTTTTTTGAAAGGCCTCTTCACGGACATGATTCTAAAATTAAAAACAAGCCCAATCACTTAACAGAGCTAAGTACAGACCCAGATGAATTCGACATATTTTGTATCGAAATTTTGATTTCAAACTATACGTTATAAAATTGCAAAGTATGGCTTTACAAAGAGTATGCATTATTGGAAACTCTGATATGTTGCAAAGAGTTTGCCAATGACTTTTTCCAGAACACCAACAAATGTGGACTTTATAGGCAGAATTAAAAAAAACAAAATCCTATTTTTGGGATTTTCGCTGGTTTTTTGGAGAATTGTAGGATTCCTTTTAACAAAAATTTAAAATTTTCTTACACTTCATTATTTCAAATGATAAAGTCAGCATTTACTGAAAATTTCGTTATATTATCTTAACTTATAAAAAATTTATTACAGCTACAATATTTATAGTTTCTACAAAAATGAATTTTCTACAAAAATTTTAATTTAATTCCAAAAATAAAAAAACTATAAATTTTAATTTTTTTCCTTTTTAATAAATTCTTATGTCTAGCTGAGGTAATTCTTAAAGTCAATATCTTTTATAGGATTAAAATTACGCCAGTTTAAAGTTTAATAAATCAATTTCAGTAGCATCCAATCAAAACTAAGCCTTGACAATAAAGTCATCCTGTATAAAACCGTTTCAAAACCAAATTGGACATATGGCATCTAATTATGAGGAACAGCCAGTAATACGAGTATCGGTATTATACAGAGGGCACAATCAAAAATTCTTAGAACCATGATGAGTGCTCCATGGTATATAAGAAATGAAAATATCCATAGAGACTTAGAGGTTTCATGGGTAAAAGAGGAGTTTAAAAAACACATTGTAAAACTGCAGACTAACCCCAACCCTCTTGCCAGACTTCTTACTGAATTTCAATCGAATTCAAAGCTTCGTAGAGCCGATTTTTAACCCCGTTATAAGGAGGACCAATTATTCACCTAGCTATACTCTCGTTAGAGAACAATAAGTCTCTATTTTTTTATACATATTGTGAGGCCTTAAAAAAAACAGATTCTATATATAATTAAAACGTTGAAACAAAAATTCAATAAAATTAGTCACATAATTTCCTTTCGAAGGAGAACTCAAGTGAATTTAGTTTAAATCGTCATAAAAAGTTTTACCGAAATACGTTTTTTTCAGTTTCTATTCAAGTGAAAATAATAATACTTAATTTTGTGCATATCGGTCCAAAATTATCTTCCGCATAAGCTTCTCCATTGGAAATCATTTTTGGAAAATTATATGTGCATACATTTTATATGGGTGTTAATATCGTGATCAAATTTGACAATAATTTATATGAACCCTTTTCACTGTAGAAAAATTATATCAAAATCATGTGTTGCAATTTTCAAGAGATCTTAATAAAAATCTAAATAATCATTTATAATTCATTTAGAATATTTAAGGGCATGTTATCCTCCTCACTCCATTCACTACCGAATATGAGCAAGGCGTTCCTGGATTGTCGGATTGTATTTTTCACAGGTTGTAGGTAGAATCTGAATTGCATTTTTGAGAATGAAGTTTTTTATTTTGAACTCCAAATTTGTTCCCTTCTCGCCAAGCAAGTGGATGAGCAATTGTTTTTTATAATTTAATTTGACCAAGTTGATAACGTTTTGATCTAACGGTTGAATAAGCGCAGTGAAATTTGGCAGTAGATATATTGCTATAATTAAACCCTCATCACTTTTTAGTTCTTCAACTGGGTGACACGTCGCGTTATGTAAAAGCAAAACTGCTTTTGGCGGCAAATTTTGTGAAGCCAAAAATTCTCGGACCTAAAAAATGTTTACTTATGAACAACATACTTTTACCAATTGGTGAAAATTAACTTGCGTGGGGAACAAATTCGTCCTTGAATATAAATGATATCATCCAGGCCTTATTACTGGAGTTGTATATTACAGAATTATTGAAAAAGCATTTAAAGGCACGTGGGTTTTTCGATTATCCAACAACCAACAATTTCACTTTGTCTGTGCATTCGCGTTTGAACAGGAGAAAAAAGTTATTCGCTCTTTACATATTTTTCTTTTTACATGTGACAAGAGCCTGATTTGGAAACATCCTATAATATAAACCGGATTCGTCGCCATTGTAGATTTGGTGAATAGTCAACCCATGCTCATCAACGTAATCCTTAAACTCTTTCACAAATGGATCAATAAGATGAGGTTTCGAAGACAATTTCTCGCCCGCAATTTTTAAAAATCTAATTCCATCCTTCACTGCCATTGAAATCTGAATTGGTTTGATAAATTTTGGAATACAAATGACTGACTTTTGATCGACAAATCGCCGCTGATTTTGGAACATTTTTTTTTCTTTTGTTTTACAAACCACATATAAAGCATTTTTTCCATTCTTGCGTACTCAGTTTTCTTTAAGGTGCAGTGTTTGCCAGAGCCACTCCCTGTTGTACGTATGTTGGCTTTAAAATATTTTGAACTTTTCCCATATTAAGAGATGTATTTACACAACAAATGAAACTGAATAAACGACTGAGGACCAAAATCATCCAAAAAGTTTAATACCAAAAGACGGGGATTTTCCCTTTTTGGTTGTGACATTGTAATCGAAATTAAGGAAACAGATAAATGTCGCAAAAATAGAACCCTTTTTTGTAAACTGTCGCGATTATAGAACCTGTAATTCTAAAAATTAAGCCATATGTATTTGTTGCAAAAGTTCGGAAATTACATATGCTAAAGAATAAGCTTTATTTGAAATACATATTTTTAAAATTTCTTTCGCTATTTAGAAATAAACCAAACAAAAGGCCCAATTTGGGGTTTTTGGAGAAAATACAAATTTTTTAATTGTAATAACATATTTGTTTATAAAGATATCTTAATGACATTTGCAGCAAATATTAATCTTATTAATATAAATAAAAGTGCATTAACCAAATTTCAATCAGGGGTAGGGTTTTCCTGAATTCCCAAAAAAAAACTAATGAAAATTCCCAAAAATGGGATTTTTTTACATCTTTGGCTATAGAAACCACATTTTTCCGAAATCCCATAGATTTTGATTTAAAACTTTTAACAACATATTGAAGATTCTTAAAATGTATTCCGCTTGTCGATTCGTGCTTTGGAATTTGAAAAAATATGGTCTAAAATCAAAACTTTCATATAAAATGGTTCGAATTCGGGAGGGTGGGTACCATGACCAATTGAAACAAACCCAATGTTTTTTTTATTTTTCTTGAAGTTATCTCTGTGAAGTTATCTTTCAGAAAAGTACAAAATTATTATGTGTTGCTGAAGAAAATTTCATTTTAGATAAAAAAAGAGTGTAGATACTTTTTCGGCTAAAAAAACACAAAAAGTCGTCTTTTTTGCAATTTTCAAATTCAAAATCGTTTACTTTAGGACTCGGTAAAGATATCAACTTCAAATTTTTTGTATTCAATACATAATTTTGTTCATTAACAAGATAAGGATAAAACTAATAAAATCGGTCGGAAATACTAGGATATATATGAAAAAAAACTGGACCAAGAACATGCAAGATTATGGTGCGTAAAAATTCAAGCGCAAATAACACGAAAACTATAAGAGATAAATAGGACATGTAAGCATGTTCTTTATAGGCCTTATCATGGTCTACAACAATATATAAAAATATTTGAAACAAAAATTTGGTAAGTGATTAAAAATTTTTTATGTCAGAGGTACCTAACTTTGAGCACCTTTAGCTCCGCCACTGAGGGGTTTGTCGTGCCCCCCTTCCAAACTTAACATTGTACACTCCTGTGCTACGCCTATACCAAATTTCATGAAAATTCAACCAGCCGATCAGAAGTTACAAATTTATTTCCAAAAATTTTCGATTCTGACCCACTGTGTATTTCGAACTTTTAAAATTTAACTTTTTGTCGGAAATGTGTACGAGAGACCCCTCTGTGGACAGTTCACACAAATAAGTGATAATGTTTGTAGCTGTATTATATTTTTATATTAAACTATAAAAATTTTCTCTACTGCCCTCGTTTTTTAAAATATTTTTACTATTCATTTAGTGCTCTTTCATTAAATTTTTCTAGCTAACACATTGATGAGCTACTACAAAATTATTTTTATCTTGTTGTTACATCTTGTAACTATTAGCTACATTCAATAACGTCTGTCTAACGAACACAATCTCTTCGTGTTACATTAATGTTATATAAAGACTGACATTGATGTGTCACCGCTTCTTGATTTTTTTTTTTAATATTTGTGTGTGTCTCATAGCCAAAAATCAAAAGAAATCATATTTATTTGATGGTTTTATCTTAATTTTGCCGCTAGAATGACTGATAGTTGTTATCATTTTGTGCACACACTCCTGTTTCTTAATATTAATCCTTCGTTTTATACACTCCAATGGTCACCACTATGTTGGTGACATTGTAAATAATTGACAATATTGATAAAGAAATTATTATTGTTTTTATTATTTTTTATTATTTATTATTTTTTTTTTTTTATTAAAAAAGAAAACATACAAAAGTTTTAATACCTTAGATATTATTTTAATTTTAAGGAAGCCTAATAATTAAGCTGTTTTCTGTTGTTATTTTGTATTATTTCCTTTAATTAGTCAATTAAAAAGTTTAACAATATTTTTACAGATTTATGAAAATAAGTAATTTGTTTTTAAAATTTCCTAAATATTTTGAAAAACTTTAGTATGCCAGCTTTAAGAAAGATTTAACATCTGGCAAATCGGGAATTGGTATATTTAAACTTTATATTATTTATATTAGTTTTCATATGAACTGAAGTCAAATTTACAGCATCGATCGGCATAAAGAGAGCATGATAAAATTTAAATGTATTGGAGTGCCTGTTTTAATGAAAAAGAGTGCGAGGTGTATCTGCTTTATTGAAAGCAAGAAACTGAATGAAATTTTTAAATTCTTTTGCTCTTTGTTGCGAGCTTTGTTAACGAATGTTGTCGAATGTTACTCCGTTCCCGAGTTATATACATTACAGCACTGATTGCCAAAAAAAGAGGACTTGAATGTGCTTGGGTTTTTTCTCTCTTTTATTGTAACTTTTATTGTCTGGGGCCAAGGGCTGCATACCAAAGATTTATAGATATTTTATCATATTAATTAAATTAAATAAAATTTAATTTTTATTTCAAAAAGCCGACAAAGAACTTTTAAAAAGTTCTGAAAGAGTTATGAAGTGAAAATAATTTAATCTAATTAATAACAGGTTTCAAAACTTTTCAATTTAATTATACAAAAAGAAAAATAATAACAATTTATATAAAATATTACTAACGTAAATTTATCTTCTTAAAGAAAAGTCTCCCAAAAGTTCATGAATTTTTGGTCAATATCTCCCCTCTTTAAAAAGCCCAAAAGCAAGCTTTATATAATAATTATTAAAATAGCTAATATATGCCTTTCATATAAAAATTAATTAAAAACATCAAAGACTATAAGTCCTGCTGATACAAAATAATTATTAATAAACTTACAATTCAATTTCAAATGTTAAGATTTTATATTTTAATTGAAAAATAATATTAACGTTTAAATCACACACAAAGAAAGATAGAAAAAATAAACTCTATTTTTATATAATAAATAACAGAATACACACACATATATACATACATAAAAACTGAAAGTAAGAACTAATTCCAAAAACGCAAAAAAAAGAACTTAAAATAAAAAATCAATCAAAAATAATCCACTTACAACTTGCTACGTCAATTTGAGCACAGTTTCAATTTGTTCATCCAACTACGGATTCCGATGATGGAAGGCTACAAGAGGACAAAAAATAACAACAACAAAAAGAATGACATCAAAAACAAAAAACAAAAAAAGAAAGGACCACAGCTCAAACAAAACTTCAAAATACTATACAACAACGTACGTTACGAAACAAAAGCAACTGAAACAACAACAACAACAACAACAACAACAAAAACTGTATAGACTACAAACAAAAATGGCAAACTTATTGATCTCCTACCATAAACAAACATACAAATTCATACACACACATACTTATACGAACAGCCACTCACGCCCACTTGGCATGTACTATGTACTTGCACAAAATTTCATGTCTCCACCACCTTCATCTTAGTAGTATTTTTTCCCTCATCAGCATCAGCTTAACAAAACCACCCAGCTAGCTTCTAACATCCCCCAAAATAATGTTCATTGTAAAGCCCACTTTAGCAAATATTAAAGCATCTCGAACTATGTGTTTGTTGCTGTGTTTTTGTATATAAAAAATTATTGGTGGATATTGAGGTTAAAGTAGTTTTTTTTTCTTGATAAATGGGCCTTTATTTAATTATTTTGATATGTGAACATTATCTTTGAAGAAAGTTGAATATGGGCAAAAAAGCCCATTTGGGTATAGATCATGCCACGTATTCTACGTATTTCGTTTCAAATTTTTTTTTAATATCCCTTTATTTTCACATGTTTCAGTTCTAGTTTAGTTTTAGTTCAGTTTTAATTCAGTTCTAGTTTAGTTATAGTTCAATTCTTGTTCAAATCTAGTTCAGTTCTAGTTCAGTTCCAGTTCAGTCCTGGTTTAGTTCTAGTTCATTTCTAGTTCAGTTCTAGCTCAAATCTAGTTCAAATCTAGTTCAGTTCTTGTTTAGTTATACTTTAATTCTAGTTCAGTTTTAGATCAGTTTTATTTCGATTCTAGTTCAGTTTTAGTTCAGTTTTATATCAGTTCTTGTTGAGTTTTAGTTCAAATCTAGTTCAGTTCTAGTTTAGTTCTAGTTCAATTCTAGTTCAGTTTTAATTCAGTTCTAGTTTAATTCTAGTTCAGTTCTAGCTGATCTCTAGTTTAGTTTTGGTTCACTTCTATTGCTGTTCTAGTTCAGTTTTAATTCAGTTCTGGTTCACTTATAGTTCAGTTCAGTTTTAATTCATTTTTATTTCAGTTCTGGTTCAATTTTAGTTCAATTCTTAATAAATTCTAGTTCAGTTCTAGCTCAAATCTAGTTCAGTTCGAACTCAAATTTAGTTCAGTTCGAACTCAAATCTAGTTCTAGTTCAGTTCTAATTCAGGTCTAGCTTAGTTTTAGTTCAGTTTTAGATCAGTTCTTGTTCAGTTCTAGTTCAAATTTAGTTCAGTTCTAGTTCAGTTTTAGTTCATTTCAAGTTCAGTTTTAGTTTATTTCTAGTTCAGTTCTAGTTCAGTTCCACTTCCGCTCTAGTTCAGTTCTGGTCCATTTCTATTTCCGTTTTAGTTCAGTTTTAGATCAGTTCTTGTTCAGTTCTAGTTCAAATCTAGATCAGTTCTAGTTTAGTTCTAGTTCAGTTCCTGCTGACTTCTAGTTCAGTTCTAGTTCAGTTTTATTAATTTAATTAGTTCAGCTCAAGTTTAATTCTAGTTCAGTTCTAGAAGAGTTCTGGCTCACTTTTAATTTGGTTCTATTTCAGTGGTAGTTCAGCCCTAGTTCAGTTATATTTTAATTCTAGTTCAGTTCCTGCTCAAGTCTGATCCAGTTTTAAATCGGCTTTAATTAAGTCGTAGTTTATTGTTCATTAACTATTGAAAACAAAACAAAATCGGAAGCAAATATTGGGCTATATATTAAAAAAACTAACACAGGAGTTTACAAAATTGGGATAGTTGAAATTGAAGTTGCAAATACAAGCTTTAAGAGTAGAAGTTACAGATTTATTTACAAAAATTTACAATTATGTATCACTGTGACATGTAAGACAATATAAGTTCTAAAGCAATGATTGACGGACATAGCCCTCGGAGGACGAGGGTCATGCGGCATTTACAAAACACGAACGTTAACAAAACTCACAAGAGAGAAATTAATAAAGTAAGAATTTCATTCCGTTGTACGCTTACCTTCCCCTTGTGCCGATCAGTGTTCTAAAGTTAAGTTCAATAGTTTTGGGGCCCATAAAAAAGGCCACTCATAATTTTCACAAAAATATATTAAAATGTAGCAATTGGAAGGGGCCAACATGGGGTTTAGTCAAGCAAGCCAAAATAAAACAAAATTATGTTACACTCAACCATCCACCTACACATATTACCGCCATTTTGTGCGATGAAGTATTTAGAACTGCTTCGCCAACATAAGGAAAATAGCCAAGCTAAATATAGTAAATTGGGAAAAAATAATTCATTCACTATACATATACGAACATCATACTGAGTTGACGGTCTTTCCCTACATTTTCTAGCAGTTATTGCTAATGGTCTTTACAAAATATTAGCCCAGCATACTGACAAACGTAAAATATATATTGTAAACGAGCAAGAAGAGGAAATAAATTTATGAAAAGAGAAAACATTGACACAACGTTTTTGTGTATGTGTGTTCAAGTCCATCAGTGTACGAAGTAAGATAAACGGATTAAGAAGCTTCATTTTTACTAGCAAACACACGCATACTTGCTGCAACAGATACACATATATATTTTATATACATATATAACCAATATAGACAGTCAGCCAACCAATAAATCCTACCGTATTTTTTTCTTTCGTTGTTTTTTGAGGAATCCTCTTACTCATACCACTAAAACAACCTTCAATATTTAACAAGGTAACTATCAGTAGTATAAACAAGCAAACCATAAACCACTTGTCCGCCATCATTGTCTCGAAAATTAATAACATCAAGGATGATGAAGGATTGGTCGTTGGGTTGTTTTACTGGCTACTGTGCTGATTTTTTAAGTATAATTTTGGCATCAATTAAATTGCTAAACTTAAAGAAGCACTAAACATAGTTGTAGTTATGATTTGTACAAAACATTTTTATGCTTGCAACATAAGCGCGCTACCTTTAGTGAAAGAACAAAGAAATACTGATTACTGCAGTGTAGTTAAAGAGTTCAGTACTTAAGTGTTGCCGTTTTTTTTTTTTTAATTTTATTTTGATGTAATTTTCATTTGAGAAGGCTTTTTGTTAAAATTTCATTTCATTTCGTTTTTTTTTTTTTTTTTGTGGAAAAAACCCCCGTTAATGTTCAATCATTACAGCTTTTTTTGATATTACACACAGACACCTACACCAATAAATAACATAGTAAAGCCAAGCAACAGCAGTAGCAATAGTCGTTTAAAAAAAAAGGCCAACCAACATAGAAAGTGGTCAACAAACAGTCAGTTAGTGATTGAATGAGTAATGTCAGTGAGCCAAACCCCACTCTCGTTTTCAAATAAAAAAATAAAAATAAAAAAAAAACATCCAACCATTAATGAACTACTCAACAACATGCTTCCTTTTGTAGTGAATTCTATCGTTAGGCTGGTAGACTTGAAGTGGCATGAGTAGATTATACCGCGACGTTGGTTGTTTTAATGCCGCTACTGCTATACAACTGCTGCTACATACTATTTACTACTGCCACTGCTATTTTCGTTGTTGTTGTTGTTGTTTTTATACACATTTTCAATTAGCTTGCCGCTTGTTCATTTCGACGTTGACTCAAGAGCCATCTTAATGAGTAGAAATCGTACACACCCATTCAAACATTTATAAATACCTATTTTTGAGAAAAATTTTTAAATTTTTAAAAACAGAACTGAACTGAACTTCTTCAAAAACAAGGGCATACTTAAGGATGCTGTTTTGCAAAACAAAAAAAAAAAAAAAAATTAAACAATAAAGTATGAGAAATTTGAAGAATCATAACAAGTTGAAGAATTTGCATATTATGTAAATGCACTTTACAGACAAGTAAAATAATAATAACAAAAAGACCGCTAAAACATCCTAGTCTATTTTAAGGCTAAAAAGCAATGGTGTAAGTTGAAGACTCTTCTTGTCAATAAACACTAATATTTTGATTTTAATTATTAGAATATTAAATATGTATTTATGTAAATGTGAACAAAAACTCAAACCAAAAAGTTTTTTTTTAATTTTTTGGAGGAATTTGAAATTAAAGATTTGAAATGTTAATTTTCATTTATTATCGCTTAAAAATCAATTTAAATTTTATACCGTTTTCTTTTCTGAAGAAAGATGATACCTAGTTTTGTGCAACATTTTTTAAATATTAATTTTTTAGATGTTGATCATATGATTGCGTTCAGTGTTGCCAGGAGCGCCGTATTAAAAAGGCTACATGTCAAAAAAAAAAAAATAAATAATAAAGAAGGACAGAAAATGGTAATATATTTTTATAACTTTTAAAATTATTGCAAACAAAAATTTTAAAATAGCAAATATGAAAAATTATCTTTTGAAATTATTTTTCGTAATTTTTGAATTATAATTATTTTTTTTTATTTCCAAAATGTTTATTTTGTTATTATTATCATTAATAGTTTTCATGGTTACTTTACTAAACATGAAAAAAATAATTATAATACTCGATTTAGTAAGTCCATAAAATTAATTTAATTATTTTTGATTTGGAGAATGAATCGCCGCAATAAATAATTTTTGCTAAATATATAAAAATCGTACGATTTTTTGCGAATACATAATAATAAAAAATACTTAAGTGTGAAAATAATGTTGAAATACTAACATTTTAGCCCTTTTAAGATAATTTTAAAAATCAAAAAAAGGCTAGAAGCTAAAATTAAAAAATTTTGAAGCTAAAAGCAAAATAATAAGTTTATATTCAGCTTCGAAAAAACAAAAATGGCAGCACTGGTTAAAACAGAACAAATATTGTGTGACCAATTTTGTAATTGGATTATTTATTAAAGTATTTATGAAAAAAAATAACTGTAGGTGATTTTTTACTAAATTTGGAACTTTGATTTTTTTGGTAAAAATTCAGATTTTTTTTTTAAATTTTAAATTATTGGTTATATTTCTAATTTTTGGTGATATTTACAATTTTTTCGAAAATTTTTGTAAGACTGTTTTTTCCGATTTTTGTAAAATTTTAAATTTTTGATTATATTTCGAATTTTTGATATTTTTATGAAATATTAGATTTTTGGTGAAATGTCAGATTTTTTGTGAAATATCAAATTTTTGGTGAAATTTCGAATCTTGTGTGAAAATTTTAAATTTTGGATTTTTAGTAAATTTTTATATTTTTGGCAAAATTTTAGCTTTTTAGTAAATTTTTGGTTTTTGGTGAATTTTTCTTGAAAGTTCGGAATTTTGTGAAACTCTTAAATTTTTGAATTTCGGATTATTTAGTGAAATGTTGAAATTTTTTTAGTAAATTTTCGTATTTTTGGCAAAATTTTAGATTTTAAGTGATTTTTTGGTTTTTGGTGATTTTTTTTTTTTTTTTTTTTTTGAAAGTTCGGATTTTTGTGAAACTCTTAAATTTTGGATTATTTAGTGAAATATTAATTTTTTTCAAATGAAAAAAAATCTGACATTTTTGATGTAATTTCGGATATCTTGAGACTTTTAAATTTTAAATTTTTAGTAAAAATTTGGGTTTTTGGAAATTTTCTGATTATTAGCTAAATTAAAATGTTTGGTGAAATTTTAGATTTTTTAGTGAACTTTCTGATTTTTGGTGAAATTCGATTTTTTGTGAAACTCTTAAAGTTTGGATTATTTAGTGAAATACATATTGATTTTTTTTTTCAAATAAAAAAAAATCTCACATTTTCGATGAAATTACGGATATCTTGATACTTTTAAATTTTTAGTAAAATTATGGATTTTTGGAAATTTTCTGATTATTGGCTAAATTAAAATGTTTGGTGAAATTTTAGATTTTTTAGTGAATTTTTGGTGAAATTTTTAAATTTCAGGTTTTTTCGAGTTTTTGGTGATATGTATTGAAATTATTAATGTAATATCGGATTATTTAGTAAATTTTCGAATTTTTATTCAAATTTGGTCAAATTGTCTGCTTTTTGTGAAATCACAAATTTTTGTTGAAACTTCGGATTTTTACGAAACTTTTAAATTTTAGATTTTTTTGAATTTTGAGTTTTTGGTGAAACTTTATAGTTTCAATGAATTTTCGGATTTTTGGTGAAATATCATAACTTTGATGAAATGAGAGATTTTTGGCGAAATTTTGAGTTTTGGTTGAAATTTCAGATTTTTAGTGAATTTTCGAATCATTGATGAAATTTCGGTTTTTTTTTGTGAAACTTTTTTAATGAAATTTCGAATATTTGGTTAAATTTCGTCAAATTAAGAGCTTTTCGATGAATTGTTTGAATTTTGGTGAAATTTAAAATTTTTGATGTAATTTTGGAAACTTTTTCTTTTTTTTTCTTTTTTTTTTTTTGTGACCTTTCGGATTTTTGACAAAATTTTGTTTTTGTTGAAATTTAATTTTTTTGTGAATATTCTGGTTTTGGATTTTTTGTAAAATTTAATAATTCAATTACAAGTCAAATATCAAATGTTAAAATTATTAAGTTTGTTGTTAATAAAGTTCAACAGTTTACCCTCTGTTTAATTTAACATTGAAACATTTGACATATTTTTAAAACTGGAAAAGAATATTTTCAAAATCGACCACAAAAGAGCGCAAATAGAAGAATAAAGGTAAAATTTCCTCTAGAAAAGAAAAGGCTATTAGTTAAAATAGGCAACAAAAATTTGGAAAAAACCCAAGGTTTTGCAATAGAAATATAAAGGTTTAAAAACTGTTGCCAAACTTATGGCAATAATGGAGCTTAGAAACACTTTCATAAAAATTTTAGTGAGTGTGACAATTAAGAAAGAATATAGATACATATATCAGAGACTTAAAGATTTTTCACGGATGTAGTTTTGAAGGTAAAAAGGTTGAACAAAAATCATTAGTTTTAATGTAAAAAAGCAGTTCCCATGCTTGTATTCCACTACTAGTTCTCGAACTAATAATTTATATTTTCATCTATATTCAGATTCTGCAAATTTCCCATCTAATTGATTTACCAAATTATAATTTAATTTCAAACCCTCTACTACTCGAATAAAATATGCTCAAAAGCAGATTTTAATGATTTATCAAAATAAGCAAATAATTCAATTTCATTTAAAGCAACATGTGGCTGTGAATTGTTTTTTAAAATTTACAAAAAGAAGATATAAAGAAATAAAATACAACCACTTTATAGAAAATTGAAAAAATGTAAAAAGAACTTGCAACAGCAACGTTTTTTTTTATTTTTTTTATTATTTTTTATTATTCTGTTGACATATGTTAATCAGGCGCACGTTCACTCACATAAACTTTCAAATATTGCCCGGGGGTCAAACGTATTAATACGAATTCAATCTCAACAAGTATTCATACTTTTTATCCAACATTACTTATACAACGTTAACAGAATGATGATGACGATGAGCATGAAGGGAATTTAAAACAGGAGGGGTAGTACAATAAAATGAAACAAGGACATGAGATTTAAAATACAACGGAAACAATCTGATTGGAATAGAAGCCAAACTCAGACATATACGCGTGCACACGTTACCTTGTAGATTACAAAACCCAATGATGATAATGTTGTTACTCTGTGAGACTGTGTGTGTAAGTTGATAATGACAACAGTGTACAGTGGTTCCAATACGCTTTTTTTTTTTTGTAATAATCCTGCAACTTGTGAACCGTTAGAAATAACTCAATAATCTTTTACCTGGCCGGAGGCGAGCTATTTTCGAATTGATTTGTAAGAGCGGATCAGGGGAAGTGTGTCATTTAAATCCCCAAAAATTCATATATGATTTGATAGAAAAAAAATTTACATATAGATAGTCCTTGCAAATCTCCACAAAAAATATGGTTACATATGTAGCCATATTTAAATCAAAATAAATTTTTCACTCATTTTTAGCCTCGTTTTTTTACGTTTTTTTTTTTTAAACTTGGCGGACTAAATATTGTCCCTATTTTTTCAATATTCATTAGATTTCTTACAAAATTCTAAATAATATTGATGCAAGAATCATACAAACATGTAGATTAGGTAAAAAATTATATTAATCTGTAGTTGGAACTTTAAAAAAAATTAGTATTTTTTGGATTTTTTAAAAAAAAGTGGCAATATTTTTTACTTACAAAATTTGTTTTGCCCCACATAATTTTTTTAATGTTTTCAAAAGAAATCTTGATGTAGATGCGTTTAAATTAACCAAAAGGCGCTTGGGGCAACGGTCTCCCAACAAGCCCTATCCAAACTTTGTCAATTTTCCACAATTTTTTTAAATTTATATGAGATCAAGCAAAAATAACATATATATATATATATTGGGTAAACTCACAAAAATTATTTTCTGACGGACGCTGCTTATAACTTCAATGTGACCATTTCAATGGAAAAAGTCAATTTTTAAAACATGTTTTCCAGGTTTGGATTTTGGGTATTTTGGGCTTTTAGGGCAAGTCCATCTATATAGTATCAAAATTTCATTTAAATACCTCTACTCGTTTAAATTTTATCCAAATATTTATATTATTTCTAAAAAATATAATTAAAATTTAAATTTAAAGTTTTTCAGGTCATACGAGGGCGGATCAATAAGTCCGTGACTTTTCGAACTCCCCTCGTAGTTATATGAAATGCAACCCTATTCTCATCAAGTACCACCTGTTAGTAGACTACTGTCAAATTTTGAACAAGTGTCGTCATTTACATTTTACTCATCAACCAAGGAAAAGCTCGATAAATACTATGGGGACTCTGTACCATCGATTTCAATGGTAAAAAAGTGGTTTACTGACTTTCGTTGTGGTCGCACAAGTACAAATGACGCTAAACGTTCTGGAAGGCCAATTAAGGTCAGTGAACCCGAAAATGTCGAAAAAATCCACGAGATAATTAGGGCGAAATTGTATTTTGATATTTCTAAAGGTTCACAAGTTACAGAATTATTTCCAAAAAAAAAAAAAGAAAAAAAACGTTTTGAAACCACTGTGCAGCGTTAGAACTAAGGAATGAAGGTTACATTTTATTCGTTGCTTGAACCACTCTTATGTCGTATATAGTGAAACAAGGGGGGATGTAAAATGTATCCTGCTGGAAGATAATTTAATTTGGTTATACAAGCAAGCTGATATTAAAAACAAGGAATTTAATACATCGAGTGGTGACAGTCAACATAAATTCTTGGTACGAAAATACACCCGAAAATTCTTGTCAAAAATTTAGGTTCTTTTCCTCAAAGTTGAGAGCGTTTTACATATTTTATAATTTCGTTAAGTTTTAATTTTTACTTAAATGTAAAATAAATTGTTTCTCTTGTAAATATTACTTTTAATACCATGATAAAACACTAGACAATTTTTCTTGCCGAATTCGTAGATGCAAAAGTTAAAGGACTGAAAAAGTGGTACAAACTTGTCTATACTTCGTAGTATTTGCTGAAATAGTATTTTTATGTTTGAACATAAAGCCAAGTTGAAAAGAGAAAAATAAAAATTGCTTAGTCTGAACGCATGCTTATAAGAAAACCGATTACTATAAAAATTTTCTAATATTTTTAAATTTTCAATTTTGTTATAATTTTAAAATTTTTAAAAATTTTAGTTTAGAAAATCCAGATAATAAAAAAAGAAAAAAAAAATACTAAAAATCGTGGCTGATTAGAAAATTCATACCATTCTGCCGAGTGTCCAATAAAACTTTTTTATTCTTTTAAAATTATTCAATGAATTTAAGCCTAAATACAAAAATTAAAGAAAAAACTCTAAAAAAGTTAAAAAAAAAAACTACAAACTAATTCAACACTGGGCACGGTGTAAAATGTTACTTGACTCCCCTGTTGTTTTTCTAAAAATAGAAACAAACATAACAACAACAACATTGTTCATTGCTACTTAATAAGTGATTAAACAATAACAATTATGCATTGTTTCATTTACTACCTATCTAGTGGCTTTAAGAATTGAAAAAGGAGAATACAAACTAATTGTAAAAAGTTTTATTGTAAACCATTCGTTTTACTTAATAACATATAGGGAAAATAAGTCACAGATTCCTTTTCCTGAAAAGTTATAAATTAAAGATTTTTATAAAATTTTCATCCAAAATATCGATTTTTGGTCAGATATAGAAGTGATCACAGATGAAGCTTATTTTCTCAATAAAACGCTTATTTACAGAAATATCGACGTTTAAAGATTTTTATGCAATTTACAGAGAACACCATAGTGAGACGCTAAAGAGTGCTGATAACGTTCGTGGCTGACTACAAAATGCATTTCATTCTGCCGAGTGTCCAATAAAACTTTTACAATGTATTCATCTATAATTATACAATAAACTTTTAAGCCTAAATACAAAAAATATACAAAAGAAAAAAAAACTAAAAAGTTTAACAAAAAAAAAAAGCTACAAAATAATTTTTATAAGTTAACCTTTGTTTACTAACATTTTTCTTTGAGCGTTTTCAATAATAACTACATGTACGTATTGGTAAATTTGTGTCCATATCAAACGATGAATATTCCGAACATATTGAAGCAATCATCTAATCTTCGCGCTTTCAAAAAAAAAAAAAAAAAAAAAAACTATATTAAATCAAATACAACAACAACATACAAACATAAAAACAGACAGACAGTCAGATAAAGAGAAAAACAGACAGACAGACAATCTAATATACATTACAGATTGTTTAAATAAAGTACAACCCAATAAACTCCCCCTTTATTTCCTTGATTTTCCTACCTTATGTACACAAATTAAATCTCTATAAGATTTAACTCTGAGGCACATACACATACACTCATAGTCCTACACATATACAATTTTACTGTTTTATAAATTGATAGATAAATTTAATGATAATTTAGCTTAGTTGAGATTGATTTTCTTTGAACGCATAAGTAACGCATTCGTCCGTATACAACGAAAGGGTATTAAAAGCTGGACGGACGGACGGACAGACAGACGTACCAATGGAAGGATTCTCTTTTCCTCCCTCTTTTCTGTTTAGCTAAAAGTAGAAAAACATTTATATAAATTTGTTTATCAGTATGCATGTATTTGAATATTAGAATTGACTGTTGCTTGCTTGTTGTAATGTGTATTAGAAAAGTATATTCAGCATTATATACACACACTCTCACATTTAGAGTAAATCTTGGTAGAATATCAGTAAAATAATCTTGATAAAGTTTTGATTATCCAACTGGAAACGTGCATTTAACTGATTACAAAAAAAAGCAAAAATCGTTGTAAATGAAACTATTCGTTAACTCTAAATGTTAGATGGTACAGAGAGTTGAAGTTGAGCAGGAGAATACAGAATGAAACAGTTGGACAGACCGAGAATCAGCAGCATTTAATCTAAATGAAAACAAAATCTTAAATTTTTAATATATACAAACACACTAAGTGATAAAAGAAACATTAGTTCTTGTACTCTACAATAACCCATATTCTTCGATTGTAATGTAGGAACATGTCACAATTAAGTTTCCTTCAAACTATATTATATTCATTAAAGGGTCTTTACATATAAACATTAATTATTGAAATTTTTACTTTTTAAATTTTATTTTATAATATTTTTAAATCAAAATTAAATAATATTTATTCTTAGTCGCTGTAGACCACTTTTTAAATCTCTAGCTTTTAATATTTAAATTTTTACTAAAATCATATTCAGCTCTTCAATATTTCTTTTAAAGGTATGAATACTCGTATTTCAAGAAAATGTTACATTTGTTTAATGACTTGCCAGACGTTTAGCATTTAATTTTATTTGCTTCAGCAATCTACTGGAGACAGAGTAAAGGACGAACTCAACAGAAATGTCCATTTCATTTTGTGTCCTTTTTTTCTTCTTATTTTTTTTGCAATTAATCACAATTGCGAACTGCTTCCGTAGCTACAGCCACCGAGACGAAAGTAGTAAAACAGTGCGTGGAGTTGCATCCGGTTTGGCAAATGGAACTTTTGTGTATTTCTTTTTTTTTCCTTTTTTGTAATTCTTCTCATAAAAATTTCAACTTGTTACATTCGTTCAGTCTACTTGCTCCACTGAGAAATGTCCTGCGAAATGAAATGACTTTTGCAGGAAAAGTGTTGGGGAGATGAAGAAATAAAAAAAAAGTAATACAGAAAACCATTAAATTATGAACGTGATAATTTTAATATTGTCGGTTTTTTGGGAGAGTTCAAACAGAACAATTGAATACTAAATAAAAAAAAAAAAGTTGAAAAATATTGCGTACATGAGTAATAAGCTGAATTTTTATTTTGGGATAGCGAAAAAAAAAAAAATATTGCGACTTAATAAGTTCAAATTGATTTATAGGAAATACAATTTTCAGTAGACTGATTAAGCTAAAAATATATAAAATTAGTATTAAAAATGTCTAAAATGAAACTAGAATTTAAGAAAATTTCTAAAAACAGAAATAAATAAAAAATTTGTCGATTTAAAAAAATATAGCGAAATTTTCTATACTTTTTTTTATAAATTTTTGTTTATAAAAAATATTCTCTATTAAAATTGTTTTAATTATATATTTAATGAAATACATACATGAAAATTTCTACAAAGAGAAAATTCAATGAAAACTTAGTTAACGAAATAAATTTTCTAAAAATAGAAATTTAAATGAAAATTTTCCATAAAGAAAATATTTACTGAAGATAAATTCATTAACAATTCTCCATAGAGATATAGAGAAAATTCATGAAAAGCGAAATTTTAAAGAAAATTTTATTAGAGAAATTTTTTTGCAAATTTTCTGTAAACATAATATTTTTATTGCACATTTTCTTGGTGCAAAATTTTATAAAAATATTAAAAAAAAAAGTTATTGAAAATTTTGTTAAAGACCATTTTTTAAAGAAGGAAAATTTGTTGAAAATTCAATTCTAAAGCGAGAAATTTTAAAGAAATTCCCATAAAAGAAAAAATTTTCTATAGGAAAAAATTTATTGAAAATTTTCTATAAGACAAAAATTTATTAAAAATTTCCCAAAAATTTTCTACAAAGTGAATATTAATAAAAATTTTTCTATTAACAGAAAATTTTCTATAAAAAGAAATTTTATCGAAAATTTTCTATAAAAAGAAAATTTATCGAAAGTTTTTTATAGAGAAAATAGAAAGAAAAAAATGTAGCGTAAATTTTCTATAAAAATTTCTATATAAAATTTTCTATATAGAGAAAATAGAGAAAGAGAAATTAAAAAGAAAAAATTTTATCGAAAATTTTTTATAAAGAGAAAATTTTTCGAGTTTTTTATAGAGAAAATAGAAAGAAAAAAATTTATCGTGAGTTTTTTATAAAATTTTCTATATAGAAAAAATAGAGAAAGAGAAATTAGAAAGAAAAAATTTTATCGAAAATTTTTTATATAGAAAATAGAAAGAGAAAATGTATCGAAAATTTTTATAGAGATTTAAAGAATAGTTATACAAAGTCTTTAACGAAGACAAAATTTATAAAAATTTTATTAATAAATAGAAAATGTATCGAGAATAAGAAAGTGCATTGAAAATTTTATATAAAATGAAATTTAGTCGAAAATTTTCTATAACAGTAAACAATATCGAAAATATTCTATAAAGCAAACTTATCAAAACTATTATATAGAAAAATTTAACTAACATTTTCTGCAAAGGGAAAATTTGACAAAAATTTTACGTAATTGGAAAATCTATCAACAATTTTCTACAACTGAAGAATTTCTCAAAAATTTTCAACGAAGAGCAACAAAATTTATCGGAAATATACTTAAAAGAGAAATTTTATTAAAAATTTTCTATAAAGAGAAATTTTACTGAAAAATTGATCACAAATTTTCTATATCAAAAATTTTCTGCGAAGAGAAAATTTATGGAAAATATTCTTTAAAGAGAAATTTTATTAAAAATTTTTTATGAAGAGAAATTTTACTGAAAAATTTATCACAAATTTTCTATAGAGAAAATGTATCAAGAATTTATCGAAAAGAAAATTAATTGAAAATTGTTCACAAAATTTATGGTAGATTTTCTACAAAGAGAAAATCTATTACAAAATTTCTTTAAAGGAAATTTAAAAGAAATTTAGTGAAAACTTTCTATGAAGTGAATTAATAATTAAACATTTCTTATTAAAATTTTTCTATGAAGAAAAATTATATCAAAAGATTTCTATAAGGAGAAATTTTGAAAAACTTTTTAAATATTTACACAGTCTTTATAAAAATTGCATTAAAAAAGGAAAATTTAAAAAAAAAATTTTTATTTAATAAAAATTTGTATCGCAAATTTTCTATAGAGAGAAATTTATCACAAATTTTCTATAAATAGAAAATTTATCGAAAATTTTCTGTAAAGAAGTTTTGTAAAAAATTGTCTTTAACAGAAATTTTATCGAAAATTTTCTCTAGAGAAATTTTTTCGAAAAATTTTGTATTAAAAAATAGTTATACAAAATTTTTAACAAAGAGAAAATTTATAAAACTTTTATTAGTAAATAGAAAATGTATCGAAAATCTTTTGTAAACAGAAATTTTATAAAAATTTTCTACATAGAGAAATTTATTTAAGTTCTTAACAAAGAAAAAATTTATAAAAACTTTATTAATAAATAGAAAATTTATCGAAAATTTTATAAAAAATTTTCTATGCAGAGAAATTTATCGAAAAATTTCTATACAGAGAAATTTATCGAAAATTTTCTATTAAAAGAAATTTATCGAAAATTATCTTTAGAAAAAATTAAAAAATGAATCGAAAATTCTCGGTGAAGAGAAATTTTATCGAAAATTTTCTTTGGAGAATTTTATTCAAAAACTTTCTACATAAAGAATTCATGAAAAATGTTATATAAAAAGAAAATTTATCACAAATTTTCTATAAATAGAAAATTTATCGAAAATTTTCTGTAAAGAGAAATTTTGTAAAAAATTGTCTTTAACAGAAACTTTATCGAACATTTTCTCTAGAGAAATTTTTTCGAAAATTTAGTATTAAAAAATAGTTATACGAGTACAAAACTTACAAAAATTTATAAAAATTTTATTAATAAATAGAAAATGTGTCGAAAATCTTTTGTAAACAGAAATTTTATAAAAAAATTTCTATACAGAGAAATTTATCGATAATATTCTATAAAGAGGCATTTTATCTAAAATATTCTATAAAAAAAAAATTATCGAAATTTTTTTATAGAGAAAATTTATTGAAAATTGTGTATGAAAAAATTAATGGCAAATTTTCTGTAAAGAGAGATTTTATCAAAAATTTGCTTTGGAGAATTTTATCCGAAAACTTTCTATAAAGAGAAGATTTGTCGAAAACTTTCTACAAAGAGAATTTATCAAAAATTTTATATAAAAAGAAAATTTATCAAAAGTTTTTTATAAATAGAAAATTTATCGAAAATTTTCTAAAATGAAAAATTTTGTAAAAATTGTATTTAACGGAAATATTTTATCGAAAATTTTCTCTAAAGAAATTTTTTCGAAAATTTTGTATTAAAAATAGTGATACAAAATTTTTAACAAAGAGAAAATTTATAAAAATTTTATTAATAAATAGAAAATGTATCGAAAATCTTTTGTAAACAGAAATTTTATAAAAAATTTTCTATACAAAGAAATTTATTGAAAATTTTCTATAAACGGAAATTTATCGAAAATATTCTATATAGAGAAATTTATCGAAAATATTCTATAAAAGAAATTTTGTGGAAAGTGTTCTATAGAGAAATTTTATTGAAAATTGTGTATGAAAAAATTAATCGAACATTTTCTGTAAAGAGAAATTTTATCGAAAATTTTCTTTTGAGAATTATCGAAAAACTTTCTATAAAGAGAAGATTTATCGAAAACTTCCTACAAAGAGAATTTATCAAAAATTTTATATAAAAGGAAAATTTATCAAAAATTTTATATGAAAGGAAAATTTATCAAAAGAAGAATTTGTTTTTTTTTTTTTTTAATTATCGAAAATTGTCCATAAAAAGAAAATGTAGAAAATTGCCTATAAAGAAAAAATATCGAAATTTTTTTACAAATAGAAAATTTATCTAAAGGGAAGATTTATTTAGATTTGGTATAATAAAAACAGAGGATTTTGTTTAAATAAATCCTGCAATCTCTAATAAAAAAAAACGTAAAATAAATTTCTAGCCAACAAATTAAATAAATTTGTTGTAGAAAAAAAAATTAAAAACAAAATACATACATATTTCTCTTTATGCCTTTTCATGGCTGTCAACATTTTCTATTTAAGATTTTCATATATCCATACATACATACATACATACATACATACATACATCCAACAAACACCTATACATTTTCACACAAACAAAAATTGTTTACAAATATAAATTTTATAAAAGTTTGTCCCGGTACTTAAGCTTGTGTGTGTTTGTTTGTATATAAAATATTTGCTACTTTTTCATTATTTTCAATTTTATTTATGTTGCACTCTGAGCTTTTTATACTTTTGTTGTTGCTACTCTTTTTTGCTGTTGTTTTAATTTATTATTTTTATTTTTATTATTATAATGTTTTTTTTCTTTTTTAATTGAAGAGTGCGCGACTTTGATAATACAGTGTTGTCTGCTTCAGTAGTTTGTTGTATTTTAACATTATTTTTGTTTTTATTATTATTACTGTTGATTCTTCTGCTGCTGTTGCTCCTGTTATTAAGAATGTTTGTTAGTGTTGTTGCCAATGTTGCTGTTGCTGATGATTGCTATATATGCTTTATACATACAACGTATGTTAAGTTAAAAAATCTAAAGTTTTATGCGTGTTTGTGTGAGTATGATATGAAAGTGTATGGGTTTGTTTGAATCTGTCCATGAGACTGACAAAGTGAGTGTGATTAAATGTATGCTTGATATAAAACGTTTTCGAAACTTAATTAAAATTGCAAAACTTTACAAAACATTTTTCTCGTCCTCCTTCTTCTATTACATTTTCATTTTCGTCTTCTTCTTCTTTATGTACTACTTCGACTTTGAGTTTGACTTTTTTTTTTTGTTTTTTTTTTTGTTCCCCATTAAATTTGAGTTTATGCAGAGCAAGTGGAGGAAGAAGAAAAATTAAAAGGTTGATATTCGTGTAGGAAAAAAGAAAAAGTAAATTTCTATAGATATTTGTTTAAAATTAAGTTTAACTTAAAAAATTCGTTATCTTTAAATCAAAAATCCATCAAACCACTGAAACGTCAGAAATGTAAGAGTATGTACAGCCAGGGTGAAGTGAAGAGCACATTCTAAGAAAACATTAATGTTCATACAGTTTGCTTTTATAAGAAAAATTTTAGAAGTTTGACAATTGACATTTAAAATTATGATCTAGGAATATTTCTCGAAAAAAGAAAATCAAAATTTTAATAAAAAAATTGTTTTTAAATTTAAATCATAAAAAAATAATATGCGAAAATTGTGCAAATTTTTATAAAATTTTAACATATATTAATCCAAATCTTGAAATATTTTTTGTTCTGTTGTTTCCATACTTAAGATTGCTAATTAAGTTTTATTACTTAAATATAACAAAGTACTATTTTTGCTATTAAATTTACCTTGACTGTAAAAATTCTTCATACCCTGTACACTCCCTGTATCTATCTTCTCCTCTTACTTACTTCTCCCAAGAAACTTTATACTTTTTAATTTAAGAGTTTCAACACAAAATCACAGCGACGTTCTAGTTGATGGCTGCCATCATTTTTATGAAGATGATGATGGAAAAAAAAGTTTCCCCAATTTAATTTCATCACCAACATCAGCTTGTGCCACACTGCTTTAACATGAACTATGATGGTGTGTGAATGTATAAATTCAACGTTTTCTCTTAAGTTTCATTATACGTCTACAATACAATCAAAAAAAGTAAGAAAATTACAAAAAAAAAAAGCTGAAATGAAATGAAATCAGTGAAATAGCAATGGCAACCATCCATCCATCTAGCCAGCCAGCCAGTCTACCAATCAGCCAGTCATAATGCTAACCATTCATCTATCCAAACATCTATCTATCCCCAACGAAAAGCTACAAAAATTTCAATTTAAGTGTGTGTAAATGTTTGTTAAATTTACATCATTTTGTCTTCCACTGCCCTTTTATTTTTAAAAGAAATTACAAAATATTATCAAAGTATTAATTTAAAACAATATTGCTATTGTTTAATTAATTTAAAAATAAGTATTGATTCTATATTATTAAATAAAAAAAGATACAATTTTTTTTTTATTATTATTTCCTTTAAAACAACAGGTTAGCTCAAAAATTTGTAAGTAAGCAAAATTCTTTAATGATAATTTCGAAAAATTAAAAAAACTAATTTATTTTTAAAACAAAAACCAAAAAAAAAATCATTAAATATCAAGGTTACATTAAGGAATCTCATATAAACATCCTTCAGAAAAAAAGAAGTATGAACTCTAGAAAATCCCGAAAAAAAAAACGTAAAGAGGAAGTAGAGCCAACCACTTGCATAGGTTTACTGCTTGCAAGTGAAGCACTTGATACAGTACTTCAGACTTTTTACTCACAACGTAATCATCCAAGCAGCTCTAAAGAGCAGTTTCTTCAAATCCTCTTAAATCCTCTAAATACATATTCACACACATACATATATTTGCACACACTTTGCTCAAACATTCATAAAACACGTAAAAGAAATATGTATTAAAAAAAAAAGAAATCTCCAACTTATCTAGATTTAAATACATACGGATTGCGAATGGGAATGCGAAAGTGAATACATACATATTTAGAAACAAATCAACAATCATACTAGAAAAGAAATATCAAAAAAAAAAAAAATAATAATAATAATAATAATCATCATCATCATCATCATGTTAAGAAGCGTCCAAATGGAAAGAATCATGGTATCATTTACCCACGACAACTGAACTGAACTCAACAAGCTACAGTGTGAATTTGGTGTGTATTTTGTGTTGCTGTGGTTCAAAAAAAAAAAAATATTGTTACATTACCACGATTATAGAGTAGAAATGAAAATAAAATGTTGCTGTGTTATTGTCAGCAATGGTATAGAGTTAGTGTTTTATGTTTTCAATCGGTTACCTAAAATGAAGTGGTAATCGTTTGTGGTTAAAAGTAATTGAGTTCAAATAAAATACATTTTATTAAATAATA
Organism: Protocalliphora azurea; assembly: GCA_932274085.1. Lineage (NCBI taxonomy): Eukaryota > Metazoa > Arthropoda > Insecta > Diptera > Calliphoridae > Protocalliphora > Protocalliphora azurea. Next base: position 33,229,464 of record OW026520.1, on the reverse strand, counting down.
TTTAAAATGAAACGCATATTTTCTTTTAGTGAACTGACAGACTGTTCGATTCGGAAAATGATTTTGAGTCGAGTGGTACACCTACAACTAGGTATACCAGTGTAGGGTATAAAAAGTAATAAAACTGATGTTAACGAGTTTTCATTATTAAAAATTACCCTCTGTAGTTTTATTACAAAGTTTATAAGAACGGAGGGACGGATTGACGGATATGATTAACTGCTTTTTTTTAACACGAGCGCAAAGACGAAAACAAAATTTCAAAATTTGTTTTTGTTTTAAATGTAAGTTAGACGAGTGGTTTTTGCGCTATTGTTATAAAAACAGGCAGTAAGTCAACTCCGAAAGTGATTTTAAGTCGATTAGTATACTCAAAGGATTCTAAACTACAATGACGTAGGTTGTAAGAAGTACTAAATTCGAATATTCCTGAAACACGTTTTATCATAGATTTTTTACAAAAAATCAAAATTTTCGCAAGGTCTATATGGATGGTCAGACAGCTAGACGGATATGTACCCAGCAAAAACTTTTTGGTTTTCGGTAATAACAACTACTTATTAAAGTAGTTTCTTGGTAATGAGGCGTCATTATTATTTGCCTACTCTGTATTACATTAATAAGTACTCAATAGTATAATAGCGCACTAATACTGCAATCACGTGGATGAGTTGGCTAGAGCGCCGGATTAACAACCAGAAGGTTGTTGGTTCAACCCCATTCTGAAGCGTTAGTTTTTTATAACAAAATGTCTAAAAAGATATTTTAAACTAAAAGGAGGTTTTGTCGCTTAGGCTGCTATGTGCGAGATGGTGTACTGAGTAAGACGTTAGTCAGTAAAAACGAATGGTTAATGTGTGTCCAAGTTCGAGTCTCACTGACGGCAAAATTTTTTTGTTTTTTTTTTATTTTTGTTTTCGTTTAGGTACATATTTTTGAGTACCCTTAGAGTCAAAAAATAACTACATGAATTTATGGACAAGTCGAACAAAAATAACTCGTTATTCAGGCAAAAAATAAGTAGTTTATTTTTGTTTCCAATTATACCTGCTAGCTTACCAGGAAAGCAAACTTTTTGCTGGGTATATATAGTTAAGACGAATCTGAAAGTGATTCTGAGTTCATTGGTAGTATATGTGGTTCCTCGTAGACAAAAATGATGCAGCTTATAAAAATTAATTAAAACGGACTTTCATGAAAAATGGAATGTCATCGCTTTTTTATTATACAAAACCGAAGTTGCTGTACCAAAACAGTCAACCGAAATTGCTGTGCCGAAACAGTCAACCGAAGTTGCTGTGCCAAAACAGTCATCCGAAGTAGCTGTGCCAAAACAGAACAAAGCCGAAGTCGCTGTGCAAGCCATCCCCCTGACGCTCGGACTTGATCCGAATACCAGAGAAACAGTGGCTGAATTCACAATATCAGATATCTTAGTATTAAGGCAGATTATATTGTAAGATCAGCTGTCTTGGTTTTTGGAAAATTCTTCTATCGCTCGAATCACAACTACTGCATCCAACCTTAGAATACTTATGTGAAAAATTCCATAAACTGAATGAGAATTATTAATTCTCTATAATCATAATGCAAATATGATGGCTGGTAGCTAAGGTAAATGCGTTCATGTATTAGTGTAAAATAATGTAGTTACAGGCAAGTAAAGGAATGGAAAGTTAATGGAATACAGAAGTGTAAAAGAATGTAGTGAATGTAATTATTATATTTATGTACAAGTTAAACTAGCTATTAAACAAACTAAATTTACAATAAAAAAAGAAATTGCAACAAAATACTAAATTTTCCAAAAAAAAAAAGATGTTATTAAAAAAATAGTATTTTTATCGTCATTTTTTTACCAAAAAACCCAAGTAGAAAAAATATTTCATTTTACTTCCTACATTATATTTAGTCCAAGGAATAAGAATTCGCGATCACAATTTTTTCTACCATTTTTGCCTGATTTTGTTATTCAAATTTGGATTTTTATATTTTTTTTTTTTTTTCAAACTTTTAAGTCCACGCATTTTCTGTAAATGTGATAAAAATAATTTTACAATTTCTGAGATCTAATGTCATGAGTTATTTACTCGTATATCAAATACAAATTACCCCTCTACTCCTATTCTTTATTACTAATTATTCCAAGATTAAATGGTGTTAATTAAGAAATTTTTGATTTTGACTAATTTAAACACTTCTAGGGGCCATGTCTAGCAAGTTGGAATCTTAGCTTGTACTACATTTTTATAGCACTTTTTCTTGTCTATAAGACTTGAACATGACTAATTTGCTCTAATTATTACCTAAGAAATTCTGTAACCTAAATACTACTTAGGGAAGCATATTTTCTTTGGTCGTCAATGGGTTACAAGTGTGACGTGATGGAAATGTATCATATATATCATATATATAGTAGAAGAAATAAGAATATTGGCAAAATTATTCGCAAAATAATTTTATTATATTTATATGTTATTATTAAAATAATAATAATACATATTTCAGAAGATTTACTTATAGACTTTTTGTTTTTACACAAAAAATAACGAATAACTCTAAACCTTATTAACACAATATTCTAAATGAAACAAAACAATATAAATAAATATACAAACTTTGCACGAAAAAATTCAACTAAATAACATTTAAGCTGGCTGGCGAATGATGAAAGTCAAAATGAGCCAAGCGTTAACAATCATTACGATGGCGGAACTCTATGCCACAAAACAAAACTCAAGGACTCACAGACAAAATTAAGAAACAAATGAACGAACCAACAATCAGCAACACAATTTCAAGCTCAAACTCTAGCAAACGTCAGCGTTATAAAACTTCCGCCTTATTTTAAATTATAAAAAAAAAAAAAAAATAAAAACACAAACACACACACACACACAACAGGAAAAAAATGAAGCTCTAAAGAAAAAATTGTAGCAAGTGCATATAACAAACACTTCATCGACATCTGTCAGTTATAGAGATGGATTAAGAGTGTAGTATCATTATCATCATTATACCTATATTCTCATGCACTACTCACATTAAGTATACGCCTTCAAACATCAGCCATCAGCTACCCTAGATAATCATCATTATCAACGTTATATTTCCTTTTTCCTTATTTTTGTTTTTTTTTTTTTTTCTTTTTGAATCTTTTATTTTTCGCTTTTTTTTTATTTTTGCTTTCTAGCCTAAGAACCGACAATGATTTCGATTCATTGAATGGAAAAATTATAGACTAATCAATACAAATTCAAAGGCAAAAAATAAACAGTTTTTATGCTTTTCTTTCTATTTACAAAGGAATTTTTGAATTCTTTTAAAATTATAAAAAAACACAAGGTGTTTGTGCTTGTTTTACCGGCAATTTAATAAATTGTTATTTGTAAGCTCAAAATAAAAAAAATAATAAAAAAAAATAAAAAAAAACATTTTAGGAAAATATTTAACTTTTAAAAGTTACTAAAAAGCATTTAGCTAAGTAAGCAAAAAGGAGCAACTTTTAAAAACCATTAACCTAACTTTTTCCCTTTACTATCATTATTACGTTATTTTGTTTTTTCTTTTTCAGGTTTTATTTGTTTGTTGGCCAAAAATGTATAATAAATATGTTATTTGTTTAAAAAGCGTGTGAGATTAATATAAAGAAAAAGTTTTTCCTGTTCTTTTTTTCAAAAAAAAAAAAAAGAAGAAATACTACTGAAAATGTATATGTGGCGGGAAATATTTGGTTTACACCAGACATATGTATATACAAATTGTTGTTGTTATGCTATATATGCATCAAATGGGACAACAACAATGAAAGCAAAAAAATATGCATTGGATAAACAACAATAAACTAAAACTTTGTTTAAAAACATTTTGTAAATAAAATAAACTGAAAAATATATTTTAATAGTCATGTAAACCAGAGGTTAAATGTTACAGGGAAAAGTTAGTTTCTATTTAAAAAAAAAACAACAACGAAAAATATATTTTTGAATTTGTTTTCTGCACTTAGCCTTGAGACAGCATTTAACAATAAAATGGTAAAAAATATTATCCCTAAATGTAAACACAAACATATAAAAAGAAAACAAAAGCACTGAAACCAATACTTTGCTGATGAAGATGAATTTGACCGATTGTTGGAAACGATTTTTGATATAAAGAGAAAATAACTAAAGTAAAAATAAAATAACAAATCTATAATGAAATTTTTTGCCCATACAAATATTTAGAAATTTTCTTATTATTATTATTATTATTATTATTATTATTATTATTATTATCATTATTATTATTATTATTATACTCGTGTAGTATATCAATCATATGAGTAGTAGTAGTGTTATGGCGGAGTCTGAAACCAGATTGGTATTCGAATAACAATTTTCTTTCCTTGATATAGTCTAGCATTTGATCATTAACTAATGTTTCCAAAATCTTAGAGTATACGGATACAATACAGATCGAACGATATTCGCTACAGAGTGTAGCATTTTTCACTTTGGGAATGAGCAAAACTCTTTATATTTTGAGCAAGTCAAAATACTATTAAAAATATGTGTAAAATGTCGCAAGACATGAGGTAAAAATAGTTTTAAAAACCTGAGTGAGAGTCCAGGAGGCCCAATTGAATTATATATAATTTTCATAAAAGCATTGAAGACTTCATGCTCCTTAACATTGCGAAACGAGAATCTGTTTTGATCAAAATATCATATAAAATCGTAGGTGGGTTATTAATTGAGTACAAAATATAAAACTCATTGAATTCTTTAACGTTAAGAGGGAGTTCATTATTCTCCACTCGCGTAATTCCAACTTTAACTAGCATTTTCCAGACATAGTTAGATCGACTCAAAAAGTGATTTTGATATTGGATGATTTTTTCTGTGCGTTACAAACATCTTGTATTATTCCGTATATAATTTCTTCCATCCCATTCTTCTCTTCACGGCATTGTAAAAATGCAGTTTGTGATATTTCCCGCTGCACAGTGTAACACTTATTAAAATTTGAACGATAAAAATACGAAAATAAAAATGTATTAATTAAAGCAATTTTTTCGCATTTACTAGTAACCATATCAGATTTTAGGGAAAAAAGCAGTTAGAATATTAGAAAGTGTCTATAGTGCGAATTATGGATTTTCAAATATTTAAAAATATTTTAATTTTATTTAAAATTTTTGTGAAGAAGTATGTTAACTTTAACTTAGAAAATACTACAGAAATTGTTATAATATTTTGATATATAATAATCAGAGAAACCAAAAATATGCAATTGCATGTTTTTTTTCTGTATATTAAATATGCATATATTGTAAATGCATATTTTTGCATATTTGCGGCATATTTTTTACATATAGCAATTTTTGGAACATATTTATGGCATATTTTGTTAATTTTCCAGCATATTTTGATATTTTGAATATCATTTTTTTTAAATCTCATGAACAGTTTTTAAAATTTAACTTTTAATGTATAGAAAAAATAGGAAATCCAAAAATAAGTTAAAAATCTCTGAGAAGCTCGATTTGTACTAACAAATCATGAAGTTTAAGAATCAGATTAATTGATCTTTATTAATTATTTATTATTAAAAGTAGGGCCCGATGCATAAGTATTTTCACATTTCCTACAGACCGGGTTTGCTGAAATTTGCAATTCTCATGATTGTAGACACATTTGGTCGATTATGCTGATCAAAAAAAAAAAAAAAAAAAAAAAAAAAAAAACTTGAAGTGCACGAAATGCATTTTGATTTGAAAGCCCATTTTCGTAAAATTGTAATTAGATCTAATATATTATATTTCATTCTCATATAACACCTCTCTAACTTCTATTAAAATATTACTGAAATTCAAACTTAAAAAAAATAATTTGTTTAGTATGGGGGTGGCAGTTATTCATGATCCAAAATACTTATATTTCGGCTCATTTCATACTTAAAAACCTATTTTTTTCTTCTTCTTTTTCCGAGATATTTTACGGGGATTCTGTCACATACCTCCATGGTGATATTTTCGTTGATAAGATATTTACTGTTTTTCTTTATTTTTTATTTTTTTGGTGTCTGGTCATATGTTTATCTGTGAGCCCATATTCCATTTACATTAATTTTGTTACAGCTAAAGCTGCCTCATATTTAACCAGTATTTCGATCGTTAGTATTGATAGTCTAAAGAGGCATATGCAAGAATTAGTCGTAGTACGCTCGTGTTTACCCAATGTGTTATCTTTGGACTTATGCCCCATTTCGATCCCATTACTCTTTCGCAGAAGACTCATATTCCTTGCGTTTTTTCTATTCTGCTCCCAACGTAGTTTTCTAGCATAGTCTACAATCAATAAAGTACTACTTCCAGGTACTTGACTCTTCTTGTTATTTACATTGTTTAATTCTGAAAGTTGGGCACTCGTATGTCGGTTTTTTCTCTTTTGTCCGGGTTTACATTGAGCCCTCGATTTTCGGCATAGGTATAGGATAATTTAGTTAGGATTTCTTCCCCCAAATAATAATCTGCATAAAAGACGGGTTTGAAACCTCCATTGGGTAGAATCTTCAGTAGAATGTCTATTGTGGTAAAACATAATAGTGGGGATAAAACTCTTACTTGCGGGTTTTCACGCCAAACTCTGCATTTCGTTTTTATATCATTTGCCTGGCAATTTATTCACCTCTTTCACAATATATTTCCAATTATGCCAATGTTCATGTCAAACTGTCTCATAAAAATGAATAAAACTTAATTCAAAACATTATTAAAGGTTATTTCTATATCGATAAATATGGCCAGAGTATATACTCCCAGATCAAATGATCTTTAAATATGATGTAGAACTTCCTGAAGTGCAGTCTCAATCAACCTGCCTTTAGTATAGGTATGTTGTTTAAATTTCATTGATTCGTCTGATATTTGTCTCTTTACCATTGTGTCGACTATTTGCACCCAGGTTTTCTATAAGAACTATGTCTTCCAGGCTATTGAAGTATACTCATATTTTAGGCTACTAGTTTATAATCAATTTGTTTAAAATGCCGTTCAGCGCTACTGATATAGATGATGAGAAGCTTCATGTCCTTAACCATACCCAGCGGGAAAGAGAAAAATTCTTTATTTAGCAGTCGCAAGGAATGCCAGTCGCATTCCATCATTGTTTCCATTTTGCACTTGGTATCATTGAAGGTAAGGCCTTCCCTTCCTCCCCTCCAAAAAATAAACGGTAAGACTCTCTTCTGAGTAATAATATTTCGAAACAGTCAAAAATTGAATTTTATTAAAAAAAAATAACAAAACATACGGTCTACCTCCATTAACGACACTAAAAATAAGACTCAATGATATTGAGCATTGTAAATCTCGCAATTAACAATATTTCTAATTGTAATAAGAAAATTAATAAGTAAGAGATAACACACTTAGCATCTAATTAAAGGTAAACAAGACTTAGTGCCCGATTTTTTGTGTTTTTTTTTTTTAGAAATAAAGTGAAATGTGTTAATTTTTTCAGAAATGTGTGTAGATAAACTCCTGCAGGGATGAAGCCATATTTTCCTGCTTGGTTTGTATTCTTTTTGATTATGCCTTTACTGTCATTACTTTCATAAAAGTGCTTTCTCTATATCATTAATATTCCTTAAATCTACCCTTTTCCCATTATAGAGAATTTCAGGTAGGGTATGGATTTTTTAAATGAATTTTTAATTTTCAAAATATCGTTTATACTGTCAACCTGCTCACAAAAGAGCTTCCATGATTTTCGAGCTTCATATTGCTCTGTTGTATTCTCCGAGTATTGTATTGTACTCATCCCAGTATACGGTTTGCTTCTTTCGGTGGACTCTATTGAAAAACCACATTGTTTATCTCTTAAGATTAATTAGTTCCCCTGACATCTAATGTGTTTCTATTGCAGATCGTCTATTTCGAATTGGATAGCATTCCTCAAATATTTCAATTATATCGGCGATCAGTCTTTTTTTCTTCAGAGTCAATCCTCTCTACGGTAACATTTGTTGTTGGATGATTTTCTACTACTTTAGGGTAACTTAAAGAACCTAGCGTTGCCAACACTGATGTAATAGATGTGGTTGTAAGGTCTTCAATCAGCACCCGACTTGAAGGACCATAAGCTAGTTGTAATTGTCCATTACTCTCTTTGTACATGTTTGATAAGGACGAAATAAAATTAAACACCAACAGAATATAATTTTTTTACTTGGATTACTTTGTAACCTATAAGACTGTTTTTGGAACTCAAATAGTTTAAAGATAGCTTCAAAAATTTGTCGAAAGTTTAATCTCCATATATTGTCAGGCAGCACTAATGGCAATGACAAGTTATTGTATCAGGTTCAGATTAGTGCTTGAGTGTAGGAAGGAATTTAGAAGGCTAATGGATACAGAATAAGACTCTGTTGGATTCCTGGTAACTGTGATATTCTCGGCAATGAAATATCCGATGAGCTACCTCATAAGGGCTCGGAGCTGGACAGGCGTTTTGTGGAGGTATCGGTTAGAATTCCAATTGGGTCATATTTCATGGCCATAAGGGAATGGACTGTAGGAATAACGAATCATGCTTGGAGGAGTAGAGTGGAGTGCAAGGTATCTAGAGCGTTATGACCTAGTCTTAAACCAGAAGATTCGAAGCATCTTCTGGGCATGAGTCGTGGGAATGTAAGGCTCATTGTTGGTACGATTACTATCACCTCGAAATAGGAAATATGATCAGTAAGTGGGACACTGGCACGTCAGACTTTTGTAGGACTTGCGATGATGTGAAGGCCCTAGAGACAGTGGAACACATAATCTGTCATTGTGTAGGGCTTTAGCGTAGTAGACTGAAGTGATTTGGAAGCTATATTCTACACGAACAGGAGGAGGTTGCGGGTTTGTAATAGGAATAAAGTGGCTTAGAGGTAGTCAGGGTTGATTGATGGGTCTCAGGTTGCACACTTTCTTATGTTTCGTCATCTTTCTTTCTATCTTTCTTTCTACTCTTGTGCCTATTCTACTAAGGCTTTTCTCTTTCTTCGTTTATTAGCTTTCTCTGGTATTTATAAAGGGATCAGGTATCTGGGTAGAGGCGTGAAGACGCCGCTCTTTTTAACCTAACCTAACCTAATCTAGTCTCCATATAAAATTTTCTCTTAAAAGTCTCACAATTAAGAAGTCAGTATAATAAAAACATTCATCAAATTGTTTTGAATTACAATTTTAAACACATATTTAAATAAACAAAAATTGAAATGCAAGTTTTTTTTTTCATTCACACAATTTATTTATGCTACTTTTAAAATCAAGGCTGTTTTAAAATTAAACTTGTTCACATTTCTCCACATTAAAACATATTACCATTTAGTCATATTATTTATATAATTTCAAAAAACTCAAACCCATTAAAATGAAATGTGGGTCAATTTGAAACAAAAAAATAATACCGTCATTTAGTGAACTTTTAAAAACTCGCTTTAAATGCATTTTAATTAAAATACAATTTATTTATTAATAAATAAAAATTAACATTAAAAAACTCGTCACTTGTCACATTGTTGTTTTCGATAATTTAAGAGAATTATAATTTGTCTAAACAACTTAATTAAAGGAGAGAGAGAGAAATTTCCGGCTCTGCAATTTGGGGTAAAAGGCAAAAAAAAAAAAAGTAAAGAAAACACACATCCATAGCGCGAAAACATTTGCAATAAAAACAACAATCAAAGAACAAACGATAATAACCAGCAACAACTCGTTCATCCGGTGTGTAAAAACAATTCGTAAGCTTCAACACTTTGATGTTTCTATTAGCAACATCATCATTACCATCATCTCCTATGCTTTGCAACAGTACGAGTAGTAGCAATGACAACTGAGGGAAAAGAAAATTATTAACCAATCTGATGTTTCCTAGTGTCATCCGAAGTTAATGTTTTTTTTTTTTTTTTAGCTTAATGTAAAAAATGTGGTAAAGAAAAAATATTATAGTTGGTTGGGTAGGATTTTGTGTACCCTATACTAAAAATTTTTCAAGTAAAGAAGTACATGTAAAAGTAGAGAAAACAGTATACCTGGAAAAATGTTTTTACTTTGATCTTATCCTGGCTTGTTTCCCATACAGATCAATGATCAATGATCAATGATCTTGTTTAATATTGAATTCGTTTATTTCCCTTAGTTATCATTGGGAATACATCATATTACCAACGAACTAAATTCTTTAGTATATTTTCCCCCTTTTATCAAAATACAGAAAAATATTGTCATGAAAAATTTTTTTTGTTATTTCCTTTAAGCAAATGACAAATCAGACAAATAGAGAGACAGACATTAATGGCGCTAGATTTTACTTTGATGTTTTTTTTTTTTTGTAATTTTCTTTTTGATATTGTTGTTCTGTTGTATTTAAATTCTTGTTGTTGTTTTAATACATATTTTGAAATGACTTTGTTTAATCATAATCACCTCATTATGGGGTTTAATAAAAAAGCCAAAAGGCGTAATTAATCGATGTTTCAATTATGATTTTTTTTTTTCTCCTTAATGCTCCAGGGGATCTTCAAAAATAATTTCTTGCTTAATAAGTTCAAAATGAAGATGATATAGCAGATGAATGTAACAAGAAGTTGGAAAATTATCACAAAGAAAAAAAATATCCATTTATTCAATTAAAATATTTGCTAATTCAAGTATCTCATATATGACTCTTGACACTACAGTTCAGTTGTGTTTCTTTATATAATCAAATTTCAAAAAGGAGTTGTCTTATTTAAAGTGACAACATATGTTACTTAGTGTTTGAGGTTAATTAAAAAGCTGTTGGCTGAAGTTTGTAAAAAAAATCCATACTTAAGAAGTGTCTATTTTTCTCTTTTGAAGTAGATTTCTAGCTGTACTCAACATGCAACATGCTGGGGTTTTTTTTCTTCTTTATAAATTTCACTTTAAATATTGCAATTGCTGTCGTGGCAATAATTGTAATAAGGTGCCAAGTAAAAATATAATGTTAATACTAGAAAAAAGCATAAAAATAGAGAAAAAAAAAGAACACAACTTCTTTATGAGTCAGTTTTCTTGTTGTTGGCAAATGTGAAAATGTTTTAATTACTCATTGGAGTCCTCTTTCAAAGTTGATGCAGCATCAAGGACTGTGCCTGTAACAGAAAGTTTACACACATACACATACACATCACTGGCACTTTTTTTATTTAAAAGCTAAAGTAAAATTTTCCACAAGTCTTACTTATTCCCTGCTCCTAAAGATCTAAAAAAAGCAAGTGCTCCTAAAAGCAACTAACAAAAAATATTAAAAAAAAATATCAACCATTTTGTCGCATTATAATTTGCTATACATAGAAGCACGTAGCAATTGTAGTAGTGTGTTAGTTGACTGTAGTAGTAGTTGGTTTTGTTGTTGTTGTTCTTGCTGTTGTATGAGTGAGTGAGTGAGTGTCATGTGCCAAGAGTGCAAATTTTTGAAATTATAAAAGTTTTTCATCAGCGAACATTAGCACTAATAAAAAGTAAAAAATAAAAAACAGCTACAACAACAAAAAACTATTCATACAACTACTTTGTAATTGGAAAAGTACAGAAGAACCTTGATATAAATTTTATTTAACTTAAGGATCAGTTACAACAAATATAGCAAATATTTAGTAAAACTTTTTGTTTAAGGAAAATATCATAACCAGCAATTATTTCTATAAGGAAAATAATATCAGTTTTTTTTTAGATAAAATATAACAGCTAATCAATGATATTTTTAATAAAGTCGGTAGCAATTTGTTTTAAAATAAATTGTAGCTTGGGACCTAAAAAAATAGCCCTTAAAAGTAGGCAACACAAAATAGTTCATAAAAGAAATTCGATGTCTACTTTAACGTACAAAAAAATTTTACCAACTCAGGGGAAAATATGACAGTGCTTCATCCTTGCAGGCCTTTGTGAATTAAAGTACATTCCAACTTGTCTTTAATTGAGAATTCCTCAAAGAAAGCCTCGCCTTCCCTTTCAAAAAAAATGGTTCCAATTCTTGTTACTCTTTCATTAGATGCTAAATGGAAGCTGTATTATCTCGCACTTTTTAACTTTCTCATTACAAACAGGAACATATTTAATTGCTAGACTTAAAAAGCTCAAAATAAATTATGTTTTTTTAATAAAATTAAATTTCACAATAGAGCACAATTATTTAAAAGCAAGCCCTTGCCCTCTCTTCTCTTTAAAATGGAGAAGTTAAGGCCTTGCCTCTAATGACACGCTGTGTAAAATGAAAAGGAGTTTGGAAAGCGAGTGACATACCTTGTGTCTACTAAATAAAGCCTCGAATATTTCATATAGAAACATTTGTATATAAAGAAAAATCTGTTTCGAAAAAGAAATCGAATGAAATTCATACAAGGTCGAATTTTAAAAACGAGAAAAAAACCATTTCAGTGTAAATATTAGAGGATTATATTATATTATTTTGGTCTTATTTTTAGAAATATTTATTTATATAAAATTAATTATCTAAGTCTTATGTGAAAATTTGCAAAATTTCGGACTCTTAAATAAATTGTTTTATTTAATTATTTAAGCAAAACTAAAATATCTATCAAATGTATCGAAAAGCCCAGTTTTTGGTTTCCCATTCCTTTTTTATCATCAAATATTTTGGTAATCCATTTGCTAACCTCATATAATTCCAAACATTAATATTGATTCAGAAATGATCAAAAAGATGCATATATAAATTAACATATACTTATAGCTTTCATTAAAAAAAAAAACTATTTTTACAGCATTAACTCATGCTAAAACAATTCTAACTTGAAAAACATTTCTTGAGGTGTAGAGGCAAAAATAAATTCAAAATGTCCAAATATGCTATAAAAAGTTTAAATATGCTCGAAAACTGTCAAAATATGCTATAAATATGATCTAAAGAAACACTATATGCTGAAATATGTCGTTAAGAGTGAAATATGCTAAAATATGCTCTCACAAATAGATGCCAAAATGTTTTCTTTATTCTGAAGCCGATAAATATTTTATTCGCTTCAGAATAAATATTTATTTCTTTTTTTAATTGCATATTTGTGTTTGCTCTGGTAATAACTTTAAAATTTTTTCTACCAATTTTTTCTTTTTATATCTTGTTTGATAGCTAATTATGTGTAGATTATGAGATTTTAGCACTTAGTTACAAAGAAAAGTACTTAATAAGAAAAATTTTCTAAAAATTGTAAAAAGGTCATATTTTTCCCATATAAACTAGTGTTGCGCAAGTATTGAGTATTAAGTATCGAGTACCGAGTATTTTTCACTTATTTTGGATACTCTGTACTGTAAAATAGAGTTTAATTTTTTCAATGATATCGTACTAAAAATATAACGGCTAAAATGGACAAATAAATTTTTAAATATGTTAAAATAATTTTATTGATTTTTTTTAACGTTGAATTTAAAGTTAACGTTTTTATTTATTTTATGTTTTATATAAATAAATTTTCAAAATTTCATGTCAGTTGGTTAAATATATTTGTTTTATTAAAAAAAAAAAAAACATAATTAGAAATTATATTTCAAATTAAAAAATCCGTTAAGTACCGAGTACCCAAAAGAAAAGTATTGAATAGTATCGAGTACTCAAAAGTATTAGAATTTGCCAGCACTAAAACAAACGCACCCTACAAACTTTAGATGCGATACGGCCGGATTAACGATATACAATTTAACTAATATTTTGCACAATATCTTTTTACAACACAAAGAAGAATTCTAGGCAGAACTACGGTCTAATTTCATAAGTCAGTAAGTTTTGGTGCAGTCTAGTGTAGAGTGTTCAGTTTCCTTGAAAATTTTGAGTCGTAATGTAATGTTCAAGGGTAATTTCGCAGTTCCTTGGATTAACTCCTATACCGCTTTCCGTTGCCCAGTTACTGAGTGGATCCAGAGAGTTATGCATGATATCACTTATCACGTCCGGAAGTAGATCCGGACACAATAGATCACAATATAATCTGCATATATAATGACTTTTATTGTCAAGTTCTTTAAGAATCGAATTAACAATATTAAACCAAAGCATTGCAGAGATTATATCACCCTGGGGTATTTCCCGGCCCACTTGCTATTCTTAACACTAACATAAATACTAAGTAAACAGTTGGTGCTGTACTTTTCAACATTTAGATTAGTAAGATCATGTTCAATAGCAAAAAGGTACTCTCGACATCTAAGAAGGCTGCCATTGTGTATTGTTTAAATTCGAGGGATATTTATATAACACTAACAATATCATTTGGTAGAGGGACCTTTAACATAGATATAGTGACTGAGTAACTGCTTGATAAGTGATCAGTGCCTTCCAGTATTTGCCGCGTATGAGAGGTAATGAGTCTTTCAATAGTTTTAAGCTGAAAAGATGAATGATTTTTTTGACGATAGCTACAGATGCTGTTTTGTTTTGGCGTCTCTGTATTTTTTCAATATTTGATGCTGAGGCCGTACCCCATAACTGGATTCCAAAACTCCATATTGGAGCAATATTTCTTTTCTTCAAACGTTTTGTTTATAACATTTACAAGTCTGTGTGTTTGTTGGATAGTACTGTGTTTTCTTCTAAATCCGAATTGATGATTGGATATACATTGGCTTATTAGCGGGTATAGCTTGTTCATTAGGAGCTTCTTAGACATATTAGGTAATAGACTTATGGGTCTATACGATTCTACTTTTGTGTGATCTTTTCCTGGCTTAGGTATCATGGTAATCAGTGGCACCTTCCATTCTAGTGGATAATATTCAAGGCGTAATATAGCGTTAAAAAAATAAAGTATTATTTTTAATGCTATCCGAGGTAGCTCTAAAAGCATCTGGTTACTGCTTTTATCAATTCCAGGTGCCTTTTTGGAGTTTAAATCAACAATAGCCTTGTCGATCTCTCGAATCTCAAAGCAAAGGGGTTCGACTGCTTTGAAATGGGGCACAACAGGTGGCAACTCAATTATGTCATTTGATTCGTTCGGGGTAAATACATTCTTTAAATGACTATCGTTTCTTGCCCATCCACCATTTGTGTTACGTATAGGTGGTCTACTTATAATAGGTCTCTTGAGTTATTTTATAGCTCGCCATAGTGAGTAATCTGACTGACTATTTGCATCCAAATTTTCCAGATATTTACACAAAGATGCACATTTTCGAGTTGAGGGGATCTGTGGAGTTGCCACTCTCATCGAACTCTTCTTTTTTCAGCAGCAAGTTCTAGATTTCTTTCAAAACTATTGAGAGAGAGATCGATTTCTTCTGGTGAACCCAGCGATATGTTCTCTGTGCAGTGAGTACTAAGGTATTTCTTATATTTTAGCCAGTTTATCCTTTTTCCTGATATCGCTAAGTTACCAGTAGAGGATACAATTTCTTGGGGCCTCAATAGCATAACAATAGTGGGTGTGTGATCTGATGATAATTCTAGAGATGATTCAGCTTTAATTAGCTCCATTGGAATATTTTTTACATCACCAAAATCAATGACGTCCGGTATTTTGTGTGGATCAGTGGGTCAGTGTGTGGGGTTTCCGTTAGAAATCAAATATGTTTCGGATAACTGCAAAAATATCAAGAACGTTTTCATTTCTAAAATTGGCAAGAAAAGTCATGCTTCGTATTCCCATGACTTCTCTTGCCAATTGCTTCGTATTCCCATGATTTTTCTTGCTAATATTTGGAACGAAAACAACATTAAAATTTCTCCAGTTCTCCGAAACATAGTTGAGAGACAGAGAAGGATACAAAGCATACAAATTTTCTGACTCCAAGGAATAATATGACTCTTGCCACTTTACAGCATCTATAGCAAAATGACATCAGGTGCGGTAATTTTTCAAAGCTATTAACATTTTGTTGGAGAAAAATATCACAAAGAGATAATAATATTGTCAGACGTAATAAATCACTGAGTTAATGTTTCCTGGATAACAAATATCACAATAGCATGTGAGAGACATGTACTTTTCTTTACTTTTTTACTTTTCTAATCTGAAATTAAAAAAAAAAAAAACAAAAAAAATAATAATTTTCCAAGAAGTTCAATAAAATTTTAAATTTTTTCCGAATTTAAAAGATCAATATAATTTCTCATTCTCATAATTTCCCTACTAACACACCAATATCCTAAATGTCACCAACATTCTCTTCAAAAAAAAAAATGGAAATCATCACCATTAAAAAATGACTGCTGTAACTTCCGTTTCCTTAATATTGTTTGTTCTTCTAGCAAATGCAATGCATTTAGGGAATATCTTTTATTGATGGTTATTGATTATAAAGTGGCACCTGTAGCTTTTGTAGATGTTGAACATATCTTCCAAATGGAAATTTATTTATATGTGCATATGTTTGCAATACTCCCACACACACACACATACATACATGTCTTAAAAGATACAAACAACGCTTATGATTACTTTAGAACATCGCCATAATGTGCAGCCGTTTTTTTTTTTTTTTTGTTTCTTAATTTTTACCCGCATTGCGATAATTTTTTCTTGTTGTAATTGTTTTCTATTTTTATTTTTGTTGTTGTTTTTCTTAATGAAAAAGGTGAAATTACACATACATTTTGTTGCTGTTGTTGTTTTTATTTGTTAAGGCTCTTAACGTTAATAGGGTACATGTTTTTGTTGTTGTTGCTGCTTGTTGTTTTTTTTTTTTTTTTCTATGTGCGACAAAGTGCAAATTGACAATGGACAAAAATGTTGTTGTTTTAATGACGTTGACGACACCAGCAAGAAACGATTGAGGTTTTTTTTCTGTTTCTTTTTCTTCAACATCAACATCATCATCATTCTACTCTCTTTACACACGTTTAGTTAACTGAACTGAACTTAACGAAAACGTATTCTAGAGAATACCACTCAACTGAACTTTGTTGTTTTTTTTTTTTTTTTTTTTATTTGCTTTTAGATGAGACTGGCTTATGTGTTAGAAAAGTTAAATAGATCCCTACGGGCTTTTTAAGCACTTGATGTACAGCTAATGAGACTATAAGAATAGGGACAATACTGTTTTTTAAGCTATAAAGTGCTCCTAGGAGCACATTAAAATAATAACAACAACATTAAAAAATATATGTATAAATATAAAAAGTATTAGAACATTAGTAGCAGTAGCAGCAGCATTTGCAGCATCGGAAAAAGTAAGGAAAACATTGCAATTAATTACGTTTAAATACGTTTTTGTTAAACTCAACGATGCAATAAAGCTCTAGGGGTGCTTTTAATTAGCGCTTAATAACGTTATAACCATCATTATCGTCATAATCATAATCATCACTTGTATGAGTATTAGCATTCTCATCAGCATCATCATTCACATTATTGTTGTCGTCGTCATCACTTTTAACATTGCTAATTGTATTAATGCATTTTTTTCACATTTGGGCACGCATATTGGCACCTCCTGGGAAATTGAAGAGTTATGACAAATATATTAAAGTACAATACATACACCCCTATATACTTGGAAAATTGTGTTAATAGGAGTAGAATAAGTTTTTAAGGGTAAGAGGACTTTGGCAAAAAAAAAAACGCTTAAAAACACTTAAACTCGGCGATTAGGATTATTTTTAAAAGAAGATGGAAGGTGAAATTGATTTGCTTAATTAATAACTTAACAATTGTATTAAAACAATTAAGAACGTTTTGAAGAAAATACAATTTAAGAGAAGGTTTAATGTTTCTATATGAATTTTAAATAATTTTTTTTTTGTTTTCATACAAAAATGTTTATGCTTTTTTTAAGAAAAAATTGTTTTTGTGGAAGATTTTAGATAATTTTTTTGTAGAAAATTTTCTGCAAATATTTTTATAAAAAAAATTTTCAGAAAAAAACTGAAAAAAATTTTTTCAGTTTTCTTTTTAATACAAATTTTCCAACATTTTTTATAACCCTCATCGCCATAGATAGTTGGGGTATTATGAGTTTGTGCTGATGTTTGTACCGCACAGAAAAAATTATCCAACACCCACCTTAAAGTATACCAATCGACTCAGAATCATGTTTTGAGTCAATCTAATGTCCGTCCGTCCGTCTGGCTAGCTGGACGGCTGGCTGACTGTCCATGTAAACTTAGTGCACAAAGTACAGGTCGCAATTTTAAAGATAATTCTATGAAATTTGGCACGTAGGACTTTCATGGCACTAGGGCGAAGTCTATTGAAATTGGTTATGATCGGTCCGTTTTTTCAAATAGCTCCCATACAAATGTCCTATTGGAATAGGGGTTTAAGAACCATAAATGCCTTAAATATAGCTATATTTTAATGAAATTTGGTGTAAGAAAGTTTTGTATAAGTAACAAACTTTGTGCTAAATTTCATAAAGATCGGTCCATAATTGAACATAGCTCCCATATAAAACCTTCCTCCGAAAATCACTTTAACGTGCATAAATCGCATACGAATGTTAGTATCAAATTAATATTCGACACAAATAAGTTTTATATAAGTAGAAGTAACAGTTACAAATTTTATGAGGATCGCTCCATAATTTGCCATATCTCCCATATAAGCCCACTTTCGGGAATCACCCTATAGTGCATGAATTCATATAAATGTTAGTATCAACGTAATATTTTGTATTCGTATATTTTATTTTACACTTAGTAAAAGTATCGATCCACAATTGTCCACATGTCTAACATAAGATTCCTCCACGAATTTTGATGGACATATAAAATGGTGTGGGGTATCATATAGTCGGGCTTGACCGACTATATCTTTCTTACTTGTTTCTTTGTATAAAGTTTTAATAATTTCTTTTTCTTATTGAATGCTTTCACTAAATTCTCTGATTATAGAAAATTTTCGATAGTTTCTTTTTATAAAAATTTTTCGATAATTTTTCTTTTTATAGAAAATGTTCGTTCAGTTTTCTTTCTATACAAAATTTTCGTCTCTTTTGACATAAAAATTTCGTTAAATTTTCTCTTTATAGAATGTTTTCGTTGAATTTTCTTTTTACAGAAAATTTTCGTTAAATTCTCTTTTTACAGAAAATTTTCGTTAAATTTTCTTTTTATAAAAAATTTTCGTTAAATTTTCTTTTTATAGAAAATTTTCGTTAAATTTTCTTTTTATAGAAAATTTTCGTTTTCTTTTTTATAGAAAATCTACGATAAATTTTCTTTTTATAAAAAATTTGGTATAAATTTTCCTTTCACAGAAAATCTTAAATAAATTTTCTTTTCATTAAAAAAAAATTGAGAATATTTTGTTTTTATAGAAAAGTTGCGATAAATTTTCTTTTTACAAAAGTTTATGATAAATTTTCTTTTGGCAAAAAATTAATTAATTTTTTCTAAAGAAAATTTGCAATAAATTTGTTCATAGAAAATATGTTATACATTTTCATTGTATAGATAATTTTCGATATATTCTCTCTTTAATAAAATTGAGATAAATTTCTTTTTTACAAAAAATCAACAATAAATCTTTTCTAAAGAAAATTTACGATAAATTTTTTATAGAGAATTTGCTATAAATGTTCTTTTAATTGATAATTTCAATAAATTTTTTTATAGAATATTTGCGTTAAATTTTCTTTTTATAAAAAATTTGGAAAGAATTTTCCATTCATGGAAAATTTTAAATAAATTTTCTTTTCATAAAAAAAATTTAGAAAATTTTCTTTTATAGGAAATTTGCAATAAATTTCATTTTTATAAAAAAAATTGCGTTAAATTTTCTTTTTATAGAAAAATTGCGTTAAATTTTCCTTTTTTTGTAGAAAATTTGCGTTAAATTTTCTTTTTATAGAAAATTTGCGATCAATTTTCTTTTTACAAAAAAATTTAAGATAAATTTCCTTTTGGCAAAAAATTTATTAATTTTTTCTAAAGAAAATTTGCAATAATTTCTTTTATAGATTTTTTTTCATAGATAATTTTCGATAAATTTTCTTTTTTAGAAAATTTGCGATAAATTTTCTTTTTATAAAAAATTTTCAATATTTTTTTTTTTTTGAGAATCTTCGATAAATTCTGCCTTTGTAGAAAAAAATTTAAGATAAATTTTCTTTTTACAAAAAATTAACAATAAATTTTTTCTATAGGAAAATTTCGATAAATTTTTTATAGAGAATTCGCAGTAAATTTTCTTCTCATGGATAATTTACGTGGAATATTCCTTTTATAGAAAATTTAGGTTGAATTTTCTTTTTGTATAAAATTTTCGCTGAATTTTCTTTTTTTTTAGAAAATTTGGTATACATTTTCTTTTTATAGAGAATCTGCAATAAATTTTCTTTTTGTAGAATATTTGCGATAAACTTTCTTTTTATAAAAAAATTTGCCATAAGCTTTCCTTTTATGTAAAATTTTAAATAATTTTTCTTTTCATTAAAAAAAAAAATTAGAAAATTTTCTTTTTAAAGAAAATTTGCAAAAAAAAAAATGAGTAAAAATTAACAATAAGTTTTTTTCTAGAGAAAATTAGAAGTAGTTTTTTTTCTGTGGGAAATTTGCGATAAATTTTATTTTTTTTTTTTTAATTTTTTAAAAATTTTCTTTATATAAACAATTTGCTATAAATTTTCTTTTAATATTTGGTATGTTGAAAGACTATATTGACGTATATATTTAATATTTTTTTTAATTTCAAAAACCTTGAGATTTTATTAATGTTTTTAATTTCGTAAAAAATTATTCATTGATTTAAAATATCAAAATTAGAAAAAGAAATCTATTTTAAAAAAATGCATTTATTTTTTTATTATTTTTTTAATTAACTTATAACTTGATATATTTACTTAACAATTCAGTTTAAGCTTTTTGTGACTAAAAGCTTTAGTTATTTTAATATTTTTTTCCAAAAACCCCAACAAATTTTCCCATACAAAAACTCATTTATTAAAATATTTTGTGTTTTAAACTAAAAACATAGAAATTTTTTTAACCATATTTTTTTTAATTATAAAAAAATTAGAAAAATATATACCTAATACACATTTTAATAAATTATTTTTTACAAATTTTTGTTGAAAAAAAAAACAGTTGAAAAATGCATTTATGCATCTAATGCAATTTAATACTAAAATGTTATTTTTGAATTATTTAACTAAAAGCAAATATAAATACAGTCAAAAATAGTAAATATGTTATTCCGTCACAAAAACAATATAATTTGAATTGTTTAAGCACTAAATGTCTTTTTAATGTTAAATAAAACAATTAAAAATCGAAGGGAGAGAACAATCTCAAAATTTTTCAGATGCATTTTTGAAATTGTTCTCTCCATTCGATTTAGTGAAAAATTAAAATTATTTAATCAATTTATTATAAAAGACTGCATATGTAGTAACCCAGTACAAACTTTGCTTTTCTGGTAAGCTAACGGGTAATGGGTGATTCAAGTAGAGATACTTTTTTCAATAGCCTTTTTTGACAGATCACGTGTGAGTCGTGTCATGCTGTCATGTTATTTTTGTTTAGTATTGTTGGTCATTTCATAATGGAAAGACTTACGCCTGAACAACGTTTACAAATTGTTCAACTTTATTACGAAAATTCACGTTCTGTGAGGAATGTGTTTCGTGCACTTCGCTTAACTTATGGTCAACATAATAGGCCTACGGAGCGTACTATTCGCAATACCATTACCCATTTTGAGACCCAGCATTCATTATTGGATAATATTCGACCGAATAGACCACGTCCAGCACGCTGTGAAGAAAATATAGCGGCCGTAGCTGAGAGTGTACACGAAGACCGTGGAGAGACGATTCGGCGCCGTTCGCAGCAACTCGGATTGACGTATGGTACGACTTGACGCATTTTACGTCGAGATCTTAAATTGAAAGCGTACAAAATACAGCTTGTGCAACAACTGAAGCCGCTCGATCTTCCCAAGCGACATCGCTTCGCTCTATGGGCTTTTGAAAAGTTCCAAGAAGATCCAACGTTTTTGAGGCAAATTTTGTTCAGCAATGAGGCCCATTTCTGGCTCAATGGGTATGTAAACAAACAAAATTGCCGCATTTGTGACGAAGAGCAACCTAAAGAGAGTCAAGAACTGCCACTTCATCCAGAAAAGACAACGGTTTGGTGTGGTTTGTGGGCCGGTGGAATCATCGGTCCATATTTCTTTAAAAATGATGCTGGTGCGAACGTAACCGTCAATGTCGATCGTTATCGTGCCATGATAACCGACTATTTAATGCCTGAGATTGAAGCTCGTGATCTCGGCGATATTTGGTTTCAGCAAGACGACGCCACTTCCCACACATTGCATCAATCAATGGATTTATTGAGAGAACACTTCGCCGAGCATATAATTTCACGTTTTTGACCGGTCGATTGGCCACCAAGATCGTGTGATATCACACCGTTAGACTTTTTCCTGTGGGGATATGTAAAGTCTAAAGTTTATGCGGACAAACCCGCTTCGATTCAGGCCTTGGAGGAAAACATCAGGCGTGTCATTCGCTACTTACCAGTCGAAATGCTTGAACGAGTCATAGAAAATTGGACTCAGCGGGTGGACCATCTGCAACATAGCAATGGCCAACATTTGGTAGACATAATCTTCAAAAAATAAATGCCAAAGAATGTTCTTTCAAATGATAATAAATATTCCCCATTAAGTTTGAATTTTCTGTTTTTTTTTTTTTTTCTTTAAAAAAGTAGGGAACCTCGAAATGGATCACGGTTTATAATTGGAAACAAAAATAAACTAATTACTTTTTGCCTAACTAGTTATTTTTGTTCTAGTTGTCCACAAATTTATGTATTTATTTTTAGACTCTAGAGGTATTCAGAAATATGCATCTAAACGAAAATAAACAAAAAACAAAAAAAATTGCCGTCAGTGAGATTTGAACTTGGACACAAATTAACCATTAATTTTTAATGACCAACGTCTTACTGAGAATACCATCTCGCACTTAATTTTCTAAGTGACAAAAAACGTTTTAGTATAAAAAATATCTTTTTAGACATTTTGTTAAAAAAAAAAAACTAACAGCATCAGTATGGGATTGAACCAACAACCTTCTGGTTGTTAATCCAGCGCTCTAGCCAACCGATCCACGTGATTGCAATGTTACTGTACTATTTTACTGTTGAGTACTTATTTATGTAATATCGAGTAAGCAAATAATAATGATGCCTCATTACCTAGAAACTACTTTAATAAATAGTTGCCATTAACGAGAACCAAAAAGTTTTTGCTGAGAACCTAATGTATTTTAAATAGTGAAAATCCGTTAAAAAATACGGAAATATGGTCTTTCAATTTAACATACTTTTTCAATACTTTTTTTCTTTTTTTTTTTTTGCAACAAAAGTAGGATAAATTTTATTAGCTGCACAGAAAAACATATTTGGTGAATATAAAGAAAATTGAAAGACATGAGGTCAAAAATTGTACCTTTCCTGGAATTCTTACTATAGAAAATTTTCGATAAATTCGTTCTTTATGGAAAATTTTCGATAACTTCTCTCTTTATAGAAAATTTTCGAAAAAATTTCTCTTTATAAGATATGTTCGAAATTCCCTTGATAGATTAATTTCGATACATTTATTTTTACAAAAAAATTTGGATAAATTTTCTTTTTATAAAAAATTTAAATAAATTAATTTTCATTAATTTTCTTTTTTTTTAAGAAATTTTTGACAAATTTTATTTTCTTATAAAATTTGCTATAAATTTCTTTTTAATAGAAACTTCTTGGATTCAGTGATTGTTGCTTTAAGGGAAATTCTTTTATTTTGATTAGTAAAATCAACTAAATTACATATGCTTAAATTAAATTGAAAGAATTGATAATTTCCGGTAGTTAGTTTCTTCAAAGATATTTTCAACGATAGTTCAATAATAATGTTTGTATGTATGTACGCATACTTTCCTTTCTAATATTTATTTGTTAATGGGGGAGTAAATTTTTTGCAAAAATGTATTTATGTGTATTAGTAGAATATAGATGTGTGATGTGTGTGATTTTAATACGTTGTGCGGAAATGAATTGGTATTTAATTAATAGTTTTACCCTGATTAAGTTGGTTCGTCCCCCTTGTGGCATGTTTTGACCTAATGAAGTCTTATGGTAAACAAACACACTCACACAGCAGCAGCAGCAGCAACAGTCAATAGTCAGAAAGGACGATGATGGCTATGGTGATGATGATGATGATGATAATTATAATTGTAATGAAGATGATGATGATGATAATAATGGTGTCGGTGGTTCATGTTTCGTAAGCAGGGCAAAAGGAAATCAAATTGAAATTAACGTCTGTCTGTCGGTCGTTCGTTCTAGTTGTCGATATTATCGTTGTTGTTGTTGTTACTGTTCTTGCCATTACAACTAGTCAACTCAATGTGGTCTTAGTTAATTTGATTGGATTCTGATGAGGAGGCGTTTCGGACTATACGCCCCCACACATGTTAGCGACAACAACATTGTGAATTTGAAATATGGTAGTTCGAGTATTATTGCTGATTTACAATACAGTAGTAGTTGATTCTTGGAATCAACACACGAATAATGTACAACAACCCCTGAGCATGGAAGAAAAAAAAAATTGTGCAAAAGTAAATTGTACTCACATGATTTTTTTGTTGCTATTTTGATTGTGTAAAGTAATCACGTTGTTTTTGTTGCTGCCATATATTTCTCCCAGATGAGGTATGAACCCAAAAGTGTTTCCTTTCTCCTTTTTTTGGGTTTTGTTTTTGTTAAGTTGTATGTATGGAATTTTAATTTTCATCAAACTCAAACTTGACTCACAAACACACCAAAACAAGAAACAAAATCTACGAACAATGTGCGTAATCATACGTGCTGGTGTTTTTTTTTCCTCTATTAGTTGCAGTAAGGGTTTTTGTTAGAATTTTTACAGTACTTTATAAAATTAATAACTTGATAGACTTTTAATGTTTTGCTTTGGCGAAAAGAAAAAAAAATCACATTTTATCCCTTATGCCAAAAATAAGGTATTTAAACATTATTATGTTACTGCCATTTTAACAATTGTATTATTATGACAAGGCCGGAAATGCTTTTATATGATTTCTTCTTTTTCTTTAGCCTTAACTATAGTCATCTTTATGAAAAGGAGTTGACGACGCCTTCTCTGCTCATTCTTTTGGTTTTTTTTTTTTTTCTCTAAATTATTGTTGTGATTTAGTTCAAGTGCATTTGTAATTTGTGTTTTTTAAACTCCCAAAAGGTGGCAAGATGTAAAGTTTTGCTAGACACTCTCTATGGATTTAATTAAAATTCCCTTTGTTTTAGATTTTGTTGTTTTCCCTGGAATTAATGTAATGAAGACTTTACACCACCTGTTTAATTTTTGTTGTTGATTTTTTTTTTTTTTTTTTTTTTTTTTGATTGTGAATAATTTTGCTCTCTTACTAACACACTTTGTTAAATAAATTTCACTTTCATTATATGTTTGAGTTATAAATTAATTACTTTGATTTCGAAGGAAAGTATATATTCGACGTGATTGGCATTTAAAGTAAATTTGGAAATTAAATAAAAGTTTATGGGTGTTATGCTACATTAGATAATAGTTAGATGTTAAAGAAAACGTAAGAGAAAATCATTTAACAAAAGTTTATTAAAAGTATTTTTTGATAAACAAAGAAATTATAATTATCTTAGGCCCCACAACCGAAAGTAAATTTAAAATATATTAATTTGTCAAAAATGTTAGTGATAGATACTTAATAAGTTGGGAACTTATTACTACTTAATAAGTTCCCAACAAATAAAATCTTAGGCTTTTGGAGGGTTGAATAAAAAATAGTTTTTGTTGGAGCAGCGACAATATATCTATTTATACCCTACACCACCATAGTTTTTTGCGTTTGTGCTAATGTTTGTAACTCACAGAAAAAATCATCCAACAGCCACCTTAAAGTATACCAATCAACTCGGAATCACTCTTTCAGTCGATCTAACGATGTCTGTCCGTCCGTCTGGCTGACTGGACTTGTAGCAATTTTTAACATAATTCAATGAAATTTGGCACGTAGAACATCCATGATGCAGGGACGAAGCCTGTTGAAATTGGTTATGATCGGTCCATTATTTCACCTAGCCCCATACAAATGTCCCCCGGAATAGGGGTTTAAAAGATATCAAAATATAAAGAGAAGGAGAAGAAATAAGTTTTTAAATTTAATAAATAAATAATTTATTTTTTAGGGAATTTGGTCTTTTCTTACCTTTCTCTCTCTTTCTCGCACCGCAAAAAAAGAAAACGGAAATAAAGAAAATTAAGTTTAAAAAATATTCGAGATCTAATCTTGTGGCAGTTTTGCAAAAATACTCTCCATTAATTGTTTCAAATCAGGGAATTTTTAATTACCGAAAATGACGTTTTATTAGAGGTCAAATATTCTTCAAATATTGAGTCGGTCATAAGTTTTCAAATTTCAGGTTTGCCAAATATTTAATCCTTCATTTTGTCCTTCACGTCTAGGCTCTTTGAAGAAGTTTTTGATAAGTTGGCTTGAAAGTATTCAATTTTTCGTTCAGATATTTTCTCGGAAAATTTGAGAAATAAGGGTTTATTTTTTATACGCTTTACCAAAAGTATAAAGGGCATATATGTCATCAACAAAAATTAAAAAAATGTTTATTTATTTATTTATTTTTATTATTATTATTTTTTTTTTTTTTTTTTTTTTTTTTGATGCCACATTAAAATCCATTTGTATAAATATAAAGTGACTCGAATTCAAATAAAGTCAGTTCGCGTTAATCATTTCCTGGTAAAATTTAAATGCCTTAAATATAGCAATATTATAATGAATTTCGGTGTAAGGAAATTTTGTATAAGTATCAATCTTTGTAACAAATTTCATGAAGATCGGTCCATAATTCAACATAGCTCCCATATAAAACCCTCTTCCGAAAATCCCTTTAATGTGCTTTATGCACATAAGAATGTTAGCATCAAATTAATATTCGACACAAATAACTTTTATTCGACACAAATAACTTTTATCTAAGTAGAAATCATAGTGACAAATTTTATGAAGATCGCTCCATAATTTGTCATAGCTCCCATATAAACCCACTTTCGGTAACCACCCTATAGTGCATAAATTCATATAAATGTTAATGTTATTTTACACTTAGTAAAAGTATCGGTCCACAATTGTCCACATGTCTAATATAAAACCCCTCTAGGAATTTTGATGGACATACACAATGCTGTGGGTTATCATATGGTCGGGCTTGACCGACTATATCTTTCTTACTTGTTCATATATGTTAATTTTTTTAAAAACTTACTTAAAAAGTGAAAAAATATTTATATTTTAATAATGATTTGGAGGAGGATTTTCATGCAAATGTATGTTTTTTCTAGAACACAAAACTGCCTTATGTAATTATCTATCTGAATCAAACACTTTGCCGAAAAATGGCAACGATGTTTTGGTCTACATTTTTGCATATTTAATATAAAATTCATATTTTTCTTAAAAATGCATATTAATTTTAAAATTTTTTAAATTCCTTTTTATTTTTTTATTTTTACTAATATTTTATTGGACATCACAATTTAAAAAAATATATATAATACAAATTTGAATAACAAATCCAACAAAACAGTAGAAAAATATTTTATAGTGAATAATTCCACGTAATTCATATTCTATAGTGTAGAAAGTGAAATGAAGCATTTCAATCAGGTCACTTTTTTTTAACTTCATTCAAAAGTTTCTGCATATTTTCTTTTATATTTAGGATTAAAAAAAACTACTATTATTTTTTATTTTTATAAAAAACTTTATTTAATATAAAAAACTTTATTTAATATGATAAATAAAAGAATTAATAAAAGATAAAATGCCGAAAGTAAGAACACCAAAAACGAGATTGAGATCTTGGCTTGATGCTATAAAATATTATGAACAATATTTCAAAAGAGCTAAAAGATGAGTTGAATGATAAAGACTCTAAAGCTATAAAAAAATAGATAAACGAGTATTAACATAAAAAAATTATTAAAATTACCTATCTTATGTTCTAACTATGGATTACTTACTGAAATTCTTACTAAATTTAAGGGTTAATTGATAGTGCTATTGAGAAAATTAAAGCTGCAGAAAGTCCTAGTGCTAAAAAAATAAGATTAAAATTACAAGCTGTAATTAAAAGGATTTGAGAAAATTTAAAGAATTTCAAACTCAATTATTTTACATTCAAATGATGTCTTCTGTTTAGAAGAATACTCTCCTCCTCTCAGGGTAACAAGAAAATATGCAAAATCATATTCTTAATTGGGCTCCAAATGAACCAAACTATTAGTTATTTAACCATTTAAGACAATTTTAAGAATTTTGACATCGATTTGTTATTGCATATTTTTGCATATTTTGTTCATTATAGCATATTTATGTATACTTTAGGTTTTAACTGCATATTTTGTCATATTTTTATAGAAAATCCTTATTTTAGAGCATAATTTAGCAATTTTATACTTAGGACCATAATTTTGCATATATTACATTAAAGAGCATAATTTGTTATATTTTATGCTTAAGAGAAAAATTTTGCATATTTTGCACCTAATAGGGATTTTTATATAATTTTTCATTAGTAAAATGTTCTTTTTTCTACTGTTACATACATTTTTCAAATCCGTTTCCCTAATTATTTTCAATTTATAAATTGATAGATATTTTTTAATTTCTATCAATTTATTTGATACATTGTATCAGCTTTGAATATTTTTAAGTGCAAAACGTGAATGTTGCCAGAAAAAAAATATATTTTAAAAGCATATTTTTTTTTTAATTTTAAGGGTATATTTACCGATTTGAAGAGAGAAACAGTTTTTTACAGCATATTTTTTGTTTGCCTCAAAGATCATATTACATCTGATGATTTGGAAAGGCATAATTTTTTTACGTCAAAATAGAAAATCGTTTCCATTTTAAAAATATATTATATTTTCGTTTGTATATAGATAATATTCCATCACTAAGTTTGTATCAAACTAATTGTTACGAATATGAGTTTTAAAATAAAAATGGTAGAAGAGCTCAAATTTAAATGAAATGTAAAGTAATAACATTAATCTTTTAAAACATAGCTTTAAAGTTTAAAACACAATATATTGTATGGTTTAGTTCATCATACAGACACCACCCCCCCCCCCCCCGCCCACAACCCCCTCAGCAGATTTAAACCCGTCAGTATAAACCTCAACTGAACTAGCTTTTAATTCTAGAGCAGTTGAGATTAATACTGAGAAGTCTCTACCCAGCAAAAACTTTTTGGTTATCGGTAATGGCAACTACTTATTAAAGTAGTTTCTTGGTAATGAGGCGTCATTATTATTTGCCTACTCTGTATTACATTAATAAGTACTCAATAGTATAATAGCACAGTAATACTGCAATCACTTGGATGAGTTGGCTAGAGCGCCGGATTAACAACCAGAAAGTTGTTGGTTCAACCCCATTCTGAAGCTGTTAGTTTTTTATAACAAAATGTCTAAAAAGATAATTTAAACTAAATACAGTTTTTGTCGCTTAGGATGCTATGTGCGAGATGGTGTACTGAGTAAGACGTTAGTCAGTAAAAACGAATGGTTAGTGAGTGTCCAAGTTCGAGTCTCACTGACGGCAACATTTTTTTGTTTTTTTTTATTTTTGTTTTCGTTTAGGTACATATTTTTGTGTACCCCTAGAGTCAAAAAATAATACATGAATTTGTGGACAAGTCGAACAAAAATAACTAGTTATTCAGGCAAAAAATAAGTAGTTTATTTTTGTTTCCAATTATAACTGCTAGCTTACCAGGAAAGCAAAGTTTTTGCTGGGTACTTGTACTATTTACCATAACTACTACAATGATAAAAATATTGAAAACAAGAACATATATTCAAAATACACAAGCTCTTGGCTTTCCATTGATATATACACATTTGACAAAAATAGCTTAAGGTAAAACCCACAATATTTTTTACTTTGAACGGTTCACTGTGGGACAACACAAAACTATCAATTTACCAGGAAATTAACTATATCTTTCAGTTTTTTAGTTTTATTTTGATAAATATATTAAATATTATTATATTTCCAAAAATTTCTCAATAATACAAATTATTTCGATATCTGTCAAGTATGAATTTAAAGTAAATCTTCTTTGTCCATATTTAATCGGCCATCCCCTTTTGGTATTCGTAAAAAAATTGGTTTATGAATAAAGCATTATATTTTTTTTTTTATCCATATACCAAAATTTTAATGATTTGCACTAAGAGAGAAAAAAGTTACTAAATTGTGGACGGAATATACCACCGTGCACTGTGGAAAGTTTCGTGTAGCACAATTTGGTAAAAAAAAAAACCCAGCGTCGTTAACTCTATATATATATATATATTTACAATTGCACCAAAAGTTAGTATCCGGGTCAAAGGACCATACACTAGTTGCAATCGCTAATTCTTCTTGTTGTTTCTTTTAAAGAACTTTTTAATATGGATAACATTTGTAACATTATAATCCCACTTTTCTAAAACTCCCAATCGCCGTCTAATCTGTCGAATTATAATTGTAACCAATAATCTATAGCTTCCTTTATCCAACAGGCTAATGACATTCATGAAAAATCTTTGCAAAAAAAACTTAAAAAATAATCTGAACTTCTTCACTCATATTTAACACCTTTAAACATCTAAGAATGTTAAAACAACTGCTAAAAATTTTACTTGTGGCTAAATGTTGTACAACAATTGTTTACTTTCTTTAATATCTTCCTTAATAAATATGGTTTGGTTATTTTTAATTTCCGGACATTTTACTTTATTATATTTTCATTAAATTTTTCCATTTAAATATGTTTTGTTTGTCTACACTCTTAGCTTGATTATGTTTATGGCTAAAATGGTTTTCAAGCCGTTTTCTTTAATTTTAGACTGAATTGAAGTCAAATCAAACAAAAAAAAACCCAAACGACAATTTTAAGTGTGTGTGTGTTTATGTGTGTTTATTTTTAGGTTCACAAGACCTCTGGGGTATGTAAACATAGAGAGGTGGTATTTACTTTTTTTCATCTTCATCATCTTTCTAGATTTATGAAAACCGCTATAGCAATTAATTACAGGGTTTTTGCGGACAAATGAACCACACGTGCAGCCATTTCATTAAACATATAAAGCCATACATACATGCATACATACATACATACAAACATAAATAAATAGAAAAATACAAAAAAAAAAAATAAAAATAAAAAACATTTATTCACTCGCTCGCCACAGATTTATGATGCATAAATCCCTAAACATCTAAGTACATGATGGAATGGTTGATGATGGAATGGTTGTTAAAAATAAATATGTTAGAATAAATATAAAAAGAAAAGCTTAAGTATTTTGTAGAAAATGTTTACATGATGTCCACTAATGATGTGATTTGATGTGTGATGTGATACGGTGTGATATGTTTGTTGTTTGTGATGCAAGGAA
This sequence comes from Protocalliphora azurea, assembly GCA_932274085.1. NCBI lineage: Eukaryota > Metazoa > Arthropoda > Insecta > Diptera > Calliphoridae > Protocalliphora > Protocalliphora azurea. The sequence goes on along the minus strand of OW026520.1, from coordinate 33,197,988 downwards.
AATAAGAAATGCTTGAAAGGATTGTTTGCTTTTAATGATTCGTAAACTAAATGCAAAATTAAAAAAAAAAATAAAAAAGAAAAAAGAAAAAATAAAAAAATAAAAATATATAAAATTGTCTAAGGGGGAGCAAGAAGTGGTTCCAAACTGTTTTTACTACTTTTAAAGCTTTGGAGTCTCCGTTTTGAATTATTTTCCCATATTTTATAATAATTATAAAGATTTTTATTTCTTTTAATTTTGTAATATTCAAAAAGCAAAAAACCAGCAATTACAGCTGCAATTACTTATACTATTAAAGATATGTATATCCTTGTAAGTGTATTCATATATGTTTATATCCTTGAAAATAAATTGTTTTGTTAATTATTTATGCCCGGTTTAATGAGAGTTTTTCTTTCAATTTATTGTGGTTTTAACAGATGTGTCATTTAAGAGGATTTTTAAGTACCTTTTAATGATTTCTCCACTGTACTATTTAACCATACTGTTGATATACTGTATAATATTGTAATAAGTTGAGTTTTGCTTTTGATTTTCTTGTTTGCTAGATTTGTTTTGTTAATATTATTTTTATTATTTTTAATGACTTTTAATTTTATATGAATATAATAAACAAGTATAAATGATGCCACAAATGTGGTAAAGGGTATTACAATATTGGAAACTAGATTTTGTATTTTATATTTTTAAAGCTTTTTTCTCTTTAGGCTCTAACAAAATCCAAGCAGAAAACACATCATGAATGCTGATTGAATGTCAAAGAAAAAATCTTTTTCATTTCATTAGAATTATCGTTCAAAAATCTATTTTTGTACCTTCTAAACAATGTTGCCAGATACGAATATTTGTCCCCAAATTGGGGATTTAAACATTTATTTGAGAAAATAAACTGTTCATAGAAAATTTCAATAAACTTTTTACAAAAAATTTCCATAAATTTACTTCATAGAAAATTTCTATTTTCTTTACAGAAAATGTCTATAAATTTTCTTAAAAGAAAATTTCGATAAATTTTTAGATTAATTCTTTATATAAAATTTCGAAACATTTTCTTAGAAAATTTCTCTAAATGTTCTTAACTCAAAATTTCACTTTTTATAAAAAATTTCGATAATTTTTTTTACATAGAAAATTTATTTAGAAAATTATCGATATTTCGATAAATTTTCTTCATACAAAATTTAGATAAATTTTCCTAGTAGAATATTTCTATAAATTTTTACAAATTTTCTGCAGAGAAAAATTATATGGACTTTCTTTATATTAAAAAAAAATTAGAGAAAATTTCGATAAATTTCCTTTAAAGAAAATTTTTTCTATTAAATTTTAATACTTTCTTTAAAAAAAAAACTTTCTTTATATAAAAAAAAGTAAATTATATAATTTTCTTTTCGTAAGAATCTTTAGACAAAATTTTCTATTTATATAAAATGTTATTATTGTTTTTTTTTTTTTTTTTTTTAAAAATTTCGATAAATTTTCTTTATATAAAATTTTTATAAATTTTCTTTAAAGAAAAAAAAAATAAATAATAAATAAATTATATTCTTTGTAAAAATTTCGGTAACTTTTTATCAATTTCATTTATAGAAATTTTCGATAAATTTCCTCTATAGAAAATTTCCATAAATTTTTTATTTAGAAATTTTTTTATAAAATTTTTATTCGGAAATTTTCGATAAATATTCTCTAGAGAAAATGTCGATAAAATTTCTATGTAAAATATTTCAATAAAATTTTCTTTATAGAAATTTTCGATAAATTTTTCAGATAAAATTTAGATATATTTACTTTATAGAAAATTTTAATAAATGTTCTTTATATAAAATTTCGATGTTATCTTTATAGAAAATTTGGACCAATTTTCTTTATAGAGAATTTGGATCAATTTTCTTTGTAGCAAATTTGGATTAATTTTCTTTGTAGAAAATTTTGATAAATTTTCTTTTTAGAAAAATTTCGTTAAATTTTCTTTATAGAAAATTTCGTTAAATTTTCTTTATAGAACATTTCGAAAAATTTTCTTTATAGAACATTTCAAAAAATTTTCTATAGAACATTTCCATAAATTTTCTTTATAGAAAATTTCCATAAATTTTCCTTATAAAAAATTTTGATAAATTTTCTTTATAGAATTTTTGTATACATTTTTTTTGTAGAAAATTTGTATAAATTTTTTTTATAGAAAATTTTGATAAATTTTCTTTATAGAACATTTCGATAAAAAAATTTTGATAAATTTTCTTTGTAAAAAATTTTGATAAATTTTCTTTGTAAAAAATTTTGATAAATTTTCTTTGTAGAAAATTTTGATAAATTTTCTTTGTAGAAAATTTCGATAAATTTTCTTTGTAGAAAATTTCGATAAATTTTCTTTATAGAAAATTTTGATAAATTTTCCTTATAGAAAATTTGAATAAATTTTCCTTATAGAAAATTTGAATAAATTTTCTTTAGAGAAAATCTTGATAAATTTTCTTTAGAGAAAATCTTGATAAATTTTCTTTAGAGAAAATCTTGATAAATTTTCTTTATAGAACATTTCAATAAATTTTCTTTGTAAAAAATTTCGATAAATTTTCTTTATAAAAAATCTCAATAAATTTTCTTTATAGAGTAGAGGATATTTGTATTATAAAATAGGAAGTTGTGTGGACATGTAGCTTCAGTTTGTGGCCATGAGGCAAAATTTTTCTGACATTTAATGTTTGCAACTTTGTTTATGATTCCTCTAACCGGATGTTGTTTCGCAATGCTACAAATGTTTTTTTTTTTTTCTTATAAAATCCTTTTTTAACACTTTTTATTTTAATATCCTTTAAATGGAAAAACTCACACCATTAACACTTTTAGTGAATTTTACATTAAATTACACTTGTCTTATTATACACTTGTATGATTTTTTGCAGTAACAAGTCAAAGTTTCATTAGATATTTAATAAAGTCTTAATTTAAAAATGTTTTCTGTTTTTTTTTTCGTGATAATAAGAATGTAGCACATATTGAATTAATTTGGAAAAATTTGCTTTGTTGTTCAAGTTTCTTTTTTTTTCTGCATTTGGGACTTCAATTATTGTGTAGGAAAAAAAAGGGGAAAACAAATCCATAATAACCAGGCATCAATATTATACAATTGAGAGAAAGCAAAAAAAGAAAAGCTTCTTATATGATTTAAAGCGACTGTATTAAAACCCCCAATGGTGCAAAATATTAATTTATACAACTCATAAACGAGTAGAAATGAACGGGGAAAAGTTAAAGTAAATAACAATTGCGTCAATTTCGCGTAATTTCAATTTCATATGAGGATTTTTCAAATGTACAGACAGACATACGTATATTCTTTTATTTATTCAATTGTGCATGAGTTTATGTGGAAAGACATTATGTTTGTCTGTCCGTCCATCTGTCTTGTCTGTCTGTCTGCTGTTGGCAAACAGTGATAATCACCCTTACTCTTTTTTCTATCTCTTCTTAAAAAAAAAAATTATATAAGCGAAATCAACAATATAAACGGGATTTTGACACCAACTGTATTGTGAACAGAAATTACTTAATCAAAGTTGGATTATCTGTGCATCTTTTAACAAGGCCCACCTTCAATACTCACCCACTTACTTTAACACACACCCCTTCCCCTTGCTTATACTAATTTTATTTTGCCAGAAGCCAGGAAAACCAAAAAAGATGATTTAAGCTTACCTAAGCTTCCTTACAAAGGCTTAAGTGTGAATGTGATTCGGGTGTTACTGTAAGTAAGTAAGTGAGTGAGTGAGTGAGTGAAAAGAGTGTGTATTAAAGTTAATATTCCATCATAATCATTTAAACAACATTTTGCACCCCATAACCAGTATGTTCATATTAAATTGTTACATGGAATTTTATGGATGTGGCAGGAGTAACATTTTAATATGTATGATATATATTTTTTTTCCTCTTTGTTCTTTAGTAACAACAAAACTACAGTTTTGGTATTAACCAAAATATCTAACACTTCTGCAAACAATATGCCACCTCACATGAGCAAAAGCTAAATTAAATTCACATTTGTGCCCAGAGCAGCTTTCATAAATGGACGGATTAAGTTCCACTTGCTCGTTTGCCAAAATAAATAGGAAGAAATTAAAGGAAATATCTGTTTAAATGAGAAATATTAAATAATTTTTGCATTAGAACGCTTGTTTAAAGAGATGTTTGCTAATATAGACACATATGTTAAAAATGAATACAGCAATGTGCATATTAAAAGCAACAAATTTATATTACTTGATATGTAATAATTTAATAATTTAATATTTGTGAGCATTCACACTAGGCAATTTCTCTTGGGAAATATATAAAGGGATATGTACTCGCCATTGTTTTAAAATTTCTCTTTTGTTTTTCTCTTTAATACTCTCAAACAGAAACTAATCATTGTGATTAAAACAAAAAAGTTGCAAAAAGAAAATTTGTCTTTGCCTGAACGAATGCTTACTCCAATGTAAGATCTTTACCTTCTGTATTCACAATTAGAATAATGTTAAAGTATTTCCTGTTCGACCTCTAGGGGGGGACTAACTATAAAGATTATTTTCTAGCAACAACACTTTGCCAAAATAAATGGGACTGAGTAAAAAGCTACATATTATATCCTGTTTACAATATATAGATAAAATTAAATAATGGGTGATCCGTTTCGAGATTCCCTACTTTTTTAAAGAAAAAAACACAGAAAATTCAAATTTAATGGGGAATGTTTATTATCATTTGAAAGAACATTCTTTGGCATTTATTTTTCGAAGATTACGTCTATCAAATGTTAGCCGTTGCTACGTCGCAGATGTTCCAGATCGAAGCGGGTTTGTCCGCATAAACTTTAGACTTTACATATCCCCACAGGAAAAAGTCTCTTTAGGTTGCTCTTCGTCACAAATGCGGCAATTTTGTTTGTTTACATATCCATTGAGCCAGAAATGGGCCTCATCGCTGAACAAAATTTTCCTCGAAAACGTCGGATCTTCTTTGAACTTTTCAAGAGCCCATAGAGCGAAGCGATGTTGCTTGGCAAGGTCGAGCGGCTTTAGTTGTTGCACAAACTGTATTTTTGGCGTAAAATGCGTAAAGTCGTACCATACGTCAGTCCGAGTTGCTGCGAACGGCGCCGAATCGACTCTCAACGGTCTTCGTGAACACTCTCAGCTACGGCCGCTATATTTTCTTCACAGCGTGCTGGACGTGGTCTAATCGGTCGAATATTATCCAATAATGAATGCTGGGTCTCAAAATGGATGATGGTGTTGCGAATAGTAGGCCGATTATGTTGTCCATAAGTTGAGCGAAGTGCACGAAACACATTCCTCACAGAACGTGTATTTTCATAATAAAGTTGAACGATTTGTAGACGTTGTTCAGGTGTAAGTCTTTTCATTATGAAATGACCAACAATACTAAACAAAAATAACATGACAGCATGATACGACTCACATGTGATCTGTGAAAAAAATAGGCTACTGAAAAAAGTATCTCTACTTGAATCACCCTTTATTTAATATTTAATATGGACATAGAAAGATGAATATATCTTCCTCAAAAGGTCTTAATTTTCTTTTGCACAATACTGTATATACTTGCTAAATTAAAAACATATACATGCAAACGTACACATAATCTACATCTACATGTGTCAACAACAAAAATCCATATATACATTATGTAAGTATATAAACACAAGAGCCCATAGAGATTAAAGATTCCCGTGGTGAACTTAATAAAAACGACCAAAGCACCCATATACATACTTATTTGTATAAACTAAGCAAAGAAAGAGTGAGAACCCAACTTATACCCCGTGAAATTTAGCAACAAAGCACAAGGTAATACAAACACAAATATTTGATTGTATTTATAAAGGAATACACATGTAAAAGACTGGAGTATGTGTTGGAAAGTTACAGCCATAGAAATCAAAGACTTAAGTCGGCTCAGACTCTTAAGAGTATAACAAGCAAACCAACATAAAATGGATTTCTAAAAACATTCGTATGTAATCATTGTAAAAATCACACCACTCCACACTATAAGTTCAAAGCCAGAAAAAAGTGTAAATCCTTGTTTTATTTTTTTTTTTTCCTGGCTACCAAATAAACTTTACTAATATTCCAGCCAAAAAAAAAAGGAAAGAAAAAACTGCAATCAGGATTTCAAACAAAACTTCCAAACTCAGCATAGCATTTTTTTCTTTCTCTTATTTCCTAAACATATGAAAATTTTAATTCCTCTATTGTTTTAAGTTAGTGTCTCTTTTGACACTTGTATCCACTTTATAGTAGATTACCAATATGCTACTGCACCAACATCATCATCACGTAAACATTTGCTCTAGCATATCGTTATATTCATCAGGCAATAAAGTATTGGCAGCATAAATATTAACAACAAAACAAAGACAACAACAATTGTTGTTGTCATTATTTGATAATTCAACACATTGCAGCGGATAATCCTTAACTAAACAGACTCTCGATTGCTCCTCTAGGCAATAAATAACATTTTTATGTTATAGATGATGTCACTGCAAAAATCATTGTTTTCTACTTATTATTAGTTAAGATTTTTTTTTTTTTTTGCACTTTTCCCCCTAAAAAATTATACAAAATACAAATTTGTTGAGCAGTGCCAGACACTATTAAAAAAGGATGTTAATGCATTTCATTAATAAAGGATTTAATCATCAACATGATAGCATGTTTTAATAAAAAAAATATTATTAATAACGTTTAGTTTAAGGGGGAGAAAAAAAACGGAATATGAAAGTGTTAATGAGGCATAAATTGTACGAAGAATAAATAATTAGGGGAACGTTGTATTTTTACTTAACTAGAAATGGTTATATCAATGATTTGATTTTTAAAGCAAAGTTTTTTTTTTTTTTTGATAAATACTAATGGTTCCTCAGCAGATGATGATTTTGGATATTTAGTTGTAAGGAAAATTCCATTGATTGATCGAAAGTTCAACTTCTAAAAACTTATCTGGAGAGTGGTTTCAGCATCAAAAGTTAAACGATATAAAGCTTAGATTTGGATAAATTTATCCTGCTATTACTTATAATGTATAATTTTAGTCGTACGTAAACAAGTTTTCAATCGTAAATTGCCTTGTTGTCTCAGTTTGACAGTACCAAAGCAGAGTTTGTGGACTATAATTAGACACCAGCAGAATGTGGCGTATTTTCTGTGCCGCTACACACTTCATCAGCATTCGTGGAATCTTATCTATTTCGGTTTCGTAGAAACCTAAAAAGTACGTATAAGTTATTCGTGCTCAAATCTTCTTATTAAATGGAATCTCGTCAGAAAAAACAAAACTATTGAATTGAACCAAAGAAATGAAAGTCCCATAGTCTTAACCATGGGATTTTATATACGGACTCAGACGGTTTATTACGCTAAATATGATTAAGATCCAACTGTTTTTTACACTCGATGAAGGCGATCTAATGGGATTATTCACCGTATATTGCGGTTTGAGATCACTGTTGCCAGATTTGCCGATTTTTCTGCATTTGGACGATTTTTTATTGTAAAAATTCCAAAGTGAGATTTGACGATTTTTGTTCAAAAGTGACGATTTCATGAAGTGTTCACACATGCCAATTTCTCTTGTTTAGATCTGATTTTTTATTGTAGTAGATCGAGAGAAAGAAAGAGAGAGAGAGAGAGAAGAAGAGAAAAGTACTATAAGAAGTTTAATCTTTATTCTTTATTGATGAACCAAAATCTTTGCGTGAAAAGAAAAATATTATTTTATATACATATGTATGTAAGTGAAATAGTTTTTATCACAGATAAAAAAGTTTAAGAATGTGTTAACTTACATATGATTTATTTGAGTATTTGTTTTTTCAATTGAGTTTAATTTGCCGTAAATTAGGATCACCGGCTCACTTGATTTTTAAACAATTTTTATAATGATTCAGTAGTACTTTTAATTGTGCTTAAAGAAATGTAAGCAACAAAATTTTGGCCGCTCACGAGTTATGGATTTCTAAAGTTTTGTTGTATTTTCCTGAATATCTTTATTCCCAATAAACCAAATGATGTTATAATGATATCGAAAGGATATCATATAGGTGATAAAAATTATCATTAGTGATAGTCGTTTTTGAAACGAAAACGATAATTACTTATGACATCATTTTTCCATGAATATATGATGTCGTTTTCGTTATCGTAATTTCCAAACATAACGATAGTAAAATCTTTATGGACCAAATTTTGTTTTGAATACCATTCAATACCAAAAAAAATTGCAACAAATTAAACATACTCCAGGTAATTATAAAAAAAACATAACAATAAATGCTAAATAAACGATGACGGATCAATAAGTCCGTGACTTTTTGAATAAAACCCAGTTTTTTTTTTGCATAACAAAAATTTATTTTTCAACATAATCTTCTTTTAATTCAATACACTTAGTCCAACGTTTCTCCAGTTTTTGTATCCCTTCCAAAAAAATAGGATTTTTGGAGGTCCTTAAAATAGGTATTTGTTTGGTCAATAATTTCACCGTTGGAGCTAAATCTCTTTCCACCGAGTCATTTCTTTAGGTTTGGAAATAGGAAGTAGTCACTAGGCGTTAAATCCGGATAATATTGCGGATGAGGTAGCAATTCGTAGCCCAATTCATAGAGTTTTGCCATTGAGACTGCACATATTATATATCATTCAAAAGATATTTGAACTATTAAACAGTGAATTTCGAGTGCTCAATAAACATTCTTTTTTGCAAAAGAAAACCGTCAAACCAAGGAAAAGCACGATAAATTCTATGGGGACTCTGCACCATCGATTTCAATGATAAAAAAGTGGTTTAATGACTTTCGTTGTGGTCGCACAAGTACAAAAGACGCTGAACGTTTTGGACGGCCAATTGAGGTCATTACACCCGAAAATGTCGAAAAAATCCACAATATGGTGTTGGCTGACCGAAGAGTAAAAGTACGTGAGATTGTTGATGCCATAGGCATTTCATATAGCAGTGTGGTTTCAGTTTTAAATGATCAGTTGGGTTTAAGAAAGTTGTCTGCAAGATGGGTGCCGCATTTGCTCTCAGTTGACCATAAACGTAAACGTGTGACAACTTCAAAGGATTGTTTGGAGTTGTTTAACCGCAAACCGAATGAGTTTTTGCGGCGGTTTGTAACTGTGGATGAAACATGGATCCATTGCTGTACTCCGGAGACCAAGCAGCAGTCTAAACAATGGGTTTTTCCGAGTGAACCTGCTCCGAAGAAGGCCAAAGTAAGTTTGTCGGTCAATAAGGAGATGGCAACAGTTTTTTGGGATGCACGCGGAATAATCCACACTCGATTACCTTCAAAAGGAAAAAATAATAAACGGGTAATATTATTATTATTTATTAGACCGATTTAATGAGGATTTAAAAAGAAAACGACCTCATATGGCCAAGAAAAAAGTTCTTTCTCATCAAGATAATGCACGGGTGCACTCCTGTGCAGTCTCAATGGCAAAACTCAATGAATTGGGCTACGAATTGGTACCTCATCCGCCATATTCTCCGGATTTAGCCCCTAGTGACTACTTCCTATTTCCAAACCTAAAGAAATGGCTCGGTGGAACGAGGTTCAACTCCAATGATGAAATTATTGACCAAACAAATGCCTATTTTAAGGAACTCGAAAAATCGTATTTCTTACGTAAAGTAAATGACGACACTTGCCCAAAATGTGACAGCAGTCTATTAACAGATGGTACTTGATGGGAATAGTGTTGCATTTCATATAACTACAAGGGTAGTTGGAAAAGTCACGGACTTACTGATCCGCCCTCGTACCTCGTTAAATTGTTGTAACATGAAAGTACCTATTCTAAGCAAAAGTCACTTCTACATGATGCTAATAAAATAAAGCGACTCGTTATGGAGAAATAATCAATAAAGTACTAGAATGATTCTACAATAAAGTTATTTGAATGAATAAATCAAAGCTTTATTTAAAAATTTTAAAAACCCAAAAGAGTTTAGAAATAGTAATGGTAATAGCTTTTATACTTTTTGTTATAATATCTTAATTAAGTAATTATTTCTTAGCATTGATACTTTTGAAATCCATTTGTATAATAATTAAAATTACATACATCCTTTATCTCTCCCCCTCACGTTAATAAGTTTCTTTTAGCGAGAATTGCGATATTATTACGATTTTACTTCGTAGTCTTAGGGTTTCTGACCCTCTCAAATTCTTCTGAGTTTCATTCTAAATTGCTATTTAGTAGAACAAAATGTTTTCTTGTTTTAGCCTCAGATTTTGTAAATTTTTAAAAACAAATCTACTAATTTTACTTCATTTAACCGATCTGGAATCAAGATATCTTTTTAGATTCTGGTCGAGAACTTAACAATAATATGGGCGGATCTATCTTTGTTTTTTCCAAATGGAAAATAATAACTTGAATAAAATTTAATGAATTAAATATTAAAATTGAACTTTTTATATACCTTGGGTTTTGTAAAAACAGAAAAATGGAAAATTGGAATTAAAAAATTTCTTAGTGTCACTTTATTTTGTAGCACAAAATCCACGTCCTACATAACACTTTTACCCCAAACACGAGCAAATAATTCAAAAACATACTTTACTATCGGACCCGGCGAACTTCACCTCGCACCAATTTTAAGCCTTCAGACAAACTTTAGAGTAATAATACAACACAAATATTTAAATTTTCAATGTGATTTATTTGAATGGAATCAGTAGAGAGCGATTTGATGAACAATGTTTTTTAACGGTTTCCCAACACTCGAACATGCAAAGTACAGCTGACCGTGCGAAAAACAGGGAAATTCGAGATTAATCCCACAGACTTCTAGCGCAAAGTCTAAGTCAACGTATAACGCCATCTATTAGATTTTGGCTGAGAAATTTCTATTTTTTAATTTGAAAAGGCATTAAGGAATAATTGCTCACAAAATTTCATACAAAAAATCAATTTTCGATTTTTCCAATTTTTCTCATTTTCCGCAATTTTCCATGTTCTACACCAAGAACTTTCTATTTTTTCATTTGGAAAGCCATTAAGGAATAATTTCACACAAAATTTCGTACAAAAAAATCAATTTTCGATTTTTCCAATTTTCCGACTTTTGCGGAGAGATTTTCCAAGATTTTCCAAGATTTTCCAGATTTTCCGCATTTAGCATTTTCCGCAATTTTCCATGATTTAAACTAAGAACTTTCTACTGTTTGATTTAAAAAGCCATCAAAATTTCATACAAAAGCTCGATTTTCGATTTTTCCAATTTTCCGACTTTTCCGGAAGGATTTTCCAAAATTTTCTTCCGCAAAAACCTTTTCCTCGAAAATACGAACAACTGACAAAAAACTGTTAGTAGAAATTTGTGACCGATTATGGCCAAAAGGCTAGGTTATGAAATATTATTCAAAATAAATAAAATAAATAAATAATAAAAAAAAATTTACAGAAATCGGCCCATTTTTTAAACCATTTATATATATATATATAGAAGATATACAAAATATATATATAAAACGACAAATATCTGACCACCAAAAAGACAATTATTATCAAGTAAATAGCAAGAGTAGGAAACCACACTTTCTTTTGTCCGACAGTGTACATCATCGAAGATTACAGGAAAATATTTAAATTAAAATCGGTTAAAATTTAGAGGAGAGTATTTTCCTTCCTGAATGGTAATGTTCGATATATAGATTATTATTTTCATAATATCATGTTGGAGTTCTTAGAATTTTGAAATCTTGAATATTTTTCACAAAAATGTTTTAACTCATAACTCTCTAAAGTTCTAAACTTTTTCTATTATCCTTGCAAAGTCAATAAACCGATTTTAATATTACAAAAGATTTTTTTTAGAAGCAAATTATTTATTAATATAAAACCCCTCTTAAATCACTCGCAATTATTATCACCGTGATGAAAACTTCATTTCCTTTTGTATGTGAAAGTATAAGTGAGCACAACTATTTGCTTATTAAAGCAATAAATACATAAATAAATCATCAGTTTTTTATTTTCATTTTTACAAAACAGGACATTAACAACTGGTTAAGGATTTTAATTTATGGCATATCATTGAAAAAAAAAACTTTCCTAAGCTGTCCATATAAAAGATTTATAATTATAATAATTTAGCTATTGCTTATAAATTTCTTAAAGATGATCTACGGGCAATAAATAATGTCAAATAAATAAAGAAAAAAAACTAACAAGAAATCTAGCAGATCTTCCCTTTTTGGTGTTTAGCAAAATAACCCCTAACTATGAACAAAATAAGCACTCACCCAAAAATAGGAGTCGAGTGTTAGTCAAGAACAATAACTTTTTGTTAAGGGTCGTATGTGTAATAAATAAAATGATATTACACTCTTAAAGATCATTTTCCAAAAAACAAAAATCTTTTTAAGAATTTTAAGGGAATTGTCATCATAGTAGAACCGCATGTTAGTTACACGGGTGTTAAGTTATAAATATTAATTTATGTTGTGTACTTATATACTCATATATGTTTGTATCATAAAAATACCTTTAACTTATATTTGGTTTTGGGTAATAAATTATTTTTTAATTTATTTTTATTTTTTTTTTTTTTTCTTTATCATTGGTTTTTATTTTAATCCCTTGCATTTTAGTATCATTTTGGCGTATCCTTCTTTTTTTATATTTTAATTCGAACTCTTTCTCTTTGGATTTACGCAACACTAGACTTATGGATTTTGCGGCCAACCATGAATTTGTGTCGCTGCCATTAAGTGTGTGGATTTCGTTAGATGTCTTTTGCATAATTTAGTGTTTTTTTTTTTCTATTTCTAGTCTCGGCCTTTTTAATGTAAATTGAAACTGCAAGTGTTGAGTAAAAAACTGTTTGCACAGAAAATTTCCCACAATTGTTAAGGATATTATTAAATTTTCTAATTCGATGTGAATTTTCTAACAAACAAAATTTTAAGCTACTGAAAAATATTAAATGGAGGGAGAGTTGAGGTAAAAGAATTTAAGTCCAAATTAAATAAAAAATATAATATTTTTGCATACTTTTAAACATTTATAAATAAATATATGTACACAGTATTTACATGTGTAGGAGGATTACACTGAAAAAAAATATATAAATATAAAGTAAGTAATTCTAAAAATAAATTTGTTACGAAATTTTTGTCATTGTTACTTTCATTTATTGAAATTTTTTATATATATTAATAATATATAGGAATTATTCCCGTAAGTTTTGGCAAATATTAAATAAGGTGTAGATAATAAATACAGTGAAAGCTCGGTAGATAATAAATACAGTGAAAGCGACGGCCCGGTTATCGCAACGGCTTAATTTTTAAAATTGCAGGTTCTAATCGCGGCAATTTACGAAAAACCTGTTCTATTTTCGCGATTTTTATCTGTTTCTTTTCTTTAATTTGATTAAATGTCTATAACCAAAAAAGGGAAATCCCCGCCTTTTGGTATATTAACCTTTTTGAATGCTTTTGATCTTCAATTTTGTCAGTTTATTTAGTGTCATTTAGTGTATAAATACATCCCTTAACATGGGAAAAGTTCAATATATTTTAAAGCACACGATCTCCCAAAAATTAGAGATTTAAAAAAAATATATAAGAGTGAAGATTCTATAAATTCAATTTGCGTGAATTACAAATTACATAAGTCTTCGGCTTATCGCATTATAAAGCAAGAAAATTCATTAAAAAAGTTCGTACGTAAAACAGAAAGTGGCCCTGACACACGTTACACCTCAAAAGAAAGCTGGGTACCCAAGAATGATAGAAATGCTTTCAAAATTCATCAAACTAATTCAGGTTTCAATATCAGTGAAGGATGGTTGACCTCAAGTCGCTTCGCCTTTAAAGGTTATGTTTCATGGTCATGGCCATTTTACCATGTTCTGTACTATATATATATATATATATATATATATATATATATATATATATTTACTATATATATTATAGTTAGAACGAATTATGCTTGGAGGATATCTAGAGCGTTATGGCCTAGTCCTAAACCAGTAGATTCGAAGCATCTTCTGAGCATGAGTCGTGGGAATCTAAGGATCATTATTGGCAAGATTACTGGTCACCTCGCAATAGGGAATATGACCAGTAAGTGGTATACTGGCGCGTCAGATTTTTGCAGGACGTGCAATGATGTGGAGGAGCTAGAAACAGTGGAGCACATACTCTGTCATTGTATAGGGCTTCAGCGAAGTAGACTGAGGTAATTTGGGAGCCATATTCTGCACGAACTAGAAGAGGTTGCGAGTGGAGAACTCGGCAACCTTATAGGGTTCGTAATGGGAATAAAGTGGCTTAAAGGTAGTCAGGGTTAATTTGATGGTTCCACACTTTTCTTAATTTTCTTATATTTAGCTATCTTTCTTTCCAATATTTTGCTTTATTCTACTAAGATTTCTCTCCTTCTTCATCTATCAGCTTTCTCTGTTATCACAATGGACCAAATGGCCTCTAGGTGGAGGCGTGAAGGCGCCGCCCTTTTTTACCTAACCTAACCTAAAGGATCATTGCAGAAATTTAAGCGTCGACATGGAATTAGATTTTTACAAAATACGGGCGAGAAATTGTCTTCGAAACCTAATCTTATTGCTCTATTTTTGGAAGAGTTTAACGGAGCAGGAGTTGGCTCTTCACCAAATCTACAATGTCGACGAATCCGACATATTATAGGATGCTTTCAAATCACACTATTGTCACATATAATGAGAAAACGGCCCCGGGAAGAAAAATATGTAAAGAGAGAATAACTTTTTGCCCTGTTCAAATGCGAATGACGCGCCTTTAAATGCTTTTTCAATAATCCTGTAATATACAACTCCAGCAGTAACGCCTGGGTGACATCATTTATATTCAAGGACTGGTTCCATCACGAATTTGTTCCCCACGTAAGTTAATTTTCACAGAGTAAATAAGTAAAAATTTTTTTACGTTCAAGAATTTTTGGCTTCAAAAGGTCTGCCGCAAAAAGCAGTTTTGCTTTTAGATAACGCAATGTGTCATCTAGTTGGGGAATCAAAAAGCGATGACAGTTTAATTATGGCAATAAATCTACCACCCATTTTAAAACTGCACTTATTCAACCGTTAGATCAAAACGTTATCAAATTGGTCAAATTAAATTATAAAAAACAACTGCTCACCCACTTGATTGGCGAGAAGGGAACAAATTCTAGCTACGTCCTGGGATAAAATATCAGCGTCCAATATCCGACAATCCTAAAATGCCTTGCTCGAATTCGGTAGTGAAAGGAATGAAGAGGATAACATGCCCTTAAATATTTTAGAAAATATAATTCAGGAAGAAAATGAAAATCTTTCAACTATTGGTATACTTGTAGCTCAAATTGGTACAGAACATCTTTTCACGAATGCTGACATAAACAACTGAATTCAAGAAGAATTTCATGTAGAAAGTAATGAGGAGGAAATGGAATTATCAGATACGGAATCGGAGGATTTATACGATAGTGCTCATGAAGAAAACTAAATTAAAGTGGACGATTGTATAACATCGATAAACGTATGCATACAATGGGCTTTAGAAAATGATAACCCGACAGTAGCACTAAATAAACTATATGATTCTGTTATTTTAAAAAATAGTTTGCCAAAAAAGCAACCCAAAATCTTATATTTCTTCAAAAATGTTTAAAATTTAAATATATCAATAAAAATAATTCTAATTTTAAAAATTACATAAAATTTTGGGTTCTGTTATCGTTAAAATTCAGTTTTCGCAACAGGTCTGGTTTTCAATTAGTCGCGAAAATCGAGCTTGCACTGTATTTCAGAAAATCGATAGAAGCAAGTAGAGATTCCAAATTAAGTTAAAATTTAGCAGTAAGGTATAAAACAAACTCCAATTTGACCGTGAATCTTTCACACCAATCAATATTCATTAATTTTTTATTAAATTTGTCAAATATTTTCCAATATAAGTTAAAAAAACTTCTCTCAGTGTTTATTTACATGAGTATGTATTTATTCAATGTTTGTATGACTTTTATGTTTTTATATCCTTGTTTGCGTTCCATACTGAAAGGATTTAACTGATGCATGAGTTTGTAAATAAAGTCGAAAACGAAGCCAAAAGCACTGGCATTTTTTCGTATTCTGATTTATTTGCTTTTAGCGATTTATTGCTACCGTTAGTTGCCACATACTATATTCTCCAATGGTACAACTGCTGATGGTTGGTTATTATACATGTGAGTCTCTATGTTAGTGTGTAAGAAGATGTGGTAGAAACACGGTTTGGTTATTTACAACTTTACTCATACTACAACGATACCACACATATATTTATTAGCGAACCCGGCAAATAATTTCCAGCTAAAAGTGTTTCTAAAATTTATTTAAAATTAAAGCGATATCACAAAATCCTTGTGCTACGCAAGTAATAATCTTTTATAATTGCTCTTAGTAGCAACGTTACCGCTGAGGATTTTTAAAAAGTGTTCAAAAAATACCTAAAAAATTTTCTCCACTCGGACTCCACTCTTACCAATCCCCGTCTGATAAATTTAGGACTGAAAGCATGGATTCACAAGTGTATATCTTAAGTGTGTTGGACAATTTATTTTTCATTAGTGTTAATTTAGAAAAAAGACGTTCCGCCAAAACACTTCTATAAGCCAAAGCAAAAATATAAATTAGGATATAAGTTGTGAGGACCAAAATTCTTGAAATTTTGAGCCACATAATTATAAAGAATAACTTTTTAAACACAAGAATAAAATAAATGATACATTGGCGTTTTACTGGTCGAGAGATGGATTACATCCATCTAGATTGGGGGCGAATTACATTCGCCTATGTAAACCTTTTTTATTTCAGATATTCCGGAGGTCGATGGGGTAAAGAATGGAACGAAATGTTCTGGAGGTCGATGGGGTACATAGGAGGCAAAGCACTCTGGTCAGGAGCAGGTATTGGGTTTGATCTTAAATAGCCATTTAAGAGTTAACTATGAGAAAATGCAACAGAAAGAAGTGGCAGTAGAGAAAAAAGAGTAAAGCCGAGTGAAGACGTCAATGCCTACATCGTCACACAAGAGTGTAAGAGTATTAGCGAGCAGAGAAGCAGAAGAAAACTTCAAACATAGCAAGCAAGAAGGAGATAAAATAAACAAACAAGAAGCCACATACACAGGCACTCACACACAGATCAACGAAACTGTTACAGCAGCGAACATAAAGGAGACAACAGAAGGGAAGGTTCGATGCAACAACCGCTACCGGTTCGAACAAAGTGCAGGAAAACTGCAATAATATTAGTTTTTAGAAATGTACTCGTATATAAGCCAGTATAAAGTTACAAGGCCTCTCTTCTCTTTTCTCTTTTTTGTGCAGGACAATGAACAAGGCGGACGTGGTGAGTAGCCGGTTAATAAAATAAATAAAAGAACTGACAGAGCAGTGTTAATTAGAATTGATTACATTAATTCAACGTAGGGTATACAGATTTACAATCAGTAAGATTAATAGTTTCCAGATTGTATATCTGGTTGAAGTGGTAAGAGATAAGCACTGCTCAGGGCCAAGTGACAGAAAATCTCGGATTACACCCAAGATTAAATAATCAAGTAGGAGATAGTAAATAGGAGGTGTAGAACCGCACTGTCTCAACATAGAAGGAGTTTGTGGAAAAAAAATTACATAGTGAAGGATAAGTAAAGAAACAAGGGTAAAAATTAAAATAAAGGTGTTATTATTTTATGTAAGGACCTTGGACACGACTGAGTTTACCCCAACTGCAAACCCGAGTAACCAGAGGTTCCTTATAAAGTATTCATCAAATCTATTTTTCAAATTTCCCAATCCTGTCCAAAAAGATTCGGCATTTGATGTTTTAGATAGTTGTTCATAAGTTAATTTATACATTTTTCAGGGTCTTTTTTACATCATTACACTGTGAAACAATCTCAAAATAATTTCTTCGTTGGAATTGATATACAATGAATCGAGATATTTCGAATAACTTAGTTTCTCGTCATTTAGCATATAGTCTTAGAAAGTCGCCATTTAGTTCCACTTTCAAAAAGAAAGCAAAAAAGGAGTCAATCTAGATGGATGTATTCCATCTTCCGACCAATAAAACGCCAATGTACCATTTATTTTATTCTTGTGTTTAAAAAGTTCTGCTTTATAATTATGTGGCTCAAAATTCCAAGAATTTTGGTTCTCACAACTTATATCCTAATTTATATTTTTACTATGGTTGAAAAAAGGGAAATTGGCGTCTAAAGTCGCCTAAAGGTAAAGCTGCTTAGAAGTTCAATATCAAGTATTCTGCATTTATATAAATTATAAATTTCTTCCACATATCATCCAAAAAATTTGGTGACTTGTCTTATACATGTTTGCAGGGATATGTCCTGAATATAACAACCACATCTTTATACTCATATGTTGCATATATGTGTATGGGGTTACTCACTTACCATGTATTGGGGTATATTCGTTAGCCTGATTCCGTGCATTATGAAATATGTGAAATGATACAGTAGCTGTTATATAATTAGTACTTGGCATGTGATAAAATTATTAAGAGAATATTTTTCAAATTGAAAATTGACTGTAGCTGCAAGGGTGGGGTCAAAGTTTTTTCGGTTGAGAAATAAGAGAAAAGGCGTATAGCAAAAACGATATCAGAGACGGTAAAGAACGTGATGATAATAACGTAATTCTTCCAAGGGCTTCTGATCCAAATCCAAAAAAATTAATTGAATTAAATAATCCGTTAAATATTTATATTTGTCCAAAAAATTATTACAACTTCTCTGCTATCTGCATCGCATACCAAATGTTAGAGGTATGAACACAAAGTTAAAATCCCTTTATTTAGAGAGTTGTGATATTGAGCATAATATCACTGTACTCACTGAAAGGTGGCTCCGAAATAAATCTGATAAAGAAATTCATAATTCTGAAATAATGTGCAGTAAATTTCAAATCTATAGACATGATAGAGTGGGTAAAGAAGGTGGGGGAGTTTTGATTTCTGTCTCAACTTTTTTTCCTTCGGAAGAAATAATTCTTAACAATGATCAAAATATTGACTTTATAGCCGTATGTGTTAAAGCCAAATTTAGAACAATTTTTATAACTTGCTCTTATATTCCTTCTGCATCAAACATTCAAATTTATGAAAAACATGCAAACGCGATAAAATTTGCAGCTAATCAATGCAAACCTGGAGACTCCATAATTGTTCTTGGTGACTTTAATACTCCAAATATTAAATGGTGCGAAACTTCTGATTCATGCTTTTCAAGCCCATCAATAAAATCGGAAACATCTATTGAATTACTGGATGCTATTGCTGATTTAGGACTATTCCAACTAAACAACGTAGTAAACATGCTTGGCAAATTACTTGATCTTGTATTTGTTGATCAACCTGAAGAATTTAATATTCTTCGCATTAAGCCATTATTAACACCTGAAGATGCTTATCACCCCACTCTTGAAATAAGCGTATACGTCGAAACAAAGCTATCATTACAATCCAATATAAATGATGAGATGGTTTTTGATTTTAGCAAAGCTGATTATTCCAAATTAAATAACCTACTTTGTTCTGAAAATTGGTTTGAATATATTCCTTACAATAAAGTACGAGCTCGTAATATTGACATCATTTTGAATAAATTCTACGATGGCTTGTTTAAATGCTTTAAGAAATCAATACCAATGACGAGAAAAAAATTTCACATGGACCGCCTTGGAATACAAAGCAGCTCAATGGCTTGAAAAATTTGAAAAACAAACTTTATAGAAAATATAAGAAATACGGTTTATCTATTGATTATATGAGATACTCCATATCAAGATTAGTTTACAATTCGGAATATATCAAATGTTACAATAATTATCTTTTTAAGGTGAAAAGAAACTTTAAAAATAATCCAAAATATTTTTACCAGTTCGTAAATTCTAAGCGTCGAGTCTCTGAATATCCATCCATGATGAAATTTGGAGATAGAGAATCCTCAAACGATGCAGATATTTGCAATATGTTTGCTGCTTTCTTCTCATCCGCCTATTCTGATAAAGATTTACATCAACTTTCCAGTTATCCATATCCAATTCCTGCTGCAACCCTAATAAATTATCCAACATTAGATAAATCGATGGTACTGAGAGCTGTACAGAATCTAAAATATTCTGATAAATGTGGACCTGATGGTGTTCCAAGCTGTGTTCTTATAAAATGTTTACATTCTCTAACCTAACCTACTTATTCAACATATCAATATTTAGTGGTTACTTTCCGGAAGTTTGGAGGAAATCTTATATTATTTCTTCAAATAGATAGTTACTGAAATCCTTTCGCATCAAGTTGTTTGTTATCTTTCCACATTTCAGCATGGATTTAGAAAAGTATGTTCCACTACTACTAACCTTTTGGAGTTCACAATCTCAGTTATAGCTGCATTTAATTCCGGTAAAGCTTTCGATAAAGTAAATCACGATCTCCTATTTTTCAAATTGTATAAATTCGGATTTTCTCCTGTTTTTCTTAAATGGATTTCCAAATATCTTAAAAATAGATGCCAATGTGTATTATTCAGAAAATGTTTATCAAAAACCATTCCTGTTTTATCTGGTGTTCCACAAGGTAGTCATCTCGGTCTCTTATTATTCCTTATATTTATAAATGATTTATTTACCAGCTAGCATTAAGAATTTTTGGAATATTAATGTATGCTGGTGACTTAAAGCTATTCCTTAGCTTTAACTATTCCTATCAATGTTCCTTACTCCAATCAGATCTTGATAATCTTTATGATGAATCTAATGGATCTAAATTTAAAAAAGTGTAAACACATTACGTTCTACAGAAGAATTCCAATACTCAATGAATGAATATTTACTTGTTCTAGTCGAAAAATTTCTTGATCTGGGTGTGTTGCTTGATTGTAAACTTTCCTTTAATTCCCTCGTTGTGCAAATCGTTAATAAGTCAAAAGGAGTTCTAGGTTTCCTCAAACACTGCTGAAGAGAGTTTAATGATCCTTACGTTTCCAAGCAATTATTCACATCTCTCCTAAGACCAATCCTGGAATATGATCCTCAATACGAAGTTCATATAAAGAAACTTGAATCGATCCAGAAAGAATTTCTCATATTTTTTCTTCGTAATCTTCGTCTTATTCTTTAGGTCGTTATTAAGCTTTTTTAATACGCTGCAATATAATACTTTTGTCAGAATTTGCCCAATCAACATTTTGTAGTAAGTTAAACAAAATTAAAAAAAAAAAAAACAAAATAAAATTTTATTTTGTACATCTTTTTTCAAGAATTCGATCGGCTGTTAAATCTAACAAGTCTTCAGAAGATATTTTAATCAAGAAAGATATTTAAAATTAACGGCAGTAAAAGTTATTACGAAAATTTTATGTTATGTTTTTATTCTGTATGTGCTTTTTCTCTAGCTATCACTGTAATAATTTACACGGTTATTTTGTGTTGTAGGGAAGAATATTTTTTTTTTTTTTTTATTATTAAGCTTTAAAATTTATAGTCATACCAAGTTTATATGAGTAACTAGTATATGAGTTCCAGTATATAAAATTTTTTTGCTTTTTAAGCAACATAGGTACATGAGTACCCATACCTAAAGAATTTTTTTGTATATAAAAATAAATTTTTTAATTGAGTCCACTTTGTCAAAAACAAGGATTAAAACAATGATTAATGGATTAGTAGGAGGAAATTATAAATTTTTATTTTACATTTTTTGAAGTTTTAAAAACACGAAATAATGAAATCAAACAAAATCAATGGTAAATTTTAATACTAATAACTACAATATGACTATAAAACATCAATGAAAATTTTATAAAAAAATTATAAAGAACAATGTACCTTTAAAATTTATGATTTTAAATTATAAATAAAGACAAAAAAGCATTACTTCAACTGAAAACTAAAACAACTTTAGCATAAATTTAAGTATAAAAATAATAAGATCTTGCCCTAAAAAAATAAATCTAGAAAATTTAGCAAATAAATGGATCTAAGGCCATAATACCAATTTTTTTTCTTATAAAACAAAACAAGGATTTGAAAGGGATTGAAAGGGATTGATTGAAATATTCACTGTTCACTGAATGGAGTATAAAATTTTAAAAATATTTTAAGCATCTGCTTTAATTAAATTTTTCTACAAAATTTTATTTACAGTCACTCAATTTAAACTCTACGTGACTTCACTTTCTAATGCTTGCACTGATTTTATTAAATATATTTTATTTTTTTTTATTAAATTTTCTTCTTTGTACGGTAATAAAATGAAATTTTATATTTAAGGCCAAATTCTTCAGCAGATTACAAAGTTTTTTTAAAAAAAAAAAAGTAGAAAAAGAAAAACAAAATTAAATTTGGGATATTTTCCCTTTTAAGCTAAGTGAACAAAATCCTTACAAGCCTAAGGCTTTTTTTTAGGAAAAGATCCTTTAAATAAACACACATTATTTTTGTGGGTTTATGTCAATGACTTGAAAAGTACTAAAATTAAATTTAATGTAACAATTTTTTCATTTCCTTTTTTTTAAGATTTAAGAAAGATGTACACCCTTCAGTCTTTGGAAATATGTTGGACATTTAGCTAAATATTAGAAAGAAGTAGATGAATTTGTTATAAAACAACATGGGTTTAATTCAAGCACCCACCCACAATACCAAGTGCTATATAAGTAACTAATGTCCAAGTAAACCCCCAGCCAGTACCAACACACACATTAAACAAACACTCAAAATTTAATTTCGCATATAATGAGCAGTTTTTTTACGCTTTAGTTTTTATTAAGCGAAAACAAAAATATATAAAACATCCTCCCCCTCCCAATTGTATTTCAAGGAGTTTGGTTAATGGCTTTAAATGATAATAATAATAATGGCAAATAAGTAGTAAAAGTACTTAATTTTTAGATTTCTTCAGCTTTTATTTTAGTATAACAAGTATGTCAACTGTTTGCAATCATTTATGAAATATTTAAGAAATAAATGCTTATAATTTTAAAAATGCATTTATGCTATTTGCTGTTTGCCAGAAAACAATAAAAAGAAATTATTGTTATGAATACTTTTTAAATGATTATAATCTTGGAAATTGTTCTACATACTCATCATTTTTATACATGAATGTATTTAATGCTGCTAATTTTGCCACCATTCGCAATTGCTAAGATTTTCTTATACTTATTTTTAAGTTTTTTTTTTTTTTTATTTTTTTCAACATACTCTTTGGCAAACAACAAACCACGCATGCATTATTTTAATGATTCTTCTTGAATTATTTTTTTTTTTTCCTATTTAAATAAAGAACATAATACATACTTGTACCATCCAACCAACAGCCATTTATCCATCCAGCTAAGCATTCATCCATCCATCCAATCAAACAAACAACACAATCATTCTCATCATTATATTTACTCATCAGGCAAAAACAGCAGCACTTCCATCATCTTTAATAAGAACATGATGTAGAAGTAGATGATTATGATGATGGTGCTGAAGAATAAGAACAACATAAAATCCATTAGTGTATGGCTCATTAAATCAGGAATAGCCTCCATTTTGCTAATGGAAAAATTCTCATCTTCAATAGTTCTAACGCGCATCAAATTCGGCATTCGCTTCAAAATTCATCAGCACAAATGCAAAGTGGATTAAACACACAAACAAAGCTTTAATATTTACATACATATACATAACCATATGTATATAATACACTCGTATTTTTTTTCACATATACACACAAATACCCAATAGGAAATTTTTTTTCAAAATCTTTGCAATACGAACAAGTTTATAGATTCCCCAAATTTAATTGTAAAGACATCGAAATAATTATCATTTCAGTTTCAACCCCCCACCACTTTTTCTTCATATTATGGATCCATAGTTTAATATAATTTAATATAATTTAATAATAATGAAATTTTTACAGCAAAACTAATTTTTATAAAAATAAAATAGTTTGTAGGAGAAATTTAAACTCGTTCAACTGCAATTTGTAGGTCGAAGTTTTAGTATTAAAAAATTTTGTTAAATTGAAGAAAATACGTCAGTTTGATTAAACTACTTAATTGCTCTCAATATGATAAAAATGTTTTCTTAATTTGTTTCCTGGCAGATAATAATGATATGATAAAATACCTTACAGTTTCTGAAAATTATAATTAAATATTGATTTTCAAGTTGTTGCGTATTTTACATCATGTTAACAATGAAAAATGTGTAGGAAATTCTGAAAAAATCAATAAAAATGACAAAAAATTTATAAATTCAATTCTTAATATTATTTACATCATTTCAATGATAAGTAAATAATGAAAAATCTATCAGAAATACAAAAAAAAATATAAAAACTTACAAAAATCTGTAAACAATGTAAAGAATTAAATTTGTTCTTTACATTGTTTACATCACACCAACAATTAACCAAAAGATAATAAAATACATACAAATATGTAAATTATACTTCAAAAATCAAGAAAATATTAAACAAATTTTAATTTTCAATTTTTTTTATATTTTTAAATTGAAATAGGTAAAAATTTAGGGCCTGATTCAGTATGACAATCAAATTGTTTGAAAATAAAATTTGTATGAAAACTACTCAAAAACATTTGAAAAAATGAGTAATTTTCATACAAATTTTATTTTCAAATAATTTGATTGTCGTACTGAATCAGGCCATAAATTCAAGAAAAATTATTGGAAGTGATCAAACAATTTATTAATTTAATTATTGACAATGTTTACATCTCGTTAAAAATACGTAAAAAATTAAAAAAATATATATATTGAAAATTACAAAAATTCAATACAAATTGCAAAAAACTGAAAATATTTGCAATTTACATTATGTCATAATTCTCATAAAACATCTCATAATTCACAAAAATATTAAACAAACCATAATTTGCAATTATTTAAATTGTTTACATCGTGTCAACAATAGGTAAAAAAGAAACATCAGTTCAAAAATCTATGAAAAATCAATAGAAATGAAATAAACTGATAAATTTAATTATTTACATTGTTTACATTCTGTTAACAGTTAGTAAATAATCTAAGTATTAGCATAAAATACCTCATAATTCACAAAAATATTGAACAAACCATAATTTGCAATTAATTACATTGTTTACATCATGTCAACAATAAGTAGAAAAGAAAAATCAGTTCAGAGATCTATGAAAAATCAATAGAAATGAAAGAAACTGATAAATTGTATTATTTACATTGTTTACATTATGTCAACAGTTAGTAAATAATATAAGTATTAGCATAAAATACCGCATAATTCACAAAAATATTGAACAAACCATAATTTGCAATTATTTACATTGTTTACATCATGTCAACAAAAGGTAAAAAAGAAACATCAGTTCAAAAATCTATAAAAAATCAATATAAATGAAATAAACTGATAAATTGAATTATTTACATTGTTTACATTATGTCTACAGTTAGTAAATAATCTAAGTATTAGCATAAAATACCTCATAATTCACAAAAATATTAAACAAACCATAATTTGCAATTAATTACATTGTTTACATCATTTCAACAATAGGTAAACAATGAAAAATCTATTAGAAATACAACAAAAATCAATAGAAATAAAAAAATGATACTTTACATTGTTTACATCACGTCAATAATTAGTAATGTAATAAATACTCGTACCTCAAAAATCAGGAAACATCAAGTCAACAATTAGCAATGAATGAAAAATCTTTCAGAAATCCAATAAAAATCGACGAAACTGACAAAAATCCCATAAATTTAATTCTCAGTATTGTTTACATTATGTCAACAATTGGTAAATAATTGAATTGGAGGAAGTATTATTTAGAATAAAGTATCGTTATCATGTTTGAATTTCTTTGTACTAATTTTTTATTTTTTATTTTTTTTACAGTAACGTAAACTACAAACCCCAACTAGCCTACCGGATTACCCATACTAATTGTTATTTAATTTATTTGTAATTAAACGACTTAAAATTTTGCTTATATTGACAAATTTAATTTACATTTAAACTTTTACATTAATTTAAATAAAATATTTGGGGATTTTCTTCAAGGTGATAAAATTTTATAAAAGTGAATAAGTTGTTAACTTAAAGTTCTCTTAAAATTTTCAATACAATTTTGATGAAATTTCGTTAAATGGAAGAACAATTATATTCAGATTAATATATCAAAATATTAGCATCGAAGAATTTCAACTTTACAACTAATAATTTAATAAAATCAATTAAATATTGCTAACTTCTTATAATTTTTTCATATTTATAAATTTAAAATATTTTTGTTAACAAAAATGACCAGCTTTTGATAAAAAATTTTTATTGACTTAATGAACTTTTGCATCAATTTAATTATAAAGTTTTGTATATTTGTTATAAATATTTTGAGAATTTCCTATTCGGATTCGCATACAAAGTCCGGAAACAAAGAAATATAAATCGCGCCAAAAACTCAACCAACAACTTGCTGCATACATTATAAAAATATTCATGATAATATTGGGGCATGTTGGCATATATTAGCATTTGTGCTAAACGAAAAAATACGTCCCCTCCTTTTTAAGATTGCATTTGCTTCTTTTTTTGACGTTTATTCGGTTGTTCACTTTTTTTTTTCCTTCTTTTGTGCTCCACTCGTGTCCTAATAAGAAGAGCAGTGAATTTAAAAATTGGAAATAGCACACAATTTCCCTAATTGGCAGGGAAGATTATCAAGATCATACTAAAACGAAAAGGAGGTGGTGGGGAAGCAGTGAATGAAGAAACTTTGGCAAACTGACTGCATACATGTTTAAATACATCAACACATGCATGCATGTTTGCTAAAGAAAAATCGGATGTAACACCCACTAAAGTAAAGATTTGAGAGGGTGGTGGTAGAAGTTTTAAACTATAAATATAGCACGGTTAAGATGAGTAGCCAGGAATGATATCAGTAATATTTATAGGCTAAATTTTAGAATTTTCAATGTCATATATCTATTCCTTTCAAATTCAGTTCAATAACTTCTTACACCTTCCTCGTTATTTGCATATAGTAATGCACCCATTAAAACCGCTTAAGTCTAGTACTACTTTAATTCTCTCTCTCTCCTCTCTACCTTCTCTCTGCCATATCCCCTTCAGTCATTTGTTTGGAAAATAATCAGCATATTAAATGACTGACTGGCTGCCTTTTCATCACCATCATCAGTTGCGGCAACAACGTCTTTGCCAACGTCTTTTTGTATTTAAAACTGCATTTCATATGAATGTTGAGTGTGATTATGTATTTGCATATATACATAAATACATACATTACTTTACATTTACATGTACATATGTATGTATGGAAAACATCTTATTTACCATATCATATAGATGAATATATGACATTTGGCTTGACTAGGAAAAAAATGAGGAAAATGTTTACCAACGAAACGCGTTCAGAAAGCAAATTAGCTCTTTTAGTGATTTTCGGCATATCTGAGTAGGTAATTAAGTACAGTGCTCGATAATAGCAGTCCTACACTACAATATGATTATCAAGTCTTAGAGAATTAAAGACAGTTTTCTTTTTTTAACTTTTATATCTCCAACATGACTTTCCTTTCTGTAGACTAAAATTTAAGTTATGTTAGCTGTGTTAATACTTTTCTATTTCACTGTTTCTAGATTACATACTTATGCATAAAAATATGCACTGTTAAGTCATTTGCTTTATTCTCTACATTTTCAGTTGACAGACTTTTTACATTGCCTCTTACACTGCCAATTGATACGTAAATTTTTATGCCGAACGGGCTTCATTTTTAAACTCAAACGTGTCTTATACAAGTTCTCATTTTAATTATTCATAAAGACTTTTGTGACAGGCCAACGAACAGAGCTTAAAAGAACGCCAAAAGAATATGAGTTGTAACTCATATAATTGATGGTGGCAAGACAAGGTAACCACCAACCAACTAACCCAACAAACGAATACAAAACCTAAATCAATCAACGCCCATTGGACAACAATTGAATGAATATCTTTTTATACATGTTTGTGTTGGAACAATTCGTCCAAAAAGCGAATGAGTTGTTTATGTCAGTGTGACTTAAGAGACCAAATAACCGCAATCATGTAAAAAAAAACTCTTAACAAATCTTTAATCATTTAGCAACATTTATCATGTTAAGGAAAATATCATTATCATCTTCTTCAATAAGTGTCATCAATTGGTTTTAACAAAAGCGTTCTTTTTTTTTTCTTTTTTTTTTTTTTGTTCTAACATTTTTAAGTTTTTGTTCTATATAAATGATGTGTATATGTTATGAAAAAAAAGAGAGCTTAAGATGAAATTAAAGTGACATGACATTATATGTCATTGTCATTAATATAAATTAAATAATAATTAACGTTATATTTTCCACGAAAGATTTTGTAGAAAAAAAATAAATAAATTTTATTCAATGGTTAATTTAAGTTTAAGCAAAAGTATTCTTAGCAAATTATCTAACAACATTTTTTTTCTTATTTTGTTAGCTTATTACAGGTAACCGGAAAGTTAAAAAGGATGATTAAAATTCTAGGATGTCATTATTGTGTGATGCTATACTACAACGAGTTTTTCTATTTTATACTTTTAAAGAAAATTGCCAAAAATTTGTGTATTTTTATTATTGTTACAAAACAAACTATTGTCATATGCTGCTCATTTGCAAGAATTTAAAGTACACTTTTGCAGTTTGATAATATCGCAGATGTGTTTTAATGACTTTACGACGAACAGACAAAATGACACCAATAGTGGCAGTGCCATGAAACTTGAATACAAATATTGATGGTGGAATAAAAACTGCAATACAATTCATAGCAGCTTATCTTTTAAAGAAACCTAAAGAAATGCGGGATATTTATGAAAAACAATATTTAATTTGAACTACTTCCATGAAGCACACAAACTAGCTCAATGATGCCAAGTCTAGGGGAAATAATGAAGAGTTTTGGGATATTTTTAGGAACACTTTGTGAATTTAGTTGGCTTATTTTGAATTTTTATAAAACAAAATGTGTCAAGAGTACTAAAGTACTGATTATAGTCTAAACTATAGTCTTGACTATAGCCTTGACTATAGTCTAAACTATAGTCTTGACTATAGTCTAAACTGTAGTCTTGAGTATAGTCTAAACTATAGTCTTGACTATAGTCTAAACTATAGTCTTGACTATAGTATAAACTATAGTCTTGACTATAGTCTAAACTATAGTCTTGACTATAGTATAAACTATAGTCTTGACTATAGTCTAAACTATAGTCTTGACTATAGTCTAAACTATAGTCTTGACTATAGTATAAACTATAGTCTTGACTATAGTCTAAACTATAGTCTTGACTATAGTCTAAGCTATAGTCTTCACTATAGTCTTGACTATAGTCTGGACTATAGTCTAGTCTATAGTCTGGACTATAGTCTAGTCTATAGTCTTGACTATAGTCTAGTCTATAGTCTTGACTATAGTCTAGTCTAGTCTATAGTCTTGACTATTGTCTAGTCTAGTCTATAGTCTTAACTGTAGTCCAGTCTAGTCTATAGTCTTGACTATAGTCTAGTCTAGTCTAGTCTAGTCTAGTCTAGTCTATAGTCTTGACTATAGTCTAGTCTATAGTCTTGACTATAGTCTAGTCTATAGTCTTGACTATAGTCTAGTCTATAGTCTTGACTATAGTCTAGTCTATAGTCTTGACTATAGTCTAGTCTATAGTCTTTACTATAGTCTAGTCTATAGTCTTTACTATAGTCTAGTCTATAGTCTTTACTATAGTCTAGTCTATAGTCTTTACTATAGTCTAGTCTATAGTCTTGACCATAGTCTAGTCTATAGTCTTTACTATAGTCTAGTCTATAGTCTTGACTATAGTCTGGTCTATAGTCTTGACTATAGTCTAGTCTATAGTCTTGACTATAGTCTAGTCTATAGTCTTGACTATAGTCTAGTCTATAGTCTTGACTATAGTCTAGTCTATAGTCTTGACTATAGTCTAGTCTATAGTCTTGACTATAGTCTAGTCTATAGTCTTGACTATAGTCTAGTCTATAGTCTTGACTATAGTCTAGTCTATAGTCTTGACTATAGTCTAGTCTATAGTCTTGACTATAGTCTAGTCTATAGTCTTGACTATAGTCTAGTCTATAGTCTTGACTATAGTCTAGTCTATAGTCTTGACTATAGTCTAGTCTATAGTCTTGACTATAGTCTAGTCTATAGTCTTGACTATAGTCTAGTCTATAGTCTTGACTATAGTCTAGTCTATAGTCTTGACTATAGTCTAGTCTATAGTCTTGACTATAGTCTAGTCTATAGTCTTGACTATAGTCTAGTCTATAGTCTTGACTATAGTCTAGTCTATAGTCTTGACTATAGTCTAGTCTATAGTCTTGACTATAGTCTAGTCTATAGTCTTGACTATAGTCTAGTCTATAGTCTTGACTATAGTCTAGTCTATAGTCTTGACTATAGTCTAGTCTATAGTCTTGACTATAGTCTAGTCTATAGTCTTGACTATAGTCTAGTCTATAGTCTTGACTATAGTCTAGTCTATAGTCTTGACTATAGTCTAGTCTATAGTCTTGACTATAGTCTAGTCTATAGTCTTGACTATAGTCTAGTCTATAGTCTTGACTATAGTCTAGTCTATAGTCTTGACTATAGTCTAGTCTATAGTCTTGACTATAGTCTAGTCTATAGTCTTGACTATAGTCTAGTCTATAGTCTTGACTATAGTCTAGTCTATAGTCTTGACTATAGTCTAGTCTATAGTCTTGACTATAGTCTAGTCTATAGTCTTGACTATAGTCTAGTCTATAGTCTTGACTATAGTGTAGTCTATAGTCTTGACTATAGTCTTGACTATAGTCTAGTCTATAGTCTTGACTATAGTCTAGTCTACAGTCTTGACTATAGTCTAGTCTATAGTCTTGACTATAGTCTAGCCTATAGTCTTGACTATAGTCTAGTCTATAGTCTTGACTATAGTCTAGTCTATAGTCTTGACTATAGTCTAGTCTATAGTCTTGACTATAGTCTAGTCTATAGTCTTGACTATAGTCTAGTCTATAGTCTTGACTATAGTCTAGTCTATAGTCTAGTCTATAGTCTTGACTATAGTCTAGTCTATAGTCTTGACTATAGTCTAGTCTATAGTCTTGACTATAGTCTAGTCTATAGTCTTGACTATAGTCTAGTCTATAGTCTTGACTATAGTCTAGTCTATAGTCTTGACTATAGTCTAGTCTATAGTCTTGACTATAGTCTAGTCTATAGTCTTGACTATAGTCTAGTCTATAGTCTTGACTATAGTCTAGTCTATAGTCTTGACTATAGTCTAGTCTATAGTCTTGACTATAGTCTAGTCTATAGTCTTGACTATAGTCTAGTCTATAGTCTTGACTATAGTCTAGTCTATAGTCTTGACTATAGTCTAGTCTATAGTCTTGACTATAGTCTAGTCTATAGTCTTGACTATAGTCTAGTCTATAGTCTTGACTATAGTCTAGTCTATAGTCTTGACTATAGTCTAGTCTATAGTCTTGACTATAGTCTAGTCTATAGTCTTGACTATAGTCTAGTCTATAGTCTTGACTATAGTCTAGTCTATAGTCTTGACTATAGTCTAGTCTATAGTCTTGACTATAGTCTAGTCTATAGTCTTGACTATAGTCTAGTCTATAGTCTTGACTATAGTCTAGTCTATAGTCTTGACTATAGTCTAGTCTATAGTCTTGACTATAGTCTAGTCTATAGTCTTGACTATAGTCTAGTCTATAGTCTTGACTATAGTCTAGTCTATAGTCTTGACTATAGTCTAGTCTATAGTCTTGACTATAGTCTAGTCTATAGTCTTGACTATAGTCTAGTCTATAGTCTTGACTATAGTCTAGTCTATAGTCTTGACTATAGTCTAGTCTATAGTCTTGACTATAGTCTAGTCTATAGTCTTGACTATAGTCTAGTCTATAGTCTTGACTATAGTCTAGTCTATAGTCTTGACTATAGTCTAGTCTATAGTCTTGACTATAGTCTAGTCTATAGTCTTGACTATAGTCTAGTCTATAGTCTTGACTATAGTCTAGTCTATAGTCTTGACTATAGTCTAGTCTATAGTCTTGACTATAGTCTAGTCTATAGTCTTGACTATAGTCTAGTCTATAGTCTTGACTATAGTCTAGTCTATAGTCTTGACTATAGTCTAGTCTATAGTCTTGACTATAGTCTAGTCTATAGTCTTGACTATAGTCTAGTCTATAGTCTTGACTATAGTCTAGTCTATAGTCTTGACTATAGTCTAGTCTATAGTCTTGACTATAGTCTAGTCTATAGTCTTGACTATAGTCTAGTCTATAGTCTTGACTATAGTCTAGTCTATAGTCTTTACTATAGTCTAGTCTATAGTCTTTACTATAGTCTAGTCTATAGTCTTTACTATAGTCTAGTCTATAGTCTTTACTATAGTCTGGTCTATAGTCTTGACTATAGTATAGTCTATAATCTTGACTATAGTCTTGACTGTAGTCTAGTCTATAGTCTTGACTGTAGTCTAGTCTATAGTCTTGACTATAGTCTAGTCTATAGTCTTGACTATAATCTAGTCTATAGTCTTGACTATAGTCTAGTCTATAGTCTTGACTATAGTCTAGTCTATAGTCTTGACTATAGTCTAGTCTATAGTCTTGACTATAGTCTAGTCTATAGTCTTGACTATAGTCTAGTCTATAGTCTTGAATATAGTCTAGTCTATAGTCTTGACTAAAGTCTAGTCTATAGTCTTGACTATAGTCTAGTCTATAGTCTTGATTATAGTCTAGTCTATAGTCTTGATTATAGTCTAGTCTATAGTCTTGATTATAGTCTAGTCTATAGTCTGGACTATAGCCTAGTCTATAGTCTTGGCTAAGTCTAGTCCATATTCTTGGCTGTAGTCTAGTCTATAGTCTTGAATATAGTCTAGTCTATAGTCTTGGCTATAGTCTAGTCTATAGTCTTTACTATAGTCTAGTCTATAGTCTTGACTATAGTCTAGTCTATAGTCTTGACTATAGTCTAGTCTATAGTCTTGACTATAGTCTAGTCTATAGTCTTGACTATAGTCTAGTCTATAGTCTTTACTATAGTCTAGTCTATAGTCTTTACTATAGTCTGGTCTATAGTCTTGACTATAGTATAGTCTATAATCTTGACTATAGTCTTGACTGTAGTCTAGTCTATAGTCTTGACTGTAGTCTAGTCTATAGTCTTGACTGTAGTCTAGTTTGTAATCTTGACTATAGTCTAGTCTATAGTCTTGACTGTAGTCTAGTCTATAGTCTTGACTGTAGTCTAGTTTGTAATCTTGACTATAGTCTAGTCTATAGTCTTGAATATAGCCTTGTATATAGTCTTATTGTATAGTTTAATGTATAGTCTTGACTATAGTCACTTCTGCAGTCTTGACTATAGTCTAATCTGTAGTCGTGACTGTATTCTAGTTTGCAGCCTTGACTATAGTCTAGTCTTTAATATTGGCTATATTCTTGGCTATAGTATAGTCTTGACTATATGTATATATTTAGCAATATTCTCTGGCAACTCCGCTCTTTCACAGAGCAGAAAAACATGAGGAAAAACTTCTGAACTCTAGGCAACAACACTTGTATAGGTTTTAACCAAATTATGTGAATAAAGCTAACAAAAGTCGTAACAGCCATTCTAGATATGCCAACATTAACTAGCACTGCCTTGGAAGCATACATACCAAAAAAAAAAAACATTTTTTCTTAATAAATAAGAAAAAAATGAAGTAAAATAAAAAAACAAATGAAGGATACAAAAGGCAGAGGAGGTTCTGTTATACCTAATATAAGGAAAAGACAACAACAAGTTTTGACTTAAGAATAGGGTGCTGCTACTGTTACTGCTGCTACAGAAGCTGCTGTATAGAGAAAGTTTTACCCAACTACAAGAAAACGTGTTCACAAAGGCTACAAAACTTATAACGAGAAAACTTTGCCACTTGCAAAAAAGTAAAGAAAAAAAAACGAAAAACTTAAAGAAACGCGATAAAGAAACAAACAAGTTAAGAAGCAACCCATCATCATTTTAATACCCCCAGCCTCCTAGAAAATAGTATTCCACCAATGCCAACAACAAAACACACAACCCTATCACACTTGGGTTTATTCAACAACTTTTACTACGACACACACACACACACACACACAGAATAAAAATAAAGATTTTCGTTCAATTTTTAGCAACAAACATAAAGTTTTACTTAAGAATTCTTTCGTATGAAATAATAATAAAACAAAATTTTATAGGGAGACAAAAAGGAATGAAGAGGACCAAAAGAGGAGTCTAAAAAGCACAGCTAAACAACAGGAAAAAGGAAGAAAAGAAATCAGCTCAACTTTAACGCGCTTTCTCCTTAACTTAACAAGAAGTGCGTTACGAAAATTTTTATTTACGCACGGATGGTGTCATCTAATTTTGAATTCATTTAATAAGATGAACAAAAACTACAATAACAATCCAACTAAAAAAGAAAATAATATAAAAAAAATGGCGTTAGTTGAACAGTTTTAATGAGCTTTAAAGGCAAGAGGCAGTCGGCGAAAGTGAGGTTAAGCCCATTTTGTAACAAAAATGGCGACAAAGGATAATAACTTAAGGAAATACAAAAATTTCTTTAAAGCAAAATACCTTCATAACTAACTTACCTCTAGCTTCCTTAAATCCTCTATTATTTTTTTTTTTTTTATTTTTCATCATCACTGTTGCTAATTTGAAGTAGCAAGCCATGTTGAGTGGATAGACTGGACACAATGACTTGATATATACCAAATGGCTTTTTGTAATGATAATGGCAGTAGTAAAAAAAAAGAATCTTGTTTAACTTTAACTTGTTAACAAAAAACTGCACAGTTTAGAAAAATCTTTTAGAAATTTTATGCTTTTTCGCAAAAAGAGTATAAAACTTGTTAAAAGATGATTACCACAATAGGTGACGACGACAACACCAGCGAAAAGAAAATAACTAAAGAGTTTTTCCTTTTCTCCATTTCCTCTGCTTGCCGTTTTTCTGAAGCTTAATAATTTTTGCCAACTATAAGGAAATTAAAATTAACGTTAACAAGCAAAAAATTTTGATTTAAAAGACAATTATTTATGTGGCATTTTTTTTTTTCATGAGAGTTAAATGGAAATTAAAGTGGATTATGAAATTAAGACTTTAAAAAAAAAATTATTTAATAAATTAAAAAAATTATTTAATAAAATTTTTGCGATTATTTTAATAGTAAACTTATTATTTTAGGTATTACTAAGTAATGGGCTACACCTTCTTAAAGTTAAGCTACACAAATAAAGAGAAGAGAGGAGAAGAGAAGAGAAGAGAAGAGAAGAGAAGAAGAAGAAGAATTTCAGCATCTGGTTTGAAAGACCTTAAACGAGTTACAATCGGTCTTTTTGTCTCTGTTAGTTAATGCCAAAAAGATAGTTTGACGATATCAGCAGAATGTTATACGTTTCAGTGGAACTTTTTAAGAATTCATGGTGTCTTTTCTACTGAGATGCCTTACAGAATTTGCAGCAACAACAGGTTAAAAAAAAAACTAGTCTATAGACGCAATATCTCAACCAGTATCCTGCTCGAAGGACCATAAATAAGTTTCAATTTTACTTATTGAGTACAAATGCAGACTATATATTTATATTATTATTTTTTGTAATTTATTTAATATTTAGATGAGTGCATTTTGTGACATAAAACATAAAAGAAAATTTTGTAATTTTACTTTAGACACCCCCTTGACATGAGGTAATATTATAATTTTCTAAGGTTTTACTTTCAAGTTGAAAGGCTTCAGAGTTACACACTTTCAAATAAATTTATATGTATATATGTATATATATATATATATATATATATATGTGTGTGTGTGTTTATGTACGTCTAGCAAGATGATTGGTTTCTTTTTTAATTTTTGTCATATTATCAAAAGCCTAATCTTTCACCACCCCTCAAACAAAAGCAAACAATAATATTTTGAATTTGTATTAAAAAATTGGCCAATACATTTCTAAGGATGCCAATGTTTGTTTGTAATAAAAAAAAAAAGTGAACGAAAAGAAATTTACAACAATTTGTAAATGTTGTAAATAATAATATAAATGTAATTGTAATATAATTATTACCTTTTTGTGTTTAATATACCAATAAACCAAATGTTATCGTAACAATATCATAACAATATCATTTAGATGATAAAGTAGCCCAAGAATGATATCATAGATAAATAGATAGAGAATTTTGATGTGATACCAGATAGTACCACATCTCCACCCAGAGACCGATCAAGGTCCATTGTGAATCCCTTCAATAGAATAGCTGTGAAATATAGAGTATAGAATACAGAAAATAGAAAATACAGAGAGTATAGAAAATAGTAGAGTAGAAGATAAAAGGGGTAGAAATGTGACGAATCATATAGGGGGATTAGCAATGTTACCAATCCCCCTAGGGTTATACCCCTGATTCTCCCTAAAGCAGCCGATTCCCATGACGAAGCCTATGACGTCTACAAAATTTACGTCCCGAACGTCACTCAGCCCGCCGAGGAACTGGCTACCCAGCCATTTCATCCTACGATGCTGCAATCGTGGACAATGGCACACAATGTGCTCAATAGACTCGGTCTCGTCGACGTCTCCACACATTCTACAAAAATCGGAACTGCTAGCGTCGTCCCATCTATACCTCATCTTCCCTATCAAACAGTGACCCGTTATGGCCCCTATCATGATCCCAAAGCTCCTCCTATTCATGCCCAGGAGAGTGCTATAATAACTTTCAAAAATCGCGATATTAGTAATGATATCGTTGAGGTTAAGCAGCGCGATAATTTAGCAATATATTGGAGAATATATACATACCAATATTAGTTGCATATTCCAACTATTTTATCAAAAAATAAAAAGAATTAATAGACCAAAGTACATCCTGTTTCAAATAGTATTATATGTAATTCAGTTCTCCTTAAAATCCTAGCTGCTATTGATTCCTTTATCTTATCCTCTTTTATTTGTTGCAATTCCAAATTCTAAATT
Organism: Protocalliphora azurea; assembly: GCA_932274085.1. Classification (NCBI taxonomy): domain Eukaryota; kingdom Metazoa; phylum Arthropoda; class Insecta; order Diptera; family Calliphoridae; genus Protocalliphora; species Protocalliphora azurea. Next base: position 33,160,754 of record OW026520.1, on the reverse strand, counting down.
ATGCTGTAAAAATATAATTTTCATACAATATTTTTCTCTACAAAAATTTTCAATTTATTTTTATTTTCCTGAAAATTTTTGAAGTTTTTTTTACTAAGGAAAAAAATAATTTTTATATTTTATCATATAATTTTAAAATTATGATACCATTAATGATACTGTATCGTTTTTTTTTTTTCTTTTTTTGGTTTATTGGTATAACAACAAACATTCCTATTAATATTAAGAAAAAAAAAAAAGGACCAAATAATTTAAAATAAATTCATGGAAACTTTACAAGCTTTAAGAGAAGCATAAGGAAGCTATTTTTGTATTTCTTATTTAGCGAAATATTTCTGTTTTATTTTTATTTTATTTTAGGATATTATTATTGCTGTTACTATTTTTTATTTCTTTGTTACCGGATGCAATTCCTACAAAATGATAATTTATGATAATGATGCTTCCGTCGCCTTCTAATGATTTTTGGGCAATTGTTGTTACATTAAGTCTCACCCCATATATGCTCTCTTTCTAGTTATTGCAATAAAAAATATTGGGTCAGTATTGAGTATGGGTACTTATTTTTGGTTATAATAAAAATTTGTCAAAAAAAAAACATCTTTCAATATCACTGCGCTGGGCAGTGACAAATATTTTACACCCTTCCCAAAAATTTTGAATTTTATAGGAAAGATTTGTGGTATGTTTTAATACGTCATCGCTTTTGGAAAATGCCACAAGGTAGGGGCGTATAATAATATATTTTAGAAATAAATCTGTTATTTTTAATGGGCTCAAACTATATATCCTATATATATATATATATATATATATATATAATGATATATATATATTTTTGCGATTTTGCGTTTTTTTTTTCGTTTTGGCGTTTATTATACCGTAAAAAAATATTGTATACAAAAAATAAGTTTTATTTACATTAAAATTTTTTATTTCAATGCGATAGGGATAGCAAAGCATTACAGGTATAACCTAATTGACTGAAAAACTCACAATAGCATAATAGAAGAATATTCGAGTTAATGTTTTGAATACGAATCTAACATTCCTTAGTAGCGAAGTTAGAAGTTCACAAAATAGAGAGAGAACCTAAAGAATGCAAATTTTTTAGACCATTATGAATTTTTCTTACAATATTTCCCTAAAGTTCATATAGCGATATTTAAAAGCACAAGTAAGTTATGATAAGTATTATGGAATAATTTAATAATCTCTTTAAAGAAAAATGTTCTGTAACTACTTTTTCAAAAAAAAAAAAAAAACAAATTTTTATGAATGTTTATTTTTCTTTTCAAAACTTAAGGTTTTGTTTCCTTAATGCAAGATCCGGGAAAACCTAATGATCAACTCAACATATCGCCCATGTTATTAATGCATTTTGAAAGAAAAAAAAATCATATAAAATGTTCTAAATTTTAGTGTCTGTTATATTTTTTTCCAATAGATTTTATTCGTCTGCAATTGAAAACAACAATTTTAGTTTATTGTCATTTTTGGTGTTGTGCGCGTATTTATTGATAATTTCCTGTTTGGCCCCCTGATTTTCGGCTCAGGCCATTAGTTTAAGCCTCTCCATATATATATTTGATGTAGAGCAATGGCGCGTGCACACATCAAGCGGCAAAAACGGAAACATTGACATTTTGTAAAGCAACCCGTCGTTATTGTCTTTTTTTTTTCTATTTGACTATTTTGTACTTATTTATTCAAACAACAACATACTACATATATCTATATTTGTTGTTTTACTTATTGTTGATGCACAAACCACTCAGCCATTACATTGCATACATAGAATTAATAAATAACTAAAACGAGTAGTTGTAGTAGAAATAGTAAGTAGAATAATGATAATAATAGTCTGGTTATATGTACGTCTGCCGTTTTATTTATTTGTTCGACTGGACATGCTCTCCATATAGCTTAAACTATTGGGAATATGTTATGACAAATTATAGCTACTCCTTCCTTTAACTACCACCCCCCCCTCCCCCTCAACTTTCAACTTTCTTACATACATATAAACAATTTACTAATATTTTGTTGAATGTTTTTGAATGCAATTATTTTTGGCAATTTATGACATCCTTTATGCCAGCACTTCTAAATATGTACATATACAATCATTTTCAATGAGCCTTATAACAATAGTGGCAACAAAAACAACCATAAAAATACGAACAAAAAAAAAAACATATAAAACTCCCTTTTTTATAGTTCATTGTTTAAAATGCATTATGATCAATTCTAATGACCTTGAAAATGAGTTCCTATTTATGCCATAAATTAATGACATTCTAAACATGATTTGATTCTGTTAATTGTTTATTGTTCACTGAGTTTAGTTGTTTTTTTGTAGCCATTTTTAAAAATAAATAAATTTTATATTACTCTACGTTTAAATATAAATAAATTTTTTATAGCATTTGAAACATTTAATAATTATTATACTTATATAAATAGAAAAAATAACTTGTCATAATATTTAAATTATATTCTAAATAATAATTACATCAAAATAACGTATTATTACATTATAATTATAAATTTGTTATAAAATGAAATGTAGTTATTTTGTTCAAAGATTATTTGAGAATTTCATTAATCTTTCCAACAACTTTTAAAACGAGCTTTAACTAAAATGTAGCTTTAGAAATTTGAAACAGTTTAGAGTTACGTCATCACTAAGGCTAAGTATTGATCCGGCTAGAAGGACCACATTTAAATGTATAAGCTGTAATTTCCCTGGTTTCTCTGTGATAATTGTGGACTGCAATTAGCAGTATAATTTCTTTGCCGCACATTGGGCTAAAATATGTCAAAAGTAGCGAGTAATTGAATTTGGAAAACTAACTTTTTGTAATAAAGTACGACTTTAAATATGAATAGCAAATATTATAAATCAATAACCATAACTAACAATAATTTTTTATGATTCTGAGGTTTTTTGTACGGCTAAAAGTTCAAAGATAAAAAAAGACAAAATTTTAATTGAATTTTTTTTTTGTACAAAAAGTTTTGTTATATAAAAATTGCAAAAAGAAATAATAACTTCAAATGTTTGAGCGTATATTTTTTTTCTATATCAATTAATAATGTTTTACGTTTAAAGGATTGTAATTTAATATGTTACAGGTTATTTGTTTTGATATTTTGCAAAAAAGAGGTACATATTGACCTTAGTAATATTCCGAAAAAAATCGTGCTCATATATAGCCCAATTTTCGACATTAATTAGTTAAACTGGCAAACGTTGTTGAGCTATTTTACGCCCTAATTGTTGGAATTTCCAACAAATTTATATCTTTGAGTTTCTTTCACATGTTACAGTGTTTGCATGCCAAATTTTAAGAAAACTGGTTAATTAGTTAAGAAGATATAAATAGGGGAAGCTTTTACCCCTTGTGGCCTATTTTGCATCCTCTAGAAATATGAAGCCGTTTCGGACACCCTGGCACGAGAATTTTATATATATAGAAGATAGATAACATTTTTAACATTTTAGCACATTTTTACCAATATGATTGAAACAAATTGATAGAAGACTATGCACCCAGCAAAAACTTTGGTTGCCTTATAATGAGTTAAGAAGCTAATATAATGGCTCTTCACTACATAAGTATGAGCTGAATAACTCATTATTTTAACCTCATATTATTACATGTAAGCATTTTGGAAAGTCATTACTAAGAAATAATTACAAGAACCAATTACTTCTAAGCTATTCAATAAAGCATTGATTTTAAATTATCACAGAAGGCATTATTAGTGAAAACAATAGGAACTAATTACATTTAAGGTTATAAATAGCTAATAAATGTCAGAATATAAAAAGCAGTTTTTTTCTTTTAATTTTATTGTAACTAGCTTAGAAGTAATTAGTTCTTGTAATGACATTTCAGTAATGACTGTCTAAAATGCTTACATGTAATATTAGTAAACGGAATTAGAAAATTAATAAAAAGTAGCATTTTCAAAAATTTTATCATAAATAAGCAATTACGTACTACTTAAGTACGTCTCCTCTTGTTTGGATAGCATGTCCGGTACGCGGGCCAATGGCCATAGGCCGACGTGGGATCTCTTCAATTTAAATCACGTCCAGTCTAGCGCCTTCCCATAGGCCATACAAAAGAGCGATGTCCCGCTTCAGTAGCAATGCTAATTACTCGTTTGAACAGGCCATTAGCATGACTCGGTTAAGATAACATTCCGCATCATCACAGAGGAGGGTCTGAAGGGTCTGGTAGTTAAGTATTTACTAAACTACTTCTATGTAATGCAGACGGTATGCTGTTGTCATTGAAAAGTAACTACATCTGTAACTATATGTCGTTACCAAGTTTGTTTTTGTTTTTTTTTTTTTTTTTTTTTGGTATATTAATGCTCCTAGAAGAGTTCCAATTGTAATAAAATCATTTTCAAAATTAAGTTCTGTAATTTTATTAAAATATTTTAAATCAACACACATATTGACGGACTGACATTAGTATTGTATTCTTCCAAATATTCCAGGAGCTCACTTTTATTTACTAGCATACAGATAAATAAAAATAAATTATTTACATATTAAATTTTATTAAATTGTTTTCAAAATGGCGACCGACATAATACATGGACTAACGGACAAATATTGGCGTAGTCTCTACAAAATCCTAAAGTTACCAAAAAGATTTTTGAACATTGAAACATTGATATCACCTTTCCTTAAATTAACCGCGCTTTTCGATCACTTTTAACGCAATGTGTAAACTTTAATAAGTGTCCTACACGCAGAAAAAAAATATGGTAAAAGAAATCAACGAGCACTAAATTATGATTGGATATGATGATATAAACATAAATAAAAACAAATATGAATATTATAATCATAAAGTAACTTTTCATATTATGATACGAGTTTTTCAATTTTATATTTAAATATTTTAACACATTATGATCCGGTTTTATCATATTATTTATCATAAAAAATTTCAAAACATGTTAAAAATACTCATAACATATTTCATATTTATCTTATTTTACTCAATCGTTATTAGTTCATTAATTAATTTTAATAAATAATTTATTCGTATCATCATATATGTTGTTCAAGATAAAACTAACATATTTTTTTTATTAACTAAACTATTTAACATTTAATAGTAATTAATAAATATGAGATATAATGAGAATTATAATGAAGTTGAAAAACAAGTTATGAATTTTTTTAATCGTACTTATAAAAAGCATATGCATTATATTTATTTGTAACATTTTATAGTTTTAGAAAAAATAATATTTTAATAACTATATTTAAGAAAAATATAACTCGTATTCAATAGTTGTTCAAAACGAAATATGATTTAAAAACCAGGGAAAATAATTAAATAAAAAATCAATAATAGTTGTAGAAATAATGTTATTTTTCATATCAAATAAATTTTGTTTATAGTAAAAATATGCGAAATCATAAAATTTTTGTAGTCAAACATATTTAAATTTTTATTGAATATAACCATTAAATTATAGAATTTGAACAAAAACATTATTATCAGAAACATAGTATTACTAAAATTAATGAAAAGGATTAATGAGAACATAATATTGTTGTCCTGACAATACCGTAAACATGTTTTTTCTCTGCATGTACTTGGGTTCCATTGAAACCTAAACAGAGGGTATTTTAAATTCGTTTTTATCACATAACCACAAACTCAATACAACTTCCTTGTTATTAAGAAAAAAACAAAAAATAATAACATTATAATTATTTACTAAACATGGCAGTACTATGGATAAATGTTACGAATTTATTTGTATAAAATTATTTTAATTAATTTATTATTACAGAATATTTATTTGTTTCATCCTTTTTCCTCAATAACAAACGACCAAACGTTATCTATCTAGGAAAATGTTAATGATGTTGAATAATTATAAAATAAAATATAATAAATTAGTTTATTATTCACATGGCATTTAAATAATGTTTACCATATTTGTCATGTATCCGTTATGCAACACAATTTAAATCATTAACACAATATATAGATATTTATTATAATTTTTTTTTTTTTTTCATTTAAATCAATAAAATAAATCGTTTATTTTGTTCATATTTATTTTTGGTATCTTTTAAGTCACGCCTCTCTCGTTTATGATGAATTTATGAATTTCACTTTAGAACGTGATTGAGGCTGGATTTATCATCATGATTCTTTCCAATTCATATGTATATACAAACATATATGGATGGATGACTGCCTAGTAGGCTTTTAGATTGTGTATATACGTCCCCTTGACTTTTTGTTACTAATAATAATAAAAAAAAGTAAAGAGAAACATTCGGCTCAACAAAAAAAAAAAAAAAAAAACAAAAAAAATTATTTATTCATACTGCCATGTAGCCATGTGTCCTCGAAATATATAAAAAACAGATTATTGCAAATAAATAAATAATAATTTTTCAACAGATTTACCGCAACCTTAAATAATTGCACGTATTTCAAGTATTTTACATTTATAAATACATAAAACTTGACTGACTCATCTGACAACACCATCAGACACTCAGACATGACAGCTTCAATTTTTAGAATCAGAATAAATGACAAAAAAAATAAATAAATTTACACAAATATTCTAATAAAGTCATAAATATTTGGAACTGATAAAAAAATAACAATAATGAATAACAAAGCCCTGGCATGCATAAATCTTATTTTGTGCATTATTTTATTTATTTGTAGCATATAGCCTTTTTATGAATTATATTTTTTGGGGGAATTATGCAAAATAAATATGAGAGTAAATTTTAAATTTAAACAGAAATTAAAAAAAAAAATTTACATATTTTTAGAATTTTGGCATTTGTACTAAAATGAAAAACTAAATTATATTCCCAGCAAAAACTTTGCTTACCTGGTAAGCTAGCGAGTATAATTGGAAACAAAAATAAACTACTTATTTTTTGTCCACAAATTCATGTAGTTATTTTTTTAACTCTAGCGGTACTCAAAAAAATATACCTAAACGAAAAAAACAAAAATAAAAAAAAAAAACAAAAAAATTTTGCCGCCAGTGAGAATCGAACTTGGCCACACACTAACCATTCGTTTTTACTGACTAACGTCTTACTCAGTATACCATCTCGCACATAGCATCCTAAGCGATAAAAACTCTATTTAGTTCAAAAAATATCTTTTTAGACATTTTGTTATAAACAAATAACAGCTTCAGAATGGGGTTGAACCAACAATCTTCTGCTTGTTAATCCGGCGCTCTAGCCAACTCATCCACGTGATTGCAGTATTACTGCGCTATTATACTATTGAGTACTTATTAATGTAATACAGAGTAGGCAAATAATAATGACGCCTCATTACCAAGAAACTAATAAGCAGTTGTTATTACCGAAAACCAAAAAGTTTTTGCTGGTTTATTAATGGCATGCATTTAATAGTTTTCAGGTGGTAATTTTTCTTATATTTATATTTATATTTATTTATTGTATCTTCTTAAAATTAGTGCTAACAATCAGTATTCAAATCATAAATCTAAATATGTGTCATGTCATTTAAAACCACCAAGAAAAAGTATAAATTTGGTCCTTACCTCTCCGAATTTAATGATATTCAGTACAATCATTATACTCATCAAAACTAAGACTGTTACAAAATTTCATTTTAAAGGTAATTATTATTAACTTTAACTATAGACCTCAATGAACATTGTAACATATATATTTTGAAAGATATTCGTATTTTTATAAAAACACAATTTATATTATTTTAGGAGTATAGTAAATTGCGATCCATAGCGGAAATCATACCAGTGCACAGTGGTCGAAATACCCATTCTAGCGGCATTGAATTGCTTAAAGAACTAATTTCTACAGAACTTGTGCTTGATCAAATGCCACGCCCACATTTTATTCCCAATTTTTTTATAACAGCTATTTTTCTCGTAACTAATGAAGCAAATATCATCAAATTCATCACAACATATAACACAAAATATGCTCTATAACTAAAATAGTTCTTTTACTGAGAACCATGTACCCATTACGCCCACTCTGACACAACTGTGTTGCTATATTTGTAACAATGTTACCTTATAATTTTAAAACTTATAAATTTTGGCCGTACAGATAATAGGATTTATTATAAGATATGCCAGACCTTTTGGGTGTGACGCCCATATTTCTCGCCCCTTTTAAGATATATGAGCCATAATATTATGTTGATACTTTAGAGTAATTTCCGAAAGTGGGTCTTATATGCGAACTATAGTTAAATATGGACCGATACTCATAAAATTTCTCACTTTGCTTTCTACTTGTATAAAAGTTGTTTGTGTCAAACATAATCAAAATACTAAAGTTTATATGGGATTAATATACGTTAAAGTGATTTTCGGCTGATGGGTTTATATGGGAACTATGTTTAATTATCAACCTCTGTAAGATAGCTGACACTAGACTCAATGACATCATTAAATATCTCAATGCTAAAGGCTGGATCTAATTAATTTATGTTCTCATTGTTCTTCCCTACACTTCTATCTCATTACAGACTCAATACAACTCATTCACCTGGCGAGTAGTGTGGTTCCATCAAAACGGATTCTAACGAGTCTAATTGATTGCCCGTAATGTTACGGGCTACCACGTAAACCAACCAACCACATATTTATAATTATATGGAACATATTTGTGTCGGGTTTCATTAAAATGTTTGTATAGGCATTTATGAGTATTAAAACCCTATTCCGGAAGAATATTTGTATGGGGGTTAGGACAAATAATGATCCGATCATAACAAATTTTAACAGGCTATTAGTTTAAAATTTCATTAAGATATCTCTAAAATAGCGACCAGTACTTTGTTCACAAAGGGTGCGTTAGGGAAATTTCACTTTGCATAAAAAGTGCATTAACAAATAATCAGAATCACTTTTTGAGTCGACCTAACGATGTCCGTCCATCCGTCTGGCTGGTTGAATGTGCACGTAAATCTTGTGCACAAAATACAGGTAGCAATTTTCAAGATAATTCAATGAAATTTGGTACGTAGGCCTTTCATAATACAAGGGCGAAGCCTATTGAAATTGATTATGATCGGTCCATTATTTCACCTATCCCCCATACAAATGTCCTTCCGCAATAGGGGTTTAACGATCATAAATACCTTAAATATAGCAATATTTCAATGAAAATAGATGTAAGCAAGTAACGTATAAGTATGAATCGTTGTGCTAAATTTCATGAAGATTGACCATATCTCCTATATAAAACTCTCTTCCAAAAATCACTTTAACGGGCATAAATCACATACACATGTTAGTATCAATTTTATATTCGACACAAATAAATTTTATATAACTAGGAATTATAGTGATAAATTTTATGAGGATCGCTCCATATAATATTGAACAAAGAAGAATTCACAAGGGGGGGGGGGGGGGGACTTTGTGGTACTTTTTCGTTCTTCTAATGGTACTTTTCAAATTTTCTACTATATTGAACCTACAAGCATGAATGAGAATCCATAGTAGGTAACTTTGCATTATATTTTCGTTCTTCTAATTTTATATTTTTTTATATTATTGAACCAAAAACTTGAAATTAAAGATATATGGTCCTAAGTGAAAGAAAATCCATAAGAGAGGACTTTTTGGTACTTTTTTTGCTTTTCTAATATTACTTCTTAAATTTTCTGCAATATTGAACCTATAAACATGAAATTAAAGACACATGGTTCTATGTAGATAATAATTCAAAAGGAGAGAAAAAAAGAATTCTCAAGAGTGGACCTTGTGGTACTTTTTCGTTCCTCTGATTATATTTTTTGAATTTCTAATTATATTCAATGTAAAAGCATGGAATTAAATATGAATAGTTCTAAGTGAATAAGATCCTATATGAAGGCAGTTTTTAGTACTTTTTAATTCTTCTTGAGTACTTTGAATACTTTCTTTTTCTTTTATATTTAAATATACGTGTATATATATACGTGGTCCTAAATGAGTCTGAGTCTACAGGTGGAGACTTTGTGGTGATTTTTCTTTCTTCTAATAATTCTTCTTATATTTTCTGTAACATTCAGCCTAGCAACATAAAATTGGTCCTAAGCGAATGAGAATCCTTAAAAGGGTTTTTGTGGTACTTTTTCATTGCTCTAATATTAATCTTCGAATTTTTTGTAATAATTATCCACAAGCTCTATTATTCACATTATTCTCTACTAAAAAAAAAATAATAATTTGGTGGTTTTTGAACCTTAAAAAACAATTGGTCCTTTATTGGTACCCTACAAATATTCTGAACCAAAACATAGAAATAAATTTAAAATAGTAGTATTTCTATATCATAAATATATCAAACATACCTCTGGTACTTTTTGAAAATCCTCTTAATTATTTTACTTTTAGGTACTTTTTAACTAAAATATTTAAAAAGCTTATTGTTGTTAATGCTGACACAATGTCTTATAGAAAGTGTACTGTAGACATCTCTGGCCCAACATTTGTAGAAACTTGAAGTTTTAGGGAGTAAAATATCATGTACAGCAGCAAGTTTTGAACATTTTTCAAAGGCAGTAAATTAAGGTTGAAATTTATCACCCCTCTTTACTATTTTGTAAAATATCAAAAATATAATTCATAATAAATCTTAATCGATCATTTATAAGCTTTGGGATGATTGACAAACCTAAACTGTTATATTAATTTTAAATATTCATAAAATAAACCATAATATTCAAATTATTATGTTTAATTAGTTGCGACTCCGTTTTTTTTTTTTTTTTTTTTTTTTTGGGTTTTCTGTGACTTAATCATTTTGGCTTATTTTCCATGACATTCGTTGGAAAATATTTTCAGTTTTCAGTTTATTAATAAATCATAAAAGTACATGCAAGAAATGATAAAACTGTCATCGTCAGCAACATAATTCAAATTTATAAAATATGTTTTTTTCTGTTTATCTACTCATTTCATTTTGATTTCATTTTTTTAATTGTAATTGCACCCTGGTGATGAAGTTGTCAATTGTAGATATTTTCAACGCTCTCTTGGTTTATAAGGAATGTTATAATAACAAAAAATAAAATTAAAAAAAAATCTAACAAACAAAAAAATATATTTAAGGGTTTAAATTTATAACAACCTTAACCACATTCTACTTATTTTTCTACAAATACAAATAGCAGGGACATATCTTTGCAGTCCTATTTGATTTTATTTCTTCCTTCTTTTTAGAAAAACACCCTCGCCTTATTTGATAAATACTTTGCAAATATTTTCATAAAATTAATGTGACATAATTACTTTCAACCACCAAATCAAATTAATTTTTCATACCACACAATGGTCTGAAAAAAATAATAATAATAATTTTAACTAAAGTATGTTTTTCTTTTTGTGGTATTTGGGGGGAGAGTGCAAACCCTTACGAATACAATTAGAATCTGACAGTTAGTCTTACAGTCAAATGATTAGGTAAGATATAATTTCTTTTTTTTAGCATTCTCATCTCTAACCACCTATATAAACCACAAAAGTAATGTATAGAATATAATTCCAGCTGAGTTTAATTTGGTCACAAATGATTGTCATCAGAGTATCATCATCATCATAAACATATTCATAATCTGATTTAATTTGTTGTGATTTTAGGCAACAGATAATAATAAAAGAAAAATACGTAGTTTTATTTTCAAATTTCCTTTTTTTTTTAATTATTATCAAGAAAAACATATCTAGAAATTGCAGCGGTTATATATAAAACCAAAATAATAATTATTTACATATGAATATAAAAATACATAAATACGAGGGTAGATTATTGATAAGTACAAAAATGTGTTTCAAACTAAAAGCCACAGAAATGCTAATATTGTAATATTCAAAATGTATATATTTCTCTCCAAATAAAGTTTTTAACCATTTATATTGTTGCCTAGATCATTACTACGTAAAAAATGCTTATAATAAAAAAAGGATCAAAAGGAAAATTTTCTTAATTCTCAACTTAAACTATAATAAGAAAATAGTTCCAAAATATCTGCTTTCCATATTTAAGCAAAATAACCAATATTCCCCGTTTCATCCGATTTTGTGAATACTCGTGCACAATTTTTATAACACATTTTATTGTAGTTGTTGTTGTTGAAAACCAAATTTTAAAGTAAAAAACTGGTTTTAGTAAATATGCGGTTTGTTGATAAATTCTTCAATAAACAAAAAAAAACGAGAAAGAAAGATACAGTCGGTCAAGACCGACCATATGATACCCTACACCATTGTGTATGTGCATAAAAATTCGGGAAGGGGACTTATATTACAACTGTGGCTAATTTTACTAAATTTAAAATAAAATATACAATCACAGAATAATGCATTGATACTAACATCTAGATGATTTTATAGACCTTAGGGCGATTCCTGGAAGTGGACTTATATGGGAGCTGTGGTAAATTATGGATCGATACCCATAAAATTTGGCAATGTTGTTTCTACTGTCATAAAACTTATTTGTGTCGAATATTAACTTGATACTTGAGAGATTTTCGGAAAAGGGGTTTATATGGGAGTTATGGTCAATTGTGGACCGATCTTTATAAAATTTGATATAAAGATTACACCGAATTTCATTAAAATATTCTTATTTTTTTCTTATATTTATCTATCTTTCTTTTCAATCTTTTGCTATATTCCACTAGAATTTTTCTCTTTCTTTATCTATCAGCTTTCTCTATTATCTATAAAGGGATCACAATGGACCGAATGGTCTCTGGTTGGAGGCATGAAGACGCCGCCCTTTTTAACCTAACCTTCTTATTTTTAAGGCACTTTTGTCCCAGGGGGATATTTGTATGGGGGCTAGGTGAAATAATGAACCGATCACAATCAATTTTAATGGGCATCGTTCTTGTATCATAAAAGTACCACGTGCCAAATTTCATTGAATTATCCTTAAAATTGCAACCTGAACTTTATGCATAAGGTTTACATGGACAGTCAGCCAGCCAGACGGATGGATAGACATCATTAAAAAAGTAATTCTGAGTTGATTGAATAACTTTTCCTATGCGTTACAAACATCAGCACAAACGCATAATATCCCAACCACCTAAGGTGGTGTAGGGTATTAAAAAAGTATAAAGAATAATTTTGTTAGATTTGTTAAAAAAATAAAAAAATAAGTTTCCAATAATTATAATTTAATACCTTTTAAAACAATTCTGTGTGACACAATTCTCAGCTGCATTTTCGATATATTGATATATTACTCTCATCTCTGCATCATTTAGGATCTTTGGAAATTTAATTCCAACAGACAAGTGGTCACAGCTAAATTTGCCTTAAATTTTTCTCAAATTTATCTAAAATTTTTTATAGAAATAAAATTTTCTATAAAAGAAAAATTATCGCATATTTTTTATTACAAGAAAATTTATCAAAAATTTTTTATTAAAACAAATTTTTTATTAAAAGAAAATTTATCGAAAATTTTCTATGAAAAGAAAATTTAACGCAAATTTTCTATAAAACGAAAATTTATAGCAAATTTTCTATAAAAAGAAAATTTATCTCAAATTTTTTTTCAAAAGAAAATTTATCGCAAATTTTCTATTAAAAGAAATTTTACGCAAATTTTCTATAAAACGAAAATTTATAGCAAATTTTCTATAAAAAGAAAATTTATCTCAATTTTTTTTCCAAAGAAAATTTATCGCAAATTTTCTATTAAAAGAAAATTTAACGCAAATTTTCTATTAAAAGAAAATTTATAGCAAATTTTCTATAAAAAGAAAATTTATCTCAAATTTTTTTTCCAAAGAAAATTTATCGCAAATTTTCTATTAAAAGAAAATTTATAGCAAATTTTCTATAGAAAGAAAATCTGTCACTAATTTATTATTGAAAGAAATTTATTAAATTATTAAAAGAAATTTTTTAATTAAAACAAAATTTATCGCAAATTTTTTCTTAAAAGAAAATTTATCAAAAATTTTCTATAAGAAGAAAATTTATCGCAAATATTTATTAAAAAAAGAAAATTTATATTTTCTTAAAAGAAAATTTATCAAAAATTTTCTATAAAAAGAAAATTTATCTCAAATTTTTTATTAAAATAAAATTTATCGCAAATTTTTATTAAAAATAAATTTTATAGCAAATTTTCTATTGAAATAAAATCTGTCACAAATTTATTATTAAAAGAAAATTTATCGAAAATTTTCTATTAAAAGAAAATTTAACGCAAATTTTTTTCAAGAAAATTTATCGCAAATTTTTATTAAAAGGAAATTTATCACAATATTTTCTATAAAAAGAAAATTTATAGCACATTTTCTATAGAAAGAAAATCTGTCACTAATTTACTATTAAAGGAAAATTTATAAAAAATTTTATATGGAAAAAAATTTTTGCAATAATTTCCTAAAAATCTTAACAAAATCTTACTTACGACCCTCGTTTTCGCTTCATCCAAATAACATGTTATAACATCACATTTAACAATTTTTAATCTAATGTAATCTATTCAAAATGCATAATTTCGTTTTGTAATTTTTTTTAAGTTTTTTAAAAAGCAAAACAACAACAGTTGTTAAGTGGTTGTTTGTTTTGGTTGGTTGGTTAAGTTCTTTGGATGCCTGGTTGATCGGGTTGTTCAGCCCACCGGGTGTGTATGTATTTCATTAGCATTTGAAACTGAAATCTGATAAACAAAAAACAGCATCAAAGTGGTAGCTAACATGGTAACAAAGTGACATGATTGTTTTTCATTACACAAAAAAAAAAAATCAGAGCTAAACTTTTGTTCAATTTTGCAACTATTTGGCTAGGGCTCAACCTCTGTGTTGACATAAGTTTTCGTTGGTAAACGCAGAGTGTCATCGATACATAAAAATAAGAAGAAACCACTTGAAGTTTTTTTTTTTTTTTGGTATGTTTTTACGTCTCTGATGGTTTTTATGTTGCAATGAATTTCAAGCATTGAATTGGATATTTGTAACAATGTTTAAGCAAATACTTGACAATCTGTTGGTATACACTAAAACACATACATACACATAAACACAAGGTGATTTATAGTCCTTGTTGGTGATATGTATATGAAAAATAAAACACATGCAGGCATTTTAAGTGTCTCTAAAAAACAATCCCCCCTCCCTCTTGAATGTTTGTAAGCTTTTTTCTAAGTTTTTCTCTTAAATTTTTATTTATTTTGTTTTTTTTTTTTTATTTGTATCTTGTCGTGTCATCATGTTGTTTAGGTATATCTAATGGATCTAAAAACACAGCCGCAAATACACGTAAACATCATCACTACTTACAATTTTTTTTTTTTTTTTTATTTAAAAAACATTCCGTTCTATTCTATTTTATTTTGCTTTTTTACCCAATTTTCTCATTTCGTTTGCTATCTACCCCATAACATCAACAGTAACGATTCCGGGATATTTTTCTAATTTATCTTATTTTTTTCGTTTCGTTTTTTTTTTTTTTTTTTTGTTTGGGCAAGACTTTTCTATTGTTAGCAAGATACCAAATGACCAAATAACAAATGGCGCAAAAAAATAAAGCAACTACAAAAAAAATTATATAGAAAAATTGTCTAAAGCACCAACATTTAATACTAATACATACGTTAATGTATGTATGAAAATGTTTATAACAACGAAGGAGAAAAAAATAATACAAAGTTAAGACTGTTGGAGGACTAAAATTTTTCTTTTTGAAATTTTTCTCAAGTGCAAGATTTTGTAATTTTTTTTAAGTAATTTCAAAGTTTTATAAAAACAATATTTAGGCCAAAGATAATCACCCAAAGTCTTCAGATATAGTAAACCATTCAATATTTAAAAATAAAAAAAAAAAAATCTCTCTATAATGATCATAGAAAAATAAAGATTTCTATTTTAAGCAGATACACTAATACATTAATATTTAATATTCTCTTATAGCCAGACTTTAATCATCAATATATAATCTCGGCCCCTGGGGTCAATAGTTGCCAACCCATGAAATTTAACTGTTTATTCCAAACAGCTTAGGCGAGAACGTTTATGAAAGCGATTGTTTTAAATTGTAAATCATTTTAACATTTAAAATTATATAAACTAATTAAATAACTATTAAATATAAAAATTACTCACTTTAAAGTTTATTTCCTGCAAGCTTTTATTTTAAAAAGACAAAAGTAAGGAAGGACCAAATCTGATCGTTATACTATTAATAATATGAATGTTATCTCCTAATTTTAATTATGCTATTTTTTAGCCCTTAACTGTTTATAATTTCAGATATAATACATCCAAAGCGGACTTAAAAAAAATGTGTTTAGTTGTTTATTATACCCCAAGTACACCATATAATCGTACTCTTACTCGTAATAAATAAATATATTTAGTCGTTTTCGTCTCAAAAAAATAATAAAAAAAAATAAAAAAATAAAGAGGAAGATAAAAGCTTTCGATATACACATTGCGATTAAGGAAGGAAATTATTTTGGACAAATCACTGTCGGGGTCAGGTTTTGCCATTAAAGTAAAAGATACAAAATCTTAATAAACAAATGGTCGAAAACATTACTACAATAAAACAAAATACAAATAGAAAAAGAAATACAAGAATATATAAAAAATCTTTAAAATGAAATGAAAATAGAGAAAATTAAAAAAAAAATTGTGTCTTAAAATAAAAGGACATTTTGGTAAAGGACTAACTTAGACTATCTGAGATTACAAATAAAGGCCACTTAATCATTAGCTTACACAATTATAAAACAAATAGACTAAACCAGTTTCAATACGTAATTGCTTTTGTCTCATTTTGTTGGTACTAAAGCAGAGTTTTTGAACTATAATTTGACATCAGCAGAATGGATTCTTTTTAATATTTTGATCTTTTGTAATAAATGAACAAAAATAACATTTTCCTAAATATATTTTTCTTAATATAAGTTAATATGAGCTAAATTCATTTCCCAGTAAAAACTTTTTGAATTTGAGTAATAATTAGTACTTATTTCACCCCTTACTTAGTAAGTAGTGGTCATTTCAAATGTCATTATTTTCGAAGTACCTGCTGGTAGTAATATTAATAACCACTTACTTATATCATTACTTTAAGTACATGCTCGGAAATTCGAACCTCTTTGTTTTTAGGGCGATTCGAATTTCCGAATTATTCGAATTTCTGGACGGTTTTTTTATACAAAAATTTAGGAAATTTTGACCATAAAGATATAAAAAACTATGTTTTTTTATTTTAGTTCATTTAACATAAAAACTATAAAAACCTTAACGAAATATAACAAACATCAAAAAAACTGACTTTTAAACTCTAACAACATCAACAAGATCTGTAAATCGTCTTTTAAAATGGGATTCCCCTTTTTACTTTGTATTTGGTTAAACTAAATTGTTAAAATTTTAGTGTTTACAATAAAAAAGAAGAAAAGCGCTGGGAAATTCGAATTTTTTATTCTAATTTTAGAGCGATAAATGTAATAAAATTACTGATTCAAATTTTTGGAAATTCGAATTTCTGAGACTTCGAATTTCCGAGCGTCTACTGTAATAAAATCACTACATACTGGAAATGAACTTTACAACTACTAATTAAAGAATACTGCGACCATTTTAATTAAGTAAAAATTTCTTAAATTGGAACCGCATCACATCAATGATCCGTACATGTAGAGAAAAAATATGGTTACAGCATTATTACTACAACAATATTATGTTCTCATTATTAATTTTCTTGAATTTTAATAACTCTGTGTTCATGATAACAATGTTTTTGTTTAAATTTTGTCATTTAATGTTTACACTGAATAAAAATTTTAATATGGTTGACAGCAAAAAATATATGTTTTTAAATATTTTTACCAGAACAAAATTCTTTAATATGAAAAATATTACTACTTCTACAATCATTAAATATTTGCAGCCTTTCTTCTTGTTCTTGAACCATATTCTGTTATTAATATTATTAATAATAAAATATTTGAAATAAATACAATACTTAGTGGAAAAATTCATAACTTGTTTGTTTTTAAATTTGTTTTCATTGTAATTCTCATTTAGTTTATATATGAATAAATGCAAATAGACAAGTTTTGATTATACTCGGTGTGATTCAAGCAATATAAGACATTGTTTAACTACCATTAATGGGTTTAGTTAAAAAAATATTGCATTTGAACCCCACTTGGTGGTACAAATGAGTATAATTAATAAAGGAATAATAACAAATTTTTTTTTTTTTTTTTACTAATGTACACTTTTCTCTATTATATTCCATAAAAAATGTATAATAATAATTTTTTGCTAATACGTTTTATTCTAATATATGATAAGATGGAATAACAATATGAAGAATAGCATAATAATATTATAAAATTTAATCATAATATGACAATATTGTATAATAATATAATGAGCAAGAATAATATTAAAATAACATCAAATCACAATCTGATACAAAGTGAAAATGATGTAGTAAAGTTGTTTAATTATATGTAAAACTAGAATTATAACATGAAACAACAAACCATAAAATCGTACGCAATATGACAAAATTATTACTTATATCATTTCTATTTTTTGATGTGATCATATGTTCCCATCATAATATGTTGCTCTTAGATTATAGTCCCAACAACTATATTTTTTCTCTGCGTGTACAAACAAGTATAGTATTTTTTTTTTCTCCATGAGGAAGTTCAATTTTTAAAATTTTGTTTACTTCGCAAGAACACCATTTTCGCTTAGAAAAATAATCTAAAATGTCTGTTCTTTGTTAGTTTTCGAGTTAAAGGGGCCTTAAAGTTGCGATATTATGTAGGTACTTATATTTTAGTCTGCAGTAAGTATAAAAATAGGTATATATCTTTTGACTTATCTTTTAACATGTTTTAAGCCCCCTAAAGTAGAAAAATAACTACATGAATTTATGGACAACTGAAACAAAAGTAAGCATTTATTCAGGCAAAAAGTAAGTAGTATAATATTACCTGCTAACTTACCAGGAAAGCAAAGTTTTTGCTGGATTGATTACAAGTTTAAATTACATTAAAAATTTATGATATTTAGAAGAATGAGGGTAGGAACATTGTTAATATTATATGATTTAAAACATGATAATAAAACGCTATTTTAAGTTAAAGGTAAATTTTATGGAAAGACAATGTAATATGGCCACTATTTAATTTGCTAATAATCTGCGATAAATGGTATGTTATTGAGTATTATCTTCTTCAGTTCCACACAAATTTACTTTATTAGGGATCAATTTGATTCTGAGATATTAATAAAAACGTTATGATAAGTAATTCAATTTTACAAAAAAAATAAAATATTTATATATTTGCCGGGGGATATAATTACGTCTGTCCATACGTCTGGCGTAGAGAAAATATTTAGTTATCCCATGGCTACATCTGCAGATATCCGTAAATAAAAATGATTTAATCACGAAATTAAAGAGAACAACGAATACGCTTTACATTTAAAATTATATTCCACCCAAAAAATATTTGAATGTAGTCTATGCAAGAATTTTAACCACTGCACAATGGTTCCAAAACAGTCAAATAGCTTCAAACCATAATCAAAAAAAACTTAAAATTTAGATTTCACTTAAAATTATATTCCACCCAAATAATATTTGAATGTAGTCTATGCAAGAATTTTAACCACTGCACAATGGTCCCAAAACAGTCAAATATCTTCAACCATAATGGAAAAAAAACTTAAAATTTAGTTTCAGGTATATTTTTGAGAAATGATATTAATATTTGGACCTAAATAAAATTTAAACGAGTAAAGGTATTGGAATGAAATTTTCGCACAATATAGATAAACTTGTTTTAAAATCATAGAATGAAAAGAACTCCCACTTTTTCGTACCAACATTTTTGTCTGAAGACAGAGCGATCATTATTAAAAATGAAAAAAAAAAAAACAAAAAAATTTTTACCAATAAAATGCTTGTAAAAGTTCAAAAACATAAACTGGAGATCCAAAATCAAATTCCTACCCAAAAAGAAATATGTTTCAAAATAAACTATTAATTTGCTTAACTCTTTTCCTATAGACTGAAATCTAAATGAAAAAAGATATCTAAATTATCATATTTAGAGGGGAATCCATTTGTCTTCATAAGATATGGAAAAATGTCGGATTCCTTTAAAATATATTTTTTATTTAAACATATTTATGGACTTTTCTTTTTACAGCTGTCAAAAAATAGTTTTTCCTTTTAAATTTTTTTTTTTTTCTTTAAAGAAAAATATATAATTAATACAAATAAGAGGGCGGAACAATAAATCCGAACTTCCTTCGTAGTTATATGAAATGCAACACTATTCCCATCAAGTATCATCTGTTAATAGACTACTATCAAATTTTGAGTAAGTGACGCCATTTACTTTGCTTAAAAAATGGAATTTTTCGAGGTCCTTAAAATAAGCATTTGTTTGGTCAATAATTTCATCGTTGGAGTTGAATCTCTTTCCACCGAGCCATTTCTTTAGGTTAGCGGCTAAATCCGGAGAATATGGCGAATGAGGTACCAATTCGGAGCCCAATTCATAGAGTTTTGCCATTGAGACTGCACACGTATGCACCCGTACATTATCTTGATGAAAAAGAACTTTTTTCTTGGCCATATGAGGTCGTTTTCTTTTTAAATCCTCATTAAAACGGTCTAATAAGTTGACATAATATTTGCCGTTTATTTTTTCCCCCTTTTTTAGGTAATCGATGTGGATTATCCCCCGTGCATCCCAAAATACTGTTGCCATCACTTTATTGGCCGACAAACTTACCTTGGCATTCCTCGAAACAGGTTCACCCGGAGAAACCCATTGTTTAGACTGCTACTTGATCTCCGGAGTACAGTAATGGATCCATGTTTCATCCACAATTACAAAACGCCGCAAAAACTCATTCGGATTGCGGTTAAACAACTCCAAACAATCCTTTGAAATTGTGACACGTTTACGTTTATAGTCAATTGAGAGCAAACGCAGCACCCACCTTGCGGACAACTTTCTTAAACCCAGCTGATCATTTAAAATCGAAACCACACTGCCATATGAAATGGCATCAACAATCTTACGCACTTTTACTCTTCGGTCGCCCAACACCATATCATGGATTTTTTCGACATTTTCAGGTGTACTGACCTCAATTGGCCGTCCATATTTTCCAAATATATTAAAAAATCAAAAATTATAAATAGTATATTTAACTAAAAATGCATTTAAGAAAATGCAAGTGCATTAAAATGCATTTTTGAAAAATCTTACTTATTTTAGAAATGTTCGTATTAAAGCCAACATAAGCTAAATTCAAACACCATTTAAATCATTAAAATTCATACAGTCTTCCTAGAGTTACATATTTTTGAAATTTTTTTGGTTTTTTGGTTTGGTTTAAAGCATCAGGAAAACAAACGCCCTTTTTCGGGCGTTCTTTCATGGAATTGTCGATATACTAAATTTAGTGAATATTTTAGGAATTTTGCAATATTTTCACACAATAGTGCATAATATGTTAGCTTTACAATAAATTAAAAAACTTTATAAAATTTTAACAATTTTCCAAAAATATTTATAAGCAGCTTTTATTCCAGCATTTCCCGTAGTGCTGCCTTGTATTGGTATCACTTTGAGCAGCTCTAATTGCAGTACCAGGCTTTTGGGATGAATGATGAAATTATAACAGTGTGATCGATGTAATCGTTCATACTTTGTTACCTCTGGCATTATTAAATCAAAGTTTGTGGACTTTGTTTCTAGAACTTTATAAAGTAGTAACATTCTTTAAAGCTCTATGGAATTTAAGTGATCTTTTTAAGATTTTTTAAAATTTTCTTTTCATAATACATATTTTAACAAAACCAGGATGTTTTTTAATTAAAGTGTTTCTTAACAAAATGTTACAATTACAATACTCCAGTATACTTTAAATAATTCAAATTTCTGTGATTTATTTGTTTTTGGTAAGAAATATCCCGCATTCAAATATTAAAACCTTAAGGAAACAAAGTCTTTTTATTATGTTTCCAAATTAAAATTCTAATTTCCTAGTGAGACATTTATTTTATGTAATATTCCTCTCCCTCCCCTGGCCTAATTTGCCTACTATTGTTACATATTTTCCTTAATAAATAAACAAAAAAGTATTTAATTAATATTCAAAAAAAAAATAAATTTTTTGTCCAAAAAATATCACAGTTTTTTTATAGATTTTACAATGATAAAAAAAAGAGTCACTTTTATAAGGGCGTAACTAATAAACCAATATTAAAATAAATGTTAAGCAATAATAATAAATAATGTTTGCATTTTTTGTTCCAATTTTGTTCCCAAACATTCTTTAGGATATAAAGAACATTTTATTAAATTTTTTTTTGTAACGGTAGGATTTAATTTACCGTTCTTAGATAACATTTATTGCCAGGGAATACTATAAATGATTCATTCATTGATTTTTATTTTGTGACCACTAGATTGCCTTCTTTATGGAATTTTATTATATATATATATATATTTACCATAATAATTTTTTAAAGAAAAGAAAAGTACAAAATAACCTAAATCTAATGGTCATTTGTTATTGAGTAAATAAATTCTTTTAGGGGGATTTTTACTTGAAATATTTAATAATGCCTTACATTTAAATACAATACAAATGACAAAACTATTATTCAAATTAATTTTGAAAATAATCAATAAATAACTAAGAGTACATTACTCCTAATATGGAAAAGAAATCTCCCGCATGCAAAATGAACTTGAACTCTAAAGAAGGCAAGAAAATAAAGGTCATCTAAGAACCGATTGATGTGATTTTACTGCTGATGATAATGTGTCCCAAGAAACAAAAAAAAAGAAATTACGCATAATTAGACAAATAAACAGACATTAAAGTTAGACAAAACAAATAGACAAAAATAATTTATATTCATGTATTTTTGTATATCAAATTGTAAACAATACTAATACGAGTAATAACAATAATAAATAAATGCTATTGACCCGCATACTGACCCTACACAATAAATACATATGTACGTACATACAGATATTCACTCATTTACGCATACCTACATACATACATATGTATGTATAGGTAGACATTCACAGCCACACATTACAAATCTCGAAATGACAATAGAAACAAATCTATAGACAAGAATTTATGAATCTGATTTAAACAATACAATATCCAGAACAATGCAACAAGGCAAATGGCATCGGTTTTCTGTTAAAATAAACGAGTATTTTCGTACAGACACACACACACACACACACAGATACAGAGATACAGATACATATGTATGCAACTAACATTCACTCATGTATACCTCTAATACATATGAGAAGGAGCTGTATGTAGATGTCACACAGCTAATAGGAGGCTTGTGCGAAAAATCTAAGGAAAGTAAATAATATTGATAACAAAGAAATAATCTGATTTCGTTAAGAAGTAGATACGGCTCAATTTTCTCTTGGGCAACAATTTTATAGCCTTTTTTCTATGTTGAACAAAAATCTAAGCGAACGAAAGCAAATCGAATGAACTCGAATAATTTTGGGTTTATATATCTTCCAAGCTTTCGTTCGCATGGAGTTACATCTTTTCACATTTTTTTCTTTTCTTTTATTTTTCTTTCAGATCAAAAAAATGTTAAAAATACTACTAAATTCCTTGAACATTGATACAACCATACAAATGAAACAACTAAGAAAAATATAGTCGGTCAAGCCCGACCATATGATACCCCACACCATTGTGTATGTCCATCAAAATTCGTGGAGGGGTCTTATATTAGACATGTGTACAATTGTAAACCGATACTTTTACTAAGTGTAAAGTAAAATATACGAATACAGAATATTATGTAAATACTAACATTTATATGAATTTATGCACTTTAGGGTGACTCCCGAAAGTAAGCTTATATAGGAGCTCTGGTAAATTATAGAGCGATCCTCATAAAAATTGTCAATGTGATTTCTACTTAAATAAAATTTATTTTTGTGGAATATAAACTCGATACTAACATGTGTATGTGATTTATACACGTTAAAGTGATTTTCGGAAGAGGGTTTTATGTGGGAACTATGGTTAATTATGGACCGATCTTCATAAAATTTGGCACAAAGATTGATACTTATACAGAACTTCCTTACACTGAATTTCATTAAAATATAGGTAATGACAGCGAGCCAGCCGTCCATGCAGACGGACGGACGGACATCGTCAGATCGACTCAAAAAATGATTCTGAGTCAATTGGTATACTTTAAGGGGCTAGGTGAAATAATGAACCGATTGTAATCAATTTTAATAGGCTTCGTTCTTGTGCCATGAAAGTCCTACATGCCAAATTTCATTGAATTATCTTCAAAATTGCGCCAGCCAGCCGTCCAGCCAGACGGACGGACGGATATCGTCCGATAGACTCAAAAAGTAACTCAGAATCGATTAGTACACTTTAAGAAACTAGGTGAAATAATGGACCGATTATAATCAATTTCAATAAGCTTCGTCCCAAATTTCATTGAATTATCTTCAAAATTGCGAACTGTAATTTATGCACAAGGTTTACGTAGACAACCAGCCAGACGGACGGACGGAGATCACTAGATCGATTAAAAAAGTGATTCAGAGTCGATTGGTATACTTTAAGGTGGAAGCTAGATGATTTTTTCTGTGCGTTTCAAACATCAGCTCAACCAAAAAAAGGAAAAAACGAATCAAAACAAAAATTCAATTGATATTTTCCATTTATAAATTGATATTTGAAACAAAATGTTTATTTATCCAAATGAACATCAAACATGAGTGAGGAACATTTGCAATGTCCTGGTGAGTAGTTTCCTTACTTTTCTTTAAAAAATGCAACCAGTCGAAAGCAAAACAGCAAGTGACTGATTTTGACAATTTCGTTCGTATCGTTCGAAATACAGGAACCCAATTTTGTATGGAAACATTTACGATTTCGTTCGACTCATGTGTTAAAAAAAACCCCAATTAGTTTTTGTTCGTCTAAAAAGCGAAAGAAAGCATTCGTTGGACATAGAGAAACGGGCTATTAATTTAAGAGGAAAAATTGTACAAGTAAACAGGTCATCAAATAGAATCCAGTTTTAAGACCATAAATAAATTACAATCGATGTTTTTAAGGTCTCTGTTTGATGGTAGGTCTCTGCTGGGGGCATTTAGTCTTTTTTGACCTCTTCTAAAGTTCAACACGAACGAAAACAAAGATCACAACAAAGAGCTTTAAGAAGATAATTATTTTATTGAATGCTAACTTTTAGCATTCAAATTTTAACTACTCTTTTTTTGTCGATCGAGAGTTCAGTCACTTTTCATTCTCGAGTAGCGGACAAATGATCTTAAATCCTTTATTAAATATTAGCATTCTAATTTGCTTGTTTAGATTAGTTTGCAATTGTAAATTGCCTTGTTGTCTCTGTTTGGCAGCACCAAAGCAGTCTTTGTGGACTATAATTAGACACCAGCAGAATGGAATACGTATTTTCTGTGCCGCTACACACTTCGTCAGCATTCGTAGTGTCTTATCCATTTTGGTTTTGTTGAAACCTAAACATGGCGCCCGCCTTACACTGGGTGCAATCTTGAGGGACTCCATTAGCAGCACCAGGCTTTTGGAGCAAGTAAAAGAGAGATTGTACCTAGCGTTGTAAACGCTGTTATAGATGTGGTTACAGCAGTCACATTTGGTGCGAAGGATCATAAACAATTTAAAAATTCGTGACTTTATTCACGATTTAAAGTTTTATTTAAGTTAAAAAACCGAAAAAGTATGTAACTTTAAACTTTTATAACTCCTTATGATATAAACGGATTCTGTTGGTTCATAGCTCTAATGAAAGCCACTGAAAGCCAATCTAAATGCAATAACTCAAAGTAAAAATGTTTATTTGAAAATGCATTCGTAATGCGGCTGCCAGCAAAATGATCCAAAGCAAAATTGCCTAAATCAAATATAAAAAAAAAATCCCCCAAATGAAAAATTACCCAAAAGAAATGAAAAATTGCCCAAAAATAAAAAAAATAAGAATTTTGCCCAAAAAAAGTGAAAAAAGTGTCCAAAAATTTTTGAAAAATCATCCTCATCTAATGACACTTTCTGAAAGTTAATCCATTATATGATAAAAATTTCTGGACAATATCAAGCAAAGATTCTGGACTTTAAGTAAACTCAAGCCATAATTCATATTGTTACGTTTTACCTTTTAAAAACTGTGGTTGATTTCCTTTTAAATAAACCGGATACTTTTGATTGCAAATAAAAGTAGTTTAGTAGTTTAAAAGTTGAAACAACTCTTTATTTATTTAAGATGTACAACAATAACAGTTAAAATGTGTGTGTCACAAAGTGTTCTAATACTCACACATACTTAAATTACACACTTTATACAGCACACTTAAATAGTGTAAAAGATTATACAGCCAATTTCAAGGCAGTTAATTTGTCTTTACTTAGCGATACTTCAAATTAGACTCACTCAATGGTGTTCTCACGACCAATTTATATACACTGCATTACCATCTATATGCTTCTTGAAAGCTCTATTTCTACAATGATCTTAACGGACTAACTAGAATATTCGAATTCTAGAGCTTTCGATGTTAATGTTAGCAGCTTAAATATTTAGTGTTGCCATTCTTACAAACAATGGTGAAAGCTTTTTATTCAATATTGTATGTTTCACAGCTATGTTAATAATTTTCACATATATGTTAACTGCTGTTAACATAAATAGAAAGGTGGAGAAGCATAGAATGGTTGAGAAGCATATATATATTTATTTATTTAATTTCTTTAATATGGATTTACTTTCCACCCATCCATCATATTTTTAATAAAATTCAAGTCTATCTTGGGCAAAATTTTTAACTCATGAAAAACTTTATCAGCTGACTTCATAAATCAAGTTGAATATAGAATCTAGTTCGAAGGACCATAAACAATTTGCAACCATAAATTAGTTTACTGTTTGGGGTTACAAAAGCAAAGAATCTAAATTATATTTATTAAAGAAAAACTTTAATCTTTAATTTATTAATCCAGTCTCAGATTTATTATCCAACCCTCGTACTTCAATATAAACATTAGCAGACTTTAAAATGTAAACGACATTTTGTTATTGTTTAACCTTACAAAAACCACAATATTTATTTAGAGAAATTGTACACAATTTTAAAGACAAAGATGCAGCAGACTTCATTTGACTGTGGACAACGACAAAAACATTAAAAGTTAGTATCAAACCACATCAACAGCAGACATTATTTGTCAGCCAGATTCTATATTTTCAGCATACATGCAACACAAAACTGCATCATTTAATAAAATGAAAAATTTTCCCTACCAAAAACCTAAACAAAAAATTAAACAAATATTTCCGCTATAAATATAATTTACAAGCCATTTGTGGGTTTTAATTTATAAGATTTATTAACGATACGTATATTTATTCAAACAAAATATGTAATAAAACGAAATTCGTATACCAAGTGATTAATTTGATTTTAAGAAACCATTAAATACAATTAAATCAAATTGACAGATTACTACATTTAAACATGCAATGTTTGGCTAATGATGGATAAATATAAGTGAGACCAAGAGGGAACATTATGTTATGAAAAAAAAAAAAAAAATTAAATAAAAAAAATATTTCAGAGGGGGTTGGTGGTTTGGTTTTCAAAGCAAAACCAAAAGATTATCATTAAAATAATCATGAGAAAATTAACAGATTTTATTTTCCTCATAAAATCGTCAACACACACATACACATATATACAAAATGCTGTAGAACTAATTTATTTTATTGGGAGATACATTTTTGTAAAAGACACTTATAAATTGTACTTGAGCCATATAATATTAGCAGCCCACTAAGAACATATATATTTAGGTTTTAATCTATAAAGCTTTTAATAAACTTAATTTATATACCTATTTTAAGGTTATGCTATAAATAAAATAGATTTTTATATAATTAACTTTTATACAAATGACTATTAATAGCAAATGACTATTAATAGCAGGCGTGAAGACGACACCCTTTCTAACCTAACCTGAAGGATGGTTGAAGAAATTTAAGCGTCGACATGGAATTAGATTTAAAAAAAAATACGGTCAAGAAATTGTCTTCGAAACCTAACCTTAATGATCCATTTTTGAAAGAGTTAGGGATTCACCAAATCTTCACCAATGTCGATGAATCCGCTTTATATTATAGGATGCTTTCAAAACACACTCTTGTCACATGTAAAGAGAAAACGGCTCCGGCAAGAAAAATACGTAAAGAGCGAATAACTTTTTTGCCCTGTTCAAATGCGAATGGCAGAGACAAACTGAAATTGTTTATTGTTGGAAAATCGAAAAACCCACGCGCCTTTAAATGCTTTTTCAATAATCCTGTAATATAAAACTACAGTAATAATACCTGGATGACATCATTTATATTCAAGGACTGGTTCCATCACGAATTTGTTCCCCACGTAAGTAAATTTTCACCAATTGGTAAAAGTAAGTTGTTCATAAGTAAACATTTTTTAGGTCCGAGAATTTTTGGCTTCAAAATGTTTGCCGCAAAAAGTAGTTTTATTTTTATATAACGCGACGTGTCACCCAGTTGAGGAACTAAAAAGTAATGACAGTTTAATTATAGCAATGAATCTACCACCCAATTGCACGGCGCTTATTCAACCGTTAGATCAAAACGTTATCAACTTGCTCAAATTAAATTATAAAAAACAACTGCCCATCCACTTGCTTGGCGAGAAGGAAACAAGTTTGGAGCTCAAACTAAAAAACTTCAATCTCAAAAATGCATTTCAGATTCTAGCTACGTCCTGGAATAAAATATCAGTGTCCAATATCCGAAAATCCTGGAACGCCTTGCTCGAATTCGTTAGTGAATGAAGTGAAGAGGATAACATGACCTTAAATATTTTACAAATTATAATTCAGGAAGAAAACGAAGATCTTTCAACAATTGGTACGGAACATCTTCTCACGAATGCTGACATAAACAACTGGATTCAAGAAGAATTTCATGTGGAAAGTAATGAGAAGCAAATGGAATTATCAGATACGGAATCAGAGG
The DNA here is from genome assembly GCA_932274085.1 of Protocalliphora azurea. Lineage (NCBI taxonomy): Eukaryota > Metazoa > Arthropoda > Insecta > Diptera > Calliphoridae > Protocalliphora > Protocalliphora azurea. The sequence continues at coordinate 33,131,588 of OW026520.1, read as the reverse complement.
AATTATACGATAGAGGTCATGAAGAAAATAAAATTAAAGTGGACAATTGTATAACATCGATCGACGTGATTCACCAGTTATTTTAAAAAACAATTTGCCAAAAACGTAACTCAAAATCTCCAATTTCTTTAAAAATGTTTAAAATGTAAATATAGCGATAAAAAAAAATTCTAATTTTATAAAATACATAAAATTTTTCAACAAAATTTTTCTGTTCTGTTATCGCGAAAATTCAGTTTTCGCGACAGGTCTAATTTTTAATTAGTCGCGAAAATCGAGCTTGCACTGTACCTTCTAAATTTTTAGATATTTTTTTTATTATTTTGAAGTTAGTTCGTAGATTAGATTTTTAAATTTTTTTTAATTATGTACCTCAAAATGCTTAAAAATATTAATATTAGCTTAACCATATTATTCTTATTTAGAGCTTGCTTTTTGGGTCCAACATATAAAATAAAATTTTAATTAAGTTTTTTAGAGATAAAATTTAAAACGTACAGTTTTTAAGTAATTTGAAAAAATAAATCTTGTTATATTTACAACAAAAATTTAAAAATTTAAAAATTATTACATCGTGGTATGATGGGGTTTTATAGAAAAAATTATTATAAATTGCTGCTAATTTCAAAAAAGTTTGAAGGAAATATTTTTTAAATACTGTTTAATTTTTTTTAATAATCAAATTTATACCATTGAGGCATAGTTTTTTGGCATGGAGATTATAATTATTTATGAGTAAAATGTAGCTTAAGCCATTAATGATGTTTTTCAATACTATATTTATATTATCTGTTATATAATCTAGGTTTAACTCAGCAACATTTACCTGTTAAACTCAAATTAGTATTATCATGACACTCACAATTAATTAAAAGAAAATGTACGATTAATTTATGGAGAAAAGTAACTTAATTGCAATTATTATTATTAAAATTCAGTGTGGCAATGATAGAAAATTTTACAGTTTTAATCTAACATTAAAAACAACATCGTTAGTTAAAGCTCGTTTAAATTTGTTTGAAGATTAACTAAACAGCAAGTTGAACCAAATTCAACTAACAAGTAAAAAATCTAGCTCTGAAAAGTGTAATTTTTCTATTTCTGAAAACAGTTTACAAATAAAAAATCAACGAAATTATAGCAAAGTTAAGAATACATTAATGCTGCAAATTAAATACTTTTGAGTATAAAATTTGGAAGGTATAATCGAAATTTTGAGAACAGATTTAGAATGTCTGTATCAAATACAAATTTCCTCAACTTTTTCCATTCCACTCCCTGCAGATGAGTTAGGTCAATAATGTTTCATCCGTAAAAAGTTAGGAAATGTTCCATCGATTCGATGTCCTCTCTATATGGTCGGCATTCGTTGCTTTTAACAGTGCGTCTGCGGTATAAATGTTCTTACGGGACACTCAGATCTATTTTATTTATTAATTTTGATTATTTTGCCCAGTAACCATTATTCCACAGTGTTCTGTGGATCATTTTAGCCTACTCATTTAACTCAATTTTTATTGTTCCAACAGTTTTGGGTTTCTCCGATTTATTTGCCATAATTGTTTAGCTTCTTAATATTCCTCCTCATTCCACATCCTCCATAGCAACCCAAATAATGTGTACTATCGTTGTGAAGTAGTTAATTGCTTTCTTGCAGTTTAAAATAGTTCTGGACTTGTTATCTTTGGATTCTACTTACTACTCTTATTTCTATTTGACTATCTGTTAAAATGTTGATATACATTTCACCCAAATTTGGACTGGCTCAGTTTATACATTCTCCATTTGAAAAACCGTATTATGGTTAGGCAGTTGGAAACATAGCTTGGTTTCTAGTTCTTCTATATAGAGTCCCAGTTCGGTTCTATCCCTTAATTTATATCCATCTGTATAGCAATTAGTCCCCACGGTCCAACATCAGTGTAATACAATTGGCCGCTATAGTTCATTGGGTATGCTGTCTAATATTTCCGCATTCTGCGTATATCTGTTCAGTACGTATATTATGTTTTGGTGATAGGATTTGTGGTCCTAGTTGATCCATTTCCCCATCGTTTGGAGGCATTTTGCCGTAAGAGATGTTTCATATCATACTCGAATTTCTATCGGTTGGACAAATAGAATTGTTCCTAGATCTCTTGTAGGAGTTGTTCTGAACGCACCGCTTAATTCCAGGATGCACGTTTGTTGAACCATTTGTAGAATTTTTACGTTACATTTTTTTATCCATAGATGTCCACTATACTACTGAAGCATAGGTAAGTAAAGGTCTAATTACACTTTCGTAGAGCCAGTGTATCATTTTTAGATTAAGATCTAATTTAGAACCTGAGGCTCTATTACATATTGACCAACATCTCTAGGTTTTTTAGCCCAAGGATGATACCAAAATATTTTGCATAGTTGGATATATAATACAATATAAATATCTTCGTTTTTCTTAAGAACGGGTAAATTTCAGTTTTCTCCAGGCTAACGTTCAGTTCCCTTGGACGAGTCCAGTTTAGTGTTATTTTTACAGCCTCCTGCTCTCTTCTGCATAATTGATTTGGATTATTTCCCCTTAGAAGTATTTCCTTCATCTGATAAGATCCTTAAGAGACTATGAATTGTGATAACTATCACCTCTTCTAATAATATGATAAGATTGGATAACTATATGATAACATGAGATAATAACATTATAAAATGGAATCATAATATGACAATGTTTTATAATAATATAACAAGATAGAATAATAATATAATAAAATCAAATCATAATCTGATAGAATAATCTAGTAAGATTATTCAATTATATGTAAAACTAGAAACACCGAGTATAACCAAAACTTCTCTATTTGTATTTATTCATATATAATCTAAATGAGAATTACAATGAAGTTGGAAAACAAATTTAAAAACAAAATATATTGAAAAACAAACAAGTTATGAATTTTTCCACTGAGTTTGTGAAAAGGATAAGTTTTATATTTATTGGAAATATTTTATTGTCATGGGAATAATAATAATAATAATAATAATAATAATAGTGATAATAATAATAATAATAATAATAATAATAATAATAATAATAATGATATGGTTTAATAACAGAATATGTTTTAAGAACAAGGAAAAAGACTGCAAATATTTAATAGTTGTGGAAGTAATAATATTTTTCAGATTAATAAAATTTTGTTTCTGGTAAAAATATTTAAAAACATATAATTTTTGCAGACAAACATATTAAAATTTTTATTGAGTGTAAACATTAAATGACAAAATTTAAACAAAACATTGTTATTATGAACACAGAGTTATTAAAATTCAAGAAAATTAACAATAAGAACATAATATTGTTATAGTGATAATGCTGTAATCAAGCTTTTTTTCTCTACGTGTATCAATACATACTACAGGGGAATATACTTCTTCGTTTAAAGATTTTTCTATGTAGTAAATTGTAAATTTCCATTGATCTTCCTTTGATGTAGGCATATGTAACTTATTATTATGTTATTAATATTATTATTTTTTCCTATTTATTTATATAACTTTTAAGAACTTTTATGTATGTTCAATAAACCCCAAAATAAATAACTTATACTGGGCTTCTTAAAATTATTGTAATGATTAAAATCTGTATTTCAAATGACTTAAAATATTGTCCTTTTCGAGAGTCGAAAAATAAAAATATTTTTGTTTTAAAAATATACAGCTGTATTTACAACAAATAATCTACGAGTACTGTCCAAAAACCCTCAAACAAAATAAATGACCAAAAAGCATACTATTTGTAAGGTCATGGCTGTTTAAAATTAGCTACGCATAAGCATTAGTAGATATTACCTAAAAATATGCAACAAGAAATACATGAAAATAAAAAAATTAATACTCACACATATAACACTACATACAACTATAAATACGGTCACGCTGAGATTTAATCGTTCAAAAAAAATTCATGATTTTGAGGCATATTAAAATAAAAAAAAATATATGAACCCAACAGTATATTATTTTGCAAAACATACACGCACGTATAAACACACATTTTATGTTGTACAAAAATCAATGTAAGTATCTGTTTAAATCTGACCAAAGCATTGACATATTTATGGAGTGGAATTAATTTCCACATCCATAACAAATATTTCTTTAACTTTTGCAACAATTTTTTATTTATAAATATTTTTTTCTTCTGCTTTTTTTTACAAGTAATTGAACAACGTGACATTCCATAAAGTCATAAATATATGTATATGGATATTTTGTGGGGAAGAAGATTGTAGTAATGACATTCTTTTTTTATTAAAGATACCAAAACGCAAAGGGGTGTTGTATAAGATTACAAAAACTGGACATAAAAAACTAGAGGAATATGTGCACGTGTTTATATTTTATGCAGCTACTTGTAGTTACTAGACTTTAGAGAAATCATTGCAAAAATAATGGGATATAGATAAAAGAACAAAATAAATAAAAACTTTGATATAAGACATATTGTTCGAGAGAGGGTCTGGAATCAATTAAAAGCTAAATAGCTTTTTATTGTACATTTAAACAAGTTAGAGAATCATAAGGAATTGTCAACAAAAACTGCACTTTTTGTTACCCACTGTACTGTATGGAAAACTTTAATAATGCAAACATATAAATTTCCCTACAAACCATACATTAAATTTACTATTTGTTAAGCAAACTTCAAGGTAGTGGGGTAGGGATATAGAAGACCCAGAGGGATCTCTGTTTTATAATGTACAAGTACAACACAAAACTATTTTCATATTCATAACGAAACATCAAATAGACCTACAGCTATTTAAGCTTAAAAAAAATAATATATATTGAAAAACCTTCGTTTATATAAAGCAAGCAAATATTTAACTGAAAATGTTTACATTTGTATGTATGTATATATGTATGTATGTATGTATGAATGTTAACTACATATTTAATGCATAAAAATTTAACCAAAATCTTTAGCAATATTTTTATGATTTTTCCACCAAATTCATATTGACGTTTTCTCTACACGAAAAAAAAAAACAACAAAACAGAAAAAAAAACGTTAACAAAACAAACCCTCTATAATGGTTAACTTATTTGGCTTAACTGTCAAATGAAAAATTTATCAAAATGGAGTTTTTCTCAGAAAATCCTAACACACATACACATGCACATACACATGCACATACACATATATATACTTAATGAAAAACCAGAGAAATGAATAAATAAACTCATTTCAAGAAGGGGGGACAAAAATAGCAAAAATATAAAAAAAGGGCGCATGCTCCTTTATGGATTTTCCAAAATAACAACCATTGCTGAAAACAACAGACATTGAGTAACAAAAATCCTAAGAGCTCCACTACTTATTAAAAAGCTTTTCTTTCGTGTCTCGACAAAATAAAATTTCAATAGATACTCATAAAGAGAGAGTATTTTATATGTTTCTATGTGTATAACTGTTGAAATTAACGTACCAAATTGTTTAAGTGTTAGTAAGTATCATCAGTACTTTTTTTATTCTTCATCTTCTTTTTTGTGTGTGTTTTTTTTTTTTTTCGTACTCATCCAATAAAAACAAAAGAAGTTTTTATCGTATTCGATACAGTTCAATTATGTGTATTTTTTTTTTCTTTCTCTGTTGTTGTTTTATAGTTAATATGGAAAAAAAAGCTGGGCAAAGGACATGCGTAAATCAAAATGTCGATGATTTTAAGCATTTTTATAGGAAATTTACTTGATAGCTTTAAATTGTTGTTTAAACAAAATCTTTTAACTACAACTTTAATAGTAAAGGGCAAATATGCTTTTGTGTATTAAAAAAAAAAAAAAAAGAGAGTAGAAAATCAATTCTTTAGTTTGAAAATGTTATAAAGGATTTTACATAAACAGTACATGTGGTTTACATACTTTAAGGTGGTAAATAGTATTTCAATATTAAGATATTGATTTAGCAAATCTAATGTTTGTTTGAAAAAAGTACATATGAAATATATTTTAGGTTAGTAAGTCTAATTCAATTAATTTACCTAATTTAAGAAATAATATTTATTTGTTGGTTACTTGAAATTGTAATAAACTAATATTGTTCACTTAGTTACGAAATATAAAAACGAAGATCATTTTGAGAAATATTAAATGATTCTAGTATTTTTTCAAAAATTAAATATATTAACATATTTCATTGAGTTTTGGCATCTTTCCTAATAAATGAATATAATTTTTAAAAATTTGTTCAAACTGTCAACCTATAAAGTTTTAGCTAAACTAATACATTTCTGAACTTTTGGCAAATCCCAAGACTTAAAAAGTTAGTGTGTATACTTTAATTGACTTAAACCATAATAATAGCACACTATTTGAGGTTAAATATTAATTTTGCGAAAGATAGCCGGACGGACATAAGTTGGCCACCAAATAATTGTATAATGATTTGTGGTAAAAATCAAACATATAAACATTTGTAACAAACATATAAATACCTGCAACACAATCGTGTTGTGTTTGCCACAATCATATCATGATTATGCAGTGTAAGCTAGAGGAAATTGGCGACATCATCGTGGTGTTTAGGTTGCCAAATGATAGAAAAGTTAATATTGAAGTTCCTCCATATTTCTTTACTTTTTCTACACATTTCTCACTTACGAAAAAAGTTTCTCTAAAGAGGCAAAATTTATAATTTCTTTACACCTGTGAACTTTTGGCAAAATATCTTAAATCGGGTTAAGATAAATTTCAGATTTTTTTAATCATTAAATTAACATGTTAAAAACGTATCGTTTGCACTGATCCGTATTCTCATACGACTATTAGTTTTATAGATATAGTGGGCCAAAATTTTAAATTTAGATTTTAGATGATTTCATAAAAAAATATGTTGAAAATAGACATCGAACTTAGATAAGTATGTGGAGATTTTTGACATTTCAAAATTTAAAATTTTTTAGGAAATCTAAAAAACTGTTTAAAAAGCAACAATTTCTTAGAAATGTAAAACTTTGGCCCACTATATCAAACTACCACTATATAAACTATATGCAAACGATAGGTTTTTAACATGTTAATTTAATGATTAAAAAATCTGAAATTTATCTTAACCCGATTTAAGATATTTTGCCAAAAGTTCACAGGTGTATAGAAATTATAAATTGCCTCTTTAGACAAAACTTTTTTCGTAAGTGAGAAAAGTGTAAAAAAAGAAAAGAAATATGGAAGAACTTCAATATTAACTTGTCTATCATTTGGCATTTTGACTATGGTTGTAGACAATTCTACAAATAAAGTTGTAAAATTCTACAATATTATGGTTACTGCATAATCATGATATGGTTGTGGCAAACACAATACGGTTGTGTTGCAGGTATTTATATGTTTGTTACAAATGTTTATATGTTTACAAATTTTATAACAATATGTTGATGTTAAATTATGGTATATCATATTTTAATATCATATTATTTTATTATTTTTATCATATTATTTTATATTTAAGTCAATTAAAGTATATACAATAATTTTTTAAGTCTTGGGATTTAGTGTTACAATTCCCCGTTCCTCTTAATGTCATTAACTTTGAATACAATTTAAACTTATACAATCAAAAAGTAACCAATTTCAAATACAGAAAGTTTTTCAAATAACTTACAAATGGATTTAACTCACATTAACTAATTGCTAATATGCAAAATACTCTCAAGTTTATTGGTGCAAAACTTAATTAATTTATTATTAATGATTAAAAAGTTACAGACTTATGATCAGAAAATGACAAAAAAAAATTCCATTATGTGAAAAAGTTATCCATTTTCTCTGCAATTGTCCTGCCCTAACTGTCATGAGATAGAGATTCCTGGATATTTATATACTAGACGATCTTAGGAAAATATCTGTTACAAGACTAAAGGACCTATTAGGATACCTCACATATACATGGTGGATATAAGTAGTACTCTATTTCTTAATACCTGAACTTGTTCTAAGAATTAATAAATTCACGAGTGGTGTTGTTGTGTTTAAAATTGTGTAAATAAACGCTGTTGAAAAGGCGACACCATACATTGTCAATGTAAGCAAAACAGTTGTCGAATTTTCAATGTGATTTTTTTGTGTGTACCCTACTCGAAATATTACTAACCCAAGTGCTAATGCAGTTGCCAGGCCAATGACCTAACAATGTTACCAATTGATTTACTTAGAACAATCCTTTCCCCTGTTTACAGCAGCTAGATACTTCATAGTCAGCCCAGACACAAGAAGGTTTGCTTACGTTTCAATCTCGTACTAATCTGCAGTGGTAATTAAGCTTCTCGATCTTTATCTAATAACTACAATCATGGCTAATAAACAGTGTCAATTATATTAGCAATTTCATAGCGATAGACAGATTAGATTATTATCCCATTTAGGACTCTTTTAAAATCGCTTGCTTGCCTATAATTGACACGGTGTCTCCTTAGAACATTAAGCGTTTTGTGACTCTTTACGTAAAGCCCAAATGTTTATCAGAAATATAGCCTCAAACATATAACAATCATTCGGGTATCTAAAGAACTTTTGTATATATTATTTTGTAGATACCCCTGAGCCTACAAGCAACCCCGATCTAAAAAAAAAAATGCACATTCCTCATTAGGTTTACCAGACCCTGGCCGTGATTTCAAACATGGGGGATATACTAAATCACTTCTGTGATCTTATATTTCTTATCGTATTATTATCTGCAAATTCCGCTTGGTATAAAGATTGTCATTGTAAATCGATTACGCTCAAAACTTTAGAGGGATTTTTTTGTCCAATAATATCCATTAACTGTATTCACTGAATCTAAGTAAACAAACCCTTTGCCCACATTCCAATCATATAATCCTCAATGGTTAGTAGGTGTAGAATAATGTCCAGAGTACCTTGAGGCTTTTGAACAGAATTTATTTAAGATCAAAATTAATACGTCATTTGTGAGAAGTAAAAATTTGAAACACTTTTTTGAACATCTAATAACAAATAATATATTATTTTCTGGAGCTGAATATTCGATATACATATGAAAATATGAACGTTTATGCAAACGTATAAAATTGTATTAATTTAATAATTAATTTAATAAGTAAGGACCTAAACCAGTTTGCAATTATAAATTGCCTTGTTGTCTCTGTTTGTCATTACCAAAGCAGAGTTTGGGGACTATAATTAGACAACAGCAGAATGCTCCGTTTCGAAGGACCATAAACAAGTTTGCAATCGTAAGTTGCCTTGTTGGCTCTGTTTGGCAGAGTTTGAGGACTATAATTAAACAACAGCAGAATGCTCCGGTTCGAAGGACCATAAACAAGTTTCCAATCGTAAGTTGCCTTGTTGGCTCTGTTTGGCAGCGCCAAGGCAGAGTTTGTGGACTATAATTAGACACCAACAGAATGGAATACGTATTTTCTGTGCCGCTACACACTACATCAGCATTCGTGTTGTCTTATTCATTTTGGTTTCGTTGAAATCTAAACAGGACCGACACAGTTTGATTTCCAAACTCATCTCTTAGTAGTAATTGTGTATTTTTGATTATTTTTATTTAATAAATAATAACAATAAATAAAAATTCCTTTAACATAATTCCAATTTCCTTAAAAATTCCAACAAATAATATTTTATTACTCTAAGCCAATTGAAGCAAAACAAGCAAAAAACGCATTCCCAAGAAATCAATCAATTAAAATAAATCAATAATAAATTTCAACTCTCTGACATACTCACACACACACAATCTTTCACTCACAAGGTTATAAAATACAAAACTTTTTTCAACTCAACTTTGCTCTAGATTAAATGTAAAATGTTTAACATTAATTTACAACAACTTTAATGTTAAGAAAATATTTAAACTTGATTTATAAGACCTCAAAACAAAATATTTCAAATATAATTATTCAAATTTCCCAAAACAATATTTAAAATTCAGCCAACTTTCACATGAAAGGGGGTGGCACACATTTATAGATATGTATAGTATACATCTCTTAGATAGCTACAAAAATAGCAACAACTACAACAAGTCATTAATTTAATTTATAAGCAATTGTCGCTGTTAACACCCCACACCTCCTTTAACCAAATGCTGACACACATACCCACACATTCAGCAGCGTTTTTTTTTTTTCCTTTTTATTTATTTTGAGAGAATCCTTAGCATCATTAATTTGTTGTTAACTTTTATGTACGAGTAAAAATTAAAGCACAATTGCCAAAAAGTCTATCTAATTTATAGGAATGAGTTAAACAAAAATAAAATCTATAAAGGAATATTGTGGTTCCCAAAGGAATTAACCAACAAAAATACGTAAAACAACAACAACAAAAACAGCTATGATTACAACAAACATTATTAGATGAGAGTGTTTTGCAATTTGAGAAACACACTTTAAAGGAAAGAAGTCCTAGTGAAATTGATAGAAATAATTTTAAAGCAGCTGCTTAAACAAATAAAAACGAAATAATAAAAATTGTAATACGAAATAAAGTAAATACATATATAAACACTTTAAATTACACTGGAAGAAAAATACGGGTTTAAATACTTCAAACATTTTTTTTTTTTGTATTTCTTAAAATTACAAAATATTTATAAGTACACTAATTAATGCTTGGCGCTATATAAGGAGGAGTAAATAATTTTAAAAATTTGATTTTTGGAGAAATGGAAATTATTGTTAATTAAAAAAAATCGAACGAATTTGCCGGTATTTCTCGACTTTATTATTGAAATGATGAAGTTAGGGTTGCCGGATGGTTTGGATTCGGCTGGATTTCACAGCTTTTTTTATTGATTGTCCAGTGTCCAGCTAAATATCTTAATTTTTGAAAAAGAAATCAAAATCGAAAAAGAAACTGTAAAAGACAATAATATGGTACGTGAATACAGTTGGTTTTCCTATTACACGGTAGATTGAGTTAAAGAAGTATTTAATGCTTGTAATCAAGTTTTAAACTTTTAAAATAAATAATTTAAATTGAAAGATATGTGCGCATACATATTGAGGAGTCACAGAAGAAAAAGTAATTTTTCATATTGTTTCTATATCCCCAGCAAAAACTTTTTGGTTATCGGTAATGGCAACTACTTATTAAAGTAGTTTCTTGGTAATGAGGCGTCATTATTATTTGCCTACTCTGTATTACTTTAATAAGTACTCAATAGTATAACAGCACAGTAATACTGCAATCACGTGGATGAGTTGGCTAGAACGCCGGATTAACAACCAGAAGGTTGTTGGTTCAACCCCATTCTGATGCTGTTAGTTTTTTATAACAAAATGTGTAAAAAGATATTTTAAACTAAATAGAGTTTTTGTCACTTAGGATGCCATGTGCGAGATGGTGTACTGAGTAAGACGTTAGTCAGTAAAAACGAATGGTTAGTGTGTGTCCAAGTTCGATTCTCACTGGCGGCAAAATTTTTTTGTTTTTTTTTTTTTTTTTTGTTTTCGTTTAGGTACATATTTTTGAATACCCTTAGAGTCAAAAAATAACTACATGAATTTGTGGACAAGTCGAACAAAAATAACTAGTTATTCAGGCAAAAAAAAAGAAAAGAAAATTTATCGAAAATTTTCTATAAGAAAATTTATCGGAAATTTTTTATAAAAAAATATTTATCGGAAATTTTCTATAAAAAGAGAATTTATAGCAAATTTTCTAAAAAAAGAAAATTTATAGCAAATTTTTTATAAAAGGAAACTTTTTCACAAATTTTCTGTAAAGAGAAAATTTATCGAAAATTTTCTATAAAAAGAAAATTTATCGAAAATTTTCAACAAAAAGAATATTTATCGCAAATTTTTTATAAAAAAAAATTTATCGGAAATTTTTTACAAAAGAAACATTTATCGCAAATTTTCTATAAAAAAAAATTATCGCAAATTTTCTATAAAAAGAAAATTTATCGAAAATTTTCAATAAAAAGAAAATTTATCGGAAATATTTTATAAAAAAATATTTATCGGAAATTTTCTACAAAAAGAGAATTTATCGCAAATTTTCTATAAAAAAAATTTATCGAAAATTTTCAATAAATAGAAAATTTTTCGACAATTTTCTATAAAAAGAAAATTTATCGCAAATTTTTTATAAAAAAAAATATTTATCGGAAATTTTCTATAAAAATTTATCGCAAATTTTCTATAAAATTTCCTATGAAAAGGAGAAAATTTATCGAAAATTTTCAATAAAAAGAAAATTTATCGCAAATTTTCTATAAAAAGAAAATTTATCGAAAATTTTCAATAAAAAGAAAATTTATCGCAAATTTTCTACAAAAAGAAAATTGATCGCAAATTTTTTATAAAAGAAAAATATATCGCAAATTTTCTATAAAAAGAAAATTTATCGGAAACTTTTTATAAAAACAAAAAGAATATTTATAGCAAATTTTCTATAGAATTTCCTATGAAAAGAAGGAAATTTATAGAAAATTTTCAATAAAAAGAAAATTTATCGAAAATTTTTTATAAAAAAATATAAAAAAAGAATATCGTAAATTTTCTATAAAAAAATATATATATCGTAAAATTTCTATAAATATACATATATGTACTATATATGAAAATTTCTTTCATTGTATTAACGAAAATCTGTCATTCACAATTGTACTATAATGATGACGATAATGTTCATAATAATTATGATGATGATGTTGCTAAGAATTACAATGATATATCTGTGTGTGAATACGTTCTTATTATTTATAATAAAAAAAAAAAACAACATTAGTTAGGTCCATGATGATGTTTATGACGTTGATGTGACAAGCACACAAATATACAACAAAATCTTCCATTACTAAGACTAACAACCTGGGGGTGGTTAAAGAACGACCAAGTTGGTATGTTAAAGAAAAAAAATATAAAATATAATTTCAGCTGCTTTTTTAATTCTTCATGTCTGCGTAAAGCAAAAAAAGGAAAAGGGGTTGCGACTTTTGTTGACGATAAATACTTTTTCATTGCACTAAACAGCAAAAGCAGTGTTTGAATTTTGCGTGCAAATGGCAGAAAAATATTATAAGACACATATTAAATATTATACTCCCGGGAACATTTGAAAGATATAAAGTTTCCCAATACGGTTTTTTAGACAGAGTGGGAGAGATATGAAGTTTAAAGCACAACAAGGCAAATATGTACATAAAAACTTAAATTTAAAACCAATATAAATTCTATGAAAGAAGGGTAAATTAACTTCAAAGATTTTCCAGAGAATGCTACTTACCTAAGATTAGTTATCAATAACTTTAGAATAACTTTTTTTTCCTTCTTTCTTTATTTCCTTCAAGGTAGGTAGAGGTTTGAAAGCCTGTGCTTTATTTTAATATGTATCGACATTTATAGTCAGCCTTGGGTCATGTTTCAATGCAGTTAAAATCTTATGATAACATCTTGAAGCAGCTAATGGTTTGGATCATGGAGTGTACCAGCAGTCATGATTAATTAAATCTGGTTGAAAGAATTTTTACTTCGTAAACATTGAAACATTGAAAGATTTATTTAATAGATTAAAGAATAGAAATGGAATCAAGAGAAACTAGTGGGAAAAAAGTAATTTATTAGACTCTAGTTTTAAGATATTTTTGTTATAAGAATTTTTTGATGTCGATGAAAATTTATTGATGTAAAAATTTATTAATAATTTTAAATTTCCCTAATTTTAGAAACTAAAGATTAAAAATTATTTTTTTTTTATAAAATTTATTAAACTTTAGTTTATTATTGACTTTAATATTTGGGTATAAAGAGAAAATTTATCTCAAATTCTTTACAAAAAGAAAATTTATCGCGAATTTTTTATAAAGAGAAAGTTTATGGCAAATTTTGTAGAATAAAAAAATTAAATTTTAAATTAAAGCTTAAAAATATATATTCCTTTTTTGTTTATAAAATTACTTAAACTTTAGTTTTCCTCAGAAAGGCCTGAATTTATTATTAACTCTTATATTTAGGTGTTAAATCTTTTCTTGTCTTCCAAACACTACTAAACTTCACTAATATTTTTACAAAAAAAAAAAAAAAAAAAACATGAAAATAAATTAACTTCACGTGTCAAAACACAACAAAGCGTTTTTATTCTGTTCGGTAATAACAACAACAAAAACGCTTTAAGATGAAGACGAAGGCGACCATTTATGCGTTAAAAAACTTGTCTTACACACATGAATTTAACAAAAAAAATTTCTATAAGGAAAAGACGATGAAAAACACGGAAAATAAAACCACATGAACAGTGGCGGCACACACAAACAAGCACACACATAACAATACTTGAGCCAACTTCCGGCGGGCATAGGTGAATGTAAAAATACATACAAGTAAGCAACCTTACATATGTAGAAATTTGTTGTTAAAAAGATTATAAAGGATGTTATAACAACAAAAAAAATAAAAATTTATTTTCTTTTTTTTTTCTTCTTCTTGCCTCATGAACTTTCACCATCAAATATTATATTAAGGTTATAGTAAAGAGAAAAAACTAATGCACAAGAAAAAAAAACACAATAAGGAAATCGCGATTTGTCACTCTCGCACAAGGAGGCCTAACTTGTATGTAAAAGTATATCCCCAAAAAAAAAAAAAAAAGAAGTTTGGGTAAAAAACGGTTATTTCCTTTAAATGTCAAAACTTTTAAGTTTTAGTTTATTTTTAAAGGGGAGAATTTTTAAAAAAGATTTATTTAACAAATTGTATTAACAAAAAATAAACAAGAAAACATTTTAAATTGTTTGTGCGACAAACAGCATCTGTTTGCTAAAAAACAAACAAATAATGGCGTCATTTTGGCCAATATTTTCCACTATGGGTCATAATCATAATAGCGATGTTGTCATCATCATTATTATTATTGTTTGTTTATTGAAAATATTGTTATTTTAACAAATTTATTTTTAATTTACAACTGTAACCCAAAACTTTTTTGCTTGAAATTGTAAAGAATAAAACACACATTTTTAATAAGAATCAATATTTGAAGTGTATCGTGTTGCAGCTAAAAGAGTATAAGAAGCATAAGGAATGAACTCAACTCAAACGAAATTGTGATTAAATTTTGCTACTTTAAAGCACTTGAGGTTTTTACACAAAGTATCACATCAACAAAATTTTGAGGACAAGGGATAGAATGTTAGGAAAGGCAAGAACGTTTGTGGGACACCCTAGGAACGGATTTGTTTTAAACGAAAATTTATCGCAAAATTTCCTGTAAAAAGAAAATTTATCGAAAAATTTCTATATAAAGAAAATGTATCAATAAAAAGAAATTTTGAATACAAGGGAGGAAAGAATGTTAGGAAATGAAAATATAAAAAAAATATGAAAAATTTCCTATAAAAAGAAAATTTATCGCAAATTTAATATAAAAAGAAAATTTATAGCAAATTTAATATAAAAAGAAAATTTATCGTAAATTTTCTATAAAAAGAAAAATTATCGCAAATCTTCTATAAAAAGAAAATTTATAGCAAATTTTCTATAAAAGGAAAATTATCGCTAATTTTCTATAAAAAGAAAATTTATTGAAAAATTTTTATATAAAGAAAATGTATCAATAACAAGAAATTTTGAATACAAGAGAGAAAAGAATGTTAGGAATCGAAAATATAAAAAATTATGGAAAATTTTCTATAAAAAGAAAAATTATCGCAAATCTTCTATAAAAAGAAAATTTATAGCAAATTTTCTATAAAAAGAAAAATTATCGCAAATTTTCTATAAAGAAAAAATTTATCGTAAATTTTATATAAAGAGAAAATTTATCGCAAATTTTCTATAAAGAGAAAATGTATCGCAAATTTTTTTACAAAATGAAAATATAAAGCAATTTTTTTCTTAAGAAGAGGAAATTTATAGCAAATTTTCTAAAAAGAGAAAAATTATCGCAAGTTTTCTTTAAGGAAAAAACTTATCGAAAGTTTTCTATGAAAATATATGAAATTTATCGGAAATTTTCTATAAAAAAATTATCTCATATTTAATATAAAAAGAAAATTCATCACAAATTTCCATACAAAAATTTTGCAAAATTTCTGTAAAAAGAAAATTTATCAAAAACTTTTTATTAAAAAAAATCTATCGAAAATTTTCTATAAAAAGGAAAATTTCTCGAAAATTTTCTATAAAAAGAAAATTTCTCGAAAATTTTCTATAAAAAGAAAATTTCTCGAACATTTTCTATAAAAAGAAAATTTCTCGAACATTTTCTATAAAAAGAAAATTTATCAAAAACTTTTTATTAAAAGAATATTTTTCGAAAATTTTCTATAAAAAGAAAATTTTTCGAAATTTTTTTATAAAAAGGAAATTTCTCGAAAATTTTCTATAAAAAAAATTTCGAAAATTGTCTATCAAAAGCAAATTTCATCGAAAATTTTCTATCAAAAGATTGCAAATTTTCTATAAAAAAATTTCTTGCAAATCTTTTACAAAAAAAAAATTGATCGAAAATTTTCTATCAAAAGAAAATTATCAAAATCTTTTTGTTAAAAGAAAATTTAACGAAAATTTTCTACAAAAAGAAAATTGCTCAAAAATTTTCTATAAAAAAAATTTGGAAAATTTTCTATCAAAAGAAAATTTATCAGAAACTTTTAGTTAAAAGAAAATTTAACGAAAATTTTCTACAAAAAGAAAATTTCTCGAAAATTTTCTATAAAAAAAATTTTCGAAAATTTTCTATCAAAAGATTGCAAATTTTCTATAAAAAAAATTCTCGCAAATTTTTTACAAAAAAAAATTGATCGAAAATTTTCTATCAAAAGAAAATGTATCGCAACTTTTCTCTAAAATAAAATTTATAGCAATTTTTTCTAAAGAGAAAATTTTTTACGAGGAGGTAATTTATCGAAAATTTGATAAAGGCTAAAGGTTTTAAGGCTGACTATAAGATTGCGCTCAAGGCATAAAACTGTAGTTTTTATATAAAAGCGAGTGAATATTTTACAATGCTATGAGTATAAAACTGTCATTACCAACACGATTCCAAATCCATTATCCCACTTTGTTCATCTAGCTTCGAGTAAGGTATCAAAAAATTTAAATGTTAAGATTGTAAAGACTACAACTGGCTGTACACAAGTCACTAAACCACAAACTAAACAGACTATATGATACCCTACACCATTGTGTACAAGCATAAAAATTCGGGAAGGGAGCCTATATTACACCTGTGGCCAATTTTATAAAATAAAATAAAATAAAATAAAATAAACAAATACAGAATAATGAGTTGATACTAACATCTAGATGATTTTATGCACTTTAGGGTGATTTTTGGAAATTGGCTTATATGGAAGCTATGGTAAATTAAGGACCGATTCTCATAAAATTTAGCAATGTTGTTTCTACTTACATAAAACTTATTTGTGTCCAATATTAACCTGATACTAACATTCGTATGGGATTTATGCACGTTAAAGTGATTTTCGGAAGAGGAGTTTATATGGGAGCTATGGTCAATTATGGACCGATCTACATAAAATTTGATACAAAGATTAATACTTATACAAAACTACTTTGCACCGAATTTCATTAAAATATTCTTATTTTTAAGGAATTTTTGAGTGTTTTGAATCTATTCCGGAGGGACATTTGTATGGGGACTAGGTGAAATAATGAAACGATCACAACCAATTTCAATAGGATTCGTCCTTGTATCATAAAAGTTCCACGTGCCAAATTTCATTGAATTATATAGAATTAACATTGTACACAAGTTTTACATGGACAGCCAGCCAGCCGTTCAGCCAGACGGACGGACCAACCACCTATGTTGGTGTAGGGTATAAAGAATAAATGAATTTTTTTGGTAAAGGGGAGGATAAATCTCAAACCCTGTATCGCATAGAATTTGTATATGAAATAAATAATAAACACACTGTAGCAAACTTCATTTAAGAGCACCAAGTTGTTTCAAGTACAAGCTGCAACATCATCGTCAACATCAACAACAACAACATCATCATAATCATTAACAACATTCTCATCATTCATCATAAAAACGCGGCGAAGCGCTTGCATTTTGAAGAATACTTGAGTTCCTGTTTTATTATTTTTTTTGTAATAATATTTTTATTTAACGCGCTAAGATAATAAACCCACCAAAACCTACTGGCCAAAACATTTCTCATTTCAGCTATAAAATACTCGTAATATGTATATAAAGACCTAACAACAAGAAATTAAAGAAAAAAATAATAAATAAAATATAAAAAGTCAAAATGCGTAATAAGGAGTTGTGTTTTTCAAAACTCACCTTATAAAACTTTTAGCAGCAAATTAACAAAAAAAAAAAGAAACTGAAAGAAAAAAAATTAAATTTTATTACAAAAAAACGTCTATTAAATTACAATTTAAAAAGATTTAATTTAAAGTTTTTGTAATTTGTTTAAGTGTGTGAGTGTGTTAGTACGTGGCATGCCCCAACTAATATTGAGAGCTTCTTTCTTGTTCTTAAAACTTGTGCTGCTTATTCTACATCTTCTTCAAATTGGTTTCTATATTTTTTATTTTTTTCTTTTGGCACTTCTTTATAAACAAGATTTTGATACACTTAACTAACATACTTGCAACACTTGCGTTATGTTACGTCTATATATTAGTATATATGTATAAGAGTGTATGTTCAGTATAAGTGGTCGACATATCAACATTTCAATTGATTTGAAGTGTTATGTGAAACGTATGCGGAACACTAAACCCTTTCAGATTTGAACGCTTTAGGACTCACATGAAACACTTGAGTGAGCGTAATGCATGAGATGTGTCACATACACATACATATATATACTCATCTATATATTTTTTATAAAGTATCTTTAAAAAAAAAAGTAGTATTAGTAGTAGCATATTGCTACTGTATACCGCTCTTAAATAAAAAAAAAAAAAAAAAAAAAGAAAAGCTCTTAACAAACCAGAGCGAAGAACATCAAGCTAATGCACGTTTGTTTCAAACAAACGCTTGGCTGACTGACTAGCTGGATGGATAGATGGATGAATGTATGTCTTATGGCTGATGCCTCCTTAATGGTCTTAATAAAAATGTTACAATTTATTTAATTTAACTTAATTTAATTTAAATTCACGCTACTCGAACTCAAGCAAGCATACAGCCAATTCCATTAGGCAAAAACGTGTCCAACGTTCCAACAGCAACACAAACACTCTCAACCTTTATATAAGACAGATTTTTCCTATTTTTTTCCTTATATTAGATATGTAAATTATTATTTTTTTAATATGCACGTACTACTTACATATGTTTTCTAAATAAAGAAAAAAGAAATATTGAAAAAAATCTTAATGAATTTATAATAAACAGGGCAGCCAAAATATGCTTGAAAGAAAAATGTTTTTTGCACATAAAAAATGCTCTAAAAATCGGAAAATATGCCTAAATACGTTTGCAATCGTAAATTGCCTTGTTGTCTCTGTTTGGCAGTACCAAAGCAAAGTTTGTGGACTATAATGAGACACCAGCAGAATGCTTTGGTACTGCCAAACAGAGACAACAAGGCAATTTGAGATTGCAAACTTCTTTATGGTCCTTCGAACCGGATACTAGAACTACATCTATAACAGCGTTTACGACGCTAGGTTTAATATCTCTTTTACTTGCCCCATACCCCTAATTGGGTCCCTCAAAATTGCACCCAGTGCAAGGCGGGCGCCTTGCCAAAATGGATAAGACACCACGAATGCTGATGAAGTGTGTAGCGGCACAGAAATTACGTATTCCATTCTGCTGATTTCTAATTATAGTCCACAAACTCTGCTTTGGTACTGCCAAACAGAGACAACATTGCAAACTTTTTTTATGATGTGGTTACAGTAATGTCGTAAGCCGACATCCGGTTCGAAGGACCGTTGAAACCAAAACATGTCGCCCACCTTGCACTGGGTGCAATTATGAGGAACTCAATTAGCAGCACCAAACTTTTGGGGCAAGTAAAAGAGAGATTGAACCTAGCTTCGTTAACGCCGTTTTAGATGTGGTTCCTGTATCTGGTTCGAAGGACCATCAATCGTAAATTGCTTTGTTGTCTTTGCTTGGCAGTATCAAAGCAGAGTTTGTGCACTATAATTAGACACCAGTAGAATGGAATACGTATTTCCTGTACCGCTACACACTTCATCAGCATTCGTGGTATCTTATCCATTTTTGGTTTCGTTGAAACCTAAACAATGTCCTTAAATATAAAAAATATGCTCTTAAAATATTATATTTTCTGGCTAAATTTGAATTATTATATTAAAATAACTTGATCATCAGCAGCTGCTTAGAACCATTCAAAGCTAATGAATACACTGTATCAGGAAATCACAAAATTTCTTTCAATTTATAAGAAGAAAATTATTAACGATATGTGATAGTAGAAAGAGTAATTCACTAATGGCAAATTGTGTAAAATATTTCATTGAGTGCAAAATATGCAAAAACTTTTCTCTTAGGCGTAAAATATGCAAAATGATGCATATTTTGTATATTAATGTAATATATGCAAAATTATGCTCTTAAAATATGCAAAAATATACCATTTAATTTAATAAAATATGCTCTAAAATAAAAATTTTCTATGAAAATAAGCTTTTTAGCCTGAAATATGCAATAATGTTAGGATCATAATATGCAAAAATATGCAGTTAAAAAATGATGCTAAAATTCTCAAAATTCTATTAAACGGATAAATAACTAAGAGTTTGGTTCATTTGAAACCCAGATAAAAGTTTATATTGCATATTTTTTGTTGCCCTGATAATAACAAATGGAACCAATTCAATAAGCTAACAAATAAATTGAGATAAGCAGTTTTCGGTATTCATGTTCAGTACAGAAAAGAATACTAAGTTTAGGTAGCTTTCTATATTCACATTCTAAGCCACTAAAAATGTCATAATAACAACATTTCTAATATTTCTAATCACTAACTTTTAGATCCATTAAATAATTAAATAATAAGCTTTTTACATACATTGCCTTAGGTGCTGTTTTTTTTTTCCTACTCCAAGTGCCAGAGACGAATATAAATTTAACTAATTTACCAGAAGAAAGAATTTTATTACAAGTATTTATTGTTACTTAAAATTTTTTTCTTATTAAAAAAATAAAAAAAAAGACTCAACAATTTCATTTGCATTTGTCCTAATGGTTCCATCGATAAATGTTGTCACAACACTTGTCACATCGATAAACAAACCAAACACACACACGTACACATGCAAAAATTTTAAAATCTAGACATGATTTTTAGCTACAAAATCCTAATGGGTAAGGTGGCTATGTCAATGGTTAGAAAGGGCGTTTCATTTACCTTTTCTTTTATGGGTGACAACATTAAATTAAGTGAGTTCTTTCAAGACCTCTCACCACCCTCTATAGGAAAAAATAAATAAATATGTGAGCAAGAGAATAAATAGAATTTAAGGAAATCAATTTGATTAGATTTAAATTTAAAGTAACGAGTGATCGGCTAGATTTTTTAGAAGCAGAGAGGAGGAGAGATTTTTGGTCACGTGTCAATGAAACGTGCATAAGACCAACAATGACAGCAACATACATATACATCTTGAATTTAAAATGTCATGTCATTGTCCTGTCATGTCTAAGAAAAGTGAATAAAACAAATGTAAATATAAATGTGTAATAGAAAAATGATGACATTTAGCTGTGTTTTAACATAAAATAGCAGAGCTAAAGATAATAGCAGAGTTTTATAATTTATTGTAAGGATGAGAGAAATTCTGTAGCAATAATAGCAGTTGAGAAAGTAACTATTTTTACAATCTTAACGGTAATAGAACTAAAACTTTGGGCAAATAAGCATTTTTTACTAGATTAAGAGATTGATTTGAGATGTCGCCAACGTTCTTAATTTACTTAAATGATTTAAAAGTTTACTTACTCGTATAAAAGGATACACGCTTAAATAAGTGTTGAAAAGTATAGTTGCAAATTAAAACAAGTTAGAGCACTATATACGGCTGTGACGAATTTTTTATACCCTTCACCACTTAATCAACAAATAAAAAGAAATAATATGCCTTAATATTTTCATATTTGGTATTAAAAAAAAATAATACACATACATTTGTCCCACAAGCAATGCTTGCTTAAATAAAAAAACACACACACACACAACAACAACATATATTTACAACAACAGCACCAAACACTTGCTTATACAAAAAAAAAAACAACAACAATGCTTAATACAAATGTTTGTGTAAGTATATTATAAAAAGATATTTTCAGCTTTCAGCCCATAACTTAGTTGTTTATGAACCAATTTGATTGATTCAAAGAACCGAAATTTTGTAAAAATATTTATGACGGATCTATATAAAAACGAAATCCATAGCTAAAACAAAGACTTCAAAAAGTCCAAAATGCATTTTGTCTAATATTTCTGTTATTATTGGACCGATAAACCATTAAATATTCATATATATATTCATATATATTCAGCATAAAATTTGAAAAAAAAATTTCCAAATCTCCTTTGCAAAAGCGAAGTCCCTAGCTTAAATAAAGACTTCAGAAAATCGTTTTTAAAAAGCCGGACGGATGGACATCGTCCTAACGACATCAATTCTTACAAGAAACCAGAATATATAAACTTTTGCGTTCTCCGACGAAAATTGTGGAAATTAAAAACGTAATGACAAACTTATATATAACCTTTACACGTATGGTGAAGGGTATGAAATTCTCACAATAAAACAAATAAATTTTAGCACTAAACTATATAGCAGAGATGGCAAATGGGGTTAATGAAATAGTCTTAAAATCGAAATGAAATAACTTTGATCATTATGTTAAAAAAAAACTTTAAATGCAGAATATTTAGTTTTAAATTAAACTGAGTATCTTATTTTCGATGCACGAACTTTCTGTATATCCATTTTGGTTTATAATTAATTCTTAAGTAATTTTATGATCGATTACATAATGCATTACTTGTCTACTATTTTTATACTTATACTCAAAGAGCCCACTAATCATGCAACTTCATTCACTTTAATTTTATATTTCTGGATAAGAGATTTCAATTATTTTATTACTTTAATATATTTTCCATAGTATACTAAATACATTGCTTCCAAGGCTCGAAGTAGTACACCTATTATATACATGAAAACGTCACTTAAAAAAATATACTTACAACTACTAAGAGAGAAGAGAAATTAGTCCACTTTGAAATATATTTAAAAAAAGTCAAAGTAACTTTTGAAAAAAAAAAAAACATTTATAATTTAATTTAATTGTATTAAATTTCAAACATTTCACGTATAAATACCTAAAAACTTCTTTAATTCGAATATTCGACAACTTATAATAATCGCAGAAAATTTTAATATATTTTGATGCGAAAAATTGACTGAAGTATTGATATTCCTTGCATTATGATCAATTATCATCAAAAGCATCGAAAAATATAACTATGAGAAATTTAAAAACATTTAGAAAATTTAAATTTTGAGATACATGGCGAATATGGAAGACGAAATAATAAGTAATTAAGCTGGAAAATGCTTTTCCAAAAGAACGCTAAAAGTTTAAAAAATATTTGTGTAGTACCTAAAGCCATGCGATCATTTTGGGAATTAGGTATGATATCCCTGACAATATTGATTATTGTATTCCCAAACCATTTCTAGACAGAGGCTTCTCAGTTTCAATCTGAGCCGATCCCACTATAAAAAATGAATTGATTGAGGTTTACACTGATGGATCCAAATCTCCTGAAGGGATTGGATGAGGTGTCCTTATTCTCGCATATAGAAGGAACATCTCCTTTAAATTGATGAATCACTGCACCGCTCTTCAATAGACTTCGTCCTTGCATCATAAAAGTTCCACATGCCAAATTAAATGGGTTAATGAAGTTGAATTATATTTAAAAATGCGACCCGTACTTTGTACAAAAGTTTTACCTTGACAGCCGTCCAGCCAGACGGACGGACCAACGACCTATGGAGGTGTAAGGTATAAAGAATAAATGAATCACTACACCGCTCTTCAAGCGGAACTCTCAGCTTAAATGTACTATAGAGTATTCGTAGTGGATATTTAAATTTGTACCGTTAGTCAACCCGCGATTAAGTCTCTTTTGGGTGTCTATTCGACATCCAAGCCGGTACCGGAATGCCAGACATTTTTAAATGAGATGGCGAGATATTCAAACCTAGACTTGATCTGGGTAATATTATTGCAGATGAATTAGCCAGAACTGGTTTCCTTCTTCAAAGTAAAGAAACGGACCAACTAGTTGGCATACCGCTGTCATCTTGCAGATCAATGGTACTGCAGAACTTGGCGAGAATAGCTCAACAAAAATGGACAAATATGGCACCAGTACGATCAAAAACGGTCGAGTTTCATTCTGGGATTTCCCAGGCGTTAGCTACAAATACTTGTAGCCATTATTACAGGGCACTGGATTGCTGATTGCACACGCTAAGAGACTAGGACTCCCTTTTAACGACTATTGTAGAACTTGCTTTAACGAGGAGAAGGAAGAGACAGTAGAATATTTTCTTTGTCTCTGTACTGCTCTTGGGAATATAAGGACTGCTGAATTTAGTGGTCCGTATATGTACGGGTGATGTGATCTCTCTGCAATTGATTTCAGATGGATCAGATCTTTTATTCGTACGTCAAGTTGGTTTAATTCGAACCTATTCTCGGACATGTGAAAACAGATTCATGTGATCCATTAGGGTAACACAACGGGACGTATAGGACCCAAGTCAGTTGTATAGTTTACATTTACAGCTGACCATCTAACCTAACCTAAAGCAATGCTTCTCAAATGGGGGTCCTGCGAACCACAAGCGGTTCATACAAACATTTTTGGGGGAAACATTTACTTAAAGACACAATTTGAAGCTTTGCGGTATTAAAAAGTCAATCTTAAAAAATATATTAAAATTTAGTAAAAGTTTCAATCGATTGATCAATTCATATGGGGATCGTATCCGACTTTCAAATTAACTAGGTCGAGCTTTACAACACTTTAAATGATAATAGAAAATAATATAAGCTTTAAGAATAATTTGTGCACAATTCCAAATCCATAAAATTTGACAACTTTAGTTCGAATCAAAGCTTTGTTTTTAATTCGAATATGATTTCCATTTGCTCAAGACTTACTTATGCCAAGGGAAACTTATTGGACCCAAGTGGACTTTTCTATGCCAGTATTTAAAAGAAATTAAGTTTTAAAATCATTTCTAAGTTGGACAATGCTTTAATCCCAATTTTTGTATTTTATACCTATTTTAATACGAAAATATTATTTCAATTGAGATTGATATATAATTAAAGTTCTTCTCAAATGGTTTGAGAATAAATAAGAAATATATTGATAAATTGAAAAATTAATTTTTCAAATAATCATTTGTATTTATGTTTAGATTTAGAAATGATTTGAGATTAACATTTTATATCCAAATAATAAAGTACGATTCATTTAAGATTTTTTTTCTAAAATGAACCAAAAACTTTAATTTAAAACTTTCGTTTAAAAAACATATTTGATATCAAGCATAATAATGTTTCGTACTTTTGACTTCGTATTTACTTAGTCTAAGTTCACACAAGGCAATTTTTTACCTCCAAGATCAAATGATATTTCAGTATGATGTACAACTTCCTGTAGTCTAGTCTCAATTGATCTGCTTTTAATATGGGCATATTTTTCTTTTTACCATATTGTTGAGGATTCGCTAAGTTGAGGATAGTACAGTCTGAGTATAACGCAGCAGCTCGAGTATAAAAAGTTGCCTAAATTTAAGATGGCAAAAATTCGAATTATACATCCCAGCTAACCCATAAACACACATTCCCAAAATCAAATACCAAAAGATAAAAAATCTGTTCCCACAATAAATATATATTTATTATTATTATTTTTTTTTTTTTTTTCAAAAAATCGACGATGCTTAAAATTTAATTAGACATTAAACATATTTTGAAAAACACAAACCAACATAACATAAAATACCCGCTTACCAAGATACACAGGAAAATCTTGCAATAACAACAACAACAATAGAACTGGAGAAAAAAATATAACCTAAAGCCTTATGCACCCTTAAAATAAATAAAAGTTAATGCTTAAATAATTCAATTTGCAACTTAATGCTACAAGTTAACGCCTAAGGGATAAAAATAACAACAACAACAACAACAACAAAAAACATAGACTACTATACAATCTCCCCAAACACTCTCTGCACTAACAAATCAAGACCAACATAAATAAACAAATAAACAACTTTCACATAAAAATAAAAATAAATGATGTTTGTTGTTATTTCACGTTTGCATAATTTAACATGTTGCTAAAATAATATTTGGAAAGGAAGAACAGGTAGCTACATATAACTTTATCAAGGAACAGACTAACTGCATGCTTTTTTTTATTCCCCAAAAAACCTTGTCTTCAAAAGAAGAAAAAAAAATCATGCATTCTAAAAAATACTTAATAGAAAACCCTTTTCTTTTTTTTAGCTTTTGGGCTTGTAATTCAATTACTGACCACACACATACACACTCCTCTTTGCCATATTTTTTCAAATTATAAACATAATTGCAGTTATAATAAACATCAAATTTAATTTGTAGAAAATTTTCTATGTTGTGTATTTTCCTTAAAGGCCATAAATATGTTTTGATGTCTTGATTAAGAACTCATTGTGTTTTTTTTAATAAAAATAATTCATTTTTTTACGGGAGCTGGTGATTCAATTATCTTTCACGCTCTTCTATTAGACCAGCCACCAGGGTTGTTATATTTTTTTTGAGCCTCTTTACACTGGCCGAAATCTAGCGGCATTTAATTAAAATTTTGAAACTCTAAAACCGATAAATATTTTGTATTGTATCGATTACCTATACTCCACTGAGCAAATTGACTTTTTTACTTTTGTTTTGCATTCAATATTCGCACAGTTGTCAACTATCAAACATAAGATATCGTTACATTTTTACCTTTTAAAAACTATGGTTTATTTGCTTTTAAATAAACCGGATACTTCGATTGCAAATAAAAGCAGTTTAGTAGTTTCAAAGTTGTAACAACTCTTTATTTTATTTAAAAATGTACAGCAAAAACAGTTTAAATAGTCACTATGTGTTCTAATACACACACACACACACACACACACTTATATTACACACTTTATACAACACACTTTAATAATGTACAAGAATGTACAGCCAAGGCAGTTAATTTGTCTTTACTTAATGATGCTTCCAATTAGACTCACTCAGTGGTGTTCTCACGGCCAATTTATCTACACTGCATTACCTTCTAGATGCTTCTCGAAAGCTCTTTTTCTACAATGATCTTAACGGACAAAATAGAATATTCGAATTCTAGAGTTTTCAATATTTAGTGTTGCATTACTTACAAATAATGGCTTTTCATTCAATGTTGTATGTTTACAGCTAAATTAATAATTTCTACAGATATGTTAACTGCTGTTAACATAAGTAGAAAGGTTGGTCTATAAAACCGCGTTGAAGATGACCTAGAATTCTCCCATTTTCACTTGTAATGGCACAATGCTCACAGCAAATAAGTGTTCAACGATCTTGTTCAATTCAGGGTCAGAAAAACTTTGCAAGTAACTTGAATGTCCACTACCGCCATCACATCCCCATTTGTATATCGCAGTAACGGTACCTTCATTATGATTTACGAAAACTTTCCTCCGCGATTCAACGATTCTAGTTGCAGTATGATCAACCAAGCTCTGTAGTGATACTTCAGCAGACGTAACGATAATTTGGACTCCGACCGGATAGCACTTCTTTTTTGCTAAAAATAATGTAACATATGATGGATATATGTTTGCATTTCTTATTTTTTGCACCAGATTGCATCAATTTATACGAGTGTTTTGTAAAATCCCCGTCGACGTAAAGAGCCAAAGCTTCTTCAGGGGTATATGCAATAACATTATTGGCTTCGGAAGCAATAGTTCTTTTAATCTTTGTTGCAATCTCGGAATCCGAAAGAATCATGGATACCACTTGTGATGCGTTTATCTTTCTTGCCTCGCCACAACAAGTTCAACATAAGAAGTTTTATTTATAATCTGTAAAACTTAGTTAACTTGTGTTTTTGAGTTACATTCTGTGAAATCCTTCGCAGGTCGTCCAAGACTGCTACAACTTTGTCGGTCCAACTAATAGAATTTAACGCAAAGACATCTCGAGACTAATAGCATTGTTTACAGGTCACTGGATGATCGGAAAAGATGCAAGCAGACTTGGTCTTCCTTACAATGAATATTGTCGTAGTTATGGCAATCGCGGGAAGGAGGAGACAGTATTTCATCTTCTATGTGAATGCCCTGCCTTGAAAAGAAGCAGACATACATTTCTGGGAGGGTACCAATTAGACAACCTCTGTGAGACATCTGACACTAGACTCAGTAGTGACATCATTAAATATCTCAATGCTACAGGCTGGATCTAATTAATTTATGTTCTCATTGTTCTTCCCTACACTTCTATCTCATTACAGACTCAATACAACTCATTCACCTGGCGAGTAGTGTGGTTCCAGAGTAACGGTATGTTTATAAAAATGTTAAAGATAACTTTTAAAAGTTTGTTATATTTATAGTTTTATCAATGCATTTCGCTTCACGTTTACACTTTACCGATTGTCTATTTTTAACATTATGTGTACAAAAACATTAGTTCTTACGTTTTTACTTGCAAAAAATCGACACATGTCTTACAAAAACGAAAAATATTTTTTTGCACACATTTCAAGAAAAATTTTGAGTGACATGGATTAAGGCCATTAAGGCCATTTTGTCTTTTCTTAAAAGATAAAAAAAAAACTGATTCATCTTGCAGCTATAAAAGAGAATACAATAACAAAAAACTAGTCTCCCTACAAGTACATATTTCAAAACCAGAACTACGACTAGTATAACTACTATCCGTAGCTTCTTGTAAACACTCGAAATAGAAGATAAATATAGAATAAAATAACTTTTTCATCATTAGGCTAAAAAACTCAATTTTCCTAAACCCTTTCAAAATGAAATATCTCAAAAATGAGCGCTTTTAAATTCAGCGTCATCGATTTAGTTTAGCCCAATGGGTGCCCAGCTGGCAAAAAAAATTAGTCTTATTTTCGAGCGCAATGTAATTGAATAAAAAAAAAAGCAACTTAAAATACACCTTTCTGACATATATTTAAGTCATCAACATTTAAAATATATTGGACTTTATTATAATTTTTTTTTCTTTATTATTTACTATTTTTTAAAACAATAATTCTACTTTTATTATATAACAACATTTATCCTATTAAACTTATAAAATGTGTAACGTGGAAATAGTACACTCAATACTACTATTTTCACGTACATATTTCTTAATATATTAATTCATGAAGTTACTACCATTTCTTCCTTTTCTTTACTATTTTATTTATGTATTTTTAATTATTTTTCTTTTTCATACTAATATATTGAATATTTTATTAGTAATAGGTAATTACTAATTATTAGTAATAGGTAATTACATTGAGCGCCCCTACTGTAAATACTACATACACACTCACACAAATGTGTAACAACTGCTTTAGTTGTGCAGTTGATATTGCTTAATGATCAACAATCAATATAATTCTCATTTAGTTGATACATGACTACGTATAAGTAAACAAAGTTTGATTACAGTCGGGGCGATTCAAGCAAGACAAGAATCCGCCATATAAGTCTCAAAGGTTATTTTATATAATCGGAGAGCCGACTAGATTTTGCGAAAGTAAAATTTAGTCGTATTTTGCACGCTCAACTTCGGTTGGGTCCCTTAAATAAATTGTACACGAGTGACTTCGGTTGTTCGTTCTCACGAGTGATAGTAGCTAGATATTAGATAGTTGTTCGTTCTCACGAGTGACTTCGGTTGTTCGTTCTCTTAGTGGATTATTAACCCGTAGAATTACAAGGTAGTAGTAGATGAGAAGTAGCTAGATATTAGCTTTAAGAAACCATTGTACGTATTGTAGAAAAAGATACGATCTTCGATTCCCGAAGCTGCCACCTGTACCAGAAACCGATCTAGCCGAATACCCGAACCCGATTGACAGCTGAGAGAGTCGAAGCCGAACGTACGACGCCGACCTTAATTCTACTCCTGAACCCAGAATCTTCGATCCCTGAAGCTGCCACCTGTAACAGAAACCGATCCCGCCGTAAACCCGAACCAGTTTGACAGCTGAGTGTATCAAAGCCAAAAGTCGAAGCCGAACTTACGATGTTGATCTTAAAAGGAAATGCAGAAACGTTTATTAACCCGGTGGTATCCGAATTGAAGTTGTAGAAATTATTCTCTCGTAATATCTTTATATTTTGTACTTGAAATATTCTTGACGTATTCAATAACTATTATTATTTTAACACCCCCCCCCCCCAGAAATGGTAAAACAAACGTCTTATTACTTAAGGTTTGTGGATCCGTTAGTAGACCATGGAGGCCACTAAGTTACCTCAGCCGACGACAAAACCACGTTATAAATGTTTCAAAAAATTAATTTATTCATAAACGTTTATTTCATTATGATCGAAATCATTAATATTCTTAATATATTTGAAAGATGATGTAAAACAAATTATCAAATATTTAATACATAAATATTGTAAAATATATTTTTTAAGGGATAAAATTTCGTAAACTAAGTTGAAGCTATTTACAAATTAAGGCTCTTCATTTCGCTACTTAGGCAAATACTAAAAATAGTCGATTTATAGTAAGAAAATTTAATAGTTTTCTCCACAATTGCCCAAACAAATCGCCACCCTGTTATATATCGCCAAAAAAAATTTGCCATGTCGCCAAATGGAAAATTCAAACGACAAAAGCAATAAAAAATCGCCACGTTAGGCGAAATTTCGCCACATCTGTGTAACGTCACTGATTTTCTAAACAACTCAATTTTGGGTTCTAATCAGTGAGTACAACTTTACCATTGATTTGAATAATTTTAGGATAGAGATATTAGATACCCTTAGCCATAACCCACCCCTTGGTATTAGTATACGACCATGATTATATTTTGGCAAACTTTAAATATAATCCCTAAGAGATCGTCTAAGTAGACAAATACCCTTTCCCTTAATTCAGAAGGAATTACCTTATCCATTAACCTCATCATAGTCTGCGGCGCATAGGCCGAATGGCATCACTTTGAAGTGATAGAGTGGTCTGCCGGCAACTATAAATGCTGTTTTTTCCTGACTAGATTTTCCCAATGGGATTTGCCAGAAGGCGTCTTTAAGGTCTATTGCACTGATAAAGAAGGTATTATCAAGCCTCATCAATAAACCTTCAATATTCGGAATAGGATACGCATCCTTAATTGTAACTTTATTTAAATCGCGACTATCTAAACAAAGTCTAATTTTATTGGGCTTAATAACTGCAGTCTCTGGTGAAGATCAAGCACTATAACACTCCTCTATCACGCCTAAACTAATCATGCGGTCAAGTTCCCCACAAATGAGTTTCTGTTTCGCTGGTGAAATAGGATAATGCCTACGTTTTACTGGTTTTGCATCGCCAGTATCTATAACATGTTCTATTAACGATGTTTTTCCAAATCCCAAAATTTCCGTTGAAGGAAAAATATTTACTACATTCTCAAGTTCCTTATTTTGTTTTTCTGTCAATATATGTCTATTTTCATCAATTTCATTATCAATTTCACTAACTTCTAAATTCAGAGACAAATCTAAGCCAAATAATTTCCAAAAATTAAATCCTAAATAAAGTTTCTGAGAAAGTCCAGGAGATATGTATATAGTTATCATTTCAGTTCGGTCATTGAATTTAATTGCAGTGGTAATTTTACCTATAATCGGCATTGTGGAATCGTTTGCCGTTCTAACTACAGAACTAAAATTCTTCATTCCCACATTATGTCTTTTCAAAAACTCAATTGAATCCAATCCCAAAACTGAAATTGTGGCACCGCTTTCTAACAAGCCTTTTATCTTTTCACCAAAAAGTTCCACTTCTGCAAAAGGTCTAATATCCCCGTTTTCACCACATAGTATCGCACTATCTATAATTTTGTGTTCATTCCTAAGTTCTTTATGTCTTTGTCTTGTCTTTAAAATTTTGTCAAATACTGGCTTTAAATTTCCATTATTTATATCACTAAAAATTTTCGTCCGAATATTATTGTATTTTGTCCATCTGTCATGAAAACTGTCCTGTACCTTCTGTGAAAAATTTAACAAATCAAAGCTCCGGGTTGCATTTACTGAACAGGATCCCCGGTTTTCCTGTTCCTCTTCATGTTTCCCTCAACGCAAAGAGGCCAATTTGAAATAACATAATTATCTCTACCGCATCTATAACAAAAAACTCGTACTGATTTTATTGTACAATTAAACGCAAAATGACCTTTTTCCTTGCAGTCAAAACATGTAATATCAGAAACATCTGATGAAGGCTTACCACGACTTAATACTTCAATAAATTCTTCATTACTATTAACTTCCAGGGAATCCTTTAATAATTCTACTTCATTTATTTTAGGTTTAAAAATAGTCTTATTACCACCTGATACTATTTTCAAAACATTTCGTTCAGGACGTCTACATTCTAGAAGAAATACTGGTAAAGTTTGAGACATTGAATTATGTACAAATATCAACATTTTACTGGAGATATTTCGTTTCATTATTTCTATTAAATCAATATCTGATCTTGGACAGGTCATTCTCGAGTTCAATTCTAAAATAACATTATAAAATTGGTCAAATGTTTCATAATATTTTTGCAACCTATTCATCATTCTATGCTCTAAATCATAATCGCTCTCACAAGATTTAAATTGAACGAATAAGGCACATCTGACGGCTAGTGGCTGGCAGACTAGTCTAACATTTGGCTAAATGTATCTTTAGTTTAATTTGTTAGCAAACTTTTCAAATAAGTTTTATTTTTTAATTATCATCATTAATTTAAAGCTTAATTTCAGAGACTTGTCTCATTAGGAAAAAATATTTATTTTGAAATTTTTTAATTAAGAAAAAATATTAGTAAGAAAGAAAATGCCTTAATGATTTGTAACAAACACATGAAACCACAAACATATTACACTCACTACTTATTTAGTATTTTATATCTTTTATAAAATTTCTGCCATTGCATACACAGAGAAAAAATATGGTTACGGCATTTTTACTACAGCAATATTATGTTCTCATTATTAATTTTAATAATACTGTGTTCATGATAACAATATTTTTGTTTCAGTTTTATCATTTAATGTTTACATTCAATCAAAATTTTAATATATAGGGTGGTTAAATTTCAAGGGCCGATGTTGATTTTGAATAAAACACAAACTATTTAGGAAATTATTGTAATTTTATTTTATTATGATATATTGGTATTACTCAATTATGTATGGAACAAAATATCGGCCAAATGGGCGCCGCGACCACGGCGGCACACCTCCATCCGATGGTCCAAATTTTCGATGACCCTGAGGCATAATGGAGGTTCTATGCCGTTAATGTGCCGAATTATCTCATCCTTTAGCTCTTGAATTTTTGCTGGCTTATCGACGTACACCTTTTCTTTCAAATAACCCCAAAGAAAAAAGTCCAACGGTGTCAAATTACATGATCTTGGCGGCCAATTGACATCGCCATTACGTGAGATAACACGGCCATTGAATTTGTTGCGCAAAAGAGCCATTGTTTCGTTAGCTGTGTGGCAAGTGGCACCGTCCTGATGAAACCACATATCGTCCACATCCATATCTTCCAATTCGGGCCATAAAAAGTTCGTTATCATCTCACGATAGCGAACACCATTCACAGTAACTGCCTGACCGGCCTCATTTTGGAAAAAATACGGCCCGATGATGCCGCCAGCCCATAAACCGCACCAAACAGTCACTCTTTGTGGGTGCATTGGTTTTTCGACAATCACTCTCGGATTCTCATTCGCCCAAATGCGGCAATTCTGTTTATTGACGAATCCACTGAGGTGAAAATGTGTCTCATCACTGAAGATGATTTTCTTCGAAAATTGATCATCCACTGTTGCCCTTTCTTGCCACCATTCTGCCCATTCACGACGTTTGGAATGGTCAAGTGGCTTTAGTTCTTGAGCCAATTGCACCTTGTAAGCGTGTAAATGCAAGTCTTTATGTATAATGTTCATCAACGACGAGCGTGAGAGGTGCAATTGTTGGGCACGACGACGAGTTGAGGTGGACGGCTCTTCAGCCACACTATCGCGAACAGCAGCAATATTTTCTGCAGTACGAGCTGTACGAGCACGCACTGGTGTTCTCACATCTTCTTCTATCTCTCCATGGTTCAAATTGAGTAAGTCTGAAATAGAGAAATGTCAAATAAAATTCGGAAAAAAGCTTGGCGTTTAGGTGTGGTTTACATTCAACATCGGCCCTTACAATTTAACCACCCTTTAGTTGACTACAAAAAATTTTATGCTTTTGAATATTTTTACCAGAAACAAAATTTTATTATTATAAAAAGTATCATAATTTCTACAGCCATTAAATATAATAAATCTTTTTCCTTGTTCTTAAATCATATTTCGTTTTCAAACCATATTAATATTATTATTTCCATAACAATAAAAGATTACAATTAAATATGATTGAAAACTTCATAACTTGTTTGTTTTTTAATATATTTATTTTCTAATATTTGTTTTCTAGCTTCATTATAATTCTCACTTAGTTTATACATGAATAAATATAAGTAGACAAGATTTTGTTATATTTGGTGTGAGTCAAACAATATAAGATATTGATTAACTACTAGTAAAGGGTTTAGTTAATAAAAAATATGTTGTATTATCTTGCGCAATATATGACTCAATAAACAATTTATAAAAATAATAATTTGTATCTAAAGTGTTTTAGTTTAATATATGAAAAGATGGAATAATAATATGGTTAAATAGAACACTAATATGATAGAACAGGTTAATAATATAATAAAATTAAATCACAATCCGGTAGAATGGTTTAATAATGTACTAGGATGGTGTAATAATATGTAAGTCCCGAAACATAATATGAAAAAAAGAACCATAAAATCGGATACAATATGATAAAATGGAATCACAAATTGAAAGTAAAAATTCCCCAAAATCCCACTTAACTTTTGCTCCAAAAAATTTTAGCTTAGCATCACTGATACTAAAAGTTACTATGAAAGACTTAAATTTCAAAATTCCCAAAATGACTTTCGAAAGTCCCAAAATCCCAGTTTAAAAATTTGCTCAAAAAATTACAATTTTACATTTTTGATAAAAAAAAAAATAACATTAAGAAAATATTATATAAAAGCCTAAAAATTCTTAATTCCTAAAATAATTTTAAAAATCCCACAATACCATTTTTTTTAAAAACATAAATATTTGCTTTAAAAATTTGAATTTTACTACCATAATATGAATTATACCAAAATTTACTATAAAAAATAAATATTTCATAATTCCCAATATTATTTTAAAAACTCCCAAAAATCCTAGTTTTTATAAAAATGAAATTTTTGCTACAAAAAAATAAAAAAAATAAAATTTCTGAAAATAAAAGCTTCTTATTTTTAACAAAACTTGATATAACAATCGAAATTTTTAGAATTCCCAATTTAATAAAAAAAAAAATATATCAAAATGCGGTTTTTGAGAAAGGAATAATTTTTTGCCTCAGAAAATTTAAATTGTTCTTCTTTTTAGCTTTAATAATGCTAAAATTATTTACAAATACAAACAAATTCAGTATACCCAAAATGATTTAAAATATTTCCAAAATCCCAGTTTCGAAAAAATTGTAATTTTGACAAAAATTGACTATTGTTATATTTCTGAGTGCAAAATAACAAAATCAAAATAATTAATTCCTAAAAATAAATTTTTCATAATTCCCAAAATTATTTTAAAAACTCCCAAAAATCCTACTTTTTATTAAAACAAAATTTTTGTTACAAAAAAAAAAAAAAAGTTGTTATTTATAAACATATCTATTACTAACTGTGATCATATATTTCAATCATAATATGTTGCTCTTAGATTATGGCCACTGCAACTATATTTTTTCTCTGCGTGCACGAGCAGGGCAGGCAGGGGTGTCCATTCTTTAGTTAAAGGACTTTGTCATTAGACTTCATTAAGGTGTAAGTATATGGGCTGTAAATATATATAAGAAGGATACACAAATACAAACATGAGTGTAAAAATGTTAATTGGTGTTTCTCTGATGACGATGATGCATCACAGCATAACATGCAACTGCATTTATTTGCACATTTACATTTACTTTTATGAAAAAAAAGAGCTTACAAATTAAGTGTTCCATGGAACTTACATATGTACAAGTACATACAACTTGGCACCTTATTTCTATTGTTGCTTTTATATTTATATCTTATGTGAATTTTTTTTTTTTTTTTTTTTTTGAAATTCTTATGTATTGTTTTACACCCGCATAATGTTGCTATATAATAATGAATTTGCTGTTGTATGAAAAAAAAACGACATAAAAACAAACAACTTAAGTGCTGAGTCCATTAAAAGAAGGTAAAAAGTTTAGATGCTACAATTAAGAGGCATCCAAGTAAAAGCTCTAATACATATATGCTTCTCCTGACTGCCATTAATTTGGCAGTTAATTGCAATTAAGGAAGCGGACTTAACAGAACAATACACCCATCATACAGCAGCCAACAAGACGTAGCAAAAGAAAAAACTACATCTCCGTAAAAAGTTAATCCATGACCAAGTAGCAAACAGGCGT
This sequence comes from Protocalliphora azurea, assembly GCA_932274085.1. Taxonomy (NCBI): domain Eukaryota; kingdom Metazoa; phylum Arthropoda; class Insecta; order Diptera; family Calliphoridae; genus Protocalliphora; species Protocalliphora azurea. The sequence goes on along the minus strand of OW026520.1, from coordinate 33,094,738 downwards.
CACTCACTCGCTTACACATCGTTGTTGTAGTCATCATTAGTAATTAAGAAATTACTAAAAAAAAAAAAAAAAATAATAATAATAATGTGTGTAAAATGACAATAAAAACACCAACTTGCCAACTCATACATATGAATAGTAAGTGCACGAAAAAACAAGTACAATAGACCTCTATACATACATACATATATACATACATATATACTTAGTTAGTTAGCACCAGCGTCAAACTGTTAGGGCTTTTGTTTTTACAAAAATAATTTTGCAAATGGATTAATTGTTTTGTCTATTATTATTTATTTTTATTTAAAACAAAAAAGAACAAGTTAATACACTTCACAGCATTAAAAAAAAAACAAACCCCCTAAAAATAAAACACAGTTTGAAGTTCTTTTCTCCCTAGATTAAAAATTTTTATTTTTTGACAAATTAATATTTTTATAATTTAGTTTTTTACTGATTTTTTTTTTATATGAAAAATGAAACTACAGCCAATTTTCCTTTTGTTATAATTTAATACGAAAAATCGATATTTTGGGGAAAAATAAGTGATCACAGATTATCTCTATTTGGTCGATTGAAGGCTTATTTAAAATTTATAGCCGTTCCTAGTTTATTTATGATTTTATATGAAATATCAATATTTTGATAAAAAAATAAAAGTGATCATAAATTAAAATCACGCAGAGAAAAAAAAACATGGTTACAGCATTATCACTACAACAATATTATGTGCTCATTGTTATTTTCTTGAAATTTAAAAATTCTGTGTTCATGATAACAATGTTTTTGTTTAAATTTTGTCGTTTAATATTTACATTCAATAAATCTTTTTCCTTGTTCTTTAATCATATTCTGTTTTTAAAACATATTATTATTTTCATAATAATAAAATGTTTTAAATAAATATAATACTTAAACATTTTACAAACTTAGTAGAAAATTTCAAATATAAACTAGGCTTGGTTATACTCGGTGTGATTCAACCAATTAAGGTATTGATTAACTACCATATCTTTCATTTGAACCACGTATCGTGGAGCAAATGAATAAAATTATTGAACAAATAATATGTAAATATATTTTTTTTCTTTTTTTTTTTGCTAATGAAAACTTTTCTCTATTATTTTCAATAAAAAAAATTTATAAAAATAATATATTTTTATTAATAAATTATATTTTAATATATGATATAATGGAATAATAATAGGACAAAAAAAATGGAATCATAATATGCTAGGATTGGATAACTATATGATAACATGAGATAATAATATGATAAAATGGAATCATAATATGACAACGTGGTATAAGATAGAATAATAATATAATAACATCAAATCATAATCTGATAGAATGGTATAATTTTGTAGTAAGATTGTTCAATTATATGTAAAACTAGAATCATAACATGAAAAAAACAAACCATAACAAAGGACACAACATGACAAAATGGATTCATAATAATTATTACTTATAATCATTTCTATTTTTCGCTGTGATCATACGTTCCAATCATAATATGTTGCTCTTAGATTATGGTCACTACAACTATATTTTTCCTCTGCGTGCTACTTTTGTCGATTTGAACCTTAAAAAAATAAAAAAAAAATAAAAAAAAAAATAAAAAACTACAGCTAAATTTAGTTTCCTCATGATTTTATATAAAAAATCTATATTTTAATGAAAATGATCACAAATTATTACTCTTCTACCGACTGGAGCCTTTTTAAAAAAATTACAGTTTGGAGCCTTTGTAAAGAAACTGCAGTCAATTTTAGTTTTCTTGAGATTTTATATGAAAAAATGCATATTTTGATGAAAAATAAAAGTGTCGATTGGGGATAGCCTTTTTAAAAAAACTACAGACAATTTTAGTATTCTTACGATTTTATAAGAAAAACCGATAGATAGATATATTTGATGAAAACTAAAATAGTACCATTTTTTTTCACTACTCTTTGTTGATATGAGTAATTTATCGCGGAAAAATTATGTCTTATTTATATAATGTTGCCCTCTAGTGGTTACACTCAGCAACAGCACTAAGGTTGGTGGCTGAGATAATAAAGGTAATGCCAGAATTTAATACTGTTTTTTGCAACTGTTCACCTGATATAAAAGATGTCAATGCAAAAACAAATACATTATTTTTTTTTTGTAGTGTGGTAGATTTGTTTTTTATTATTTACTTTTTCGATTACTAGTTATATTTTATAATTTCTAAATATTTTATGTCAGGGCTAACCCAATACCGATTATTTACAGTTTTTGTTTTAATGGATTTCTGTGCAAGTGTTTAAATGGATTTTTTCAAGTGTTCTTTATTAATTATTTTCTATGGCAGGGGCATGTACTTTAGCTAAGAGAAGTCGTTTGAATCCTGTTAATGTTAAAGGGCAGTTATTTTCTTCTCTGCGCGATCCATAAATGACCCCGTCCTTCCTTCAAAGCCAATAAGATTTAAAAAAATCGTTTCTAAAATCAAAAGTATTAAAATTAAAGCGAAAATCTAAAAAAAAACAATAATCTTAACTGCTAAATAGCTAACTATATAATTTTTCTATCTAAATAAATTTCAAAATATACTATTTCGCAGCTTAAATTATAAACATTTGTATAGTTTTAATTTTAAAGTTCGTATATTTTACGTACAAATTTTACATACATATCTGGTTTTTTTTCAATACTTTTCTAGATTTTAAGTTTATCATATGAATAATATTTCTTTTATTTTTCTAGTTATTTAATTTTTAACCTTTATTTAATATTTAAATCAAATATAATAAACATAAAATTTTGTTATTCATTATTCATGTTATTCATTGTTATTGGTTCAGGCGAAATTTCATTCATAAAAAACATTCGATAAAAAACTCAGCGCAGAGCCGTTAGGCCTCCGCCGCCGAAATTTTTCTAATCGGCTTGCATCTTTGATGTGGTGGTTTTGTTTGCCGCAAATCATTATAGCGTTCATAACCCCAGGTCTACAACTGAGATTAACGCTGATATAATATGTGAGAGTAGCAATTTTCTTTATATTATGTTAAATCTTAAGTAAGGGGTACACGTATTCTAATAAATCCTATAAGATATCATTATTTTCAATCAGTTACAGAGTAAACATGTCCTTTTTCTTTAAGCAATTCGCACTTTTTTAGCACAATTTTTATAAAAATGTTTTAAAAGGAAACAATTTTACAAAAAAACATTGTTTTTCAGTAATTTCCAAAATACACATACACAAACAAACTTTCCTATATGTGTATTTGTTGACAGTTCATCCTATAAGATTGTTGTGTAGAAAAATCTCATCAAAACAGTCTCATAATACATCTTATAATACTAATATTTGAATCTACACGTGAAATAATTCTCTCAGAGAACGAATTTGACACTCTCTGACACAAAAATATTACATATTCTGTTACGTCTAGACTGTCTGTTTTGTATTGTCTACATTCGACATGAAATGGTATTTAAATATCATGTTAAAGCCTCGTTTTTGAAACATTTGTATGAGCAACCATGTTTAAACAAACACTAAACATCAGACGTGTACATTTCCTACTAACATGATGTTAACCTCAGGTCTACAACTGAGATTAACATTGATATAATATGTGAGATAACGCAAGCAGAAGAGAGTAAACATTTTGTTTATATTATGTTTAATCTTAAATAAGGAATACACGTCCTCTAATAAATCCTAGAAGATATCATTATTTTCAATAAGTTACAGAATAAACATGTGCTTTTTATTAAAAAAAAAACGCACGTTTTTAATTAAATTTTTATAAAAATATTTTTTTAAATGTAAAATAATAATTTAAAGAAAATAATTTTACAAAAAACATTTGACATGAAATGGTATTTAAACATCATGTTAAAGCATCGTTTTTGAAACATTTGTATGAGCAACCATGTTTAAACAAACGCTAAACATCAGACGTCTATATTTACTATTAATATGGCGTTAACGTTAGGTGTAGACGGGTAGTAACTATCATAAGCAATTTCATACACAATTTAAATTTATATACGTTAGGAACTGATTATACATGTTAACTTTAACGTCTATAAGAATACACGAAATGAAAAAATATAAATTTAAATACAAAGTACTAATTTTTAAAGAAAAACGTGTAAATTTCGTAATGCAATTTACAAATAAATATAAAGTACTCCCAAGTCGGGTTAATGTCGTTTTTTTGCTAACAGTCAACGTTAACACTCAGCGGAAGTAACAAAACACAGCTAATGTAGACTGCAAATAGTTTTTTGAATACGATTTTCTTATTAAAGTCTTTAAGGGCTAAATTGTATAGTAGCTAGTTTGTACTTTAAATATAAATTAAAATTTTTTTAAATACGGCTGTTTTTATTTCTTCAAATTTTTACGATTGGCAACGCATAAAAACAATGTAATTTTTTTTCGTTTTGACAACTTCACATTATTGCCATATGAATTTATTTATTCAGTTTAGTTTCAGCTATGAGAGAGAAACCGTTGTGTATTTGTGTTACATTGTTTATATAGAAAAAATTGTTTTGTGTGCGTTTGTGTGTTGGTCTTTGATTAAAATATTTTATCGCAAAACGTTTTTCTTTTTGGCTTTTGTTATTTTAATTTAATATTTGTCTTCTTGAGGAAAACAATATTTCCTTGACTACGAGATAAACATACGGACAGATACGTTATAGAAAATAGAAAATTTTGCTCAGAGGAAAATCGTTTCCCCCCAGCTTACCAACCCCTCAAAATTACAATAACAAAAACATTGTGTCAAAATATGAAAGAAAAATATTGAAAAAAAAAAGAAAAATAAAACGTAAATATGGAAGAAAGAAATTATAATAAATATATATAAAGTTGTGAGATAAATTTTGTCAATTATTTTATTGTTGTTTTTAAAGTGCTGGTGATTCATGTATGGATTTGCTTGTATATGTGTTTTTGTGTACTGTTTTTGTTTATTTCTTTTTATTGAAATTTATCAATAAAACAAAAAATTCATGTTCAATAATCAAAAGTATGTGTAATTTTTAAAAGAAAACAATTAACAAAATAACAAAAAAGGCAACATATGTTTGTTGTTGTTATTAAATAAATCATCATCTTCATTAATCAATATTTAACCAAACATCTAATATTAGCAGCGAAAGTAGCAGCTTAAAGCTTAAAATCTTTCATCTCACGGATTTGTCTTTTTTAGTAAAAAAGAATGAAAACAGCAAAAATATTTTTCAGGTAACAATTCTCATACGTACTTGTTTTTGCAAAAATACTAATTGTATTTAATAAAATCTAGTCAGAATAAAAATTGGAATAAATATTAGTATCATATGGAACAAAAATAAAAAATCGATATAAAAAATCAACACAACTACGAGTACAAAAAAACTCGTGCCTCCATATTCAAACATACACACATGCACACTTATATTGTCCACCCCTCAAAATGTCTTAGACCACTTCGTTTAGAAAACTATTATAAACACAAAAGTGGAAACGAAATCGAAGAGGTGGTGGAGTAGCAAGTAGTTATACTACTACATATAATGTTACCAGATTTAAGAGATTTTTCTAGACGATTATGAATTAAATAAGCTTGTGGAAATTGTGAATAAGAAAATTTTCAATTTTTCTTATTCTTTTGATTTTTAAAATTTTCAGAACCAATATATATATATATATATATATATATATATATATAGGCATATATATATATATATATATAGATATATATATATATATAGATATATATACCTACCACAAAAAGATCAATCAATACTCCTTCATTTATATAAAGCTCTCAGGAGTTTTCTTGTTATGTTTGAAAACCAAATCAGATGAATATGCAAGAGAGATTAACAATTTCTGAAATAAATTTGAACTTTTTATTGTCCATTTATCTGGCAACTATGAATTCCTTACCAACGATGTCTGTTCGTTTCTCTCATTTGTATGAGTAGTATAATATGAGTATTCCACTCTCTGCACAGGGATGCCAGACTTTTTTTGGCCAACCTCAAAATTAAAAAATATCCCCACTATAAAAAAAAAGATGTTTTATCATTCAATTTTCTTTTTTTTTGACAAGTATTTTACATTTATTTCAAAAATATATTAAACTTCCAATTCACCACTTTTTAAATCAGAAAAATTCGTGCTACATACTCATAACTTTAAAATTCAAATTATTCATGTGAGATTAAATCCTTGGCAATAGATTTTATTAATATTCCGCGGAGATATTTGTGCAAAACATTTGTTTTACTATTGTTTATACTTGATGTATAAAAGTGAAAAAATGTATTAGGCTCTCTTTGTGAGGAGTATATTTATAAGCATTAACATGAAAATTAAAAAATAAATAAGGAAATACTTACCAAAAATAGTCAAATTCGAAAACAACATTGGGAACGAAACCTTAAGAAATTGTGATATGATACGTTTTGTTCTTTTCCTGAAAAAGTGAAAATTCGAAATCAAATTTCTGATATTTGACTTATTTAAATAAGAAAAAACTGTAACTTTTTTAGCTTTGAAAATAACAGCCGAAAATTCAGCTATACTCATTCAGATACAGTTAATATTAATGAGTTAAGATGCCTCCCGAAGTTCATACTGAACACTACCAGAAAGTTTCGGTTTTGTTTAACTCATAACCGAAAATTTTCATTCTGTACATGTGTTGATTTTAGGGTTCGTTAGCATATTAAGCAATGCTTGAACAAGTTCTTTTATTTATATATATTTATATACTTTTAGCTAAAATTCAAATTTTATTAACTAAACAAAAGATGCAATTATTTCATAATTTTCCCGAAAGAAATCCCCAAATTATTATTAATAAAATTATTATTAATATTCACAACAAATTCCTCAATCACCAAACCAAAATGTTTATCTCTTTCTGCAAAAGAAAAATCCTAAAGTTTGGGTTTAAAAACAAAACAGATCTGGCAGCCCTATCCCTGTATTTATTGTTTGTTGAGTATAACAATAACAACATGAGAAAAAGCAGCAGCAATCGATGGTTTTGCTGGTGTTATTTTCGTAAATGACGTAAGCGCTAAAACGGCTTTTCAAACAGAATAGTAAAAAAAAGCGCAGAGAAAAAATATCAAAATGTCAAAAGACCTGCAATACACCAAAATAATAATAAAGAAATAGAAATAAAAAAAGAAGGAAAAGCGTGTACGTCTTGGATTTTGTATATCCAAAAAAATAAATAAATAAACATAAAGACAGTCTGTCTGTCAAATAGTCACTCTGTCAGTCAGCCCATTTATAATCCACCATATAAAACCTACCAAAAAAAGATAATAATTAAAAGAGCATACATAGAGAAAACATTTTTACACAACAATTTAAAAGAAAAAAAAAAAAAAAAAAAACAAATAAAAATAAAATAGAAATAAATAAAAAAAATGAGCGTAATAACTAGTAAATAAAATACGATTGACTGAGTGCTCATAATGTGGAGCAACTGAGGCCGATTAAACAGATTTTGGGCCATTGACCCAGCAGCAAACCTAACAAATAATAAAAAAAAAAAAAAAAAATGATCTGTGTAAATTACTCATTCACACACTCCATACTTTTTTTTCCCTTTTTGTTTCAACACCAACAATTTTATGTTGGTTTAATTATAAAAATGATACAACATTTTTTAATTTCTTAAAGAAATCAATTCACAAATTGTTTTCACCTTTTCAAATATATTTATATTATATATACTTATATAAAAATAAAATATTCAAATGTCAAAGGTTGCGATTTGTTGTTATCTATTTATAAAATAAAAAATATTAAAAAGCTGATTTACATAAACATATTTGCATAATAAAAAAAAGTCGAAAGTTTCAAATCATTAAATTAAACTCTACAATCGGTATAAAAATTACTGTAGACAAAGAGACAAGCCATTCGTTTCTATTAATTCTTAATAAGAAAGTAATAATAACAAGATGAAAAGCATTAATAGGTTGCTAGTTCTATAATCTAGAAAAATAATTTTTATCCGTACATGGGAACTGAAAGGCTTCTGCTCTTTATTAAATGTCAATCGGATGTATCATCAAAATATCGAAATTATAAACTGCGGTGCTGAAATTCAATTGTAAGAGGTTATAATGAAAAAAAAAAAGATTTTTCACCATGAAACTGTTCCAGGAGAATTTCACTTACGACGGCTCTGCCGCATAGGTTCGTTTGAGTTTGGGCTATGGCCAATGATTTTTTGACTTTGAGCTCCTCGGTCGATTGTGGCTTATTGGTGTAACGTTGCGACTTAAGAATAATAATTTTAGTGAAGTCAAAATATATATTCTTAGCGTTCAATGCCCTCTAATCGATATATTATATAGCTCAATTTAAGTCAAAAGAAATCAGAATAGTAATTATATCCCCAACGTCGTTTTCAAAGAAGTATGAACCAATAATAACGTCGACTCCAAATCCGTAACACAGATTAATTTTTTGTGAATCACCATTCATCGCAAAATGTGCATCGTCCAAAAATATAATTTTTTGGCAAAAACATGAAGACCTTTTTCAAACGCCTGTGGTAATTAACTTTGAGCTCCTTGATTAGCTGGATCTTCTTCGGGTGCGCAATTCTTTAAGTTCTTTAAAAGTCCGAGATCTCGTGAGTAACAAGAAATCGATTACATCAGTATCTCTTGCAAATTTTCATGAACAACAGCCTTGTTTTTAATCAATATAGTGTTCAGCTAATTATTAGTCGAAGGGATCTATTCGAATTTGATTCCCAAAAGTTAAAAGGTTGACTCATTTTGATAATAGTTTTTATTATTTGAAAAACCAAAATATATTAAAAGATGCTTCTCGGCACTAAAGATATTTTTTTTACTGAAATTGGAGTCCTCTTTTAAATTCTCTGAGACCTGCAAAATTCACTAATTTGAAGTCTGTGAAATTCTAAGTTTTTGACCTTAGCGTGGAATGTATTACCTCGGCTTCTCCTGTACAATTTCATGGAATCTTTTATCATAAAGATGTTGGCTGATTGTTTACCGAGCAGGTCGCTTTGATTTAAACAATCAGTCAACACATGTACAACAGAGGAACGTCCAGTATGTCGAAAACAACGCCGTTGTTTGTGAAAATGTGCAGGAGAACGTGAGTCAGTCGATTCCTCGCTAAGCCCCATAACTCCTGCTTCTACAGAGTTTAACTTGACAAATTTTTTGAACGACTAGTTTGATAAATAAATCAGTTAACATATACGTTAAACAACCGATAGATCGGCAGATAACATCGGTAGTATGCAGGAGATTCCTAGCAGTCGATTCCTTGCTGTGCATAAGAATTTGGACTTTCGTAGACTTTAACTTGACAATTTTATTATCGTACTTGAAAGTTCGTAGGTGAAGCATTCGATTTATTGATGTTCACAAAAACAATGACTTTAACCGTTTGAAGGCCAAATTAGAGATGACCTGTGCGAAAAAAGAACGGCAGATCGGCTAAGAACATCGTTGTTGTCCTTGATAATGTGCAGGAGAAACTAAGGTACAAGATTTCAGTAGGATCTTGTCCTTATACAGGAGCTAAAAATTAACGTGAATAATAGACATATCGAGGAGCTCAATTTCAATCTAAAAATCACCTTTGACAACTACGTGCTTTCTTATATGAATATTTTCTATTTCCAAATGCAGAACTTTATTATCAAAATTATTCGCTTCTCCACCGTTGGGAGGCCTGTTCGGTAAATAATCAGCCAAGTAAACTCCTGAACGGCCAAAGACTGAGCACAAAAATTCAGACTTTCGCAGGCTTTATCTTAATGAATTTTGCATCAAGACTTGGTCCTTTATCCATACAAAATACCTCAAATTAGTGAAAATAATAGACAGCACCGTACGCTGAATAGATTTCAGAGCGTTTGACCGAAAAATCATATTAAGTGGCAAATCACATTTTGTGGATGAATTCGGAACTTCCAAATGCAACATATTTTTTTTTTTTTATTAAAATGAATCGAATCTTCACCGTTTGAAGGCCAAATTAGAGACGACTGCATACTACCGATGTTGTCTGCCGATCTATCCGTTCTTTAACGTATATGTTAGCTGATAGTTTATCAAACTGGTCTTTCAAACGTTTTAATAACTGGTTTTTGGTGATGCTTCCGAAACAACATGGTCAATTGATTCTATATATATGCATCTGCCTTTATTGGAAAATTCTTTATCTTATATTTGTTAGAAAATATATTAATAAAAAAGTATTTCACTGCTTATTAAAATTAAAGTCTTATGCGCAGATACCGAAAACATCGAAAATAATATTTCAATAAAAATTTTGTTTGTAATATGACACCAATAGTTGATCCTTAATTCCGAAAGCATGAATACCTTACTAAATAATACTTTCCAAGAAGAAATGGATATCATTTTGAAATATAATAACATGATTATAGAACAGTTATTGCTAGTCATACAAACTGGAATAACACTGGGATCAATTTTATCCGAGGCATGTTAGAAATGTACTTAGAAGCAGGATTATGTGCATAGAAACTTTGTACGGTTTCATAAAGATCTTTATCGAAATTAAATGAACATATTCAGGTATGTGATGAAATTCGATTTCGACCCAAGAACGATTTAAAGACGAAAAAACTATGATACACAAATTCAAATTGATTATTTTTAAACGTATACATACTTCTCCTATTCAATGTTTTTTTTTTTTTTTTTTTCAAAATGCCCTTTGTGCAGAAGCAAGGGATGTCTCTCTCCTTTACGCAGCTTCATCCAGAAACTATAAAACTTTATTTTTGATAATCAAGTGAATCATCTTAATAGCTTAATTAAAATTTATTTATTTAATTTATGTAAAACAAATTTCAAAATTAATTTGTTATGATTTGACAAGAAACACATAGAAGAGAAACAAAAATGGAAAATGAAATCGATCGAAATTCATCATAATATAATCGAATTAAGTATTCGATTTACTTCTGAAATTTGGGTGCCCCGATGGCCTAGTTGGTAGTGTGCTAGTCTGTTAGTCTGGGGGTTGTGGGTTCGATTCCCACCAGAGACTCTGGTCTGTTTCACTACAACGAGCTATGGCCTTCGTTACTCCGCTCGGTTAGAATTAGAATATAATTTGTAATTGTATTGTAATTATAAAATAAATAAAATAAAAAATACTTCTGAAATCGATGGAATTTCATCACATACCTGATTATTCTTTAGGATTTGTTATTTTAATACTGCGTTATTAAGTAAATTTTACAATAAAATAATATATTTTTTCAATGACCTTACTCAAATTTTCGCTATTACATAGAATTGTAACTCATTATTTTGTTCTTTAAATAAGCAAGAGGCTTGTCTTTCACAATGGAGTTCAGTCATTAATTAATTTGTTTATTTATATTTCTAAATTTAATCACAACAGGTTATAGTGCTATATTCGGTTGTGCCGAATCTTATATACCCTTCACCCGTGTTGAGATGTGTTATATGAAAATGAAATACATTTTATATTGGATGTAATTACAAATAAATTTTGCCTATACTATATCTATATAAACACTAAATTTTATAGGTTATGCTGGATCTTGATCGGATTTCACGCCCAAATTTACGCCCACTTTTTTAAAACCTTCAAAAGGATGAACCAATTAGTTTAAAATTGATCGGATCGGAGGTTGTAGTAGCCGCCATATAAAGCAAATATTCATTATGGCATATCTGAGAAACTATTACAGTGAAAGCCCCAAAAATTTCGTGGGAACATTTATCCTATCATACCGCATTGATGAAATCAAAATAGGACGGATAGGTCCAGGGCAAAAGGTAGCCCTCATATAAAGAAAATATAAAGAACCATTACTCGTCTAAAAGACTTAAACAAATTTAGAAGTAATTTTCATATAAAATTTCGCAATAGTAGGAGTAGTAGTTCCATATAAAGTAAATCTTAGTTATCGCATATAATAGGGTAGCTAAGCGCACCGGTAAAAGCTAGTAAATAACAAATTTAATACTTTGGAATTTAACAAAAGCTCGCACGTATTTAAGGAAGATATAAATAATCAGAAGAAATATTTGATAAATATAAGACAATCATGAATACTTTTTTCTTAGAAAAGTTTTCCCTTTCCCTAAATTTGCAATAGTGAAAAAATTCCCCATGAATAATTTCATGCTAAAATAAAATTCCCCTTATCATGAATAATTTTTCCCCGCGAGTTTTTTCACTTTTCCTTTTAATTTATTCACTTTATTTTAGCTGGGGAATGGAACAGAACCGTTAATAAGGCACAAACTGATATATTGCCCAATAAAATGCAATACAACAGGTTTCGAAAGACGTGGATAAATCTAATACAAAGAATTAATTTAAAAGTTTTTTTTGTTTTATTGAATTAGGCCATTTACAATGTATCGGGTAACTCCAAGAGGTCAGATGCGTGCCGCAAACCTCTACGTTCAATTCGTTGGCGCTTGCTTTCGTCCTCTTGTAATAAAAATATTGTTTCAATTCGAAAGATTTTGTACACTTTAATTTAATAATTGTACGCTGTAACTTTAATTTGTTACAATTCTTTTGTTTTTTTGTGTTTCCAAAAACTAGTCGAATTGTTTTACTACATAAAAGTTAAATAGTGCAATAAACTAACGTTGCAGTTAAACTATCATTACAATACTAAATATTTTGCTTTGTTTTTTAACTTTTTTTTTTAAATATTATATATTTATTTTTGAACAAAATTTTCTTTAATTTTTACTTTATTTTTTTTTTAATTTTCTCCTTTTTTACATTCATCGAGAAATGCATTTTGGCCGATATCTCTGTAACTAAAAGACCACCTGAGTTCATTTCTTCAGCAGAAAAATTCAGAAAAAATTTTCTGACCTTGTTTTTCTAAAACGAAGTCCTTAGCTTGTATAGGGGCTTCAGAGAATCGAAAACCGGTTTGAAAAGCCATATTTTTTGTAATATCCGCTTTTTTTAGAACCGGTTTCCGAGTTTAGCAAAGATCTGGAAAAAAATTCTGATCTTTTGATACACTTACTGCCACTTGAATAAGGAATCACATTTTTTTTTAACTTTAATTAAGTATATTTCCTAAACTAAAGTTCAAAAAAAAATAATTTTTTGCGCAACCCAATTTTAAAGAGTTGGCTTTAGTTTCCTGAAGAAATAAAAAATATACATATTTTCTTATACTAAAATTATGCATTTATTTAAAGACATATATTTCTGTGATACTGTTTCGTGTGTCACTTGAATAAGGAATATTTTAAAACTAAGCAAACTGTAATTTATTTTTAAATTTTTGGTTATAAAAATGAAAGTTATTATCTTCTAGCATTCAATTAGTAATGAGTACTGCCACCATTTTTAGAAATAACCTCAAAAATGCGTTTTAGCATCGACTTGTATAATGATTCTAAGTAATTTAGCGAAATTGCTTCCGTTATTGCATCCTTTAAGGATTCTATTGTGTCAAATTGTTTTCCTCCTTCATAAACTTTTCTTGCAAATCAACACCAGCCATTTTCCATTGGATTCAGGTCTTGTGAATATGGGGGCCAATCTAAAAGTTGAAAACCTTGTTGAGTAATCCATTGTTTTACTGCTCTGGAGGTATGAATCGGATCATTGTCGTGTTGGTACGTCCAAGGTATGGGTCCAAAGAAATTATTAAATTTTGGAAATGCTTCCTCCAGAATATTTTTGTAAGTCGTTGCAGTCATTTTGTTGGATACAAAAACCAATTCTATGGTACCATAGTACGTAACGGCACCCCATACTATTATTCCGCCCTCTCGGCTGTGTCTGTGGCTCAAAAATAATTCCTCCTTATTTAGGTCATGGAAGTAATAGTTATACCCGTCGGGACCCTCAATATTAAACCTTTTTTTCATTGGAAAATACAACTTTAAACCATTTGTCGGACCATGTCATTGTATTTTTGGCAAACTGTAGACGTTGTGATTTGTTTTTGCAGTTTTCGTCGGACTATATATGGGTACGACTTTGAAATACGGTGCACTGTTCTTAGGCTGGCACTGACTCCACTTTTTTCACGTATTTTTTGATACCCACATGGCAGAATTTGGTGCAATTCTAAGAATTTTTTGTCTTTCTTTTGGAGTTGTTGCCATTTTCTTCCGCCCTTTCATGTTTTTTCCATATCTTTCCACGCTATTTAAATAATTGTATACAACTCTCTTTCCTCTATTAATGTTTTTGGCTATTTGGACCGGATTCTGACCCTGAGATTTCAAAATCAGATTTTTTTTTTCAGAGTTATTAAGAGCCTTACCAGGTCCCATTTTGAATAAGAACTGTTTAAAAACTATAAATTAAAAATTCTCTAGCCGTTTATATTGAAAGAAATTCAAATCATAACCTTCCTGATTAATATTAAAAGAATTCCTTATTCAAGTAACACACGAAATAGTACCACAGAAATATATATCTTTAAATAAATGCATAATTTTAGTATAACAAAATATGTATATTTTTTATTTCTTCAGGAAACTAAAGCCAACATTTTGAAATTTGGTTGCGCAAAAAATTGTTTTTTTCTGAACTTTAGTTTAGGAGATATACTTAATTAAAGTTAAAAAAATGTGATTCCTTATTCAAGAGGCAGGCAGTATATATCTATATATATATATATATATATATTTATATATATATATATATATATATATATATATATATACATATATATATATATAAGAAATGATGTCGATATATATATATATATATATATATATATATATCGACATCATTTCTTATAGCTATCCAGAAAATATCTATCTACTTTTTGCTCTCCGACAAAAAATTGTGGAAATTACAAACGGAATGACAAACTTATATATACCCTTTACACCTGTGGTGAAGGGTATATAAACAAACCATAATGTATGCTTTAAATTTGAAACTAATTTTTAATAAACATTTTCATTGCTATTTTCTTATTTATTATGTGTCACCAATACTCAAGATAAGTGGGAACATAATGTTGTCCTTCGAACAAAAGCACGCACATACACACAATTATGAATATTTGTATGTTTACCGTTACCATTTGATTAAATCTTAATTTGATTAAATTAGAGGCCCAAATTAAATTAAAAGTAACAGGTTTTTTTATTATTTATTTATTATTTATTTTTTATTTTTTTTTTGTAGTAGTTCCACAAGTAAAAGATATTTTAGCAAGGTTGGAAACCGATACCGTTATAAATACCGATACCGATTAAATACCGTTTAAAATGAGTTACCGTAACCGATACCGTTATCGAAATTATTATTTTCTAAAAATACCGGTATTCAAATACCGTTTCCCTCAATACCGGTATATACCGGTATTTTAGTTTCGGTATTTTAAAATATACTATTTTCTATGTAATATGTTTTGTAAAATTATTTCTCATATAAATTTACTTGCTTTAAAAAAGATAATAAGAGGTTATTTAAAGTAATATTTTTTGAATCTTGTTTTTAAGGTCCTTTTATTATTTATATCTTTGTTTCAATAGAATTCCTAAAACGATCCGTACAGGAAGAATATTAAAAAAATATATCTTCAGTTCTTTACTTTATTTCGTCTAAAATATGTTAAGGTTTTTTTTTTTTGGATATAGATTTCTAAAAATTCTTAACACAAGTCAATAAAGTGGTAGAGTGGCAAAAGTTTCAAATAATTTTACGTAATTCATATCCTTTGTGCTAGATATGGTAGGTGAGTTCGACGAACTTGCCTAAGTTACCCAAAGTTATCCAAACGCGCTCAAAACAGAAAGACCTCATTCTGGTCACAATTTATTTGTTTATTAATTTTTTTTTGCGTTCCCCAGCTTTTGAGAACTTTCTACGATTTGGGAGCGTAAATTTGTAAATACTCTGGAGTATATAGAGAAATAAAAATTTTCCATAACGTCTCCGTTTTTTGAGACAACGACCATTAATTTTGATCTATTTTTAACAACTTTTACGCATAAATTTTAACTACTTATATTAGGCTTAAAAACTATTACGTTATTCTGGCTTCTTTTCCTATATCGTTTAGATTTGGTTCTTTTCTTAGAATTCTCTAAGATAATGAAACGTTTTGTTCGGAAAGTTACAGCCAGGACAATGCATTTAAATATCCTTTAAATGTGGGCGGTAATTATCTGTAATTTTCCCTGCACGTGTTAAAATGTTAACAAAAAATTATGCCCATTCTTATCCCTCTTTTATAAATTTAAATTTATTTATATTTTAATCTACTAATCTAATCTACACGTTCTTTTATAGTGTAATTCTTATAATGAATGATATGAGTCGTAAAGTCGCTCTGGGTTGGGGAACATGTCAATTATGTCTTAAATACAGCTGCGTTACAGTTTGTCGAGGCTTTTACATTTGTCACATGCAATCGATTTTAACATTACTCGGGGAACTTAATTCGGAAACTTTAGCCTTCTATACAAAGATATTGATCGAGTGGATGATTTGCGAAGGAATCTTCTTCTGGAATGAACGACCTGGCAATATGTTAGCAGATATCTACGCCATTTAAACTATTAGGCGAAAATTATAAAATTTTATTGACTTTATTTGTATTGAAACTAGGTCCGAAGATATATGGTGTTAAATTTCATGTATTTAAATAATCAGAAAAATGTATACTTTGAACTGCCACAAAAATCAAACTGCAAAGAATATTCATGTCTTAAAGTGATGTATAATATAAAAATATTCAATTCAAAGTTTTATTTAATGAAATGTAATTGAAAATAAATAGAAGATTTAACTCTTTAATGTCTTTGCTCTGTCTTTAATAATAACGGTATATACCGGTATTTTAGTTTCGGTACCGGTATACCGATACCGATATAATTTAAAATACCGTTACCGAAATAAAAATAAATTGAATACCGATACCGTTATCGATACCGTTATTCGTTTCGGTTTTCAACCTTGTATTTCAGCGAAGGTGTTTTAAGTAGTAACTAAAAAAAAACAAATTATTTAAAAGCTTAAGTTTCATTTTAAGTTTTGTTTTTAAAAAACAATATCTTTGGTTTTGTTGTATGTTTAAGAGCGTATTATTATGCTGTATTACTTTGGGTGTTCGTTCATCTCTATGTAATACATTCACATTAAAGTGTTAGATAAAAACAAAAAGATATCAGTCTAAATAATGCTATAACAGCAAAAAATAGGAAATAAAACCACAAATAAATATAAACGGTTCAATGAAGGTTGTATTTGTTTGCTCTAGATACGACTGTGTATGGGTGTGCGTGTGTAGGAATACGTATGTATGTGTGTGTGTGTATAAAAATTCATTCATATACAAAACATACTTATTCATCATCTGTTAGTTGTTAGTTTTGAAATTACTTTAAAAAACCTATTAATTTGATAAAACAAGCCTGAGTTTTGAAAAGTACGAGAGTAGGCTGAAAAGTGTTGAAAAACTATAAGAAATCCATCGAAGTCTTACATACCGTTGATAAGTTAAAAGATTTCTTCAGTCTCTCCCATTCGATTTAAACATCAGTTTGAACGCTTATAGATCTCTACAGTGATCTATGCAAAGAATCATCTTTTTAGGGTGCACTATCAACACTGTCAACTAAGAGCAAATATGGTAACTTTCACATCCAGAATATGGTTAAAATGTTCTTATTTTATTTTGAAAAATTTTAGTTATCTTCTCGCCAAAGAAATATACAATTGTCATCTCTTAATTTTTTTTTAAAAACCTTTTCCGTATGCCTTCCACGTAAAAAAAAACAGGACTTTTCCACTCTTAAAAAAACACAGGTAACAACATCTTTAGAAATAACAAAATTTTTTCAAGATAATTTTCCTTAACACCACAAGTGTTAAATATGAATTGTGTGTTTTTTTTTTTTTTTCTTTTAAAACACTTGCCCAACCAGGTTGGGTGTCCATTAAAAAAAGGACCATTTAACGACTCGAAATAAAGGCAAAATTTGCGATATAAATCTAAATCATTTTTCCAATTATAGATAATGAAAAAGGCAGGTTGCACAGCAAGAGCTTATTTTAAATTTGCTGGGAAAAAATTTGTTACTTTTTCTCTTTCACGATTAAATAGAAGAAAAGGTACGAATGTTCTTGGTACTAAAGATTTTTAATTTAATTTACCGACAAACGCTCACACACTCATAGAGAAAAAAGATTGAGTTGAAATAGTTTTGTAGAGATCGTGAGAACTGTGAAATAAAAAGATGCCAGATGAGAAAATTTTCATATCACAAAAGAAAAAAAGGGAAGTTTTAAAGAAGAACATTTTATTGAATATTTAAATGCCTTAACAAAAAAAGGGTTTTCTAGTATTTTAAAGATTTTTCAGTTCCCAACTAATTATTTTTCAGATCAAAAAGATTTATGTGGATATTATTTTTTATATTTATTCTATAAAATAATGATAGATGTATTTTCTTTTGTAATATCTTGTTTTTCTTTCCTTCCTCTAACTTACAGCAATTTCTATTATTTTTATTTGAAAATGTCAATGTTATTAATATGTCTTAATTAAAATTTGAGCTTTATTATCTAATGACATGTTTTGAGATATTATTTCATTGTCTGACAAACAATTATTTAAAATGACTTAATTAATTTACACAGAAAATTCAAGTATAAATGCAAAACGCAATTGTTTTTATTTAATTTATTTATTACAATAGATTAAGATGGAAACATGTGTTTTTTATAATTGAAAAAAAAAAACACGCTAAATTAATAATACAAGTTGCAATAATAAATTTTCTTTAGTGTTTATTTAAAGCTTGTAAATAAGTTTATACATTAATACTGAAATAAAAAAAATAACTAATAACTAAATTAGTTTTCTTATGTCCTTCATCCGATTTTTGATAATAATTTAAGTAATATTCTTAGATGAGTGTTTACCATTTCGTTATTTTTGTTTTGCCATGCCTTTTGTTCTCAGCTGAGTTTTTACTATGGTCTAATATCTTTCGATTAGGCAACACTGGTGGACATTACATAAATGTATAATATACAATTACTTTCTGTGTAATATACAAATGTTTTCTGTACTGCTCCTTTAAATACTTAAATGCTATCACAATATAATTTCAGTCAGATAGTCTGAAAAAAAATCAAGGCCAAGGAAAAGATCTACTCATTCGAAATATGAAATAAGATTGGTCGTAACTACAGTCATAAGGTGGGGACTGCACGATCTCTTCGAGAAAAGTTAACAATAAGTCAATCCCTCTGTTCTAACTTTAGTTGTACCAAAACTACTTTTACTGTCCGTACCAGGTTATTTTCTTTATATGCTATTGGCGTTGATCGGAAATTAATACCCTTTACCTACAACCTATGGTCGAGGTCAACCGGATCCTCTATCTGTTCTCCTCGTACATACGAAAGTCTCCAATGATATATTGCTACATAGCATGTCTTCTCCGATAACATTCCCGGAGGAGCTGTTGAGTTAATATGATGTTCTGTTCCCTGACAGGAAGTAATCTTTAGTTATACTCTGACGGTATTTAAGTCAACGTTTTGGCAGCTTTGAATATTTTTCCACTGTCTGTCACTCACGCCGTAGCAGCACTGTCGGTCAAAGTAAACAATCTCTGTCAAACATGTTGCTTTGTTGGTTTCGGTCAAACCGTGACAAGTTTCATGATTGAGCAGCAAATCCAAATGATAATATTTTAATATAAAAAATTGGTGTAATATTGGTCATCCATTTTTTCTCAGATTCGATTGTTCTTCAAACTAAACTTTCCAACGTTTGTTGACCAAATTAGAAACGACCTGCACAGTATACAACCAAACAATATCCGTATTTCGTTAGGTCAGCCGAAAATATCACTACCGTCAGTAATGTTTCGCAGGAGTATGCAAGGCTTGTGATTCTCTCGTTGTGTACAAAGAATATGTCAATGATAACCTATTTATTTTTGCTGCAATTTGTTAATATGCAGTACGAAACTCATGGACGGTTTGAGGTTAAGGTTATCCATGGAGAAGCAACATTAATTAGGCAAAATGATCGTGCGAATTGACACAGCTAAACTTTTTCTTGTGGAGTTTTCTTAAGTTGCAGTCCTTTTATTATATAAGAAGTCCTGTTAGTTATATAAGAATGATATTAATATTTTTTGGTTGAAATATAACAATATGGATATCAGGTGGTTCCAGCATTGAGCATGAAGCAGCATGAAGAAATTCATGTGTGTCACATAGAAGCGTAGTTTTATATATTGCGGAGGTGACATAAACTGGGTAGAAATATCCTGCGATTTAACACAGCTAGACTATTTCTTGCTACATTGAGCCGCAGTTGTTCGATGCCCTCAAAGTTAACATAAGCCAGTCCTCCACTAAGATTCAGTCGAAACTATGTTTCGTACTCTCCAACATTTAGTGGGCAAAATCGAACCGACCTGTGCGATAAACAGTCAATCTATATCTGTATTTCAAAATTTTCAAGAGAACTCGAGGCAGTCGATTCATCGGTGTGCACAAAAATAGAAGAATGACATCTAAAAATGTATCTTTTGGTTGAAATAGAACAATATGGATGTGGATGCCATGTTCGTGCGATTTTACTCCGCCAGACTTTCTGTTCTGCGGTTTTTTGAAGTTACATTGGGCCGCAATGATTCGATTCCCTCCAAGGCAGCATAACCCAAGCGATCGCTTGAATTTAGTCGAATCTATGACTCATTGAAATTTGAACCTCTCAGATCATTGTCACCACGAGAAGTTGCATCGGCAATTTTAACGATGACATATTTCATACGTCTATCAACACCTGCTTTCATTATGAATTCCTTTATTTTCTTTTACAATTTTTAAACTTGGGAATGCGTTTTCGTACTTAAAATTTTCTTTCGTTGGATTGAGAATATTTCAAAATATGATTAAAAAACATATTATTGACTGCAGTTAGTGACATTTTAAGAACTTTCTCCATAAGATTTGAGCAAAATGTACTCCAATACATTATTTTGATTTGATTTGTGTGGTCTTTGCATCTCGTTATACAGGAGAATTCTAAATAAGGAAATGTATCAATTGTATGTATAGAATTAGGGTCAGAAATAGCTGGCATTACCTTTAGAATTAAGGGATGCCAGAATTTTTTAACAAGCACCAAAATTGGGGAAATGTTATTGTTGTTTAATTTGAGTGTAGAATTCAATACAATACTTATATAGTAGTCATAGAAAGTTTTTGTATAAATTGTTTTTATTCCATTCCAAGAAAGCCTACAAAAAAATATTTTTTTTAAAACGACTTAAGTTAGGATTTAAAAATTAGCCAAGAAATGTAATTCAATGGTGTAAGTTTCAAGGGTTTCGGTTATTCGATTAATTTTGCTCGACTAACCGTTCGAATAATTTAAAATGGTATATTTTCTAATAACGAATGAACCTATTAACCGAAATTTTGTTTTCTAGAGTTATAAATTTAGAACATTTTTTATTTAAAAGATAAATTTATATCAACTTTTTATTTTTAAAATATCTGTTATATCAAAAAAAAAAAAAAAAAAAAAAAATAATAATAATAATAATAATAAAACTAAAGGGAAATACTTTTTTATCCCTTGTAAAGTATCAATAAGTGAACGGTTTCTTGTGCTTAAAAAGTTATACAAAGATCTCGTTAAAAAGAGATTCAAAACTTGTTACTAAAAAGAACTTTTTTAAACAAATGTTATAGCGCAGAGACAATTTACTCTCTTGGGGTTATGAGTGATTAAAAATCAATAACTTTTGAAATGGTTAACATTTTGTTATCCGACTTTTTTATGTTATTGTTCACAAAATTATTTATCGCACACAATACAATAACCAATTTACATATTTTTCTTGTAAAATTTCAGTAAAAAATATGTAATATGCGTATTTCGATAAAAGTCATTTAAGGCTTTTGAATTTTGAAATATGTGGGTCAGTAAATTGAAGCACAACGCCTGTAACTTATGCTCTTAAAACTTCAACCAATATGGATGATGGTAACGGAAAGCGTATTGAGGTTAAATATTTAAACTTTGGATGGACGTCCGGACGGACATATTTAAAAAGATCATATAGTTATCAAATGACGCAAGAGGCTACTAAATATTGTTTGCTATTATGTCCCCCATACGGTCATTAATTTTCATACTATTTTCTTAATTTTTTCCTGAATTATAAACACAAGTTTTCTACTAAATAAAAGATCGTCATACAAATTTCTTATTCTTACTCTAATAAAGTGAAATATTTTACTTGAAATAAAATTTCTAACTACCATTATGTGAACATGAGATGTTTAATAGGAAAATTTAAATAATCCGCAATTTTAACACATGGACATATTAGTGTTTTGGTTATTTTTTGATTTTATGTAAGTTTTTTTATGGAATGTTAAGAGGTTCCTTTTCTTTTCCTTAAACAAAGTTAAATTCGTATTTTGTTTTATAAGATATAAAACAGTACGATTTTTATATGTATAGAATAATGCAAAATGACTTACACTATAAGTCAGTATAAGTAGCACTTTCTGCTGGTTTTGGCAAAATAGTTAAAAGCTTTGTTAAAGACAAAAAATAAATAAATGTTTTTTTTTTTTACCAAAAATTTATAT
Source organism: Protocalliphora azurea (assembly GCA_932274085.1). Taxonomy (NCBI): domain Eukaryota; kingdom Metazoa; phylum Arthropoda; class Insecta; order Diptera; family Calliphoridae; genus Protocalliphora; species Protocalliphora azurea. Next base: position 33,072,078 of record OW026520.1, on the reverse strand, counting down.
GTTGAAATTTCAAAAAAATGAATATTTCAAGTTGCACTTGATAAATAATGATCATATAGTTCAAGTAAAAGAATAAAAGATTAAAGGCACATAACCGTTTGAAAATTATGCGCCCCTAAATATTAAAATTTTTCCTATCTAAAAATATTTTTTTATTCTGATTAAATTTTGCTGATTTCAAAATCAAATATCTTTTTAACTTAAAAAAACGGAAATAGGTATCGTAATTTCAATGTAATTTTGCCGAAATTACATTGAAATATATGATTTTGGACGAAATCACGAAAATACATAATTCCGAGCCGGTTTGAATGTCCTATTAAATAACCATTTTTTTTAGTAAAAAATATGTCGGTTTATATAAAACTTAAAACTAATTTTCCTGCGACGAGAAAAAATAATTTGAATGTTTTTTGCAATTCTTCAGTGAAGAGAAAACATTTTCCAATGATTCAAATTTGCACAATTTTTGTCTTACAAGTTCAAGAACCTATTGATTTGTTTCGATGTTTTTTTTTTTTTTACTGGGATTGAATATTCAATACAATACGACATGAAAATATTATAATAATACAACTTGTGATAATTGCATTTCTGAAGACATAGTTTTGAGTAAAGTAACTTTTAGTTTTGATCAACAAAATGTACGTTAAACTCCAATATTTATTATCACGCAGAAAATAAGGAGAGTTTCATTAAAAGGCTGATTTAGAATATTTTGTAGTACTAAATCAAAACTGCAAATTTTTCATACAAATGGGCGAAAGAACTGATAAGATGAACACTTTGTGAAAGAATTCGATTAACATTATGTTTCTAAATAACTATTTTAATATATGAAACTAGCGGAGCCGGCCTTCAGATAAACTTTAGAGTAATAATACAACACAAATATTTAAATTTTCAATGTGATTTATTTGAATGGAATCAGTAGAGATCGATTTGATGAACAATGTTTTTCGATTTTTTTTCCGGCGCAAATTTCCATGTTTTACACCAAGAACTTTCTATTTTTTCATTTGAAAAGCCATTAAGGAATAATTTCACACAAAATTTCATACAAAAACTCGATTTTCGATTTTTCCAATTTTCCGACTTTTCCGGAGGAATTTTCCAAAATTTTCTTCCGTAAAAGCCTTTTCCTCGAAAATACAAACAACTGACAAAAAATTTTACAGAAATCGGCCCAACCGTTCTCATTTTATGAATTACTATACATTTTTTACACCATATTTGTATATATAATAATTAGTGTTATTTTTTATGTTTTACATGTACTACTAAAACTATTCGGTTATTGAATACTATACTGTTAGGACACCCGTTTCAATAGATACAATCTTACCTATACTGTATTTTATTTATTTTTGTTTCTATTATCATGTTTTAAGTGGAACATTCCCATAGTCTGCCACATCCTCTACCTGTTGGGATCACTTCCTTTTGGAGAACGTCATCTCCCATTATTTATTTTCATATAAAAGCATCGAATTTTCCATTACAAAGTATTCTCCAAGGCGAATTCAAACAGGTGACCTCACTTAATCGGCCGATTATTTTTCTTAGTACTTCTTAGAACTGTCAAAATCTATATAAGCACAATTTTTGCTTACCCGCTACATAAAAAAATTAATGAATTCGCCGTATTGTTGTTTTTGTAGAACTGCTGCCATCTGTTACATTTCGCCATGTAATTCTTTTTACCTAGTGTCTACATTAGGCAAATTTTTATCAAAACAAACGTCAAAATCAGTACGAATATATACAAGGTAAACTTAATTAAACAGCTGATTATTATATTGGTTGTTACAGTTGTCAAACTGCATATATAAAAAACAATAATGAATACGCCATATTGTTGTTTTTGTGCAACTGTTGCCACCTTCCACAAATTCGTGTTAAGTTTGACGTTTGTCTTGATAAAAAATTGTCTAATGTAGACACTATGTTAAATTCATACTTTTGAATTTTATATATTTTGGAGATTTTGTTGCTGATTTAATTTTCATTATATAAATGGTATCTGGCATCCCTTTTTTTCATATCAATTTTACAAATTCTACTCACACCATCGCACAAAAAAGTGTTACTCTCCCCTATAAAAAAGCCAACACACAGATACTTGTATACACACCAGTGTTGCCGTTTGGTTACATTTGTTACATTTTTCGTGACTTCTTAATGCTCTACGTAACACGTATTTTATGTTTTTAGCCGCCTTTTCGTAACTTTTGATGCCTTCAATAAAATTAAGTATTATGTATAAAAATTTATATCATTGACGTACATAGATCATGCAACAATTTTTGCGCGACTTTTTCCAAATTTATAAAAATACATAAAAAGTAATTTTAGTTATATTTTTCTTTAAAAACAGTATTACAATACAATTTATAAATTATTGTTTTTTTTTTTTTTTTTTTGTCTTTTTGAGAAAGACTCAATGTAGAAGAATTAAGTCATGTGCTCTTGAATCGGTTAAAATCTAAATTTGTGCAGTTTTCGTCATATAAAAAAAAAAAAAAAAAATATTCAGATAAATTATCACACTTAATAAAATAGTGTCTTTGTTACATATATTTAAAATATTGCATTTGATTTAAACAATAATAATTTTAAATCGTAAATGTAGTTAACCTTTACAAGGACCGATATTTTTTTAAAAATGTTATTTATCGGAAAATTTAGGCGGCATAGTTTTTTCGATAAAAATACATTATAACTAATTCTTAATTTAAATTTCGACGATTACTGTTATTAATATAATATGGACATTGTAAAGCAAATTCTTGTACCATTTTTTTCCAAATTTTAAATAGAAAGTAAATACGTATTGAACATTTATTTTTTCAAATTCCGATAATGTAAGTTTTGTGACAAAAACTTGTAACTTTTTCCAAACTACCCTTGGCAACACTGATACACACCGTTCGTTCATTTGTTTCTCTGCTTATTCACAATGTTTTTTCTTATTGTTGGTTTTTTGTTGTTGTTGCTGTATTCAAAACAAACACTTACGAACCGAGCAGCAGAGTCTTCATTCATATAAAATATTTGCCTGAACCATTCGTACATTTGCCTTCGGAGACTTCAGGCATAAACGCGCTATTTTTTCCGATATTGCTTTTTTGTTTAATTTTTTTTGTTTAAAGGTTGAACTTAAATATACAACAACTAAATAAACAAGTAAAATCAAAATACATACTTTTTTCGGTTTGAACGTGTTCGGAGTGATATTGGTTTTGCTAAAATCATTTCTAAAATTAAACTTTAAAGCCAACAACAAACAAAAAGGAAGAAAAAAAAAAAATCAAAACAAAAATCGTAGACGCTTAATATAAAAAAAGCTAAAGAAGATGTTTATTTTAGTATTTGGACTGGTTAATGTGTTATAATAAAAGTTAAACATTTTTAATCGTGTAAAAGAAAGAAATTTTTTTAACTTTTATTAAAAAAAGATTTCGAAATACCACAAATTTATTGACAAACAAAACTATTAACAGTTAAATGTTTTTTTGACATAGAAAGACCAACAAATAATCAAAGAAAAAATAATAAAAAATTAATAAAAAAAATTACCTCTTTTTACTCATACTCTAAACTAAACGTCAGAAACGTTGACGTCGCTGTTGGCGCTTATTACGCCGTTAACTGCAAACAATACAAAGGCAAATAACAACAATAGACTTTACTCACCTATAAGAACTAAATGCAAATATTTAATTATTGTTGTTGTTTTTCTGTTTTCCTTCATCTTTAATGCGTGTGTGTGTGTTTGTGTGATTTTGATAATTTATTGAGTTCTTGACTAAAAATGTTTATTTTTTTTTTTATAATTTTGACAGTGAATTAAAATAAAATAAATAACAACAAATTTTAATAATAAAGTAAAGTGTGTAGAAATATAATTTTGAACAAAATATTTATTTTTCTAAATTTAAAGGCATTTAAAACAAAAACAATATAAAAAATGAAAAAAAATGAGTAGCGCGAAATTAAAAAACGCAAATTTTTAGCAAAAATTTTTAAATAAATTAAAAAAAAACCAGTCGCCAACAAAAACAACTGCCTGTCTTAGAGTCCATGATAAAACAAGAAAATTACATAAATATTAAAATTGGGAAAACTTAAAATATTTTAAATACAGTTACTGTTGCTACTCGAAACTTTATACTCTCTCTTTATATTTAAAAATTGCAACACGTTCCTCTTACTCCTCATTATTAGAAAAAAAAAAAAAAATCCAAAATGGGGTTAAGAGCCAAAACCACTACAGCAGCTGTTAATAGTTGTGGCTCCAAACATTCAACAGCCAATAATAATTGTAAATTTTTAAATGGCGGCAAAAAACTTAATAAAAATCTATTGCAACAACAACAAAACACAACAAATAAACAAACCGCTGTTGTTTCACCCTCATCGAACGCTTTATTGACAAAAGTTTTGTCGCCCTGTTTAAATTGTAAAACTGCTGTAGCGGAAACAACCTGCTGCAGTATAACCAGCATACGTACCACCTATCGCAGTAATTCAACATCTGCTTTATTGTCCTGCACTGCAACAGCTGCAGCATCCTCATCACCATCAACCAGTATGCGTCCCCAAACCCTAAATGTTCACAATAATCTTGAAACACCAACGGATCATACACAATTATTTTTGGGGTATGTTTTTATTTATTTTTATGTTTTTATGATTTATTTATTTTTTTTATTAATTTATATTTTTATTTTCTATTTTATTAAAAAAATTATATATATGGTGATTTCTTCAAATTCGTTTACTTTTGGGTTTGAAAAAAAATTTGGCATTTTTTTAATGGCACATCAACTCTATTTTGTATCAATATTAACTGCCTTTAATGAAACACAAATCAGTTCGCCTGACTGACTTTTCGCAAACCGCGTCAGTGTTATGGAAGCGATCATAGCATTTTTTTTAACACTTAATTAAAAAAAATTTAATCAAAAAAGTATGCATAGATTTTTTTAACTTTTTATTTTTATAACATTTTTTGATATATATTTTTAATATATGACGAGCAAAATATTTTTAAAATAATATTGATGGACAAGAAATTACCGTTCATGTTATGGTAGTTAAAAATCAAAAATTTTATAAATTGTAAAAATTGTAAAAATTCCATTTTAAGTCCGATGTCAAAAATAAATGTATATATGTAACCTACACAGAGTTATACAAAATACAGATTAAAGGAGGATCGATATGTTTTATAAAAGTGAAAATAATCGGGAACATAATTCTGATTTAACCTATCTTTAGAATATTGATATTTTTTTACACTACACCAACGAAGGGTGTGAAGATAGCTACGAAAGTTAGCTACGTTTTTTAATTTTATGTTACCTAACAGTTCTCTCACTCAAAGACTGTTATGTTAGCAGAATTTGATTATTTTAAATTTTAATAACATTTTTAAAAATGTTAATGACTTTTATTTAACAAAATAGAATTAGCTGCACTTTTGTTTACATTTTTGAAAATGTTTAGCATTTTTGTAATATTTTTTTAATTAAAATTATTATAATTTAAATGTTTGAATAAAAAAAAATATATAATTAAAAACTATGATTTTTAAACTACCTTATGTTTCAGAAATATGTGTTTAAAATAAACACTTTTAAAAATTTTTATTTCTGAAAAAATCTTTATATGATGATCCAATTGATGATCAAAAAATGATCATATGTTTTGAAAAATAGAATTTTGAAAATTTTGAAAAAAATAATTTTCTCATATAAGGGCCCTATTGATGATCAAAAAATGGGTCAAAATTAAAAAGGTGCTCTATTTAGACCTAGTAGGCTCGAAAGCTATTATCTTAAGGATTTCAGAGCAGAAAAGATAATATTAAGATTGATCATAGGTTTTGAGTAATAGAATTTTGAAAATTTTGAAAAAAATAATTTTCTCATATAAGGGCTCTATTGATGATCAAAAAATGGGTCAAAATTAAAAAGGTGCGACCTAGTAGGCTCGAAAGCTATTATCTTAAGGATTTCAGACCAGAAAAGATAATATTAAAACATATGATCAATCTTAATATTATCTTTTCTGCTTTGAAATCCTTAAGATAATAGCTTTCGAGCCTACTAGGTCTAAATAGAGCACCTTTTTAATTTTGACCCATTTTTTGATCATCAATAGAAAATGAATTTTTTCAAAATTTTCAAAATTCTATTTCTCAAAACATGATCATTTTTTGATCATCAATTGGATCATCATATAAAGATTTTTTCAGAAATAAAAATTTTTAAAAGTATTTATTTTAAACACATATTTCTGAAACATAAGGTAGTTTAAAAATCATAGTTTTTAATTATATACTTTTTTTTTTATTCAAACATTTAATTTATAATAATTTTAATTAAAAAAAAATATTACAAAAATGCTATTGGCATTTTCAAAAATGTAAACAAAAGTGCAGCTAAATCTATTTTGTTAAATAAAAGTCATTAACATTTTTAAAAATGTTATTAAAATTGAAAATAATCAAATTCTGCTAACATAACAGTCTTTGAGTGAGAGAACTTTTAGGTAACATAAAATTAAAAAACGAAGCTAACTTTCGTAGCTATCTTCACACCCTTACACCAATGTAGGTGATTGGGGTGTTATGCGTTTGTGCTGATGTTTGTAACGAGCAGAAAAAATCATTGGACCCCACCTAAAAGTGAGTCGACGTCCTTGTGAAGAAAGTACAGGTCGAAATTTTAAAGATATCTTGATGAAATTAATTTTCCAGTAACAAAAATACACACCCAAAAAAGTTGTTAAAAGTTGCACTAAATTCAAATGCGTAATTATTTTTGCGTGCCACTTGGTTCCGATATAAGCTATAATAACATCTACGGATTGGTGTACATTTTCACCGAATTCTATTAGCTAGCTCCTTAGGTGTGCCTTGACGATTTATGAAATATTAAAGACATCGCGATGTCAGGTTATGAATACTTTTTATGTAATTTTTTTGTTGAAACCCAATTTTCGCTTACCTGAAACAGACCAGATATACTTTTATAAATATAATTTCATATAAAATTAAAAAAAAAAAAAAAATGCTAATATAAAGTACGCAAAATTTTAGATCGATTTTAAGGATCAATTTTTCAAATTAATATTTTATCGCGCCACAATAATTTTAGAATGTAATATGGAAACTTATTTTGATCACGCGATACTTTGGCTTCATTGAAATTACGCCATTCACGTTTTTCTCCCCAAGTTTGGGCGCCCCCTAAGCGCTGCTATTGAGGGCACATTGACAAGATGTATCTCAAACGATTCATAATTACAAGAGCAATAAATCTCCATTCTTTATTTTGCAATACTCGAAACAACAAAAATTTTCTAATCGAAAAACCCTACCTATTTCATTATGTACGAGCATAATAATTCGGGAAGGGGACTTATATTGCACCTGTGGCCAATTTTACTAAATGTAAAATAAAATATGCAGATACAGAATAATGCGCTGATACTAACATTTAGATGATTTTATGCACTTTAGGACGATTCCTGGAAGTGGGTTTATATGGGAGCTATGGTAAATTATGGACCGATTTTCATAAAATTTGGCAAAGTTGTTTCTTACATAAAACTTATTTGTGTCGAATATTATCTTGATACTAACATTCGTATGGGATTTATGCACGTTAAAGTGATTTTCGGAAGAGGGGTTTATACGGGAGCTATGGTCAATTGTGGACCGATCTTTATAAAATTTGGTACAAAGATTGATATTTATACAGAACTTCTTTGCACCGTATTTCATTTAAAAATTCTTATTTTTAAGGCATTTTTGAGTGTTTAAACTCTATTCCGGGGGGACATTTGTATGGGGGCCTTGTATCATAAAAGTAACACGTGCAAAATTTCATTGAATTATCTTTAAAATTGCGAACCGTACTTTGTGCACAAGGTTTACAAGTCATCTAGCCAGTCAGACGGACGGACGGACGTCGTTAGATCAGTTTAAAAAGTGATTTTGAGTCGATTGGTATACTTTAAGGTGGGTGTTGGCACAAACAGCACAAACGCATAATACTCCAACTACCTAAGGTAGTATTTCTTTCTTAATTATTATTTATTTCCATATTATTTTAAAATATTTTCACTTTATTGCTATTATTTATATTTTTATAATCAACACACTTGTTTTCCATTTTCTTTATTAGAAAATTTGTTTTGCACAGTATCTTTTTATGATTATTGTTTTATTTATTTGTTTTTGTTGCACTTTTGTTTGTTTTTATTATTGTTGCGTCTTTCCTTGTAACCAGGAAAGAGGATGTAAATGAATGAGTTCTTTGAAATGATTTTTTTTTATAAATCGTGGAATTTGAAATGGTTTTAATAGCTTTTAATTGAGTCTTATTTTATTAAAGCAGAGTTCGTGCATCTGGTTCGAAGGACCATAAACTATATAGTAATTTTGCTAGAAAATTAGTTTTTGCATATTCTTGTTTTATTTATTTGTTGCATTATTTTTGTTAGTTTTTGTTACAGAAAGAGTATTGTAAGAAATGAATTGTTTGAAAAGTGCTTTTTGAGTCTTATATTTTTAGAAGCAAAAACGGCTTGTTGTTACAATAAGCATATTTTGTGCATCCGGTTCGAAGGACCATAACCAAGATAAAATCGATAATTGCCCTCGTTATCACCAAAAACAGAGTTTTTGAACTATACTTCGGCACTAGAGAATTTAAGACTTTTCTGTGGTGTTTTTTCCACTTGAATTTCGTTGTAACCTAAACAATTTCTATCCAATACATGAGAATACTATGGACTTGAGAATGTAGAAAATTAATATAAGACCTTTATTTATTAATAGAATAGCAAATAATCAATCAAGCTGCTACCCTTAACGTTTATTGTAATAAAATTAATTTTTATTAATTATTTTGTTATTTATTGTAAATAAAATTAATTTTTGGTATTCAATATTTACCAGAAAATCAAACCCGCTAATTAACAATCTGATATTTGAAAATGTTATAGATCCTGTTATAGATCCTGGATCTGTCAATTTGAAAATGTTATAGATCTTGATTTTTCTACGAAAAACTGCAAAAATAACCAGCATAAAAAAATGTTTAAATCATAAACAAAACATTTGCGAGTTTAAACAATTCAACTCTTCTCTCTCCCAAAATTCTTAAAGCAGTGAGGGCGAATAAAACTGTAATAACTTTCTTCCGTTTTAACGATGTTTAACAATTTTTTTTTATTTTAGTGTTTTTTTTTCGTTTTGGTGATTTTTTTTACTACGTTTGTTTTTTGTCGTTTTGGAGATTTTTTATTTTAGCAATTTTTTCATTTTGGCGATATTTCGTTTTATCGATTTTTTTTCAGGTTGGGCGATTTTTTATTTATTTTGACGTTTCTTTTTTTTTTGGTGTTTTTTTTTTTGTTTTAACGTTTTTTGTATTTCGTCTTTTTTTTCGTTATATTTTTCCGTTTTGACAAATTTTTTCCGTTTAAGCGATTTTTTGTTTTGCCGATTTTTTCTCTGTTTGGAATTTCTTATTTGGTGATTTTTTTATTCTAGTGTTTTCGTTCTGGAGTTTTTTTTCTATTTTGGCGATTTTTTGTATGCTTTAGTGTTTTTTTCTTTTTGGTAATTTTTTTTCCATTTTGACGATTGTTTCTCCAAAATTTTAAATTTTAGAGTTTTTTCTATTTTTGTTTATTTTGTCTTTAAGTAGATTTTTTTGTTTTGGGGATTTTTTCTGTTTTGGCATTTTTTATTTTGAACATTTTTAGATTTTCTTCATTTTGGAGATTTTTTACGATTTTCTCACTTTGGGCGATTTTAAATCTTCCGGCGGTTTTTTTTTAATTTTAGCGATTTTAACATTTTTATTTTTTTGCTTTTGTAATTTTTTACCGTTTTAGCCATAGTTTGGTGACTTTTTTCATTGTACCGATTTTTTTTTTCATTTTGACGATTTATTCAGTTTGACCGAATTTTATTTTTTTTTACATTTTTTTGGCGACTTTTTTATATTGTCGTTTTTTCATTTTGTTGTTTTTTTTCGTACTTTTTTATTTTTAATTGTTTAATTTTTTTGAATTATCAAAATTAAATAACAAAATAACTTTTATTTCTACTCGAAAAATATAAAAGTGAAAAAATAATTCTCTGACTGACAGTTACGGTCTCTGATTTTAAATATCCAAAAATAAAAGAACAGTAAAAGGAGCACGTTTTGATAACGCAAATAAAATAAGTAATTTTCCTTTAAAAGTGCATTTGCTAAAAATAAAAAGGAACAGTATAAAAACAAAAACAAAACACCATTCAAAATGAAACTCAAATTGCTTACATTTTCTACTTTGTTTCTCATATGCATAAGACTCAAATAAAAAAAAAATAAACCAAGCAGTTCAATGTATTAAATTCGTTTCTCTTTGTTTATCACTCCTCTCTTACAAATCTCACAATTAAAAGTCGAAAAAATTCTAACTCAATGTTTTTATATCATTACAACTTGTTTAGTTTGTTTTTGCGTAAAGAAATAACTACAATGACACTGCTTTGAATTGAGAGAGTTGTCTGCCTATTAGCCAGAGAAATAAAATAGAGGAGAGCTTACTTAAAAAATTGTGTTGCTCTGCTGTTTGTGGCTTATACGCAAATGTATATTAGAATTTTTTATATGTACTAGTAGTAATTTTTACCGCTTCTAACTTCTAAAATACTAAACGGATTTTAATATGTTATCTTCTGCAGATCTACAAAAAGAAAAAAAAAAAAAAAAAATAATGGATGTAAGTGTAAAAGAAATTCTAGACCAATATGAATTTTCTCAAACGGTCCCTTATATTTCCAAATAGTTATAAAAATACTTATACTTAATTTTCTACAGATACTTTTTTTAGTTTTCAAATTTTATTTCTTTAAAGATGAACATTATTTTTTTATTCTTTTGTTAATTATTCAGAAAAGAAAACAATATAATAGCTGTATTCTGAAAAAAAAACAATTTTCATGAAAAAATGTCAAAAAATTACTTTTGTTATAATTTTCTCATTGTCATAATGTTTGCTGTCACTTAAATCCTAAAAGTATTTACTTTTAAAACAGCTATTATTCTTTTTATATAACATCCTAATTTAGTTGTCAAAATCTTGTCAAAGAAGTAATACTTTTCCATCGCTGATCACTTGACCAATCGTAACGTCAGTGTGTGATGGTTGGTGCAGCAACGTCAGCGTGGTATTTTATTCTGTCATCGTTATTTTAAATCATGTTTTGATCGTTATTTTTTTTTTTTGTTTGTTCTTAGTGTTGTTGCCTCTTTTATTCTCGTGTTTATTATTTCAGAATCACCACTGCCAGCAGAACAGCCAATACAAAAACAATATAGCAGACAAATTGTTGTTATTGCTTTAATTCATCTTTTTTTACGATTTTTTTTTTCCTTTATACAAAAATAAAAAAATATATATTAAAAATGATCGACGACAATATCATTGAACTTGATCTTTTAGGCATTAAGCGCGTGTTGCATTTTAATTAATATATAAAAGAAAAATGTATAAAAATATATTTTTATGTATATATTTTTTATTATTTTAATAATACATACGATATATGTTCAAAAGTTATAAAAATAACACTAGCAGTATATAGCTGATCTTGTAAAAAAAAAAAAAATTGTTGATCATAAAAAACGAAATACGAACATATATGTTGAAATGTTAATTTCAATCAGTGAAAAAGATTTCATTGACCTCTTATAAGCTTTAATAAACTAAATGGACAAAATAAATGAATGATCTGTCATATAAACATTTATTAAAAAGACATTTCAATTGAGTCAATCTTTTAAAAAAATATAATAAAAATTAAAAAAATTTATATATGATTTTTAAATGCAATTAATTTCCTGTTTTATTTATTGTAATGTAACAAGTTGAGTGCAAAAAAAAAAAAAAATAATCTGAATTTTATTTTCCTTTATTGATCAGCGTTTAGTGATCATTGATCACTGATCACTGACCTTTCCTTATTTTCAATTAACAAAGAACCGTGATGAGAGTTAATTTATTTTGGATGTTTAAGTTCCTTGTTTATTTTTTTATGATGTATTAAAATGAAGAGTTTAATAAAGGTTTTGATTCTTAAAGTGAACGTTTATAGGTGTTAAGAAATCCAGCTTTTAGGGACAACAGATAACTTTTGATTGTGGGTCTTAGGATCGTTAGTTATATAAGAATATAAAATGAGGACTCAAAACGTAATAAAAACTACATCTGGTAGATAAAATTAAGAATAATTGATATTTGAGTTTAATTTTTTTGTTAATAAAAATTTAGATCAGTGGAAATACAATGTATCTATTTATTGAAATTTATCTTATTCTTGTGACAAACGATAAAACTAAAATTTACTTTGTACCTAGATTCTGTTAATAAAAATTAGTTTAAATCTATTAAAAAATATACAAATCTTAGCTCTTAATAGATCTGGTGCTACTGTAATCTCAAATTGGGAATTAAAAAAAGTTAGCCTTAAAGCTTTATTAGCTCATAATGAAAATGAAAAATACTTTCAAATAATTAAGAACCTGATTAAGTGCAACAAGCGAATTGTTTGAAAATAAAATTTGTATGTAAACTAATTAAAAAAGTTTTAAATTTTCATTCAAATTTTATTGGTAAAAAATTTGATGCTTTTACTTTCTTTCATAAAAAAACCGGTTAACTGACAGGTAAAAATCGGCCTGTCGAATTATTCGAAAATAAAAATTATTCGAAACCGGTCGGCTTTTTAAAAAGTAAAAACCGGCGCAAAGTAAAGGTGGTCTTTATACAAAAATAGGTAAGATACAACATGCTGTGATAAATGAATATAGACATATCAGTTTGTGGTCGTTTTTTCTAAAAACTCCTTAGAGGATTTTAGATGATCATGTACAAATGAGTAAGAGGTAAATCAATTGAAATGGCATTACATAATATGGTTGATTTTCATAGTAGTTTACCGCATGCAAATTGTCAAATAGACCCCGTTTTGACATAACCATAAAACTAGTCAGATGTATCGTGCATAGAACCCATACTAGTACTAAGATTCAGAATACCACATCCACCCTTAAGTCGTAAGCAATTTAGCCTTGACTCCGATATCATACAAAGGTTATCTAGTATATAGTCTTTTCTCTATCCTTGTAAGTGCGACAATGGTCATTCTTGCACGTATTTTTAACACCCAATAAACTGTTAATATTGACAGCGATATATCCTTACGACAGTGGTTTATGAGTTGCATTTGATTTTTTGTAAAAAAATTGATTTTCACTGAAATTTTGATTTTTATTAAAAATTCTGATTTTTAGTAAAATTTTTGATTTTAATAAAAATTTTGACGTAATAAAATTTTAGATTTTTAATAAAAATTTTGATTTTTAATAAAAGTTTTGATATTTATTAAAATTTTAATTTTTAGCAAAAATTTTGAGTTTTAACAGAAATTTTAATTTCAGTGAAAATCAATTTTTTTTTTTACAAAAAATCAAAATTTTTATTAAAAATCAAAATTTTTATTTGAAACAAAATTTTTATTTAAAACAAAATTTTTATTGAAAACAAAATTTTTATTAAAAGTAAAATTTTTTGAGTCGATTTTTTTGTACAAGAATTGATAACAGTTTTTGTAAAAAATTCGAATTTTTGTGGAATAAAATATATTATTCCACAAAAATTTTTAATTTGATTTTTTGTAAAAAATATCGACTTTTATTGAAAAATCTGATTTTTATAAGAAAATTATAAAAAATGTTCCGTTTTTAACAAATTTAGAATTTTTGGTAAAAGAGAAAATTTTTGGTAAAACAGAAAATTTGGAAATACTAGAGAAGAGCTTTAATTAATTCTAAATAAACTTCTTGCATAAGACTTAATTTTTATTATACTTGTTAAATATCTCTCCTTAAAAGCTTTCTTGTTAGATGAATACATGTATGTATGTATGTATGTATGTAAGTATGTATGTAAGTATGTATGTATGTAAGTATGTATGTATGTATCTATAATTTTTAAGACCCTGTTAAGTAAATTTATTGTAGTTTTATCCATCATTGTGTCCGTATGTCTGTAAGAAATACTCTAACATCTGAAATACTTAATCAAAATTAATGAAATTTTCCTAGAATGTTTGTTTACTTTTAACTTAAGCTGTTTGATATTGTAAATCATTAAAATCGGTTTAGTAAAAAAAAATGTTATGGAGCTACCCTTTAAGAAATTCAGTTAAAAAAAAGCACTTTCACCTTAAATTTTATGTAAATTATAATTAAAAATTTAACTGTCATTTTTCTTGCATAAAATTATAAACAAACAAATACGCAAAAAATTAATTTTTAAAGATAAATCTATACTAAACGCCCTAATTAGTCAAATGAAATAGACAGAAAGAAGGTTACATGTGTAGAAAATTTAAAATATTTGAAATTTTAAAATACGCTTTATTTATTTTATTTTCAAAGTCATTAACACACCCACTCACATACAACAAATCTATTTTAAAAATTTGCATTTGTTTGAAAAAAAAAAAAATTAAAAAATTTTGCACCCAATCAAAATAAAATTTAAAAAAAAATAACGCATATTTTTAAAATCCGAAGGAAAAAAGTCTTTTAGATTTTGATTAAAAAATTTTATTAAATTAATTTTTACTATTAATTTTCTTTTAAACCAGCTGGAGGTATTATTATTTAGTGGTTAACAACTTAAGACTTTAAATAAAAAAAATGTCGTAGTTTGTTGATAATTGAAACAGTCAGTTTTATTTGAATAGTTTTTGTATGACATCATGTATGTGTTTTTATAAGTATTTTTTTTTTTTTTTTTTAATATAATTTGTTGTTGGTTGAATGGTAACAAATCAACCAGACCGAGTAGACCCAGACCATACCTTCTTCCTACTACAACTGAAACTTAACAATAATAACAACCAAAATATAACGTAATATTATTTAGATTTTTTATTTTTAATTTTATTATTATTTTTTAATATATGGCGTTCTTCATTTAGTTGGTCTTTTGTTTCTGTTGTTGCTGCAATTACTGCTGCTGCTGTTGTCGTCAATGCTTTTGTTTTCCAAATGATCTAAGTCGATAAATTAATTTCTTTGTAATGTTTTAAATTTATATGTATGTATCGATATAAACGAATAGAAAATACAGTAGCGTTAGCTGAAAATAGCTCTTCTATATGTATGTTGGAATGGGGTTTTTCAATAAGAGTTATATTTTTTTTTGTGTAATCTAGTTAGAAATTATAAAAAAATATATAAAATAGAAATAAATATGTGGTCAAGTAATTAGCATATTTCTATAAAAAGGTATTAAGTAAACAATATAAATTGGTTTAATAAAAGTTTTACAGTGGGGGGCAAAATAAATGTTATATGTTTATTTATATTAAGGTAATTTTTAA
The DNA here is from genome assembly GCA_932274085.1 of Protocalliphora azurea. Classification (NCBI taxonomy): domain Eukaryota; kingdom Metazoa; phylum Arthropoda; class Insecta; order Diptera; family Calliphoridae; genus Protocalliphora; species Protocalliphora azurea. Next base: position 33,056,609 of record OW026520.1, on the reverse strand, counting down.
AAATTAATTTAGCAACAAAATGTATTTAAAATAAATTGGTTTTTAAAGATTAGTGATTGGAAAAAATTTATTAAATATTTATTTTTTATCTAAAAAAAAAATTAAATTAACAAAGTTGATTTTTCCTTTAAAAAAACATGTTTTTCTTTTAAGAATAAAGATTGCTCTTATATGGTGCAACAATTCAAAAATATTGCCCTCAATCATTTGAGATATTACACTTTTATTCCATTTTTCGAGGTGCCCCGGTAGGCTAGTCTCTTAGTGTTGGGTCGTGGGATTCGATTTCCACCAGAGACACTAATGTTTTTTGTTACTCTTCTTGGTTAAAATTAGTTAGGAATATTATTTGTAATTGCAAATAAATAAATAAATAAATAAATAAATAAATAACTAAATTGTAATTGAATATTCTCGTAATTAATCTTCAAATGAAATTAATAGATAATTGGATTTGCAGCCGATTCCAATTATAATAATATAAGGATTAAAAGTATTGTATTTGTGATTTCAAAGTAAATTTGGATTATTTATTAAAAACGTGGTGTTATCAGTTGAATGATGAAAAATAGAAGGCCGGAAAATCGCTTGTCTCATTTCCAGCGATCTTTGGGTTTTCCAATTTCCACTGAAGTTATTGTTCAGTGGCAATTAGTTAGTTATAAATTCACAATATTTCAGAATAATTTATAGCAAAATTCACAGTAGGTACGATTTACAAATTTACATTTGGTGTAAATAATTGATAAATATATAAAATAAGTAGGTAATACAATTCAAGATAAATAATTATACAATAGATAATACATTAATAAATAGAGTTTTTCTAAGAAAGAATTTTATTTTTATAATAAATAAATTGAAAAAATAAAATTTAAAAAAAAAATGTATAATAAAAAAAAAAAAATGCAAAGGGCGGAAAAATTTTTTGAGAGAAATTTATTTCTTTTCCCAGTTTTTTATATTTATTTGTTGATTAAAAATTAAAAAAATTTTGCAATAACCTAAAGTATCGAAGCTAAATATTAAGTAAAGTATGATTTCAATATTTTAATTTAGCTGCTACAAAAGGCACCATTTTTACAGAAGTGCAAATGGCAGAAAAAGCAACATTTTTTTGCCACAAATGAAAACTAACGTCTAAACCTAAACAATTTAGTAAAATTTTTACATTATAAAATATAATTGAAGTATTTTAATTCAGCTGCTACCAAAAATGCACTGTTTTTATAGAAATGCAAAATTGTTGCATTTTTGCCCTTTGCAAAATTAAAACAATTATGTAAGCGAAAAGAATAAAGTAAAAGTTCTATAGTAGTTTGAAGAGTCTAAGACTAAGTGTAAATCCAAATAAAATATAACTTAAATATTTTAATTCAGCTGATACCATTTTTACAAAAATATAAATACAGAAAAGGCAAAGTTGTAGATAAAAAAAAAAAAAAAATTAAAACCAAATATAAAAAAACGAGTAAAAGTTCTGCCATGTTGTGAAATATTTAAGTCCAAGTATAGGAAAAAATAAAAAAAAATATAAAATTTTTAATTCAATTTCTACAAAAAAAGCACCGCTTTCATAGAAAAGAAAAGGCCAGAAAGTCAAATTTTTGTTAGAAATTAAAACCTAAGTCTAAGCCTAAATAACTTAGTAAAAGTTCCGCAACATCCTAAAGTGTCTACACTAATTTAAGTAGTTTAATTCAGCTGTTTTTTTTTCTTCTTTTATTATTGTTATGCACTAGGAAGTAACATTTTCTCATTAGCCACTACAGTGAAACCTAAAAATTATGCTCGCCTTGAACTGATGCAATTCTAAGAAGTTCAATTTGTAGCACCTAACGTTTAGGGTACGTAAGAGAACCTTATGACGTTAATATAGTATATGTGGCTAGAGTGTCGCCAAGCATCCGGTTCGAAGGACCATAAATAAGTTAAAATCGCCATTTGCTTACCTCGTTTCTGTTTGGTGGTATCAAAACTTCACTTCTTCTTATTTATCTTCTTCAGTAAATTTCATTAAACATTTCTTCAATATTCTTCTCTTTTTCTAAACACCACTGTAACAATATTTTTGTTTTCTTCTAATAACAAAATAATAAATAAATTAAAAATAAAAATTATGACATCAATTCGTGACTACCAAGTACATTCATATATAAACATTATTGTTGTACAAGTATGAATCGATTTATATGGATGAACTGATGTAGTAAAATTACCAACAACAATAATAAATATATTACTTATTACAACAACAACAATTGGCTAGGAAAGGTAACAGAGTTTAGGGATCAGGGGAATTAATAAATTAGTTACTAAATCTGGTTGTCAATTTAATTAAATAATTAATACATTTAATTATTATTATTATTAATATGTATGTACCTGTAAACAATTGAACTATAATACTTCGACATCCAAAACGAATACTCTTACAAACACTTTTGTAGTTGTCACACTCAAATTACAGATTATTATTTAATCGCTTTTAATAAATATTCTTTCTTATTCATTTTACTTATTGCATTGTTGTAATTTTGTTGTTAATCACGATTATCTCACAAATGCATTATTACTTTGTGTTAAAAAAAAAAATAAATATTATTAAAGCCAACGTGTTTCATTACTTTGCTTTTGATTTTTGAATTTGAATTTCAGATACAAAACATTCCTAAAAAAGTCAACATCTCTATATCCAACTCTTAAACAGCAAAGTGCTTAAAGTAAACGAATTTTTAAACAATTTAAAATAAATCACTTTTTAAATGATTCTTAATTAGGAGTTGTTAATTAATAGAAAAAAAAAAAAAAAATCAAGAACGTATTATTTTTAAACTACGTGTAGTAGTTAGTATTATTGTTTTACTTAACATAAATTGTGCAAATTTATATTGATTAGATTACAATTTCTAATAGTGAATGGTGTTGGTTACTACCAACTGTGTGACATTATAAAAAATTGTTTAATAAATATTTTTATATTTATCTATTAAATTATTGTGGCTGCTATTAAAAACAAAAACCTAAAATCGTAAAAAGAATTAATAAAAAAAATTAAGTTGCAGGTGAGTTATTGTGAGTCTTGTCTAGCCAGTGATTGAGTCTGGTTGTTAGCCAAACGCGAGCAAGAAGAAATACATAGAATTCTAGTCATGTTTATTTTAGTATTTTTCTGTTTTTAATTTGTTTTACAAATGATTTTTTTTTTTTTTTTAATCGTCGTAGTAATTTTTTCTTTGTGCCAAAAATACTAAAAAACAAAATAGCAACATAAATATTTATAGTAAACGTGATATCATCATTATTGTACAAACGAGACTACTACTCAATTATAAACTTAATATAAAAATCGAAAATAAATAACTAAATAAATAAATAAATATACGTAACGAAACTTAGATGAATTTTGACAATATTGAATGAATTGAAGCATTTCTATGGAAACAGCAGCAACAATAAAATAGAGTTGATGTCACTTTTAGTTTATGCAAATAAACAAAGAGAAAAAGGTATAAAAAAATGTTTAATTTTATTGGTTTGGGGTATGTAAACGTATGAATTTTCAGAAAGGTGGTATTTAAGTTTTCTAAATGTCTTTGGGGACCAAAAATATTAAGCTATTTTTATATATAACATTATGTTATTATTAGCTTAAGGATTAAGGATAAGCTGTAACAAATACATAGTTAAATATAATTATAACAGTGTCTGACATAAATGCTAGAATATTAGTTAGAAAATAACTAGTATAGACAGAGAAGAATTAAAATTCATATAAGGATATTTTTTCGATTTCATATCCAATTTTTCAAGTTAAATTAAATTATTATTATTTAATAGATTTTAAAGGATGTTTAACATAATGTTTATAAATAATCGCAGCCCAACAAAAACTTTTTGGTTATCGGTAATGGCAACTACTTATTAAAGTAGTTTCTTGGTAATGAGGCGTCATTATTATTTGCCTACTCTGTATTACATTAATAAGTACTCAATAGTATAATAGCACAGTAATACTGCAATCACGTGGATGAGTTGGCTAGAGCGCCGGATTAACAAACAGAAGGTTGTTGGTTCAACCCCATTCTGAAGCTGTTAGTTTTTTATAATAAAATGTCTAAAAAGATATTTTAAACTAAATAGAATTTATGTCGCTTAGGACGCTATGTGCGAGATGGTGTACTGAGTAAGACGTTAATCAGTAAAAACGAATGGTTAGTGTGTGTCCAAATTCAAGTGTCTTAAACAATAGAAATTAGCCTTCTTTACAAAGTCTCCAATAATTTGTATACTTTTATTATGAACTTCTAAAGGATTCATAAAATATTTATGAATCCTGGAATAACTTCAAGATTAATTAAAAATTCCCAAAAATATTTTTAATGAAATAACAATTAAAAGCTAATTCTTCTCAAATTTCAGTTTGGATTTGGATATTAATCAATTAACATTTTCTTTCTTTCATATAAATTGTTGAAATAAATTTTACGTTTGTCATCATATGGCAGGCAGGTAATAAAATTTTTAAAAAATTGGAAAAAAGTTTATGAAAATAAAAAAGAAATCTGTTTTCGAATTAAGATATCCACGGATATCTATATCGATTTTATTTTCCAGTGTTGCAAAATTGCAAAAACTCGCGATTTGATTTCGCTTTTATACTTTCTCAAAAAGCCCAAAAAAAATTCAAAAGTACATATGTAACTTTAAACATTAATAACTGGAAATGTTTCGTGAATTTTAATAAAGTTTGAATTTTGTTTATGTCGGTTTTATTATGTCCCAAAAAATGTAAATGCATTTTAATGCATTTTTAGTTAAATATGCTATTTATTTTGATTTTTTAACATATTTTTAAAATATGGAATTTTTACATTAAAATAAGAATCCAAATTATAAAATAAAAATTATAAAATACAAAAAACATGATAAAAATTTGTCATATAAAAAACTTTCTTATTTTTGAATTGTTCGTATTAAAGCCGACATGAGCAAAATTCAAACACCGTTTAAACTATTAAAATTCACAAAGCTTTCCCAGAGATATTTATGTCCAAAGTCACATACTTTTGAAATGTTTTGGTTTTTTTAAAAAGTGAAAAAGCAAAATAAAATCACGAGTTTTCGCAATTTCGCAAAACTGAAAACTGAGATTGATAGATAAATAGTTTAATGGTGTTTGTGTATACAAACTTTTATGGAAATTGAAAGACACCAGGTAAAAAAATGCCATTTTCGGGCCTTCTTTCACGGTATTATAATAAAGTTTTTCTGAAAATAAAGTTTTTATGAAAATATTTACGACGAATATGACGCTGTATTCATTATATTCTAATTTTTTGAATATGTTTAATACGGCATTTATACTTAACTTTTGAATTTCGTTTGGACAAGATTTCTGAAAAACAAAATCTACCCCGTTTACATTTACATTTAGTAGATTTCTCTTGACAATTAGATGGCAAATAATTAATCACATTTACTTAAATTTTATAAAAATTCATTGCAAAAACCGCAAAATCTTATATATATTTTGTTTAATTTTATAGAAAATCTTAACTTTTTTTTAAATAAAATACTGTTTTTTTTTCATTATTTTCTATAAAATTTTGTAAATATTTTTTTGTAAACAACTGACATTTTTATTTAGCACAGTGTTGCATTTTACTACCACACCGAAAGAAAAATAGTGTCTACTTAGTGAAATAAAAATTTGATAAAATCTCGTTACAAACTAGATTTTGATTTATATGGAAAATCTAGTTTAAAATCGAATGAAATAAGTAGATTTCGAATAAAATCTCATTTAAACTAAATTTTCGTTCAATGTAAATCTCGTATAATATATTTTTTTTAAAGAAATTTTAAAGAAATTTAAAAATATTTTTATAAAAAAAAAAAAAACTAAAAAAGTGAAAAATTTTATATCAACATTATTCAGTTGAATGAAAAGATTTGGTAAACTTTTGGATAAAACAAAACAATTTTTATTATTTAAGAAAAATTAACGGTAACATTGGATTATTACACCATTTCTGGATTTTTCCATCTTCGCTCAAAATAAGGGTTATTTCCAAAAATAAACGATTTTACAGACTTACCGTTTTTAAAAAATTTTATCTCGAATACCTGTTATTTAATTTAAATTTTTTTAAACGGCATTAGAAAGAAAAGAATTTATTCGTTTTAAAAAGTATATACACATACTGTTTAAGATATTAAGGACACAAACTAAATTTTTTATTGTTGATAACTATGTTTTAGCAAATATTACTAAAATATATACTAACAATATTTCGTTACATTTAATCATACGAGATAAATTAACAAAAACTACTTTTAATTTTTAATGTTACCTAAAAATGGCATAAATCAAGATTACCAGCACACTTGATTTTTAAATAATTTTGATAATGATTCAGTAAAAAACTTTGACCGCTCGCTCTTATTTTACGAGTTATGGCTACTTGAAGTTATAATATAAAAATGCAATTTTCTCCTTCCTCCTGCAATGAATATGAACAATATGGGTATCATAGGAAAGTTCTTAAAGAAGCCTTTCGATTGATATAGAAAATGTGAAAAATCATTAATGCATGGCGAGACAATATGATATTTTATTACTTTTTATTTTGTCTTTTTTTTACAAAAGTACCGTTATCTCTAAAATATATCGATATAACAGTACTCTCCTATACATAAAATTATTTAGAAAACAATTTAATCTTTCTTATGATCGCCATGTCACACCATTAGCCAATTAAATAATAAAAATATAGCACTTTAAAAATTAATATTTAGAAAAATTAATCGATTTTTACTAGTAATATATTTGTTAATATCACAATTTAAAAATATATAATAAGTCTTATTTCTTTATCATTTTTACAATTTTATGAAAAATTAAAAATTATTTGAAAAGAATACCGATACTTACAAAAATTTTTTGATTTCCAAAAAAAGTTTATTCAGCGAAGCCGGTGTTCGACATACATAGAGGAGAGAGTACTTTAGCTCGGCCGAAGGCCGTCTACACAGAAAAACCTTTATTTACACTAAAAAAATTTATATTAATTTCAACTGTGCTGGTAACCTTGATTTGTTCCAAACATTTTTTTAAAAAATTGTTTTAATTTTTTTTTATCTATAATTCAAATAAAAATGCAAATTAATTAATATTTACTAAGTATTTTTTTACTTATTTTTTATTTTTGAGATTTCAAGACCTTTCCAATTATATCAAGACCTTTTTAATGATAGCCGTATTACATATATAGTCATAAATTATAATATTAACAAATATATTATGAGTAAAAATCGATTCATTTCTCTGAATATTAATTTTTAAAATGCTATATTTTTGTTATTTTATGGGCTAGGAGTGTAATATGGGGATCATATGAAAGCTTGAAATGTTCTCTAAATGATTTTATGTATAGGAAAATACCGTTATATCGATATATTTATGAGATAACGGTACTTTTGTAAAAAAAGTCAAAATAAAAAGTAATAAAATATAATATTGTCTCACCATGGGATAATGATTTGGCACATTTTAAACATCAATCGAAAGGCCTTCTCAAGACCTTTCCAATGATACCCATATTGTTCATTGCATTCTTGCATCATAACTTAAAGTACCCATAACTCGAAAACTAACAGAGAGCGGAGAAAAATTTTTATGTAACTTTTTTTTAACCAAAAATAGTGCTTTTGCCGAAAAGAAAATTTGTTAAAAAAAATCAACAGTGCCGGTAATCTTGATTTGTTGACATTAGAACCTTCTACAAATAGATTTCGTGTTAAAATTTGTCACGATCTTTTCACAAGAAAAATCACAATTTCTCTAAAAAAAAAGAAACATCATAAAACTCTATAGAATAACAAAAAGTCAACAAAATTATCTTTAAAATGTTATTTGCAAAACATATTTTAAATGGGTTGGGGGATTCTCTATGTAGCAGAGAACAAATTACACACAACTTACAGCCTTCAACGTCATCATGATGTTATTTCCTGTGAGACAAAAAACAACTAAGAAGAATAATTTATAACTCAACTAAAAGTATAAAAGGAAATAAAATAAAGAATAAAAAAACACATCCAAGAAGAATGAATGAATAGAAGATGAGAGATGAATGAACGTATCAAGGAATGAATGAATAATAAATGCAAATTTTAATACTTATCAGCCAATTATTTGACAGGCATTCACTATAAAATCTTTATGTCTAAAAAAAGTTATGTTAATAAATATTTATAAATTTTGTTTTTATCTAAAGTGCGTTATAATTTTTTTTGTTAATATTTGATTATAAATCTATTAAGTAGTTTTGTTGTTTTTGCTAATTGTTTTGCTTTTATTGAATTTTGTAATGCTCTTTTTTATATATATACTTATATGTATATTTTTTTTAATTTTGTTTATTCATTTTACGTGTGTAATTAAAGAACGTGTGCGCGCAATCACAGCCTTCAGAAAATGTGCTTTTATAGACTCTTTATTCTACATTTCAAGCTCTCCCAACTCTTCTTTCTCTTTAGTTTTTAATTTTGTAGAAGTCTATATAGTTTTCCTCAGTGATGCCAACTTAGCCCTTTTCGTGCTAGAATTCGCCTGTTTTTAGTAGTCCAAAACGCGAAAAATATGTTTTAGACCGAAAAAAGAAATTAGCACTTTTAGCAATTTTCTTTTAGCCCTTTTTGCTCTTTTTTTACTTTTCTCAAAATGGAAAATTACTTTAGTGGGGTAACCTTAATTTTTTTTTTCAATTTTTACTTTTATTTGACAATTTTTGTACTAAGTTCACCCTATATTTCTGAAAGGGCTAGTAACCAGATTTGTCCAGAGATCTTAACAATTCGTAAAGAAACTTTATTAAAAAAAAAAAAAAAACTGCCTTTAACAATTAAAATTGTTTGAATGAAAAAGTGTTGAAAGAACTGTACAATTTTGGAACGAGGTTCATAATAATAATATGTCCTGCATTTTAATTTATCCAGTTTGCTATTAATATTTTGAGCTGTACGATCCAAATGGTTCATTAAGAGTTTGTTTTTACTTTTCAAAAGAAATTTTAATTATAGACCATTTTTGCACTTTTTCACAAAACTTGTCTTGATTGTACCACAAAACTGTTGTCTTTTTAAATTTAACCTTTTTTGGCACTTTTTTTCAAACATTTCTATGCGTTTATACTGGTAATAATTGGCATCACTGGTTTTCCTGTGCTCCCATAAAACAACAACAACAACAATTTTAGACGTTTATCAGCGAATTTAAGGAATTTATTAATAAATTATTTAAATATAATTAATAGATCATTCCTTAGATAGAAATCATTGCAAATGATTGCTAATTGTTGCTTAAAGCAGTAGAGGGTAGAAAAATAGTACCAAGAGTCTTAAATGTTTAGGAATTTCTTAAATGTGTTTAATTCTGTAGTTGTAGGTAAATGTTTTATAAATAACACAGCTATTTTTGTTTTTAAAATGATGACAGAGATGAAAAGGAATGGGTTTTTTTTTTTAATAATTTCTAAATAAAACCAATATAGTTCTTGTTCTAAGCAAAATAATATCAGCTTTCTCTAATTTAAATGTCGAAAGTAGTGAATGTGAAAGGCTGAATTTTCTATTCTGCAGCCTCAAGCGTGCTAATGGTCCTTCGAACCGGATTATTGATCTTTTAATTTCATCTATGTGTTTTATAGGTTCTTTAAATTAAGGAGGGAAATTTTAAATATTTACGTATTTACAGATTCTTTACATCCACCTTATATGAGGTGTTTCTGTTCTTCTACGCTTCTAGGTTACTAATTGTCCTTGGAACCATATTATTGATGTTTTAATTTCAGCTTTTTTTTTTTTTTTTGTTTTTTATAGATTAAAGAGTGGAATTTTAAATACTTTTTATATGCTAATAGATTCTTTATATCTGCTATAATTAAAGATTTTTTGGATTTGTTTTTTTACCGTTTGGAAAAATAAATATTTTTTATAAATTGTTTTCAATCCAAATAATTTTATTTTGTTAGATTATTGTCGACATCTACCCGCTAATTGATTGTTTCATTCCTTTGAAATTCTGTACTCAGTTAACCGTAAAATGTATATTGACAACACTATGAAAAAGAAAAACATACAAACAGCTGTTTTCTTTACGTTTCGCAAACTGTTGCTCTCCAAAAACAACACTAAAAATAATATTTCTTAGCAGTATGAGTGTGCGAGTATCTGTGTGTAATAATTTTTGTGTGAAACAGGAATGGAAAACTTGATACGATCGTACTTTTTCTGATACTATTTAATATTTAAAAGTACCGAGGTACTCCCGCAAGTAATATGATTCCACAATTCGATTGAATTTTTTCTGATTTATACTTGGTATTCAAAAGTAATTATGAAATAGTGGTAAACACTAACCTTGGCTTGAATTGACATGTTTAAGTTCTAGTTTCCAAAATACCACACATGTAATTAAGAAAATTTATATAAGTTTATAGGGCAAATAAATTATAGAAACTTGTATGTATATCCTCATAAAATTTATCACTGTGATTTCTACTTATATAAAACTTATATAAACTTGATACTAACATGTGTATGTGATTTATGCACGTTAAAATGATTTTCAGAAGAGGGTTTTATATGGGATGTTCATGAAATTTGGCTCAAAGATTGATACTTTTATAAAACTTCCTTACACGGAATTTTATTAAAATATTGTTATATTTAAGGCATTTGTGATCGTTAAACCCCTATTCCGGGAGGACATTTGTATGGGGGCTAAATAAAATAATGGACCCATAATAACCAATTTTAATAGGCTTGGTCCTTGTGTCACGAAAGTCCTAAGTGAAAAATTTCATTGAATTATCTTCAAAATTTCAAGTTTCTTTATTTTGAAACTCAAAGTACAGAGAAAGTAGAAGTGTTCCGAATTTCAAATGTATTAGATAATGCATTATTATTATTATTTTTTAATAAAACTATAAATAAAATGATTGATTTTAAGAAATAAATATTCGAGGATTTTATTCTCTTTAATTTTGTTCTTAAAACAGGCCTATATGTTTGAAGATCTACATATTTTATTTTAATATTCACACTGAAATAAATCATTTAATTATTTACTATGATTTTTTATCCTTTATTTTAGATAAACAAATTACATTTTTTGAGTTTAAAAAATACAAATAAATTCCTGTCAAAAATTTGAATTTTTGTACTCTGAGGGTGAAAAAGGTACCGTTTGAAAATTTATTTGATACTGAAAAATTTTTTGAATTTCCATCCCTGGTGTGAAATAATTTTTGCGATTCGATTTTTTGTTACTCACATGGCTCTTGAACTCTCTCACATCTCAGAGGTCTGGTTTTTTCTTGTTTAAAAACATTTTGCTCTTTAGAAATTGTAAGAGTGTGTGTATACAACAAATATATGATTCTGTGTGTGTGTGTGTGTCTAAAGTCATTTTTATTATTAGTTATGACCTCATCATCGATTATTTTGTGGTAGATTCTTATTGAAACAAGTCCCTCCTGTTTTGCTAACCAACAGCGGTAACAAACAACAAATGGTAGCAGCAGCAACAACTATCGTAGCAGCAATGGAAACAACTACAACAATATTTCGCCCAGCAATCAACAACATTACAATTAATTCCTTAATAAATTTGTAGCATCTATTTGTGTATAAATTTCAATAAAGCTGCTGAGATTGTGTGCAAAAAACAATGATTATTTAATAAATAAATTCTCCATTGGAAGCACACAAATAGTGGAAGGAATTGTTGATCGAACAAATTAATGAATAAATAAATGAATGGGTGATTGCATAAATTGCACATTCCTTATTTTATTGTTTAGCAAACATTTCCCCTTTTAAATCTAAAAATAGTATAAACGCCATCACCAATGTTTAACCTCTTTGAACAGATAACAAAGTCAAGGGATCATATAATTTTAGAGATATATAAATAGTTAAACAAATTAAAAATAATTATGCTATTAATTTGTTGAATTTTTTTGTGATTTTTTTTTTAAAACAATAGAGAAATTTTTTTTTAAATTTAGTTGAACTTTCGAATTTTTTCTTAAGCTCATTAATTTGCAAATATTTATAAAGCTAGTGATCACTAAGAAACTCTTAATATACTCTTATGATTATGTCATGGTTCGACAATCTATTGGATTAGTTTACGATAAATAGTTTAGCAATCATTCATTCATTTATTTACACGCTTAAATTATGTTGTTTATAGATTTTTGTTAAGCTGTGTTATTTTGATCGTTTTTTTTTTTGTTTTTTTTTTTTTGTTTTTTTAAAAATTTGCATAAATATTTAATTTTTAGTTTTGTGTTGTTTAGAAAACTACAAATTGATTTTTTTTTTTTTTTTTTTGAAAAAAAAACATTTAGTTAACAATATTTAAATTATTCTGATTTTTATAAGCTTTAAAATGATTTAGTTATAGTTGAGCGGAGGCAAAACTAAAAAAAAAAAATTAAGACACCTCCACTTTACATTAAAAACTATTAAAAAAAAAAACTCCATAAAATAAATGAAACTTGTCTAACAGGGCCAACTACAACCACACATTTAACCAAAATAGAAAATATATTTTTTTTTTTTTTTTTTTTTTTGTTATATACAATTGGTTACAGATATTTTATGAAAAAATATTAATAATAACAATGATGATGATGACAAGAGAAAACAATTTACCATTGTATGATCATATATTGGGTGTTTGAAGAGGAGAGAGATATGTGTGGATATTTATTATAGGAAAAAAAAGAAAAAATAAAAAAGATAATAATGAAAAGATGATAATGAATCAGCAAGGACCGGAAGTTCATGAAATTGCATGTTTTTTGCCTTCACTCCTAGAACAGAGTAAACTAAATATCTTTGCGAATTAGAAAATTTGGTTTAAAATGGCATCGATTTATTAGTGCATATTTATGCATATTTTGTCGAAAATGCATATTTTTGCATATTTTGCCATAAATGCATATTTTTTTTATCATATTTAGTGTAATATTCCAACTTAAAATTATTTTTTGTTTAGAAAAAAAATAATTCTATGGACTTTTGATAAAACGACTTAAGTGTACATTTCAAAATTTTCAGAAGAGCTAAAAAAATATTTTAAAATATTAAAAATACCATGGTAAGGCTATTTTTCCAAAACTAACCATCACAGAAGGACGTTGATTATTTATCTCGTATTAAGATGAGAAATTAATCAGAATAAATAATTTCGTTTCGGAGAAGTATTGTCCTAAAATATTCGATTAAATAATATCATTGAGAAAAATTTTTGGTATATCAGCCCTTGGTCTAAAATATAGAGATAAGTAATGGGTGATTCAAGTAGAGATACTTTTTTCAATAGCCTTTTTTTGACAGATCACGTGTGAGTCGTGTCATGCTGTCATGTTATTTTTGTTTAGTATTGTTTTTCATTTCATAATAGAAAAACTTACGCCCGAACAACGTTTACAAATCGTTCAACTTTATTACGAAAATTCACGTTCTGTGAGGAATGTGTTTCGTGCACTTTGCTCAACTTATGGTCAACATAATCGGCCTACTGAGCGTACTATTCGCAACACCATCATCCATTTTGAGACCCAGCCACCGTAGCTGAGAGTGTACACGAAGACCGTGCAGAGTCGATTCGGCGCCGTTCGCAGCAACTCGGACTGACGTATAGAACGACTTGGCGCATTTTACGTCGAGATCTTAAATTGAAAGCGTACAAAATACAGCTTGTGCAACAACTGAAGCCGCTCGACCTTCCCAAGCTACATCGCTTCGCTCTATGGGCTCTTGAAAAGTTCCAAGAAGATCCGACGTTTTCGAGGCAAATTTTGTTCAGCGATGAGGCCCATTTCTGGCTCAATGGATATGTAAACAAACAAAATTGCCGCATTTGGGACGAAGAGCAACCTGAAGAGATTCAAGAACTGCCACTTCATCCAGAAAAAACAACGGTTTGGTGTGGTTTGTGGGCCGGTGGAATCATCGGTCCATATTTCTTTAAGAATGATGACGGTGCGAACGTAACCGTCAACGGCGACCGTTATCGTGCCATGATAACCGTCTATTTGATGCTTGAAATTGAAGCTCGTGATCTCGGCGACATTTGGTTTCAGCAAGACGGTGCCACTTCCCACACATCGCATCAATCAATGGATTTATTGAGAGAACACTTCGGTGAGCACATAATTTCACGTTTTGGGCCGGTCGATTGACCACCAAGATCGTGTGATATCACACCGTTAGACTTTTTCCTGCGGAGATATGTAAAGTCTAAAGTTTATGCGGACAAACCCGCTTCGTGTCATTCGCTAGTTACCAGTTGAAATGTTCGAACGCGTCATCGAAAATTGGATTCAACGGATGAACCATCTGCGACGTAGCAACGGCCAACATTTTCAAAAAATAAATGCCAAAGAATGTTCTTTCAAATGATAATAAACATTCCCCATTAAATTTGAATTTTCTGTGTTTTTTTCTTTAAAAAAGTAGGGAACCTCGAAATGAATCACGCGGTACATACTTTCAGGATCAAATTTCCAGTCATTTATCTGAAGGCAGAACAAGTTTGTTTAATATCATACGTTTTTGTAAAACATCGAGAATTGTTTAATTCTTTTTAAAGAAGCTACCAATGAGATTATTCTGTCTGAGAGCACAATAAGCTGTATAGAGCTACCCTTAATATCATTTTAGAAAAATCGATCTATCATTAAGACCACAGCCATCGAAAGAAGTGTTGCCAATACAGTTGTTACAATTTTAGATTCAAACGAAGAAATAATAAAATCTTTCCACATAATTTAAAAATGTATCCATCACATCTGTTGATGTCGAACGGTAATTTTCTAGGTACAAAAGCTGTCTAATGTCTTTACTGTATATTTATTTTTAATTTAATATGATACTGAATTAAAAATTTATATATTTTTTAATAAAAGTTAAGAAATGAGTGCATATTCTATTTGTTTTTTTGGACATATTTTAACATTTTTAATGCATTTTTTAAGCGCCAAAAACACACTTTTTAAATGCATGAACTTCCTGTCCCTGTTCATTTTAATATCATGATTTGTATTCTAATATCTGTTTATGTTCCTCATTTGACAGAGTTGTCTCTGTTCCCCATATATAATTACCTGTTATTATTTATTAAAAAAGATCTAATTTTTTTCAAGTTAATAGCTAAAAGGATCCTTTATTATAGCAAAAATTTTTTACTTTTAATATGAGTCTTTATTTGCGACACTAGTATTTCATTGATATCAATTTAATTTTGATAAAATTTTTTTAATTTTATAACTTTTATAAACAAAAGTTCATTCACACAAAGTTATTATATCTTTCCTCTATTTAAAGGCTAAAGGAATGAGCTAATTAAAGGAATAATCAAATTTTTTAAATAATTATTTCTTTGATACTCGATTAAAATATAAAACATATAAAAAAGTCGCACAAAAATAGAAAATTCCAAAATGAAATATTAAGTTTATCTTTCCTCTATTCCAAGATTGAAGCCTGATTGAATTGGCCGTTATTGACGCTTCCTTCTGTAAGAAATAAAAGAAGTTAGAGCGCTATATTCCAGGGACCGTAACGCTTATAAGCAATATGATAAAAAATCAAAATTTAATTATTTTTCGATTTTTATTTTTATTTTTTTTTTTTTTTTGCTAAAAAAAGAACGCTAATTTTTTATTACCTATTATCTATTTCATCATTGAAAAATAAAAATCAAAATTAATGTTTATTATTTGGAAAGGGCGTTTAAAAATATAAAGGTGTTCCACAACATGTTCCTAAAGTTCTTGGTTCATACAGATTTTTTTTTTTTTTTTGCCAAAAAATTTGCCACAATCATTAAGAATACTCTATAATATATTCGGTTGTGACGAATCTTATATATTTTTCACAACTATTGAGGTATATAGCCTAGTTTTAACATTTAGTTTTGGCGATTAATTTTCATTTTATCGTTTTTTTTCGCTTTGATTCATGATTCATGATTCTTCATGATTTTTTGGCGATATATCCACCATTTTTGGACCGATTTTAACTATTTCCAATAACAAAATTCTCGATAGATTTGCTGATGTTGTAATGTATATTTTTTAGTTATAAGCGGTCCTCATAACAGAGAAACAACGGAGAACATTTTCGGGGGCGGTGACGCGACACTTAGTCGGCGGTGGCGGCGGCGCGAAATAAAATAAATTATTAAAAACAATAGCAGATGGAGTCATTGTATTCACTACTTTTTGCATTGATTTTCAATGAAAATTTAAAAATTTCGTCGGCTTATTTTGAGCCGCTGTAAGCCGACAAATTCGGCGGCTGATAAAGTAGACAAACGATCGGCGGCAGCGCGCCGCCTATTTTGTGCCAGTCAGCTTTTGTCTCTGCCTTATAAATATCATATCAACCTATACACAGACGGACAGGTGGACATCCTTATTTCATCTCCAATATATTTCAGGATAAAAGGGGAATAGTCCCGATTTCTTCTCATAACCGTAAACAATATCTATAAAGTTTCTTTTTGTACTAATAACTAAGATATATTGGCTTTGAGTTAGTCCTTTTGTTCCTAACTATCTCCTCGTTACATAAATTTTTTTCATGAATTTCTGAAGTGATCAAAACGGCGAAACTACCCACTCATGGGGTAAATTCGCCAAATCATTTTTCAATTGACAAAACAAAGGTTTTCATTTTTGTAGTGGCAGCACTGAAAGCGAATCAAAAGAACATAGAAATAAATTTTTAATCCAAACCCAAAATTTATAGCTATTTTATAAAGTGATTTTTAAGTCGGATTTGTATGGTACTTTTTAAGCTGTATTTGTTGAGGTATTTTTTCGGAAATTTAAAATTTTAATTGCTGAGGTTTATTTTCCTAAGGGTAATTTAAACGATTTCGAAGAAACTGTTGGGGACATTATTGAGAGGTATGTTAATATTTTTATAATGAGAGATTTCAATATGAATATGTTTTGTTCTAGAAAATCTAATTTAGTTCGACAAATGTGTAGTAGCTTGGGCTTAATTTGCAGATTATGATCTAAACAGTGACTTCTCTTATTGATTATTTTCTATTGAGTTACTCTATTGTTGTTGGTTCTTCTGGACAAATTCAATATCCAGGTATTTCGCATCATTCCCTTATTTATATATCTATTAATTTCAAGATTAAAACACTCCAACAATTTCTTTCATATTATGATTACAATGCTCTGAATATGGAGGTTTTAGAAAACACTATACATTCGTTGGATTTTGGTGGTATGTATTTGACGGCTGATGTTAATAATCAATTGTCAATTTTTATGTCCAATGTTAATATATTGCGCTCTTTAGTACCAACTGTGCGCCGTAAAGTGTATTTCAAATCTGACAATTGGTTTAATTCTTTTAATATACAATATCCCTAATATACAATTACCTTAGGTAGAGGAGTCCTAGAAACTGGTCGATATTTTGTGAGCATAGGAATCGCGCTAAGAGTAATAAGAGCAGCTAAGGAGAGTGCTTATAGGGCAATGTTTCGTGTGGAAGTACTGGGGAGATAGTGGTTGTTTATAAAAAATTAAAATAATGTTATTTCTGTGGATGCTAATGAAGTTAACGAATATTTTCTTTCATGTAAGATTGATTTTCCTATTAGCTATTTTGATGGTCAGTTTGAAGAAGGCTTTTCATATCACTGTGTTGACTTTGATGAACTTAGCGTAGCTTTAGTAAAACTTAAATCGTATGCTTCAGGTTATCGTTAAAATGTTTAAAAATTATTTTTCCATATGTTTCCTTCCATTTACTTCATTTGGTAAATTCAGTAATTACTTCATCTGTATTTCCTGAGGAGTGGGGAAGAAGGCTAGAGTTATTCCCCTAAGAAAAGAAGGAGATTCCCCTACTTTTGAAAATTTGCGTCCGATATTATGGATCAAATGTATCTTTACTCCTTGATACATACTTCCTAGTCAGGTTTTAGAAGTGGCTATAGTTCAAGTGCACGTAAACTTATTGATGAAGGTAAAAATGTAGTTCTTGTTTCTTTTGATCTTTCAAAGGCATTTGATGGAGTTATGCATTTCATACTTATTGCTAAGTTGCCAACTAACTTTGGGTTTTCATCTGTGGTATGTAGGCTTTTGTAAATAAGATTAAATGTCTTGGTGTTGTAATTGATAATCACTTGAATTTCCTCTCATAAATAAATAATGTTTCTTCTAAAATATCATTTTTGTTGAGAAGGCTATATTCTCTTGACACACATCTTTCGTTTTCTATAAGGATACGTGATATGACCGGCCGAGAATTAGCCAAATTTAATAGAATTTTCAACAGGATTGTTAGGTTTGTTTATGACGTAGGATATCGACAACATATTACTCCATATGTGGAAACTTTCCTTGGATGTTCTTTCCGTAATTATGTAGCTTTCAGAATTTTATTATTTATTTATTCCGTCTTCCATGCCACATTTTTTAAAAGGTCATTTCAGATGAGATTGTCAAGTATGTGGAATGCACTTTCGAGGGATTTAAGATGTTTTTCACTCTCACCACACGTCTTTCGAAGAAAACTAATGCTTTATGCTACTTGTCATGACTTATTAATTATCTACCATAATTTAGTGTATTTAGTTCAATTATTAAATATACATACGAGTATTTATCTTTTTTGAGCTTTTTATATGTTCATTTAAAATGGATCTGATAGGTTTTATTATACTTTTAATTTTAATTTATTTATTTACTTATTTATTTATTTGTTTATTTTTTTTTTCTTTCAAATTTAATTTAACTATTAATTCGTTCAATTACTTATGATTACTAAATATTGTTGTTTATTTTGTTATATTAAATTATTACTTTTGATGTAGTAGCTTTTATTAGCTGTATATGGCCCGTTGGGCTTGGTTATGTAAATTGAAGACGAATAAATTTTATATTAAAAAAAAATAACCTGTAAACTGTCTTCTTTCAAAACCATTCTTGTAACAGAAGCCTTTTCCATATCTTATCAACTCTCTAACGACTGAAGCAAAATTTTATAAAATCAGCAAATAATTAATGACACATTTTTAAAAGACACAAAGATTATTGTCTCAACCAAAGAGTAACAAGATAGGAAAACCTATCAGAAAACTTGACTCTATTCATCAAAAAGCCAGGCTTTAACATTGTGTTGGTAAAATTTTATTTATAAGTATTAGTGCTAAAACTACTTTCACCCTAAGCACACATAGTTGCATAAAAGAGTATTAAAAAATTATAAAATAATATTCATCACAATTATTTTTTGTAGATTTGAAATGATTTTAATATTTTAGAGCGAATTACACCCACAAACATTTAGTAATTACATTTTTTTTTGGCTTTTTATTGAATTGAATTGAAACTAACTTAAATTTTGTTTCATTCATTATTTTTAGCAGGAAAGATGATTTTTAAGAAAATTAAAATTTCACAAATTTTAAAGTATTTTTATTATATTTTAGTAAGGTTAAAATAGAATTATTATTAAAAAATTTTATAAATATAGTTTTAAGAGAAGTACTTCAAAAGCAATAAACAAGAAGCATAAAAGAAGAACATCCCACCAATGACAAAGAGAACTTCTGCAGCTCTTATTCAGCACTAAGTACTTCCTTCCAATGGCAACATAATGTTAAAATCATGATTTTTTCAGCTCTTTTTCAGTTCCCTTTTTGCTGGGATATGAAAAGAAGTTAAAATAGATTTGATTTTTTTTTTTTGATTAACATTTGGAATCATAATGTGTAAGTGAAGAAAATACTATTAATACTGATGTTGTGCAATGCGGTACCAAAAGTAAGTATTGCATTATACTGACGTCGAATTACATACCACAAACTCGGTTTTTGGTACCACCAAACAGAGACAATAAAGGCAGCATGTTTATGGTTCTACGAACCGGATAGTGGTTAACAACCCAGCAGTTTCAGGTGGCTGTGCCGAACTAGTTACTTGACTTAACTACATTAGGGCACCACTAGTTACTTTATTAACTACGTGACAAGTCACTTTAACATGGTTCTAGCGGAAGGTCTATTGCCACCTCCACGACTACGTGCTATCACATTTTTACACACACAATCACCCCCATGGACACGAATTGGCACTTTGTACAAACACAATCATTTTATTGGTTACAATGTGTTAGTAAAAATTTTATGTTATCTTTTCGACTTCTTCCCGCTTACCATAGAGTCAATAAAGTGTCAATCGCCACCTTCACACTTACAAAAGGGTCGATAAAGTTTTAGTTCGCTTAATGATCGTTCACAAAATGTTAAATTACACATTTAACTGTGCTAGATGGGTAGACTTGAATGAACTTTACTGTCTAAAAGGGGGTCAATTGATGCCGAAAAAAACTGCTGGGAAACTTTTGCGTTGACAACCTTATAATCTCTAAGCTGAACATTGGAAAGTGTGTTGCTGAATATAAATAGATTAAATTCATGAATAAATGAATTTCGCTTTAAAATAAGTAATTTATCTCCTTCTAGAATCAAAGGACTTTAAAAAAGGTGTCCAAGTATAATTATTGAAAATTGTTTAAATTTGTTTTATTTAATTTTACACTCAGAAATAAATTATTTTCCAAGAACTTTGATCTTCGAGACAAATTTCAAAAAATCTTCTTCTATAGCTTTCAAATTACCCTGAGTAGTGAGTGGCAAACAAAGTTCAATTTATTATTTTCCGAAGAATTCTACTGTGGGTGCTAACATTATCAAATTTGCACTAATCTACCGTCAAACGTAATTCTGTTGTATTTCTCAATAATGGAAAAAATGATAAGAATTTCAAATTGACATCTTCTTCCTATCGTTTTAGAGTGACGCAAATAAATAGTATATTTGAATACGCTACACAAGGAAGCAGATTATATTAAATATAACAAAACGTTAGTAACATTACATATTACTTCTAAAAAAAGTTCTAATGCTAAACGATTTATGCAGATCTACAAAAAATAAGAATATAGAAGATTTTAAAGAAATAATCGTCTTGATTTAAGAAAAAATGTTCTTGAAGTTTAACTTAAATGTATTTATTTTTTCTTTTTGAAGTAGCGGTATCTTAAATTCGCTACAAAATTTTCCATATAAAACAAAATTTTGTTTTTATTTTGAAATTTATTTACTTCATACATGTTGTTGTATTTTTTATTTTTTTTTATTTTGCTGGTGTGAATAAAAAAATAAGCAATTAAATCTATTCTAAAATGTATTGTATGTGTATTTATTTTAATAGAAATTTCAAAATATGCCTGTTTCCTAATATTCTTCCTCTGTTTTACAGCAGTATAAACAGTGTTTAATTAGATGTCTAAAAGTGCAGCTACAATTGTTGCCTTATACCCAGTGTTTTTTTTTTTCTCTCTACTTAATTTAAGAAACTGCCTTGAAGTTCATAAAATAATTGTATTTATAAGAAACAATTTGGATGATTTCAAATTTCAATTGTTGGTGCTGCTGCAAATGCTATTTATTGACTCTTGTTCAATACTAAATTATTGGCGTGTTGGGCGTTTGGTTTTAATAAACAAAAAAAAAAAAAAAAATTAAACGAATAAAAATTTAGAGCCCAATTTCAATCAAATAATAAAAAAAAAAAGAAAAAATAATAATGTTATATGTTGGCGTAACATTTTTTCAATGTGTTGGCTGGCCGGTCAAAATGATGCAATTGATTTTTTGTCTATTTCTATCAATTGGTTTTGGTTTGAATACACACTGTCAGGCCTTCACGCTACCTTACAAAATCAACGAATATCTTAATGAAAATGGAAAACAGGGTACAATTACTACAACATTCATTAGGTTACTTTTTTTTGTATTTACTTAAGAAATAATTTCTTTAAAGTTATAGGATTTTTAATGTATATTCTTTTTTTGTTGATAATAATTACAGTGAGGTGTTAGCTGCCTGGCGTGCCAAAGCAAGATGCAATGTGGTACCGGCCGAACGCACACAAGAACTTTTTCAGGAGTTAAGTTTTCATCCAAATGACAAACAAAGTAATTCCTTTATCCTCTTAAAAAATAATATTTATTATAATATTTTTATATATTTTTTTAATTTCAGTAAGCGATATGTTGCAAACAGCTAAAATGTTGGCTCGCAAAGGTAGCCGTCAATCAAATGGTTTAACTTTTGGTGAATTTTGTGTTTTAGCTGCAGACCTCAAAAGATTTCGGTATGTTATTTATTAAATCATAAATTTTCATTGTACTTATTAAACTTATCTTGTTTTTTTTTTCTATATTCCTTTTTATTTAGTACTTCTTCATTTGGATCGACTTCGCCTGGTTACTGTGACAAAAATAATTTACTTAGCTCTCTACATACAGATGATAATGGTGTGGATGATAGTGACAGCGAGAATACAGCCTCCTCTAATACCGCAACAACAACAACAACATTAAATAAACATGATGTCAATACCCATACAAATACAAATTGCAGTTTTCCGGGAAGTGAGCTGCGCAGTACAAAATCTTTTAGTAATGTGGAAGACTGCAAAAGAATTGGCAAACAAAAACCCAAT
This sequence comes from Protocalliphora azurea, assembly GCA_932274085.1. NCBI lineage: Eukaryota > Metazoa > Arthropoda > Insecta > Diptera > Calliphoridae > Protocalliphora > Protocalliphora azurea. Next base: position 33,033,974 of record OW026520.1, on the reverse strand, counting down.
GAACCCAGCACCTCATCGGCTCCCGTTGAAGTGTTTTTGGGTGGCTCTTGTAATCCCACAACATGGCGAGCTGATGTGGCCATACCTGCTTTAAAAGAACTAGGCATTTCCTTTTATAATCCGGTTGGTTTTTTTAAAGTCACTATGAACTATGAATTAAACTTATTAAGGGACTTTTAAAAATTTAATTGCAGCAAGTTTCCGATTGGACGCCAGATCTCATTGAATTGGAGCATCGAGCTAAGGAAAAAGCGAGGGTATTATTTTTCGTTATGGATTCAGAAACACGCGCGTCTGCTGGTGCCATTGAGGCGGCACATATAGCGGGTCAAAACTGCAAGCAGCTGGTGCTGGTGCTGCATCCGTATAAACCGAATCAGTCCATACTCAAAGAACGTATATCACAGCAGTAAGTTTTTCCTTTCAATTCTAATAGGAAAGATTTTTGAATTTTTTTCTTAATTTATTTATATTTATATTTATTATATATAATTAATTATTTTATTTATTTTACTTTTAGAGAGTATATTGATTTAACACGCAATCAACAGATTTTACGTGAATTGGTTACACGCCGAGGATTGCCCGTGCTCAATAATATACCTTCTGGTCTCCAGCGTACTAAGGAAATTTTAGCAGGTTTTAGGGATCCTCCATCGAATATAGCTTCAATACTAGTGTAAGTATATCTTAAACATTTGGTTTTAAGTAGGAAATAAAAAGGATTAGATCCAGAATTTTTCTTTAGAGACCTTTAATTTAATTAATCTAAAGCTTTTCCGAAATGGTCCTGATTTTGAAGTCAAATATTTAATACAATGTTTCTTTAGTCTTTTCCGACAGGTGCTTAAATTGATTAAGGTTAACATATGTTAATCAAATTCCGCATTTATTTCTAAAAATCTTAATTTCTTTTAATAATTTCGATAAAGGTCTAAATTAAAATCTGAAACTGTTCCAATTCTGGTTCTGATCTCCATCTTAGTAGAGAATCTTTAAACGTTACAATTTCAATACTACAATCCCATTAAAGAGTTTAGATTACATCTAGGACCTCAAGGTATTTATCTTTAATTTTGAGTCCTTGATATTTTTAGAGGGATGCTTATGTTTCATATTAAATAAGTTGATCCTCCATTTCTCTTGCTTTTCTTTTAATTTCTTAGGTCAAATGTATTCAATATATGTATTTTGCAGTAACATTTTTATTTTATAATAATTTCTCTCCGTTTTTCTCTCTTTGTAGTGTAATACGTGGTGCCTTTGATCGTGTAAATCCTATTTACGATCTAATCACTGTAGAACAGTGTCAACAAGCTCTCTTATATTTGGGCTATGCTCAAAGTCTTGTTAACATGGACAATTTAAATAAAATCATAGCGGCTCAACGGGAAGCTCTAGCAGTTCTCAATAATGACAACAATAGCAACAACAAAAATAGTACAAATTCTCAAAAACCAAACAACAACACCAACAATTCATTGTGTGCTCAACAACAACAACAACTAAATTCTAAAAACAATAGCTCTCAATTAGATCATCTTGACTTTAATCTATTCTGTGTTATATCAGCCTATCTATCGGTTCTGCAGCAGGAAATACATGAAAGTGGCTGTATTTCTCCCATAAAAGGCACCAATGTGCCACCACCACCGGTGTATTTATCAAATTTGCAAGGTGAGTTTTAGTTTTCTTAAATTATTAAATTAATTTATTAAATTTTCATTTCTTTCTAAAGGTGAAGACTCTTTTGCCATTAGCTATTTTAGCAAAAATATTTCACGCACTTCAAGCAATACTAGTGTGCCCAGCAGTGAAGAACGTTTGCAAAACTTGAATGACCTTTTAACGCGCAATCGTGACAGTGGCACCTCATCGCCTCAACCCATCGAGCCTTTACGCTCGCGTTCACAAGCTCAATTAGGTAATCAAAAACAACAACAACATGTTTTACTAAATGTTGAAACTATTGAAACCACTGAAGTAACTACAACTCAAACCATACAACCTCAAACTTCGGCTTTCACAGCTCATTCGCCGCTCAACATTGATAACACTTCTCATGCTAATGGTCCCGAAGAGGAAAGTGATTCCAATGATTCTGTTTTCTCCAGCAGTAGCTCAATTAATTCCATCAATTGTTGTGATCCTTCGTTGGGCTATACAATGCCTGATTTTCGTGAGGTGTATTTGGGTGGCAGTTGTGTTTTGCGCACCAAATGGCGTCAAGAATTAGCTATACCTTATTTGAAGTCCAAAGGAATTTCCTATCATTTACCCGCTCTCCATGAAAGTATCAATCCTAGTCAATTGGATTTACCTGATAGCAAATTACAGCAGCAGGAGGAAGAAGATCAGATGGTTGGTACTTCATCGGGCAGTTGGAGAGTACGTAGACAGCCTACATCATCGGCAGCTAATTTTATGCGTACTAGACGAAAATGTCGTACCAATAGTGGTACTAAAACAGCCGAAGAAGTCGAAGAGGTAACAATAGCTGAGGAATCTCTTAGTTGGACTTTGTCACCGGTACGTACGAATCTCTTCAATCCCTCAATTTTGGACTCGAGTCGGGTATTGCTGTTTGTAATAACAAATGAAACACGCTCTCTTGCTCCCATGACACTGGCAGCTCACTGTATTGGTCTCATGTACAATGTGGTATTGGCTGTGCAAATGTTACCTAATGACTGTGTTATTGGTAATGAAAAGGTGAGTGAATTTTATTTTTTTCAACACTTAAAAAAAAAACTAATTTTCTTTTTCTACTCCAGCTTACTCCTACCGCCATTAAGGATTATAATCGTGGTCGTTCCTATTTGATTGACTTGGCCAAACGCCAGGGTGTACCCGTTTTCAATGATATTAAGGCAGCTCTTGAGTGTACCGTTGAAAAGATACAATCCTACAATTCCAGACGTTATGAATAATCTTGAAACTGCAGGGCAGTCTCATTTAACTAATTAAACACAGAATAAGTAATATTTAACTTTAATCCACAAACAATAACAAAACTTTTTTTTAACCAATATTAGAATTTTTTCTTAAGTTTTAGTTAATGTTTTTTTATAATTGTTGATTTGTGATTTTTTTCTTTTTTTTTCTAAAAAAATTTACATTTACCTACAACAAAATAATGCCTTAATTGTAAAAACTAACCAATACATAATTATGTTTTAAAGAGAATTTTTAACTTTATTATGATTTTTCTTATTTCTGCTAATAATTTCAAAAATTTAATAATGAATTATAATTAACTAAAAAAGGGAAATTTTATGAAATTAGATAATTAAGTTACTAAAGCTTAAAAATTAATTTATATTTTATTGAAAAGAGACCACAGCCCAGGCAATTTATTATATACAATTTATTAGATAAATTTAGAAAATGTTAATAAACAGAGAAAAACAAACAATTTAAAAAATAAAATTAATATTTAATTAAAATATAATTTTAAAGAAAAACAAAAAAAAAACAAATTCTCTTTGTAATTATTTTTAACACCTAAAATTAGGCTATTTATTTTGATTCAATTAAGAGTTAACAGTTGGAAAACTTAGAGAAAAGCTTTATTATGTTATGATTAGTAAATAACTATAATTGTCTCTTTCTGGCTTAAATGGTGTAAAGATCATTTTATACAAGAACTTTAAAGCAATAAATTAATAGGAAAAAGACAACCTTAGTGGTGTAAAACGGAGAGTTTTTTGGGGACATGTTAAATAGTTTTTGGGGACTCTTTTTTGATTTCTGTTTAGTTTTTTTTATAGAGAATTGTATTGTGTTTCTGTCAAAAAAAAAAAACTTATAATAAATAAAATAAAATACAATCAATATTTTGGCTGCAAATTACCACTGAGGTTGTTGTTGACTCAACTGAGTAAGTAATTTTTAATTTTTTGGTGTGGTGATTGTTTATATGGTGTGTTTAGTGATAAACAAGTGTGTGTTTGTGCCTGAAATTTTCTGCCGATCGCCAGACTTTTTTCTATACAATTTGTTGTTATAATCTGGCATTTCTATTAAATTTGTTGTTTTTTAATCAATGCAAATATTTAGCGTAAAAATTTACGAAATTTATCTAAAAACAAAATTTTATTCTCTATATATAGGTGAGTTGTGGGGGAAGCCAGAGGCATAAATGACAAAGTTGAAAAAAGATTATAAAAAATTATTTTTTTTTTTTCTAAAGAAACCAAACCCATTGAGGCTACAAAATAAAAAGGCTCCCCTTAGAGCACATTTTTTTTTAATAATAAATCAAAATAGAGCGGTTTTACTGTGTAAGAGCGTGAAAAATATAAATTGAAAAATATATATTTTTTTTGTTTAGTTACGCGTGGATTTCTTTAAATTAATAAAACAAGAAACAATAACAAAATAAACAATTTGCGGTGTTTTATTGAATAAGAAATGTAACTAAATGCGCTAGTAATTACAACAACAATAAAATCAAATTAATATTAAAGTAAAAACAGAGAAATATTGTATGTTAGTTTGTGAGTGTTAATTTATGCGAATGTGCTTTGTAAGTGGAAAAATAATGCCAACAACAAATTTACTAGCACTCTTACATACGAGGGTAGCCTGAAGAGTTATTCGAAAATAACAGGAAGATATTTAGACGATGTAATAACTGAGTTTCGTTGGAATATCCTAAGTTACTACAAAGAGACTAACTTGAATAAAAAACATTTTTCTTCAAAATTTATTGGAGTGTTTTCATAGAACTAAGGAAAATTGACTGTAAACAAATTATTGAAAACTTCCCATAAAAAATTTAATGAGGACTTTTCATAGAAATAACATTTTCCGAGAATTAAAAATGGTCAATTCTATCGTACAACTGTAGATCGTTAAAACAAAATATCAGATATTATGGTTCTGCATCGATCATTAGTCGGAGTAAAAACTTGGGTATAACTATTGGCTTGATTTTTTTTTTTTGTAATAAAATTGTTAATGATCACTTGAAAATTTGTTTATTGCTTTAGTTATGATTAGTGTTGCTAAAACTTTAAGGCTATGACACACCAGATTGTGCTTGAAATTCCGCTAGGAACCGCCTACACTTTAAATAAAATCGCTGATTTTTACCGCTAAAATATTTCTTATAAAAGAAACCAATAAATTATTTTATTTAAGTTATAAATATTAAAAATGGATATCTGTTATACCAAAATCTTCGTTTTAATTGGAATACTTTTTGTAGGATACACTTGTTATGTAGACACATCCCATTTTTTTATTTTTTTTTTTATTTTACTATACTCAACTTAAAAATTACCTAAATAATTCCTCATACTGAAAAACTTCAAATATTGTATAGTTCGATTCGAAGAGTATATTATCCGAAATTGTATTTCAAATACATTCATTTTTGAAAATGCTTTCTTTTAAATCGAATTTTTCCAAATAATAATGTTGGCGATTTAAAATTTTCAAAAAAGTATAGAGATAGTTGATTTTCTAAAAAATTCCGGGTTTCTGGTAACTTGATACTTTAGATGAATTAGTTAATTGTAGAAGTAAAAAATTTTTTTTGAATTTTCTTCTTTCAGTTTCCAATCAATCTTTTTACAATAAAGGAAAAAGTCGCTAGAAAAAGCCAGCTAAAAGAATATTGCAGCCAGAAAATCCACTTGGCGGTTTTTCTGCAAAGTATCCGCTGAGGCTAATGAAATATTGCCAGATCTAGCGGGAAAACCGCCGTTTTGGCAACACTAGCTATGATTCTATAGCTTGTTCTCATTAATCAGAGAGAACAAATTAAGCGATCGTGCTACTACAGACCATTAAAACGAAATATCGGGACCCGGAATGGCTTCCATCAAAATGGCCAATGTCGCACAAACTTCATGTGTAATTGCGTCGTTCCAACAACGACATATGTCTCCAAGCTTCAATTAAGAAATTCACGACAATAAATCAAATATGATCATTAAATCAAATACTGTATCGATCATCAGTCAGAGTAAAAGCTTTACGAATAACTATTTGATTGAATTTTTGTTTACTAAAATTCAAATGGCTATTGTTGATGATCAATTGGAAATATGTTCAATGCATTAGCAATGATTTTCTCCATAATCTACAGTTTGTTGTTATTAACCTAGTGTCTACGTTAGGCAAATTTATATCAAAACAAACGTCAAAATCAATGCGAATATATACAAGGTAACCTTAGTTAAACAGTTCATTATTATTTTGGTTGTTACAGTTGTCAAACTGCATATATAAAAAACAATAATGAGTACGCCATATTGTTGTTTTTGTGCAACTGTTGCCACCTTCCACAAATTCGCGTTAAGTCGACGTTTGTCTTAATAAAAAAATCTCTAATGTAGACACTATGTTAGTTGAGACTTTCAAACACTGCAAGGCGGTCTTAGTGCAGTCTGCATATCCATCCATATTATTGTCGCACAAGTGTCATATCTAGTTGCAATGACTTATAACCCCCAGCTCCAATTCAGCAATTTGCAAAAACCTAAATGATCATGATTCAGTATCGATCACTAGTTACAGTAGTAGTGATATCAGCGATTATTCTATTAAAAAAACTCAATAGAACTTCTGGCAGGCACATCATGGGGTGACTTTGAGTGAATGTAATTAATGGCTTCTCATAAATCTTTTGTGGATCCTCAGTGGTTGAGCATTAAATCAAAAATACAAAATATACTGTTTATTAGAGTGATGCTAGCTGGAGAGATTTTTTATTTTTAGTGAAATTTTAAAATCCATCCATCAATCCTATTTATCTATCTGTCTATCTATCTATCTATATACTATCTATCTATCTCTCAATCTATTTATTTATATATTTTTTTTATTTATTTAAATTAAATCTTGTAAAAATTTTGTAGACTTTTTAGTTTACCGTCGTTTGTCTCACATATGTACTACATTAGTATGGTTTGATGCCTGTATAATTGACTGTCTCAACAGCAACAACAAAAACAATAACAACAACAAAAGAAATAGCAACTAAACAAATATAAGTGGCAAAAATACTATACAGAGTTCAGTCAACTATAGCCAAGCCAACTGCAATAAAAGTTTCTTTAGCTTCAAGCTGGCAAGATAGTAAAATTTTAAATCACTAACCAAGTAGTTGTTTGTCTAGTTAATATAACTAACTCTCTTCTAAAAAAAAAATACTCTTTTAATTTTCTAAATTCATTAAAAAAATTAAATGAAAGTGAAAAGCTTCCTTACTTATGAAAAATAGTAAAAGATATTTAAAATTTTAGTATAAAAAGAAGAATAATATTAAAAAAGAAGTCAAATTTTATTTATTATCTTAAAAATATTAAGATATAAAACTAAATAAAAAAAATAATTTTTGGTACAAATAGTTTTTTTTCCAATATTCGACCATTTAACATTATGTTAAATGCAAATAAATAACATAAAATTAAATAAAATGTTAATTTAACGGCCGGAGAGATAGTGTGGAATGAGTGAGTGTGTGTGACAGGGACGGAAAATGACTTATTTTATGTTGTACCAACCGTAAAAATAAAATGTACTTTTTTGACCCTTATGGTACCAATTATATCAATATATTTTAATTGCAAATATATAGAAATATACTAGATTATAAAAATATTTTCATTAAATAATTTTAGTAAAAATATTTTTTGAGTTTAACTCAACACAGTAGAGAAATGAATTGCAATTCTTTCTTTTGTTATGATACTAAATATTTTAATAGGAAGCTTTCGCTAACGAATGTGGAAGATAGAATTTTTAAATCACCTCTCGATATGTCTGGAAACAAAAACTTAATTATTCCATTTTGCATTAGCGATGCTTTGACCAGAAATAGTAAATTTTTCAGTCTTTGTTCCTCCACACATTCTATTAACTTTTCTTTAATTTTTTTTTTTAAATTTCTTATTTGGGAAAATATTTTGCGAAGGGAGAAGAGTTGAAAAGTTTTTTTTTTCATAATTCGGAAATATTTTGAATTCAAGGACATTTACCACTTTAAAATATAGCATTTTTGAAAAATACATAAAACTATCTACATACATATATACATACATACATATATAACAAACAATATCATCAAAATAAAACATTACTTTCCGAAAGCTTTACGGCAGGGATGGAAAAGTACTTTTTTTGATACTATTTAGCATTCAAAACTACCGAAGTACTATATACTATATGATATCTTTATATATATAAAAATGGTGTAAAAAATGTATAGTAATTCATAAAATGAGAACGGCTGGGCCGATTTCTGTAAGATTTTTTGTCAGTTGTTCGTATTTTCGAGGAGAAGGTTTTTACGGAAGAAAATTTTGGAAAATCCCTCCGGAAAAGTCGGAAAATTGTAAAAATCGAAAATCGAGTTTTTGTATGAAATTTTGTGTGCAATTATTCCTTAATGCCTTTCCAAATGAAAAAATAGAAAGTTCTCAGTCAAAATCCGATAAATGGCGTTACACGTTGACTTAGACTTTGCGCAATCTGACAGGTGTCATTTTGGCATTGTAATTTTCTACAGTAAATTTTTCTTGCTGCAATTTATACGAGTTTTGTGTATTGTTAAACTGATTCCGGATTGTCGTAAATCACACATTATATCCATAGACGGTAAAAGCATAACAATCAATTGAAATTCAGTGCAATATTTATCAAAAAAATCGAAAATAGATTTTTGGTATGGAATTTTGTGTGGAATTATTCCTTAATGGCTTTTCAAATGAAAAAAAAATTTTTTTTCTTAGCGTAAAGGAATAATTTTTATATATATTATATTACTCTAAAGTTTGTCTGAATTCTTAAAATTGGGGCGAGGCGAAGTTCGCCGGGTCCGCTAGTATGATATATTATTTGTATACATCAAGCATTTTGAAATTAATGATCAACAGCATTCTCGAGTGGTCATATTTTAATTCTAGTAAACTGAATGGAAAATATTTTTGTCAAAGCTCCCGTTTTCTATATTTTTCTCCAAGAAACTTAGTTGGTGTAAAAATAAATTTTGTGAATTTAGATCAATCAGTTTTTTTAATTTTATCTAGTAAATAAAAAAAAAAAAAAAAAAAATATAATTATTAAATTCTGATGAACATTATCCCTTGTTTAAATTATAGGGCAAATAAACATTATATAAAAATTTGTGCTGCAGGTCGATTGTTTAATTTGCAAATCAAATTCAAATAAAAATAATAATGTTTCGAATTTCAAGAATATCAGATATTGTATTATATTTTAACAAAACTTGAGCTGAAGTGTTCCCTCGATCTTTGACGATTTTTTCTCTTTAATTTTATTTCAAGAACAGAGCCATATTTCTAAATATCTATACATATTTTACTATAATAGTTGAACTAAATAAAATCACTTAATTATTTGGTATCGAATTTAATCCTTCTTTTAGATATGCAAATTAAATTTTTTGAGTTTTGAACTATCAAAAACTTGAATTTTAATACTCTGAGGGTGAAAAAAGTACCATTTTAAATTTATTTTGAAACCACAAAATATTTTAATTTTCCATCCCTGGTTTATGGTGATCATCATATTTATTATAACATTCTTGTTGTTATTTAACATAAATTTTTATCAAAAGTGCGAATATATACAAGGCAACCTTAGTTAACATAGTGTCTACATTAGAGATTTTTCTATCAAGGCAAACGTCAAACTTAATGCGAATTTGTGGAAGGTGGCAACAGTTTCACAAAAACAGCAATATGGGGTATTCCTTATTGATTTTTATATATGCAGTTTGACAACTGTAACAAGCAAAATAATAATCAGCTGTTTACCTAGTGTCTACATTAGGCAAATTTTTATCAAAACAAACGTCAAAATCAGTGCGAATATATACAAGGTAACCTTAGTTAAACAGCAGATTATTATTTTGGTTGTTACAGTTGTCAAACTGCATATATAAAAATCAATAAGGAATACGCCATGTTGTTGTTTTTGTGCAACTGTTGCCACCTTCCATAAATTCACGTTAAGTTTGACGTTTGTCTTGATAGACACTATGTTAACTAAGGTTACCTTGTATATATTCGAATAAAAATTTTCCTAATGATAAAAATTTTCCTAATGTAGATATTAGGTAAGTGGCAAGCTATTTGGTAAAATGAAAAGTTTTGTCTTGATAGAAATACATACATTTTACACCATCCGTTTACATTTCCAAATTCACAGATTTTATTTCTTTATCAATACAATTATTAAGAAAATAGAAAGGTTAAGTTATAAAGGCGGATTTGAAGTATTATTTTGGATTCAGATCCAAAACCAATGTTCTATAATAAAAAAGATGTTGCTATTGAAATAAAAAATACGAAAAGAAGATCACATTAAATTGTACCCAATGAGACGTGGTAGTACCAAGGTACCAACAGATATAAAAATGTACGAAAAAAAAAGTACAATTGCACTATGTGTGCCATCCGTGGTGTGTGAGTGTGCTCATATTAAGTGAAAGAGTCAAGTAAATTTAGCTTTAACTGTTTTAATAGTAAGTGAGAGCTAGTCAAACTACATCAACGCAAGTTACGAGATCGTTCTTTCTAGACAAAAACAAATCAACACATACTATATACTTTAATACTAATAAACAAAATATAATTTATATATAAAGAAATAAATAAATAACTAAAAAATTAAATAAAATTATAAACATTTATGCATAAAATACATATGTATACCACACAACTAAATAAACATTTTATTAAGCGGCAAGTGAGAGTAAATTAATGTTGTTAAGTGTATGTATGTGTGTCGTCTCAATTTGCCTATCTTTTTGATAATTATCATTGGCCCTTTGTGTAATAGTAGTAGTGCGGTGAAATCAAAATTTTATATAAAAAACAACAAAAAATTAAATAAAATAAAATAAAAAAACAGCAAATACCCACTGCTAAAACACACAACAACATCAATAAATAATAAAAAGAAGCAAGAATAAAATATATAACAAATAAAAATGATAATAATATTTTTCTGTTCTTTCTTTTTTCTTTTTTTTGTTAATCTAGTCTAGTAAAAATTGTTAAAATAACAATAAAAACAACAAGTGTTGGTGGATTTCTCATACATAAATGATGAGCACTAAACAAGTTCTGAGAATATTTTGATAAAGCAACAACAAATTAAGAAAAAAAAATACTCTTAAAAAACACAACAAAATTGTAAATGTTACGCAAAACTATTTTATCAAAAAATCCTTGAAAAAAAAAAAAAAAAAAAACAAAGTGTTAAAATAAAAACTTCAAGTGCAATATTTTACCAAAACAAACAAATTGTAAATTTTTGTACAAATCTAAAACTAAAAGTGAGTAGAAATTATGATCAAACTTTTATTGCGATGCTTAAAAATAATGACGTGTTGTTGCATGCCAAGAATTAAAACAAAAGTAGCAATTCAATTGTCTTGTATAAGGTTGTGATGTGGGGGTGTGTCCACTTAATTATAGTGTTAAATTTAAATATGTATATTCTGCCAATCAAAATAATGGTTCAATACAGATCTCTCGATGTGATATAAAATTTAAATATATTTGTAATTTCTCACTACAAAAAAAAAAGTTATATAAATTGCACTCTATCCTCTTCTGAGCACTACTACCCATAGAATCTTTTGTGCAACCTTTAGGTTCGCCAAGACAAATTTAGGCTTCGAATGAATCCAATTATTTTGTTTCATGAAAGTGCATATACCTAACTCGTAGAAATCATGTCCCTCTCGAAAAACTTGAACCTGTGAGATCGCAAACAGGGCAGTCACATAGTATATATTCTGATGTATCGACTTGCAACATACTGAATCAACACTGGTCACTTTCAGAATTTACGAGGATATGATCTAAAACAACAGTGGCCAGTGAGTAATCCCGTTAGTCTCTAAGCTCACTTTTTTCAAGCAACAGCAACTTTTGGTATTTTATATCCTCTATATTTTATTATAAAGAATTGCTGAATATCAGCTGAATTTTACAAAATATTGCAGTAAGTATTACAGTAAAAACTTGAGAATTCCGGTAAATGACTGCACACTCGAAGGATGATAATGTACCTCTTAATTTTGTGCCGAAATTTTAATGTCAGAAACATTGTCGAATTTCTACAATCTTTCATTCAATTCCTTTTTTGTCTCAATAAAATTCCTCAACAATTTAATAAATATAGCAGTTATGCTGAAGATAACTTATACCATCTCTGAACTGAAATGGAAGATTCTACAATTTAGAAATGCGATCGAGATTAGCGTATTTCCAGTTATGCTTTTGCTGGGAGCTATAAAGTAAAAAGACTTGATCATTTGTGCTGTTCTCTCTTTCACTCTATATCAATATTTATTTAGGAAATACATAAATATTCAGTTTTTACTATTTGCTTACCGACGAAGGAAAAAGCTTTTGACGAGGAAAATCTTGACCTATTTTGAAGATTTTCAACTAACATGCTTTTCCAAGAATTAGGATCATATTAAAGAATAAAAATTATTTGAAACCCTAAAAAGCAGACCAGATTATGAGAGGATTATGTGCTGAGCCCTAGGATATTCTAATATATATATATATATATATATATATATATATATATATACAGACGCAAATTATTTTGAACATTTAATTTCATGAATGCATAGCAGAACTGTTTTCGAGTATTAGTTTTAAAGGTGGGCCCCACAGAAACGTCAAAATCGATTCAAAATCCATGACGGTTGTTGTCACACTGAAAATTACCGATGTCAGCTTTTTGATACCGTTCCTTTACAAATTTTAAATATACAAAATATGAAACAAATAATTCGATTATAAAGTGGTGTCAACTTAATGCCAATTGGGATAAATTAATACGCAGTGTTGAATTTATACACATACGGGGCAAATTCACTATCAACACTAAATGGTATCGTTTTTAGCACGTATGTGGTCGATTTTTCTCTGGGTGTATGGGATGACAGAATGACATTTCAATGATTTTTATATTTTCTTTAACTAATTAAAATTGATCGAGTAGAAGATATTGTATTAGATGAAAGTTGTATTAGCTAAACAATAAATTCATTTGATGAAAATAAGGACAATATGTATCCAATATCGAGAACGTTATGATACTTTCAATATTAAGTTCACCTAATCCTCTTATGAAATTTAATTTAATTAAAACGGTTCAGTCTATTATAAACTACAGATTTATCTTCAAAATTTTTTGATTCTGATCCAATGTACATTCTACCATATATTTATTTGTAGAATATCCTTCGATAAAGTCCTTTGATTCGAATTTTGCGCAATCTGAGCAATTTTAAAGTACTACAATTCATCAAGACGAAAAAAAAATATGTACGAAAACAACATTTTTTACAAATAGTTCAAGGATAAAAAAAAAAATTGGAAAATTAATGTTTTAACTAATGTTTTTGGAAATATAATGTGAAATTCTTAATTAGGTTAGGTTGGATTGGGCTAATATAAAAAGGGGTAATTAAAATGTCCCAAATCCATTATACACTTATCCGAGTATACACTTATGCCTCTATTGGTAATGTTGTGCGCTCTTAGGGGAAAGCTCCCCCTATCCATAAGCCTTATCTGTTTGGTTAGTTTAAGAATCTTGTTTTCTCAGATATTTCTTGCAGATTCAGTATTTTATCGCATTCAAAATCTTCGTTCCTAATGCGACAAAAAACGGGACATTGACATAGATAATGTTCCAAAGTCTCGTAATCCTCTTCAGAATGTATCATCCGTAACTCCAATGCGAGCTCGTTGAGCTTAACAGTACCGTGTAGCCAGTTATTATACTGATTAGATTTCTGTTAAGTTTAAGGATCTCCCTTGTTTTCTCGATGTTTGGGTTTCCGCGTTAGATGACATTCTCTGATATGTAATTTATTGAGTCTTCCTGTATAATGGTATTCAAGCTTTCACCTATTTTGGAGAGCTTATCAACTCTTTTGTTCCCCATAATATCATGATGTCCTGGAACCTATAATTTCTTACAACCAAGGTATGTGTTTATTTCGTTCTTAAATGTAAGACATTTCGAGATGTGACTTTGTCATTTCTCAGAATTTTAATAACCACTTGACTGATGGTATAAATGCGAGTAGGAGTTTTATTATCTAATTTTTTAAATAGTTTAATAATCGTAATCGCCTTGATCTCAGTCTGGGTCTGGTATTCGAAGGTTTTTAGTCATAATTTAGCTCTTTTCATAGAAGCCTATTTTCGCTCGGTCAACAATTTTAAAACCATCTGTATATAGGCGGGTTCTTGAAAATGTTCTCTACACTATATCTTCCATCACATTCTTTTTTCTTCTAGAATTGTGGTAATGCCGTTTGTATTCATATATCTTACTGGGATTCTGTCACAAACATACCTCTATGACGATATTTCCCGTTGGTAGGATATTTACTATTTTTTAGGTATAGGGTCACATGCTCATCTTTGATTCATTTTCACATTTCCATTAATCTAATTACAACTAAAACTGCCTAATATTTAGCCTATACTTCTATAGGTAGTACATTTTCAATTCACCCCACCAGAGAGACCTATGTAAGAACTGGTCGTAGTACACTCGCATAAAGCCAGTATATTATCTTTGGGCTTATATCTCATTTTACTCCTATTGCTCTTTTAAAGAAGGCCCATGTTCTGTAGGCTTTTTCTATTCTGTTCTTAATGTGGTCTTCCCAGGATATTCTCCAATAAAGTATTACACTCTGGTATTTGAATCTTTTCGTTGTAAATAAATTGGTATTTTTTCTGTTTCTGGAAAACATAAGAATTTATGCTTAAGGAATGCTATAGTACGACTAAGCCGACTATAACATTATTATTTGTTTATTTATTATTTTCAGAAAAAAGATCGAGCAAATCAATATGACTTATATAGAAAAAAAATGATCTCAAAAATTAATAACTTGACCCAATTACATGGGATTTTTTTTATTTAACAGAACAAATTAAATAATAATTAAATTTGACTGGTCTTGAAAATTACATAGTCATATCAAGATGATATTCATTCATTGAACGCAACATAATTGTTTTAAATTATATCTTCATATTGGATTAAAAATGAAGCCTATGTCAAATTGCATCTACCTTTCATTTCGGTTTCATTTTATATCCAAAATTATTTAATTATTAATTTGGTTTTCAAATTGGTATGGTTGCAGTCTTTTTAATTTTTAAATACGTTTCTGTAATCAATAATCAAATAAAGACTATATTTCCTTTCTTTATTTGGTGTTTTGTAACAAATGAAAGAATGAAATAGCACAATCTTTGAAACTACCGATATTTTTTATTACGGTAGTAAATTAGAAAAAGTTACGGAATTGCGTATGGATCCACATACATACAAAAAATCACCAATCATCGAATATATTAGTAAATAATCCATTCAATTAAAAACTTTTTTAAATTTGCACCTTTCACCAAAATGAACTATAAAAAATTAAAAACAGACAATTTTTTCCAATTAAAAAATTTATCAAATCAATCAAGTAGATGATTGAATTAATTAAAAATTTAAGTGAGAAATAACATTTTATTTAAATTTTATTTATATTTTATATTTACTTGAATATATTTATTAAATTTAAATGCAAAATGATACAACTGTATTAATTGAAAAATATACGGTAATATTTTTTTCAGTGTAATTTTGTTTTTAATTTTATTTTTTTGCTTATGTTCATTCTAATAACAAATCTTTGTATTTTTTTCTTTTGTTTATTTAAAATATCTCATCAATATTAGGCGATTACAAGTTTTTTAAATTATATGTATGAAATTCATAAGTCAATGATCCATAAATAATTCAAACACTTAAAATAAAACTTTACAAAAACAAAAATATTTTATAACCAAATTTAAATGAATTAAAAATCTATAAAAAACAAATACTAGTTTTATATTCGGCTGTGCCGAATCTTTTATACCCTTCACAAAATCTATATTTTATAAATATATAAACATATTGGACTTATCTCTTATCAAAATTGTTGCTTTAATCTGGAAATATGCTTAATATTTGTAAACTGGTGTTAACCATGACATCGGAAATTTGTAACATAAAGAGTCCCCGAAAACTCCTTGGGCATATAACTTAGGAAGATCGCTCAGACCTTCAGTGCTGAAAAGCTGAATAAAGAAGAAATATGTAAAATTGTAAATTCCTTTTCAATTTTCTACCAACAATGTTTTTCCGAGAAAGATAACTTAGCATTAGATTTTAAGAACTTTTAAGAATTTTAAACTTTGGGGCTGTAAGATATCCAAATTGGTCTTATATCCAAACTGGTCCTATAAAAAATTGGTCAAACTGCTTCCAAATTTCCAAATTTAATTTAAACAGCATCAGGAGAATTTGATCATTGGTAGGAAACCTGATCCACATGATATTGGGAAGGCCAAGAAAATTGAAAGCATATTGAAAAGAGTTCCAAACACATTTGGTAGAAAAGCAGCCCGGTATGAAAAGTTAAAGCCAATGCAGGCTTGAAAATATACAAAGTTCAAAAAGCTCCAGACAGGCATGCTGTAAATTCTAAATTTTATAAGCTAAGAATGGGGGGCACGGAAATTAAAATCAAATTTCATACAAAAATACTCATGTTGCATAATGAACGATGAAACGTATGTATTAGCAGATGTTTCACAACTTTCTGGTCAAAATTTTTATGCTTCTAATGCTAGAGGAATTTAGGACCCAAAGATAAAATTAAAAAAAATCCTGGTATGCAAGTCATTAATTACAGAGGGCTCTATAAATACCGAAATATACATCAAAGAATGTTTGCAAAAAAGGCTTCTTCCTTTCATAATAGGGCACAATGTGTGCACACATTTTTGGCCCGATTTGGCTTCATCACTACGGTACGAAAGCTCTGGAGTGGTACCAAAACAATAACATAGTTTTTGTACCAAGAGAGGTCAACCCTTTAAATTGTCCAGAGCTAAGACCACTGGAGACATATTGGGCTCTTGTGAAAAGAGAATTGAAAAGCACAAAAAGGGTATCTCAAAATATGGAAGATTTTAAAAGGAGATGGGCAAACTGTTTCAAAAAAGTGACTGAAACAACTATCAAATCTCTAATGGAAGGGTTACCAAAAAAGGTCCACGAGTTCATAAGTAGTAGTTAGAATTTTAAAATTATATTTTTCTGTGATCTGTAATATAATATCAATTAAATAAAAAAAATCAAAACTCTAAGATCAACCGTTTCCAAATTATTGAATTTTATATGTGTTAAAATTTCTTTGGCCTCACTCCTTACTCGGATTTATTTGTAAAACTAATTTTTTCACAAAAAATATGACCATATTAAAACAAAATTCTAATGGATTCTACGGGGATATGAACCATGGCTTGAAGATTTGTAATTTAGAACACTTCCACTAGACAGTCTACATATACCCATATGTATATTTATTTATTTTTGGAAAAACACTTCCTCTATCTCACAACTTTCTAATAGAACATTTGGGCTATTATCAAAAATTTTTAACCTGCCTGAAACTGATTTTAATCTTCAATAAGTTTTTTAGTAACGCTATTTTAAACAAACGGTTTACAGATCTGAACTTATAACACTTGAAACTAATAGAATGCAACATTTTAGCACCATATGATCATTTTATGATCACGATTGCTGTTCAAAGTTCAAAAACTTACAAAAATGCCTAAAAGTTATCTAACTTTTTTCCATTCTTCTACACTTTTTGTTCGTGCGTTTCTACTTTTTGATCCCATTCAATCCTATATAAACTAATCGTAATACAAATTTTGAAATAGGGATTAATACTTGTTGTAATTGTGCGTATTTTACACTATTAGCCATTAGCATTAAAAATAAATTTAATAAAATTGTATGAACTTTTTGAAAATTACGCAAAAATTGCATTTTTTGTTTTTGTATTTTTATATAACAAATTGCAATTTGTATAAATCTTGAATATATAGGTATAGGAACGGCGATAAATATAATCGATAGGGACCATTAATTTAAGTCAAATGTCGTTGATAGTTCAAAACGGGATACTTTTGTCAAGACAGATTTTTCTAAAGTACAAAATTCACCATAATTGGCATAATTAGATGGTGTTGGTAATGCTTAACGGAAATGCAGAGGCGTATCAAAAAATTTCGAAAGATAAAAATTTTATGGACCAAAAAAAAAGTTACTTGGGTTAAAAAAAGATCACAATATTAAATACCATTTCCTTGCATTAAACTCTAACAAAAAAATTATTTTCGTATAATATATGGAGAAGCAATTTAGATTCGATTCACATTTTGTATAATCAAATTTGCTTAAATTTTACTAGAAAACCCTAGGTTAGGTTAGGTTAGGTTAGGTTAAAAAGACACCGTTCGGTCCATTGTGATCCCTTTATAGATAATAGAGAAAGCTGACAGATAAAGAAAGAGAAAAATATGATTAAAGATTGAAAAGAAAGATAGCTAAATATAAGTAAAATAAGAAAGGTGTGGAACCTAAGACCCATCAAATCAACCCTGACTAGCTCTAAGCGACTTTATTCCCATTACAAACCCTATAAGGTTGCCAAGTTCTTCACTCGCGACCTCTTATAGTTCGTGCAGAATATGGCTCGCAAACCACCTCAGTCTACTTCGCTGAAGCCCTACACAGTGACGGAGTATATGCTCCACTGTCTCTAGCTCCGCCACATCATCACACGTTCTGCAAAACTCTGACGCGCTAGTGTCCCACTTACTGATCATACTCCCTACTGCGTGGTGACCAGTAATCATGCTAACAATGATCCTTAGGTTCACACGACTCATGCCTAGAATATGCTTCGAATCTGCTGGTTTAAGACTAGGCCATAACGTTCTAGATACCCTGCAGTCCGATCTATTCCCTCAAGCATCATTCGGGTCCATTCTCTTATGGTCATGAAATATGACCCAATCGGAATCCTAACCGATACCCCCACAAAAGACCTGTCCAACTCCGAGCCCTTACAAGCTAGCTCATCGACTATTTCATTGCCGAAAATATTGCACTGACCAGGAACCCAACAAAGTCTTATTCTGTAGGCATCCATTAGCCTCCTAAATTCCTTCCTACACTCCAGCACTAACCTGGATCTGACATAGTAACTTGTCATTGCCATCAGTGCTGCGTGACTATCCACATAGATAGTTACCTCATTGTCCCTCTCAGCACTCTCCTCCAGCAATCCTAGCGCCTTGTAAATGCCTAGAATTTCTACCTGGAAAATGCTGCAACTATCAGACAATCTAAAAGATCGCTTGATATCTGTTCCCATGAAGTAGACACCCTCCCCTGTGCCTACTTCCATCTTCGAAACATCCGTGAAGAGAGTACACCCTCCGTGGAGCTCCTCCGCTCCAATCCAGAGGTCTCTACTAGGGATTTTAATAACGGGAGTAGCCTCGAAGTCAATAGTCCGTTTGGGCGGCCTTCATTTTATGTGAAGGGTATAAAAAACTACAATAAAAAATATCGGATTTTATAGAATTTTAAAATCAAATATTTTTTTTTAAATACTCAATAAATAAACAACAAGTGAAATAAAATCGTCTAGATATTACAAGA
This sequence comes from Protocalliphora azurea, assembly GCA_932274085.1. Lineage (NCBI taxonomy): Eukaryota > Metazoa > Arthropoda > Insecta > Diptera > Calliphoridae > Protocalliphora > Protocalliphora azurea. The sequence continues at coordinate 33,014,375 of OW026520.1, read as the reverse complement.
GGACTTCGAACTAAGTAGATACTTGTATATAAACTTAATATAGAAAGTTTCAATACTCGTAAGACTATAGGTATGTAAGTACTTAAAATTTCTCAATTTTGCTTTCATTTCAATCCATGTGCGCCACGTTAACCAGTAAGGTATTATCTTTGTTATATTGCACATAATTTTTCCTATAATGAAACTGAAAGTAAAACATTTATACAGTGCAAGCTCGATATTCGCGACTATCCATTAAGCGACGGCTTGATTTTTAAAATTGCAGGTTCTATAATCGCAACAGTTTACGAAAATCGGGTTCTATTTTCGTGTCTTTTATCTGTTTTTTTTTTTAATTTGATTACAATGTCTATAATCAAAAAAGGGAAATCCCCGTCTTATGGTATATTAACCTTTTTGGATGATTTTGATCTTTAATTTTATGAGTTTATTCGTATCATTTGTTGTCTAAATACATCTCTTAATATTGGGAAAAGTTCAAAATATTTTAAAGCCAACGATTTCTCAAAAATTTCATGTGAAAAGAGAATCGGAGGATTTATACGATAGTGGTCATGAAGAAAACAAAATTAAAGTGGACGATTGTATAACATCGATAAACATATGCATACAATGGGCTTTGCAAAATGATAAGCCGACAAAAACACTATATGAACTACGTCATTCAACTGTTATTTTAAAAAATAATTTGCCAAAAAAGCAACTTAAAATCTCCAATTTCTTTAAAAATGTTTATGATGTAAATAAATCAATAAAAACAAATCTAATTTTAAAAATTACATAAAATTTTTCAATAAAATTTTGGGTTCTGTTAACGCGAAAATTCTGTTTTCGCTACAGGTCTGGTTTTTAATTAGTCGCCAAAATCGAGCTTTCACTGTATTTTATACTAATGGGGTCCATATCGCTTTACGAGTTAAATGTCTGATAAATAAATAAATAAAAAAACATTGTTGTTGATAATTGAAAAAAATTGTTCTTATCAAATAATTGGTGTGCTTTTTTAACTTCTTGTGTTAACAACGATCATATCGTCGGTGCTCTGACGAAATGTCCTATGTATTTTTTTTTTACTTTTCAGGAGAACAAAAAATCGTTTTACTTTGTCAATTCACAACCTTTTTTCATTTCTAATTTTAGTATTTTCCGTTAAGATATTTGAAAATCTTATGCTTTGAAAAAAATCTACACAGGTTTTTTTGTGCAAGAAACTTTTAATATTTATTTTTTAATATTTTTGTGTTTTAGTTCTTAAAAAGTCCTATGTGAAGTAAAAAACAAAAATATTTGTTCTCCTCAAGGAAATATACACAAGGGCCTTTTTGTAATTTTGAAACCCGTTTAGATAATGGAAAGCGATTTGGTGGGTGGACGTATGACTAATAATGATACAAGATGCAAATATAGGACTCTTCATCAGCGCACCGACGATGTGTATATAGTTGGTTGGGTTCCATAAAAATGACTTTATGCAGTTATGATTTCGCTTATTATTTAAAAAAAAAAATAATAGTAATAAAAAGAAAGAAACTTAGAAAAGCAGTGGCGAGGAGAGGAAAAAGACCTATTATAAAAAAGCTAGAAAATTTACTAAGTTTCTAATTATTTTTTAATTACTTAGAAACAACCAAATATTTTCACTAATCTGATATATAGTTTAATGTTAATGCAATTTTACGACAAGAGCTAAATTTTTATTTCCAATTTATTTTTATTAGAAAAAAAAAGAAAAAAAAATATTTTTGTTTTTAAAAAAGTTAAAATCGACTATTAGAGCTATATATTATAGATTTATTTTCTAAAGTCTGCTGTTTTTGTGTCCTTGTCTGCATTATATTTATTTACTGCGAAAAATTATCAAAACATTATTCGACAATTATCACGAATGATCCAGAATATCTCTATTATGTTTATGAGTATCAGAAGTGTTTACTTACTAACAGAGATCTAAAAAAAACTGCAGGGTAATTTTGTAGCAAAAATTTGTAACTACCTTGAGTTGAATTTCCGGTAATTGGAGGCGTTGAATTTTTAATTAAATTTCTTTATTAAACATTATCATTAGAACGCAAAAAAAAAACTGAATTTCTGTAACACTTCCTAGTCTAGAGGCTATATTCAGTTATATATTACTCATTTAGCAACGGGAATGAAAAATCGTTATTTCTTTTTTCGTAAATATGATCTATAAATAATTTTTGTAATTTTTATAATTAAAGTCCATTTTTCCATTATGACTAGACAATTAAAATTACATTTGTATTATGATTTTATTGTTTTATTATTTTAACATTTACTGCAACTTAAAAGTATGGACAGAGAAGAGAAAGAATGAATTACATTCTTTAACTAATTTTTTAAAGTCTAACTACTACCTGCTTCTCTAAATGCGAACAAATGTTTCATTCAACTAATTATATTGAAAACAAATAAATTTTAATATTTGTTGTTGTTTTACTTACTATATTTTGTTTAAATTTATCGAAATTTTGTAAAAATTTTCTTTAAAACGGAAATACATCGGAAATTTCTTAAAAAATATTATATACAATTTATAATATTATATAAAAATAAATAAAAAGAAATTCATCGACAATTTTCTATAAAAAGAAAATTTATCGAAGATTTTCTATAAAATTAAAATTCAACGAAAGTTATGGAAAAATTTATTATTATTTTTTCTTTTTTTAACAGAAATTTATCAAACATTTTCTTTAAAGCGGAAATTTATCGAAAATTTTCTTTAAAATGGAAATTTATCGTAAATTTTCTTTAAAACGGAAATATATCGTAGTTTCTTTAAAACGAAAATTTATTGAAAACGTTCTTTAAAGCGAAAATTTATCGAAAATTTTCTATAAAAAGAAAATTTATCGAAAATTTTCTATAAAAAGAAAATTTAACGAAAATTTTCTATAAAAAGAAAATTTATCGAAAATTTTCTATAAAAAGAAAATTTAACGAAAATTTTCTATCAAAAGAAAATTTATCGAAAATTTTCTATAAAAAGAAAATTTATCGAAAATTTTCTATAAAAAGAAAATTTATCGAAAATTTTCTATAAAAAGAAAATTTATCGAAAATTTTCTATAAAAAGAAAATTTATCGAAAATTTTCTATAAAAAGAAAATTTATCGAAAATTTTCTATAAAAAGAAAATTTATCGAAAATTTTCTATAAAAAGAAAATTTATCGAAAATTTTCTATAAAAAGAAAATTTATCGAAAATTTTCTATAAAAAGAAAATTTATCGAAAATTTTCTATAAAAAGAAAATTTATCGAAAATTTTGTTTAAAACGCAAATTTATCGAAAATTTTGTTTAAAACGCAAATTTATCGAAAATTTTGTTTAAAACGCAAATTTATCGAAAATTTTAATTTAAAAGTGAAATTTATCAAAAATTTTCTATTAAAAGAAAATTTATCAAAAATTTTCTATTAAAAGAAAATTTATCAAAAATTTTCTATTAAAAGAAAATTTATCAAAAATTTTCTATTAAAAGAAAATTTATCAAAAATTTTCTATAAAAAGAAAATTTATCAAAAATTTTCTATTAAAAGAAAATTTATCAAAAATTTTCTATTAAAAGAAAATTTATCAAAAATTTTCTATTAAAAGAAAATTTATCAAAAATTTTCTATTAAAAGAAAATTTATCAAAAATTTTCTATTAAAAGAAAATTTATCAGAAATTTTCTATAAAAACAAATTTATCGAAAATTTTCTATAAAAAGAAAATGTATCGGAAATTTTCTATAAGAAGAAAATATATATATATAAAAATTTCTACAAAAAGCAAATTTATCGAAAATTTCCTATAAAAAGCAAATTTATCGAAAATGTTCAATGCAAAGAATATTTATCAAATTTTCTCTAAAAATAAAATACCGAAAATTTACTATAAAAAGGAAATTTATAGCAAATTTTCTACAGGAAGAAAAATAATAGAAAATTTTCTATAAAACGGAAATTTATTGAAAATTTAAAAAAAAGGAAATTTATCAAAAGTTTGCTATAACTGGAAAATTTGTTAAAAATTTTCTATAAAAATTTATTGAAATTTTTTATAAAAAACAAATGGAAAAAGTTTTATAAAAAATATTATCGAAAATTTTCTATAAAAAGAAAATTTACCGAAAATTAATAAATGGAAAATTTGTCGAAAATTTATAAATAGAAAATTTATCAAAATTTTTTTATAAGTAGAAAATTTTCTATAGAAAGAAAATTTATCGATAATATTCTATAAAAACAAATTTATCGAAAATTTTCTATAAAAAGAAAATATATCGGAAATTTTCTTTAAGAAGAAAATAGATCAAAAATTTTCTACAAAAAGCAAATTTATCGAAAATTTCCTATAAAAAGCAAATTTATCGAAAATTTTCAATGCAAAGAATATTTATCAAATTATCTATAAAAAGAAAATACCGAAAATTTACTATAAAAAGGAAATTTATAGCAAATTTTCTGCAAAAAGGAAATTTATAGAAAATTTTCTATAAAACGGAAATTTATTGAAAATTTTTTTATAAAAAGGAAATTTATCGAAAGTTTGCTATAACTTTTTTGCTATTGAAATTTTTTATAAAAAACTAATTTACCGAAAATGTTCTATAAAAAAAAATTATCAAAAATTTCCTATAAAAAGTAAATTTATTATTTATTTCCTATAAAAACAAAATTTTTTGAAAATTTTCTATAAAAGAAAAAAAATGTTTTTTCGAAAATTTTCTATACAAAGAAAATTGTCTATGAAAAGATAATTTTCTATAAAAGAAAATTTATTGAAATATTTTTGTAAAAGCAAAATTTATTAAAATTTTTTATAAATGAAATTTTACTGAACTTTTTGAAACTGATCGAAAATTTTCTATAAAAAGAAAATTAATCTGTTATTTTCTATAAAACCATGATTTTATGGCAAATTTTCTATAAAAAGAAAATTTATTGAATTTTTTTTTTATATAAACAAACATACATATTTTTTTTCCAAAATTTTCTGAAAAAAAAATCCCCAGAAAAAATTTATTAGTGCTACAACTAGTTCCAGAACGATTGAAATTAGTCTGCACTCGTTTTACTTTGGGGTTACGACCAATAATTTTTGTTTGAAATTTTCACCTCCAGAACTAGTTCTGTAGAACTATTACCTAGCCAGTACCCATTCTATCGAAAGGTTCTAGAACTAGTTCTTTAATCAATGATTTTTGTTCGAAATTATCACATTCAGAACTAGTTCTATAAGAGCGTTAGGGAACGGTTTCAGAACCTGTTTTTATTCCAATCAGACAATTCCTAAAGATCACTTTTTAAATCAATTTAATTTTGTTAAATTCTTTTGTTTTTTTTTTAATTTTCGAATTTTTTCAAATTTTTTATTCAAGTTTTCTAAGCAGTTGTAGGAAATCATTTGGATACCAGTAATTTGTTTACAGAAGTGATGTAGAATCATACAGAATTAGTTCTTTTAAGCACTAGTTCTAAAAAACATTCCTTAAAACCAACTTGGAATAACAATAAGGTTCTATACCCCATGAGTGCGAGAATTGGTTGTGACACCATTAGTTCTAAGGATGTTATTAAAGAATCTGAAGTGGTTCTCATTACACCAGTATTTTTTTTCTGGATCTATAAAAATAATTTCAAAAATATTTTTATAAAAGTAACATTTATGGAATATTTCTTTAAAAAATAAGATTTATCTTTTATATATTCTGATATTAAAATTTAAATCATGAATTAACTCCTTTAAATCTTTTATAAGGATTTATTAATTTCTTATCAATATTATTTATTTCTTTTTCTTTTTTTCTACTTCATTGTATTTTTGTGAATATTAGAGCATTATAAATTACAAAAAAAAAAAGAAAAATATTGTTTATAAAACTCAAGTTGCATGTCGCATTAAAACAATTATTATTAATTTCTTATAAAGACATTTAATTGCTTATCATACAAGTATTTTTATTTTTTTATCTCTTCAATAATATTTATTAATCATAATCATGTTAATTAAAAATGAACAAATGTTTACTAAAAAAAAATATTTTTATTTTTTTTTTTTATTTGACAGGTCTAAACTTTTTATGATTACATGATCGTGATGATATAAAAAGTGTATTTTACCATGAAGGGTCTTGAAGAGGAATTAACAGCAAATGTACAATTGATTTCCATAAAGAAACAAGAAGAAAATATTATGATGGAAGCCCAGGCTGATAATCAAGAGGAAAATGGTAAGTTTATTTCTAAGAATCTTTTTTTTTTAAATTATTTTGTCTTAGAAGTTACATATATTTAACTATTTATATTTTTGTTCATATTTTGTTTTTTTTTTTTTTTAATTTATATGATTAATTATTTAATTTCATTGTCTTTGCATTGAATAATAAATACTGTCTGGTTGATAACCTAAATCAAACACATTCACATAGGGATCACAGCTATATATACATATATATCAGTGTAGTTAGTTAATAAGTCTGTATGTCTGTCTGTCTTTCAGTATTTATGTCTTATAAATAAAAATCTTGTTTATTTTAATTATATACTACAATAATAATAATAATAATAATAATAATAATAATAATAATAATTTATCGAAAATGTTCTATAAAAAAAATATTTCCTATAAAAAGAAATTTTTTTGAAAATTTCCTATAAAAGAAAAAAATGTTTTTTTCGAAAATTTTCTATATAAAGAAAATTGTCTATGACAAGATAATTTTCTATAAAAGAAAATTTATTGAAATATTTTTGTAAAAACAAAATTTATTAAAATTTTTTATAAATGAAATCTATAAAAAGAAAATTTATCTGTAATTTTCTATAAAACCATGCTTTTATGGCAAATTTTCTATAAAAAGAAAATTTATTGAAATTTTTTTTATATAAACAAATTTATCAAAGATTTCTTATAAAAAGAAAACAAACATATTTTTTTTCGAAAATTTTCTAAAAAAAATCCCCAGAAAAAATGTATTAGTGCTACAACTAGTTCCAGAACGTATGAAATTAGTCTGCACTCGTTCTACTTTGGGGTTACGACCAGTAATTTTTAATAATAATAATAATAATAATAATAATAATAGTAATAATAATAATAATAATAATAATAATAATAATAATAATAATAGTAATAATAATAATAATAATAATAATAATAATACTAATAATAATAATAATAATAATAGTAATAATAATAATAATAATAATAGTAATAATAATAATAATAATAATAATAATAATAATAATAATAATAGTAATAACAATAAATAATAATAATAATAATAATAATAATAATAATAATAATAATAATAATAGTAATAATAATAATAATAATAATAATAATAATAATAATAATAGTAATAATAATAGTAATAATAATAATAATAATAATAATAATAATAATAATAATAATAATAATAATAGTAATAATAATAATAATAATAATAATAATAATAATAATAGTAATAATAATAATAACAATAATAATAATAATAGTAATAATAATAATAATAATAATAATAATAATAATAGTAATAATAATAATAATAATAGTAATAATAATAATAATAATAATAATACTAATAATAATAATAATAATAATAATAATAATAATAATAATAGTAATAATAATAATAATAATAATAGTACTAATAATAATAATAAAAATAATAATAATAAATAATAATAACAATAAATAATAATAATAATAATAATAATAATAATAGTAATAATAATAATAATAATAATAATAATAATAATAATAATAGTAATAATAATAGTAATAATAATAATAATAATAATAATAATAATAATAATAATAATAATAGTAATAATAATAATAATAATAATAATAATAATAATAATAATAATAGTAATAATAATAATAATAATAATAATAATAATAATAATAGTAATAATAATAATAATAATAATAAAAATAATAATAATAATAATAATAATAATAATAATAATAGTAATAATAATAATAATAATAATAATAGTAATAATAATAATAATAATAATAATAATAATAATAATAATAATAATAATAATAATAGTAATAATAATAATAATAATAATAATAATAATAATAATAATAATAATAGTAATAATAATAATAATAATAATAATAATAATAATAATAATAATAATAATAATAATAATAATAATAGTAATAATAATAATAATAATAATAATAATAATAATAATAATAATAATAATAATAATAATAATAATAATAATAGTAATAATAATAATAATAATATTAATAATAATAATAATAATAATAATAATAAATAATAATAATAATATAATTAATACATGTATTAAATATAAACATTGGGACAACAAAAAATGCAACAAATGTGTGTTTTCGGTTATTACGTTTTTTTTTTTTATTAAAAATCTTTATCAAGAAATCCTATACGCTATAAAAACAAAGTTCATATAAGAAATGCCAAGCCTTTTTTTGGAAAAAGAGAGGCGTGGTAAGAACTTGCAAAATCTTCTTATAAATAAAAACCAATTTATATATAGAGGGCGCTTTATATGAAGAGATTTCAGGTCTTATAAGTTTTAGAATTTCTGTCCTAAACTCTGTGTAATATTTTCATTTATTTATCATATATTTTGCTACAGAACATTCTTTATAATTTTTCCATAGTCACAACTTAATTGTTATATTTACTTTGCAAATGATTTGTAAAACTATAACCTGAAATATGACGCCAACAATGATCAATATAAATTCATTGTTAACAAAAAAAGGGCATTTGAAAATTATTAACAATTAAAAACTGGTTAAAAATCACGTGTACCTCCTCATACAGACACTCATGTATAGTAATCACTGCTAAACAAAAACAAATCATAAAGCAAAAATTAAAAAAAAAAAAACAAAAGTTACAAGACGACAATAGTGTTTTTATATTTTACTTTTGTTTGATTTTGTTTTAATTCTTTTGTAAGTGTTTTTATTTTGTTCAGTTTTTTTTACGCACTTATGTGACTAATTTCCATAATTCTTATGAAAAACACTGGGGCTGAATGACTGACTGACTACTACATGTTGTATGAATATAGCTGCATGGATTACCCCCACTAGCCCAAAAAAAAAAAAAAAAAAAAGAAATCATAAAAAAAGATACCAACAACTCGGTCTTTGAGTTCTTTATAAAAAAAAATTACCAACATATGCAAAATACTATTTTTGCTGTTTTTTTTTTTATTAATTTTTGCAAATTAATATAGTAAAACAGAGTCAAACAGAATTTTAAATACCCTACTAAGAGTATTTTAAAATAAAAAGGGATTTAAAAAAATCTCTTTTGTATATTAACTTAAATGCCTGTCATCTATCCTTGACAGAGGATGTTTAAAAAAAAAAGAAAAAAAAAAATACAAAATAAAAATCAAAGAAAAAAATTTCCACCATTGAAGAATTCTGTTTTCATTCTTCTTCATTAGTAAAATGTAGTCAGTATATTTAGTTTTTTCTTCGCATATTTACTTGTATGTAGGAGTATAAGTACTTTTATATTCGCACAATAACAGTGTCGAATAAAAAAAGTACAAAATCCATAAAAAAATTAAATTATTAAAATTCACATTAAAAATATTATTTTTATCAAAATTAAAGCTTATAATTTAAGGAAATTTGCAATGGTTTCCACAGTAAAATAACTAACTTTTTAAGCTACCCTCGTACATAAAAATGTTCAGTAATTATTTGAAAATAATCTTAAATTTTAAATTTAACAAACTATATGCAAAAATATATCAATTGCAAATTAACTTCCTAGAAGTTATTCAATAGGTGAGATAAATTTATACTGAAAATAAATAAAAAAATATATTTATTTTTGAAATATGTATTTTATAGCAAGGGAATTTTACAGATATAGAACCTTCTCCTGTTTCAATTCAATATTCAAAAACTTTCGGATAATTATGGAGTTTCAATGATTTTCTCAAGAAAAAATAGATAACACTATTATTAGATTAGCAGGAGCGTAAACTTTCTATAATTTATAAATTCTATAATATAAAAATTAAATAAAAATAAATTGCAATGTTCGTCTTTTGATTAAAATTAAAATCATTAGAACTCAGATAATCTATGGATTTTGGAGAATTATTTCAACGAAAAATCTTAGAAAAAATCCTCAAGAAAAATATATATATTTTTACCAATTTTCGCCCAAAATATTCCCTTGCTAAATGCTTTTCCATACTGCAGAAATATACTTGCTTTTATAATAGATCCGATTTTCAGAAAAAGAATTTTTGTACAAAATGTAGAGGTGATTATTTGGATTGTTTTGAAAAAATTATCCATATTCTTAATTCTAATAGAACGCTTAACACGATCCATTTAATCTATCGAATTAGTATGATAACAGCTCAGAGTTAGAATTATCTGATTTTTCTTGAAATTTCGAATTTTTGGTGAATCTTTGGATTTTTTGTGAACCTTCATATTTTTCCTGTAACTATTAATTTTTGTTAAAATTTCGAATTTTTTGCTGAAATTTCGAATTTTTGGTGTATTTTTCGAATTTTTGATGAAATGTCGAATTTTTTTCTGAAACTGAACTTTTGCTGAAATTCCGATTTTTCTTAAAATTTTGATTTTTGAGTGAATTTCCTTATTTTTGATGAAATTTCGAATTTTTGGTGAATTTTTCGGATTTTTCGTAAAATTTCGAATTTTTGAATTTTTGGTGAATTTTCGGATTTTTGGTGAAATTTATTATTATTATTATCATTATTTTTGAAATTTTGAATTTTTAGTGAATTTTCGGATTTCTGGTGAAATATTGTATTTTTGGTAAAATTTCGTCTTTTCGATGAAATTTTGAATTTTTAGTAAAATTTTCGGATATTTGTGCAACTTTAAATGTGAAATATAAGATTTTTGTGAAATTTTGAATTTTTAGAGATTTTACGGATTTGTGGTGGATATCCGGAATTTTAAAATTTTGATTTTTGGTGAAATGTAGGAATTTTTGTGAAATTTTTACAATTTGGTGAAACATTAATATCATATAATTATCCTTTTCATTCGTAAATGGAAATCAACTTTCTTAAGGTCGCAAGATATTTAAAAAAGTACCATTTTTCTCCTTAAAGCCAAATAAAAAACAAAGTGCATACTAATTTTCTTAAAAAATAGCAGATTTTAAAAAAGTACCAAAATTCGAAACGTATAAGTTTTCAAAAAAGTGACAAATTTCAAAAAAAGTACACATTTTTATAAAAGTATTAATAAAAAAAGTATTAATAAAAAAAAAAAAACGGAAAAAGTTGAAATTTTTCCAAAACAAGGACCATTTTAAAAAAGATTTTAAATTTAAAAGACTGCTTTTCAAAAATTTTGCAATTTTCAAAATTGCATCAAATTTCAAAAAAAAAAAAATAAAAAAATAACAAAAAAAAATACCAATTTTCTAAAAAGTATAATTTAAAAAAATCCATTTTTCGAAAGGGCATAGATATTTGTATGTTTAATAATTTTATAATTCATTAACAGGGCAACCAAAAATATATTCTAAAGAAAAATGTTTTATGCGCATAAAAACATGCTGTTAAAACCGTTAAATATGCCCTTAAAAATATGCTTTTAAAATAATATTTTTTCTAGTTAAAATTAAAATTATTTACTGTAACTTGATTTTTATAAATGCTAAAAAATATGTCCTTTATACACTTAAAAATATTCAAAGCTAATACATTGTACTAGAAAATTTCTATCATTTATAAGCTGAAAATTATTATGGAATCGGATTTGAAAAACATGTTTTTTTTTTAACATTTCATTTATTTATTCAATCTGTCTTTTATAGGCCTCCCAACAAGTATTTAAATCTTAAAACTAAAAACTAAAGCTAGTTTCTCTCTAACGAGAGCCTAAATGGTTAAATCAGCCTCACATCAGCGAAGTGGTAGGTTGGCTCTACGAAGTTAGACGATTTCAAACTGGTGAATTAGGACAATATTTCTATCGTTCAAGAACGGCATAATTTTCTTTTGTAATACTTCTTCGACAAGCAAGAAAGTAGGCTAATAGGTCTATAGGAAGACGGTGAAGTAAATTTTTTCCAGGCTTTGGTATCGTTTTAATCTGAGAAGTTTTCCAAATGTTTGGAAAGACTCCTAGTTTCAAGATTGCATTGAACATAATAGATAGCACGATTATTCCCACATTCGGTAGGTTTTTGATCATGGGTGGTGTTTTTGAATCATATCCAGGAGATTTTCTTATATTTATATTTTCTTCGGTGATTGCATTAATGTCCTCTGGGCTAACAACAATTATGTTATCATCATTTAGTGTAGTGCCAGGTGTTTCTCCCAATACAAAATCATTTGTTTGGGAATTTGATTGAGAGACTGAGCTCAAATAACAATCAAATAAATTGGCCTTATATTCTGCAATACGGGCCCAGGTACCGTCAGCTTTCCTTAATGGACTTTGCGCCTCTACCGGTGGTATAATATCTTTTGCTACCCTCCATAGGGAAAAATTATTATGTTTATTATCTGTTAAGGCTTTAATGTAATTTCCAATTTGGCGATCCTCTTCTATTTGAAGGGCTCTTTTTAATTTCTTACTTGCCATGGACACATAGGGATCTGGTCTGGTTTGTTGCCATTGCTTGCGATGTTTTCTTTTTTCAAGAATAAGTTTTTCGATATTAGAATTTGATATATGTATATGAATAGCATTTCTTGGAAATTTGACTCTTAGAATCTTCCAGAGCATTTAATGACGTAAAGTCATTGACGAAGTTGTTTATATCTTCCTAACATTCAAAATATGGATTTGTGTGGATATGACTACTGGTACATTTTTTATATTTCAACCAATTTGTTAATATTATTAGAGAATGATCAGAAGATAAATCATATGAAATTTTTGTGGTTATCGTATTGCGATTAATATCTTTAGATATGGCAAAGTCATTGAGATCAGTAATTTTTCTAGGATCAGCCGGCCAGTATGTTGGCTGTCCAGGGAACACACAATCCAAGCCATTTTTGCGTTCAAATGGAACCTTATATAGCTGTCTACCTCTGGGATTCATCAATCTGGAGTCCCAGTAAGTGTGTTTGGCATTATAGTCGCAACATGCCAGGAAACGATCCTCAAACTTTTCTTTGATCATTAAAAATCGTTGTGGGCAATAAATTAAGCTCAGGGTTAAATTCCCAGAAAAACATTCAAGATGAATGGATGTTGCCTGCATATAGTCTTTTGAGAGTTTGTCTAGGGCGCATTGTCGCAATCGGTTTCTAACATGGCGTTACCAACATGAGCCGGATGGTTTGTACAATGGACTGAATAACCTGAAATATAAACATTATATTTATTGTTGAGATGAGTCTCTGAGACTAACGTCACATCGATATTTTTTTGTTTTTCCATGAAGTATGATACCTCAGATTTGTGTTGGTTTAAACAATTTGCATTCCAGAAACGTACTCTCAAGTAACTCATTTTCTTTTTAGCGGGATTTATATCATTTGGTTCTGCGCTCTTAAAAGCTGATGTATTGTGTTTTGCATGAACGACATAAAATTTGTCACATTTTTATTAAGAGAGGTAATATTCTGCGTAAGTGTTTGCATAGATCTTTCTAACCCACCCCCCCATATTTTGGAGAACATTAGGCTGTTGTAAACCTGTTTTTAAAACATTGGAATATGGTATATTTTAATTTTTTTTTACATTCACTTTCTTCATCTGCATATCTGAAATTAATTGTTCGTTCGTATGGATAACTCCGAAATTAACTTGATTAGAAGCGGTTTTCATATGTTAATTCAATAATACCTCTTCTCATTTGATTTTGCCTTTCTCTTAATCTCTTTAGTAATTTCTTGAAAACTGGGCAACCGCGTTAATTCGCCGAATGATCGCCACCACAGTTACCACATTTTCTCTTGAGACCTTTCTTTAAAATATGACATTGTGAAGAAGCATAAAGGTCTCCGCATGCAACACATACTGTACAATAATTTTTAGTGTGTCCAAACTTTTGGCACTTACCACATTGGACAGGACGATTTCTTTTAAGAGGTTCCTCTATAGTGACTATGATTCAATAACTATCGCAAAGAGTATGTAGGATGTGTTTCGTTACTCTTTAATTTCATCCGGGTCCAACTCAACTCTAAAAATTGACTGGGACTCCATATGTGACAGTAAAAAATATCACTAATTCGTAATGTATGTAAAATAACGAAAATTTATCTGCTAAGTATAAAATATGCAAAATTATGCTCTCTTATAAAATATGTCATATAGGTTGCTAAAATTTTGTATTAAAATATAACAAACTATGCTGCTAAACCCAAAATATGCAAAAATATGCTTTAACAAATTGATGCCAAAAATTCTTAAAATTATCTGAAACGGATAAATAACTAACAGTTTTAGTTCATTTGAAGCCAAGGAAAAAAATATGGTTTTGCTTATTTTTGGTTGCTTTGCTCATTAGTCAATTTTTCTTTTCAAATTATCCAGATTTATGTTGATCTACTGAAAATATGTTTAGCATCATTGATTTAAAATTTCAAACTTTTTAAAATTTTTCACTATTACACTATTCTATTTCAAATTTGGCATTAAGAGAAATTCCAAATATTTTTGTGTTGTTTCTAACTGGGATTATTTTTTATGTTTCATTAATTTGCATATTTTTGTATACGTATGTATCATTCCTATATATATCATTTCTAGACTTTGTACCCTATAGTCCTCCTTCAAGCATTGTTTACCAACAGCGGAAGAACTAAAAGATAAATTAAAGACACTTTGTCTGATCATGTTATTTATATACATTAAGTCAAGAATAACATTACAACATACTAGGGTGATCGACGCTGTTTTCAAACCGGGTTTTTTCGATTTAAGTACAAATGGCATTCCATCTTGCCTCCTTATAAAATTTGCTAGATAATTTGGTTTTCTCCTTTTATATTTAATATACTCTAGGGTATTTAAGGGTAGAGAATATATCATATGTTATGAGCTTCGAAGGCCTAGTTAAGAGTTTTAATATCTAATTCTGAGCTAGTCCATATCTTAATTACCCCTTAACTAAGTATTCTAAAAAAAAGTAATTATTTTGTTCATATTTCAGTATAAACATTTTTATTGTTTATTCAGCATATACATGTCATTTAGAGGAACAGATTTTAGAAAATAGGGTACTAATCTGTCAAGGAGTCTGACAGGATTTTAGTCAGTAGGATGGGAACAATGTATACCAAATGGCACTCCATCTTGCCTCCTTATAAAATTTGCTAGATATTTTGGTTTTTATTTTTCTATATTTAATATACTCTAAGGTATTTAGGGGTAGAGAGTATATTATATGTTATGTTATATATTATTCTGAGCCAGTTAGTCCATATCTTAATTACCTCTTAACTAAGTGTTCTTATTTTGAATGATTATTTATTTACTTTAATTAAAAGTAGTCCCTTAAAATAATTATATTTAATAAATTTTAACTTGTATGTCATAGGTTTTGTTGAGTTTTTAAAAATGGAAATATTAACTTTTGCAGAAAAGCCGGATAAACGGTTTTCCGGAATTTCAAAAAAATGCAACTGGTTTTTTTTTCAAAATTCCAACTATTCCAACTATTCGAAAATCGGTTTCTCCAAAAAGTAGAATAATCGATCACCCTACAACACACGCTTTCATTAGGACCGGTTTTTAACTATTTATTTAAATTTTGTCTAGTCTGCAAAAAAAAAAAGAAAAAAAAAATAAACAAATGGTGAAAAAAAAACGGTGTAGTCTGTTTGTTGACTTAAAATTAAACTTGTTTAATATACAAATAACCATAAAAATCACTCAAGAGGGAATTGACCACTTTAGCCTTTTAAATGGAATGACGTTTTAGTAAATATTTTGGATATTTTAAAATTTATATAATTTAATAGGATGTTATTTTTTTTTTTAATACTATAAAATAGATACAAAAGAAATACACGGAATTAATTATAGTTTGTTGACTAAATAAAAAACTACTTATTCAATTTGTCTATATGAAAAAGTTAATTATATTTTTAGGAATTTTTAGTACGTATATATTTTTTTTTTTTTATAAAAAACTGTTTTTTGTTATTTGCTTACAAAAAATAAAAGGCAGAATAAAAATGCCGGCTTTTTGAACTTAAATCACCTTGCGACTTTTTCTATATAATACACGTATATAAATAAACACATTAATTTAAATTTCGTCATTATTAAAGTAAATAAAAAATTTGGTTTTGCTCTTCACTGTTTTAAAATGACATGTAATGAAGAATTACATATAAATAGATATGCATATGAGAATTTTATAAAAGAAGAAAAATACAGAAAAATAAAAATATCATATCAAAGCCCTCCATTTGGAAGCCCTTACTTAGTCAGCCAGGCAAAGCACGATTTTTTACATGAACATGACAAGCATTTTACTTTTTTACTTTACTTTTTTTTATTTTATAAAAAACAAGTAAAAAATATAATCGGTCAAGCCTGACTATATATACACTACACCACTATGTTCGGGGAGGGTGTTATATGAGACCAATTGTTGATCGATACTTGTGTTAAGAGTATTGTATACGTATTTCTATGCAACATATGTACGTATTATATTATGTTATTTATGCGGTTAATTATGGACCGATTAATGATAAAATTTGGCAGTGATTTGTACTTATATAAAACTTATTTGATACTAATATTTGTATGGAATTTATGCACGTTAAAGTGATTTTCCGAAGAGGGGTTTATATGGGAGCTATGGTCAAAACAGGTAAAAAATATAGTCGGTCAAGTTTGTCTATATGATACCCTACAACACTATGTATGTAAATCAAAGTTCGGGGAGGGGTCTTATATGAGACCTGGTGCCAATTGTTGACCGATACTTGTGTTAAGAGTATTGTATATTTCTATAAATCATATGTAAGTATTATATTATGTTATTTATGCGGTTATTTATGGACCGATTATGATCAAATTTGGCAGTGATTTGTACTTATGTAAAACTTATTTGTGTCAAATATAAATATAATTGATACTAACATTTGTATGAAATTTATGTACGTTAAAGTGATTTTCGTAAGAGGGGTTTATATGAAAGCTATGGTCAATTAAAGACCGATCTTTATGAAATTTGGCACACAGATTTTTACTTATAAAACCATGTCAAATTGTATTCAATTATTTTTAAAATTGCGACCTGTAGTTTGATTACAAGGTTTACACGGACGGACATAGTTGAATCTACTCAGGAAGTGATTCTAAGCCGACTGGTATAAATTAAGGTAGGTCTTAGAACAATATTTTTGGGTGTTACAAACATCTGCACAAAGGCATAATACCCCAACCACCTATGGTTGTGTAGGGTATAAAATTATTTCTTATATTTGCATTCTGTTGAATATAAGCGTATGAGTATGTTTTCTGACGACAACAATTATTGTTGTTCAGCGATTTTTTTCCCTCTTTTTAATTTTATTTTGTTTCATTAAACAAAAAGTGCATTTTCTGTATTCTTAAAAAAGAGGGGGTTTCAGAGCGTGTAAAGTAAAGCAAAAGACGTAATGAAAGATATAAAGTCAAATGCATTTTTACTGCAAAATAAACACAGAAACATATAATAACTTGCAGATAAATAACTTCTGTACAAAACATTTGTTTTTGTCTTTGTAATTTTTTTATTTTGTTTTTTATATAATAATTTATGATTCATACTTTATATCCATGTTTTTTATTTATTTTTTTTTATTTTTAAAGTTACATTTCCTTGCTTATTATAAAATTTGTAAATTAATCTTTTGAATGTTTAAATGACGATAAAAATGTTTGTCACAAATAAATATGTTTTTTTGTTTGTTTGTTTTCGATTACATGATGTAATTAGGGAAAACCACAAAACTAAATTTGATGATAATAATTTATAATTTTGTTTTTATAAAAACTTTTAATTTTATTTATAAAATATTTTATATATTTTCATTTCTATTTTTAAATTGAATTTGAATACCTTTTAAAAGCCTTCATAAATCATTTTAATAATTGAAAAAATATTATACAAATATTTGTCGATATATTTTAATGCAATAATTTCTTACATTAAATATACAAATATTTACAGTGAATACCTTACATTGTTAGTTAAATCAGCTACTTTAACAGTTATGGGTATATAAATAGTATTGAATTTTTCTCTTTTTATAATTTTTTTTTTTTATAAACTAATAACAAAAAATTTATATTTAAATTTATTATCACTATTTTACTATACACAAGAATTTATGAAAGAAACTATTAAAAATATGAACTTTAATACAGTTATAGTTCCAAAGCTTTAAAAACAGTACTTTTTCTAAGGCACTGAATTTCTCAGTCAATTTAGATACATATGATCATGGAGTTCTAAGACTATAGATCACTTTTTGAATTGTGTCTAGTTTTCCAGATAAACCATTATATAGAAAATTAATTAGTTACACAATATATTGCAATATATCTCCAGAACGAATTGTCTCATTTAGTTAAAAAAAATATATACCAACACCAATTCGAACTACCTCCTAGTTATACCTACAGCATTTTTAAATTAGTTCAATAGTTATGAATATAAAAATTTTATTTAAAAAATCTTACCAAATTCAAAATTTGTTCCTTTTTGCAAAAATCTTTTGAAATTGAAAACAATGTAAAATGCTCTAACTCTATTTGATCATAAAATTGGATATGTCACAGATAAATCGGCCCCTATTTAATTAAAATCGTTGCTAAAATATCGACTTTTTTCACAATTAAACGATGGTAATTTGAAACAAATCATATGATCAATTATAAACCGATCGATCCTCATCAAATTTAGCTCCGTGTTTTTTACATACCTAAGGTATATTTTTGTTAAAAAATTATTTTGATAATAACATTCATATGGTATTTATGCACATTAAAGTGATTTTCGGAATAAGGGCTGATATGGAAGATATAGTCAATTATAAATTAAACTAAATAAAATTTGGCATACAGATTTATATTTATACAAAACTTATTTATTATGAGCGTTAAAACTCTATGTAGAGGGAACATTTGTATGAGGGCTAGACGAAATAAAGAACCGATCATAACCTATTTCAGTAGGCTTCATTATCATTAATTTTTGACTTTTGTCACTCTAGATTTGCCAAATGTAGCAGTGTGAGCTGGTAGGGAACCGAAGAGCGATTTATTATTTTTTTTTTAATGCGTATTGTTCAGGTGGTCATCTTACATCAAAGTCTAAAAAAAAAAATAGTTTCACGAGACACTCTACTGTGGAGCAGGTTGAAGGTTTTGCATTCAATAAACCAAATCCACGTTGCCTACAAAATTTAACTTTCTCTTTCTGTACCGATCAATGCCACAGATATTGAAATTTTAAAATGCATTCTTTCGATCATATTGGAATTACCATTAAGAAGTTCTTTAATTAAAACATTCTACTTATTATTTTAGCATTTCTGTTAAAATTTATTCCTATCACACTAGTTGCTGGAACCAGAGGGTTTCCGCTAACACTTAATGCAGTACCCGATATACACATTCATTCAATTTTGTATTAGTACACAGAGAAAAAATGCATATATTTGAAAATTTTTTTCAAAAATATTATGAATCGAAAATAATTTTTTTCCCAAACTTTTTTCATAAAAAATAAAATATTGTTCGTAGATATTATTAAATTGTTCATAATGAAAACTTTAGGAATTTGGCAAAAAATTTGTTAAATCTTTGGTTTATTTTAATAGATTTGATTGCAAATGGTAAATGAAAATAATTATATTATAGTTTAGAAATTTGCATAACTTTAGAGCTTCTGTTCTGTTCCCAAAATTTAGCTAAAAATCATTAAAAACTTAAAATTTTCCAAAGAAAATTTCAAATATTTTTTTTACAAATTTAAAATATAAATGAAAATTTAAATAATTTGTTCAGTCTTCTTGACTTTTGATTAATTTAAATAAATATAAATAAAGTTTTAATGCTTAGGAAGTTATGCTTAAATATTATGAAATCGATGCAAGTAAATTTTTATATTTATGTACAAACATTTTTCTGTGCATATGTATTCTATAACTCTCCCGCTCTTTAATTCTACACAGAAATAATCACTTCATATTAATAATCTAATATTTTGAATAAAAAAATTTTTTTTCTTTTTATATAACAAAAAATATAAATACCCAGGAAAATTTCGTAACTTGTTCTAAAATCATTAGTTCTAGAACAAGTGGTTTTGCTACGTATTCTGGTACTCATGGAGTAGAATGGTATTGTGATTTTATATTGTTTTTAAATAATGTTTTTGAGAACTTGTGGTTTAGAACTAGTTCTGTATTAACTCTACATCATTTCTCAAAATAAATTATTGGTTTCCAAATGATTTGCTAGAACTGTTGAAAAGAACTTAAAACAAATCGATAGAAATTTAAAGAAAATAGACTTAAAAAATTTAAATTCATGTAAAAAAAATGGTCTTTAGGAAATGGTTATTAGAATGAAAAATAAAATCAAAGCATAATATTGATTTTAATAACTGGTTCTTGAAATGTTGCTTGATGCTTCTAAAGAACTAGTTCTGAGTGTGACAATTTCGAAAAAAAAAATCACTGATTAAAGAAGTAGTTCTAGAACCGTTCCATAGAATGGATACTGGCTGATTAACACTGCTACAGAACTAGTTCTGAGGGTGACAATTTCAAACAAAAATCATTGGTCGTAACGCCAAACTAGAATAAGTATAGGTTATTTTCATGCATTCTGGAACTAGTTGCAGAACTAATACATTTGTTCCTGGGTTTAAATTAAAACAATTAAAAAAGGTATATCTTGTTAACATTTCCTTCCGTGTTTTTTTTTTTTTTTTTGAGAATCATGCGACAGAACAACATTACTGTTTACTGTGACACTTTGCAGGGCAGGGATAATCTGCTGTATCATATGCTATCACCAGTACTAATCGAAATATCAATGTCCATCTGTCCGTCTTACATAGAAATTTGAATGGATTTGTAAATTTAAAAAAAAAATGTAACAATAAAAAAATATCAGCTATTTTAAAGGCCACAAGAGGGCGCTAAAATCATTATATATTTGCTGAAAACGCATTGATGAAAAAGGAATTTTTCAATTAATAAAAAATTTTAAGTTAAATAGTGGAAAAGGTATTTGTCTATTTTTTTTTATTTGTATAAATTGTATAGAAATACAAATAACTTTTTAGAAATTTTTAATTAATTTTGGAAAAATAGCAAAATTTGGGAACAAAAAAGCTTAAAAATTGTTGATGTTCATTCATTTTTTATAAAATTAAACAAAAATACTCTTTTGCAAAGTTGTTTAATTCTTAGAAAATTTGGGATAAGGAATTTTTGATAATTCTTCAAAGTAGGCAATTTTTAAGATAAAAGAAACAGGAAAATGTGTTAATATATATATATTTTTTATATTTTATTTTAAAAAATTGTTTAGAGAAGCTTGCAAACCTGAGCGAGTAATTAAAATTAAATAAAACAATTTATTATTTTAGTTGTCGAATGTCATATATACGACATGAATGTCATTAATACTCACATTAAAAGAGTTTAAGAAAATAAAAATTTCATTAAGCTTAATATGTTCCTTTCGTTTAGCTTTAAATTTTAAGCAAACACAGTAACACTTTAAAAAATTTAACATGATCTCTTTGTGCCGATCGATGAAGTAAATGTTCCGTAATTTAGACAATTTATTAAAGGAGACGATAGCATTTAAATAAACAAAATAAAAAATCTAAAATTGCTAATATATTTTATTAAAATATTTTTATTGCTAGGATTCAAAGCATGATTTTACAAATTTAAATCTAATCTGCTTGACTTTAAAAAGTAAAAATAAACTAAAGACAAAAAGATTTATCTATAAATTGTTGTCGTATATTTTCTCTCAAAAATTATTACCTATTTTACTTAAAAAAAAAAAAATTAATAATATTTTATTATATTTTTCATTGCGTGAAATGTCATATATACGAGTATATACTTTTTTTAAATTTCATGTCAAACATACAAGTTTTTCTAACAATAAAACAATATGGGTGTTAGCAAAAACAACATATCCACAAGATCATTATACAAATAAATTCTTTTTCACCTATACATACCCATGCATATATGAATATATGAAATATGTGTGTGTTGGTATTTGAGCATTTTATTTTGATAAGACATATCTTTTTGACTTTTTTTATATTTTTATTTTGTTTGTTTTATTAAGTTCTAAAGCTATTTATTATTATTATGAAGTGAGCAATAACAACAATAATAGCAACATCATCACCAGCAAAAACAACAACAGCAACAAAAAAAAAATATCAACAACAGCACTTGCCTATATGTTGTTTTTATTTTCATTTTTTTTTTATTTGTTTATTTAAAAGTGTAGGAAAATATTCACTCTCTTTCTCATTTTCTATGTAATTTTTAAATAATTTTATATTATATTTTTTTGTTACTCTGACTTGTATTTAAGGGCCGGCGATCTTAGATTTGTGTTGCCGGTGTATTGTTGTTGTTTTAGTTGCTGTTGGTAGTAGTGTGTTGTTGTAGGAATTAGTAGTCGTTGTTAGTAGCCGAAGACTGATGAATTAGTGTTGTATACAAAGCTGATTGCCTGCTTGCCACCCAAAGCATTTGTAATCGTAGTTTTGTTAACAATTTTTTTTTGGTTTTATTCTTTTTTTTTTGAGAATTTACTTTTTTTTTTATTTCGCCAACTTTGACGACCAATTAATTCATTTATTCTACTATCAACCAACAACAACAGCGAAAATAATAACAATAAAATATCAACAAAAGACACAATAAAATACAGTTTAGTACGTGTCTACAACATTTCTATAGATTTAGTCGGCATTTTGCGTTAGAACATAACGATCGTGTATTATTGGGATTTGTGAAATTTTGTTTTATTTTTTTCTGGTTTCGTGCTTTGCGGTTTTGTAATATTTACGATTCTAAAAAGATTTTAAAATTTAAAAGAAAACTACATAAGATTTAAATTTTTTTCTAAAGAAAATCAAATACGGGAATTATTAAAAATGTATTAAAATTTATTTAAAATAACAGCCTGAATGTAAACACAAGTCAAATCCTTATAAATAAATATAAAAATTCAACATAATTAAAAAAAAAAAAAAATAAAAAATTAAATAAAAAATTTTATACTTTCTTAAAAATTCTATTAAAAAAATATTTTTAAAAAATAATTTAATTTTTTAATTATTAAAAATTAAGAATTTCTTAAAAATGCCGGCGAATTTCGAACAAACATCCTTGTGAACAATTAAAAATTTGCTTAATCACTAGACCTTTTATAAATACACAAAAAATAAAAAATTAACACATTTAAACTAAAAAAAAATAAAATGCTGATCTTTAGGAATTTATTATCCTCTCAACAAAGCCCCCAGCTCTATGCAAATTCATAGACAAACATTGTCTATCTGTCTATCTAATATTGACAAAAATAAATGAAAAAAAACAACAAAATAAATAAAAATATAAAATATAAAAAAGAAAGAAAAAAATTAAAAAAAAATACCATAAATAAACAAATAAAAAACTAGAAAAAAGCAAATATTAGCTAAATATTTTTTTAAGTGCGCGCCTGTTGACTAAAACTATGTGAAGTTTTCTCTCTAAAACTTACTGAATGAAAGCCTTCTCCTTATACTCTTAATTTAACATTATAAACATACCGAACTACTTAGAAATTAGTGTTTATATGTATAAATGTGATAAGGTGATTTCTATTTAAATACTTATTACAACAACTAAAAAAAAAAAAAAAAAAATACTAATATATGCATTTAAAATTTAAAACAAACATTTTGTAACAAAAATAACGTCTAAGCTACAAAATCAATATTTATACATAAAATTTCAATATAAAAAAAGTTAAAAACTTCTCAGTTAAACCCAACTGAACACCTAGAAGCCAATGTTGCCGAATATGCTCAAAATGAAAACGGAAATTATAACAGGCAATGGCTTCGATGATTCATATATTTTTGAGGATCATTTATTACATATGATAGGTAAATATTTTAGTTATTATTTTGCTTGTTTACTCTTTTTCTTTTTTTTTAGTTAATTTTTAATTAAAACCATAAACTTGCAAATAGAAAACCATAAAAACTATAAAAACGTAATATATAAGGAAATGGTTAGAAACTTACCAAGAGGCAATTGATGATCTCTAGGGTACAGTGGAGAAGCTTTCAGCAACATAGTTTTTAAATAAAAAAATTTGATTTTGAGAAGATTTTCGAAAGTGTAACTAATTTTGTTATAAAAAATTAAACAGGAATTATTTTTTTTAAGAAATTATTAGAAACTAGTTTTTAAGACTGCAACTTCCAGACAAGACTACAGTATTAAATAATAAAGATTGGATGTGTAATAAATTAAAAAAAAAAAACTTAAACAACTTTTTCACAATTTTCCGCTGCCTGATCGAAATACAAAAACTTTTTCCGTAGGATTTGAAGAGCCAACAATAAGCTAAAATTTAAATTTTTTAAAACCAAAACCAACTTTATAAAATATTGCATAAAATGAAAAAATCCGCTTATATCCGCTTTTCGATAGAAATTGAATAGCTTTAGTAGTGTGGAGACTTCCGCGTTCTACTTGTGACAAAACACTATTAAAAAAAAAAAAATGTATTTTTCTCATCAAAATTATGTTTTAATTTCTAGTCAAAAATTTTCAATTCAATTATTAAGATCTAAAATATATTTTTTAAATCATATAAAAATAAAATTCTTATAAAAATAAAATTAAAATAAATCATAAGGACTTAATATGCAAGCAAAAACTTGTTGGTTTTCGGTAATAACAACTACTTATTAAAGTTGTTTCTTGGTAATGAGGCGTCATTATTATTTGCCTACTCTGTATTACATTAATAAGTACTCAATAGTATAATAGCACAGTAATACTGCAATCACGTGGATGAGTTGGCTAGACCGCCGGATTAACAACCAGAAGGTTGTTGGTTTAACCCCATTCTGAAGCTGTTAGTTTTTTTACAACAAAATGTCCAAAAAGATATTTTAAACTAAATAGAGTTTTTGTCGATTAGGAGTAAGACGTTAGTCAGTAAAAACGAATGGTTAGTGTGTGTCCAAGTTCACTGACGGCAAAAAAAATTTTTTTTTTTATTTTTGTTTTCTTTTAGGTACATATTTTTGAGTACCCCTTGTGTCAAAAAATAACTACATGAATTTGTGGAGTCGAACAAAAATAACTAGTTATTCAGGCAAAAAATAAGTAGTTTATTTTTGTTTTTGCTGGGATGCAAGTAGCTGCGAAATTATGAATTTTTAAGAACGACATAGCAAACAATCAATAGTAAAAAATATCTCAAAATAAAGAATTAATCAAATTATCACATAAAATCTAATTATTCATCATTTTTAATACAAAATGTCTAATTTTGACATTCTGAAACTGAGTGAAAATTTCGGGATTTTATTATCGCTGCAGACAATTTTCAATCTATGGAGGAATCTACATATAATAAGATGCCTCAGTTCTAGTCTCTAATCCTGCTCAAATCAAGATAATAAACTATCAACTACTAAGCGTTATATTACAATAAAAAACTTACAACGTAATGTATTGATAGATTAAATTTTAACAGAATTTCAAGTTTATCGCTGAGACATGCATAATCCTGCTCAAATATCTACGTTTCAAGAACTAGGTAAAATATTCTTAACAATTTCCAAAAACTAAATTTGATATCTTGGGAACATTTCAATGGCATTGAACCTTCAAAAGAAAAGGCAAATGCTGTTTGAAGTTTTCATCAAACAAAAGCACCAAAAACCTAATTTTAAAAAGTGTCGGAAACGGTACATTCTTGGTGATCAAAAATTTTATAAATCTTAACATAGACATATGCTGGCAATAATTAATAATCAAAATATTAACGAAAATATATTTTGAATTATGTAACATTACTTGTGACAAAACTTTATTAAAAAAAAAAAAAAAAAAAATACATTTTTCTCATCAAAAATTTTCAATTGAATTGTTAAGATCTAAAATATATTTTGTAAATCATATAAGACAAAATTCTTATAAAAATAAAATTAAAATAAATCATATGGACCTAACATTCATATAAGCAAGATGAATTTTAATTTTCTATGCCATCTATGAGTTTCAGAAAGCTTTGAAAAGAAAAAGGGGAAAAATGCACAAAAATGCTTTGGAAACTATATATGCAGATTCACGTTCGTTCTCACTTTGCTAACTGCTTCCATTATAGAATATTTCAAAACTACAGTTTGTTTAGAATAGTAGTTTTTATGTTACGAATTTTTAATAAAACGTATAAAAATCGACATATTATTTCTGTTATTTTTCTAAACTTATTTTTAAACAAGTCCAGTAAAGACTAGTTTAAGCTGGATTTTATGCGCTGAAAAATATAAATTGGAAAAATCTGGATTACTTATTACAAATATTAACTAAATCGAATTAGATAGCAATTCAAATCATTGTTTATTCTTCGCAATAACTTTAAAGCTAATCTCTTAATTACATTTGTTTTTAATGGCTGATTAAATGTAATGATAAAGATATATTATAATTCTCATTCGGTAAACAATTTTACATGCATAACAAGCATGTTCGTTAAAAGTTACTCGTATATTAATAAAATTTTTCATAAAACTAAGTTTTTCTATATAGATTTTAAAATCTTTAAAATATTAACCCATTATTGGAAAATAATATTAGGCAGATGTCCTGTGCTATTTTGTTGACAGTACTCGATTCGAAAGGTCTAATTTTGTCGAGTTGTTTCTATAAATTTGTTCTCAAGTTGTTGTTAATTTGTGACAGTGATCGTGACCCATAGCTCTTAGGGGTCGAGAGATTTTTGATATTTTCAACTACACAAGACAAACTTCAGCAAAAATTTTAATAAAAAGCGTACGAAACATAACATTCGTAACAAAAAGTGAATGAAAAGAAATTACACCAATACATTTAAATTTTATCTTTTCTCTTTTTGCCAATCATTGTTTATGGCCGTCATCGGCACTCATAGACCTCAGAGGCCGAGCGCTTTTCGACATTTTCACTTACATTGAGAGCGAAGAAAAAACAAAAAATCATTTTGTTTTGTTCTAGCTTCCAACTTGGTAGGTTGAAAATACATACTTGGAAGAAGTCTTAAAAATGGATTCTATAAGCCTATATCTTACTTTTAAACTAAAGTTTGTAATGTATAAAAGCTACAGTTTTACAGATATCTTTTGGTATACTATACAATACAGAATTACTTTTTCTGGTTATGTAGTAATGTCCGTCCTTCTGTCTGCCTAGCAAAATTTTTGAATTAAATTTTACTTGGCAATTTTGAAAATACCTGAAAGAAATTTAAAGCACATATTCTATAAGCCTATATTATATTTACAAACTAAAGTTTGCAATATACAAAGACTAAAGCCTTACGTATATCTTTCGGTATAATATACGACACAAAATAACGTTCTCTGGTTATCTAGTGGTGTCCGTCCTTCTGACCGTCTAGTTAAATATTCTAATAAAAATAATTTCTTCGTCAAAACTCGGATAAATTTCAAACTACTTCAGATCGCAATTTCTTAACAAACATCGAGCTTCGTATACTGATGGCCAACTCGAAAGCTTTTAAAAGCTTCTTGTAAAGCTTCTACCTAAATTAGTCTACTTTAATCTATATATTGATCGAATTTAATCATCTGTTCCGTAATTATCCAATATTCTGAAAAGCACGAATCTACTTTATCGTTGGAAAAATATTTTTT
The DNA here is from genome assembly GCA_932274085.1 of Protocalliphora azurea. Lineage (NCBI taxonomy): Eukaryota > Metazoa > Arthropoda > Insecta > Diptera > Calliphoridae > Protocalliphora > Protocalliphora azurea. Next base: position 32,986,442 of record OW026520.1, on the reverse strand, counting down.
CGAAGTTGCTTAAATATTATTCATAGTTTCCAGACATTCTTTATTTGCATATGAGTATCAACAATATGGGAACTTAGATTTTTCTATTCTAAACCATAATTTTTGTTTATAGCAAAATTATAAGAAAAAAAAAAAAAAAAACAGGAATTCATAACCAGTGATATGGTTATGTAAATTAATCATTTAAAATTTTTCTCAAAATAGATATTATTTCATAATAAATTTTACATTAGAAACAAGTTTTAAAAAATGATTTGTTTGCAAACATTTTGAAAAAAAAAAAAAAACTATTTGCTACTATTATTTTTTTCAAGTTTTTTATTTAATTATTTCAAAACCCTAGAAGATTATTTTAAAGTTGACAACAAGTGTTTGTTTATGAACTATATATATATTCCACAAACATTATCAATAATGAAAAAAAGAAAATATCATCATTATACTCATACATATAGAAAATATTTATATAAATAGTTTATGTATAAAATAATATATTTGGTTGAAAATAGCCATTTTAATGACGTTCTTTAGAAGTTCATTAACCCATTAGATTTTCGACCACTATCGTCCTCATTATAAATTTTATAATAAATATTTTTACAATTTTTTAAATAAAAAATTTCATATATTCTTTTATCAACACTGTAATTACTCGCCAGACTACCTTAATAATTTTATTTTATTATTATTTATTATTTTTTCACTCTTCTTTTAACAAAGTTTTTACTGTCTACATTTGATAATTAGCAAAATTATATTTTTACCAAGTGCAAATTAAATATTTTTTTTTTAACAACTATTTCGAAAAAAATATGTGATTCACAGAATTTTATTATTTTTGCTTGATTTTTAAACATGATTTAATTGTTATCTCTTTCAAATTTTTTTGACTTTTCAAATAAAAATTAATTGCTAAATTTTAAATTAAAATTAAAACTAAAATAAGAAATTATATAAATAATAACTATAAAAAAAACAAGCACTTTTGTCTTAACTAATATAAAGTGGATGATTAATAATTAAATAAACAAAAAAATCTCTCTGTTTTATTTATACATAACTACCACTTATTTTAGCACAATAAATACTTGAACAATCAACCTTGACAAAGCCAGTATCAGTAAAATATTAAGGGTATTCATTAGTGTATTAAAAAACCAATATTTTCAAAAAACCGGTTTTCGAATTATACGAATAATATAAATATTTTTAAAATGTTTAATATTTTTACTAAAGATAGTACACTTATAGCACATGTCATTTGTAATGACAAATAATATAAAAATAAAAAATCATATGGCTCTTCTGCAGCTAAAGGATTAAGTACAAAATTTATATTTTTTGAACTATTTACTAAAGTTTACATTATTTTGGATGACGGAAAATTTTTTTTATTTTTCGCTGAACTTCAAATGAACCAAACTATTAGTTATTTATCTGTTTCATACAATTTGAAGAATTTTGGCATCGATTTGTAATAGCATATTTTAGCCTCAACAGCATATTTTTGCACATTTTGTCATATTGTCATAGAAAATCATTATTTTAGAGTATATTTCAGCAATTTAAATGGCATATTTTTACATATTTTATATTTAAGAACATTACTTAGCATTTATTACATTAAGGAGCATAATTTTGCATATTTTCCACTTAAAAGAAAAAAAAATGTGCATATTTTTCACCCAATTTAACGTTTTACATAATTTGTCATTAATGAAATTTTTATTTTACTGTCACATACGTTTTTCAAATCTGATTATCTAATAATTTGCTTCCTATAAATTGACAGAAATGTTGTAATTTCCTGACCCTATGTTTTAGCTTTAAATATTTGAAAGTGCAAAAAGAAAATATTTTTAGCAATAAATAATAAAAATCAAGTTAGTTTTAGCATAAATGGTTTCAAATTTAGATAGAAAAAATAATATTTTAAGAGAATATTTTTTTTCATTTTAAGGCTATATTTTCCGATTTTAGGAGCATTTTTTATGCTCAAAGAACACTTTTTTTTAGAGCATATATTTGCTTGCCCTGCTGAGGACAAATGTCAAAACTAAAACTGACTTTACCTAGATTTTGTTAATAAAAATTAGTCTAAATTAACTGAAAAATATAAAAATTCCAGTTCTCAGTATGTCGAATCACAAATTAAAATTAAAAAGAGAAAAAAATTTAGCTTAAAGCTTTATCGGATAATAATGTAAATGAGAAATACTTTTAAATAATTTAGGATCTGATTCAGTACAGAAAACCGTCAGAAAAAATCCGCCTATCGCATAGTTTGAAAACAAAAATTATTCGAAACCGGTCGGTTTTTTAAATAGCAAAAACCGATTAACCGTTTTCAGGTTTCGGTTTTTGAATACATTAGTATTTAGGAAATCTACTACAAAACCATATATTAATTTAGTTAATCGTATGTAAAATTATTATTTTCCTATAGTAAAAAATAAATAATAATAATGATACATAAAAAACAAACGAAATAAAATAATTAATGATATATATATATATATATATATATATTATATATGTATTATATATATATATATATATATATATAATTTTATGCAAGTTCGGTTCCTAAGTATGTGTATGTGTTGTAATTGACGTATGTAGTAGGTATGCTCACATGCATGTTACTTGACGATGAGATGAACTATAAAGAATTATATATATATATATATATATATATATATATATATATATATATGTATGTATGTATGTATGTATTTGATGATGTATGTTTGACTTCATAGATACATAAGTGTGTGTTTATTTGTATAAATGTTCTCAAAATTTTTTGTTATCACAAACTAATATTTTACTGATAATTTAAAAAAAAAAATATCAAAAAAATTATTAAAAATATTGTTATAGTTTTGTAAAGATTTATCTATTTTTGAATTTTTTTTTTCGAACTTGGGAAGTTTTGAATTTTTTTAATATTTATAAATTACTAAGCAAAATGTTTATTTTACAGTTTGTTTTTAGCTATTACAATTTTGCTTTGAAATTAAAATTTTAAGCGGATAAATTCTATAAAAATTATATATGTATTTTGTCACAAAAAAGTCTTTTCTTCCAAAAATAAGATTTTTTTAAGATCAAATGTAAGATTTCTAAAAATCATATATGGCAACACTGGTTATAGATATTAATAACATACAAATGATATATTTGAAAAATTTAATTACTTAAAGGAATAATATGTAGTAAAACTACTATATTTTAAAATTTTTTAATTTCTATGTGGTTTATTTTATATAAAAAGAACACAAAATCTCCCCTTATAGTTGTTAAGTTTTTAAAATATCACCTGCCGCAAATTACTGTTACTTAATGTATCTTAAAATATCAATTTTAATATTAAAATGCGAATTATCTAAATTAGTTTCAGTTCATGCAGGATGTGAATTATTATAAAGTGATTTTAAATCAATACATTTGATTTCTTAGTAACAACTAATTTATCTAAAATACCTTTCAGCAGCTATGTACATTAGGGTGATACAAAAAAAAAAAAAAAAATAATAATAATTTCTTTGAGAGAGTAGGTACCCAGCAAAATCTTTTTCGTTTTCGATAATGGCAACTACTTATTAAAGTAGTTTCTTGGTAATGAGGCGTCCTTATTATTTGCCTTCTCGGTATTACATAAATAAGTATTCAATAGTATAATATAGCACAGTATATTGGATGAGTTGGCTAGAGCGCTGGATTAACAACCAAAAGGTTGTTGGTTCAACCCCATCTTGATGCAGTTAAAAAAATAAAAAGTAGCTTCGTACTATTAAGATACTTTTTTTGAAAATTGGTACCATTTTTTTTTTTTTTTTTTTTTTTTTTGAGAAATTAAGACTTTTTGAAGAATCGGTTCTTCTTAAATTAATATTTTTTTGTTAGAAAAATTGGTTGTTTTTTATACCCTTCACTACAAGTGTAAAAGGTATATATAAGTTTGTCATTCCATATGTAATTTCCATAATTTTCATCGGAGAGCAAAAAAAAAGTTTATATTTTCTGAATTCTTATAAGAAACGAAGTCGAATTGACCGTTTCCGCCTGCATGTTCGTTCGTCAGTTGAAATGGCGTTTATGAAGCCCCCTAATAACATAGATATATTATATATCAAAATATTGGTAATTCAATGGAGAATTTTGCTACTGAAATTCAGTAAAATCGGTTCATAAGAGATATGTCCAAAAATCCGGGTTTTTAGAGTTTTTTTTTTACTTTTCGAAGCCTCTATATAAGCTAAGGACTGCTTTTTTACAAAAAATTCGGAAATATTTTTTGGAATTTTTTGCTGAAAAATTTATAAAATCGGTCTATAAATAATCCAGATATCGGTCGAAACGCATTTTTAGACTTATTGAAGCCTCTGTATAAACTACGGAGTTCATTGCTATATAGATCGGCTGTAAATATTTTTCTAAAATTTCTGCTTTTTGAATCAATCAAATCGGCTCATAAACAATCGAGTTATTGTCAATTCTTTCTTTCTTTAATGTCTGCATCTCATATATATAGGTACTAAAAAACAACAACAAAAGCATAAATGGTTTTTTGATCTTTTGTAGTAAATATATAAGCTAGTAACTTTCTTTTTAGGAACCTTTTAACATACCATCAAAAAAGGATTTTATCACAAATTTTCTACTTTTAAAAATATTTTTTATAATATTTAATTTTTTTCACAAAATTTCAATTAATATTTTTTTTATCAAGAACAAAAAAGTATTTTATCACAAATTTTCTATTTTTTAAACATATTTTTTATAATATGTAATTTTTTTTACAAAATCTCAATTAATATTTTTTTATCAAGAACATTTTCTTAAAAAAATTTAATTTCAATAATTTTCTCTAAAAACATTTTTTTTATCGCAAATTTTCTCTTAAGAAAATTATGTAACCAAAAATATTTTCTTAAGAAAATTTTCATATCGAAAACGTTCTGTAGAAAATATTATTATTGAAAATTTATTCTTAAGGAAATTATTAAAAATTTGTTTTTATGAAAAATATTTAATTAAAAGTACTTAAAAAAATATTGACACTGAAAACGTTCTCTTAAGAAAATTTTGTCATGGAAAATGTTCTCTTAATTTTTTATAATTTTCTGCTAAATACATTTTTTTTGTCAAAAATTAAAAAAAAAATATCGTATCAAAAAAAATTTTATCTACAATTAAAAGAAAATAATTATCAAAAATTTTTTAAAATTTCTTTTTATATTTTTTTTTCAAAATTTAATTACTATTTTTATCGGAACTTTCTCTTAAAAAAAACTAATTTAAAAAAAAAATACTCTAAAAAAGTTTGTTATGGCGAATTTTCTCTTAAGAAAATTATTTAGCCAAAAATATTTTCTTAAGAAAATATTGATAACGAAAACGTTCTCTTAAGAAAATTTTGATAATAAAAATCTTCTCTTAAAAAAATTTTATTATTGAAAATGTTTTTACATTTTATTATTGATAATTTTCTATTAAGTAAGATTTATTATCTTAAAAAATTTATTGTTGAAGATTTTCTCTCCAAAATATTTTATTAAATATTTTCCTTTAAAAAAATATTGCTTCCAAAAATTTTTCTTTAAGAAAATTTTATTTTCGAAAATATTCCCTTAAGATAATTTTTCATCAATAATTTTTTCTCAAGTTGTCGAAAGTTTTCTTTTAAGATCATTTTGTTGTCGAAGATATTCTTTTGAGAAATTGGTTTCTTATACATTAGATTCTTTTTAAAAAAATTTTGTATGTTGAAAGTTTTCTTTAAAATAATTTGACTGAAAATTTTATTTAAGGAAATTTAAGGAAATTTTTGTTATCAAAAATGTTCCCCTTTGTTACTGATTTTTTTTATATTTTAGAAAATTGTCTTTAAATTTCTTTACGGAACTTTTTGTTATCAATCATTTTGTTATTAGAAAATTTATTTTTCAAAAATATTTTCTTTAATTAATTTTTTTTTTGTATCTGAAATGTATCTTTAAGAAAAATTGTTTATTGAGGAAGCTTCTGGAAATTTTTCTAAATAAAATGTTTTTTTTTAAAAATTTCTCCTAAAAAATTTTTATTATTCAAAATTTTTATGGTGAGAAAATATGGTTTCCATAAATTTTTTCTTAAGAAAACTTTATCAAACTATTTCATAAAAAATTTTATTATCTAAAATTTTTCAAAAATTTAATTCTCAAAAAGTTTTTTCTTAAAAAATATTTATTTGTCAAAAATATTATTTTTAAAAAATTTTATTGCAAAAAATTGTTTTGGAAACGTTCTCTTTAGAAAATTTTCTCTTAATAATATTTTATATTTTAGAAAAGTTTTACTTTTATAAATTTTCTTCTAAATACTATTAGAAAATATTTATTTTTTTTCCTCAGTGTACTAAATATATGTTTGCAATTTTGTTGATGTTTTATATCACATAATTTTTTACTTAATTAGTTGTTTAATTTGAGTCATAATCTTTATATAGTAATCAATTATTTTATTTATTTCTGTTCTTGTTTTAACTACTTACCATTTGAACAAAATCGGCACGATAAGTCATATATGAATTTTTTTATTAGAAGGGTGGTACTTAACTGTTATCAAAAAATTGATTGGATCAATGAAAAAAAGCAATTCAAATTTAACGAAAAATTTAACAAATAATCATTATAAGAGATTTTAAGGCAGATATTAATTCCCTAGATTTTATGATCAGGGGAATAAAGGAAGTATATGAATTGAGTATTTTGTTTTGACCAAAAATGATTTATACGATTTTTAAAAGAATTTTTAATACTTTTGTGGACTTATCTTTTAAAGACTAATAATGACCATGAAAATTAAAGATTTTTTATACACATATCTTAAAGTTTTTTTTTTCATCTTTAAAATAGAATAGATATTTAAAGGATCCTTAATCTTAATTCTTAATCTTATTTTATTGAAGTATTAAAATTTGCCTTTAAGAACAAATTTGGTATTAATCAGACTAATTTACTAAAAAAAGCTTGTACTAATTAAATTAACTCTAAAATATGAAAGTAACCAGTAAAGGATTTTTATCCCTCTTATTTGTAACTTTTAGTGGGCGTGTCATTTTTATTTATAACAATGACAACAAATAAATTTAGATTTTTTTCTTATAATTTTTCTTTTTCAAATACAAATGTCAATAAATTATTAAACCAAAACTCTTCAGTGATAATTTTAGCTCAGAAAACCATTAAAGCTAAAATAATTTGTTTTTGCTATTTTCATTTATAAAATAATAAAACTCCAAACTGTACAAAAATAAAATAAAAATAATTAAGGAGCAGTAAATATTTTGTTGTTATTTTTTATAGCAGTATTTTGCGCTTTTTTATTTTTTATTTGGCGTTTCTTATCAATTGATAACGAGAATATTGTGCATTAAAACAAATATATAAAATTACTGTAATAAATTTTGTATGCATATTGGTTTAATGTAGAGTGTTAAGCAGCCTACCAGCAGGGGTTTCTAGCTAGCCGTTAAACCAGCAAATAAATAAAAAATAAAACCGTATCAGTTGTTATTAATTTATGATTTTTGATAAAATTTATTTCTGTTTTTCTTTTTCATTTTTTGCCAACATAAAAAAAAATCGAAATATTTTTGTATTGAATTTATGGGATAATTTGCTAATAAACGGGGAAGATGTGTAGAGAAATTTGTTTAAAATAGGCAATGTAGTGTAGCCAAGAGCCCTAAGGTATGCTACAGAAAGAAAAAATGTAATATTTTAAACTAAACTATTTACTAATATTTCTTATTAAATGTATTTAATTTATTTAAATAAAAAATAAACAAAAAGTCGCATAAATAAAATCAAATAAGAAAATCTTAAGACCTAAGGAATTTGAAAGCTTTAAAACCCAGAAGTATGCTACAACTTTTTTTAAATAAAAAATCTCTTATTAGGGAATTTATCAGGGGAAAACGTTTCAAGAAAGAATTAATAACAACGTAGTTGTTAGAATTGAAATGAATGCCTCCAAAAAGTATGCAACAAAAAGATAGTTTATTGAAAGAACAAAAGTAGGCATTAAAATAGCTATGTTAAAAATAATCTACTAAGCAGCGTTGCCAGAAACTTTTGACAAAAAAAAAATAATCGTTTGAATGAAAAAAAAAATCATAATTTTGGTGTAAAAATCATCAACTTTATTATTTTATACTACTAAAAAACAACTAAACGTTATAAAGTAAACTTTTTCCAATTTTAATGTATAAATCGAACAAGTTCGTACTATTTTTAATGTATTCGAATCACATCCTGTTTAAATACCAAACCATTTTTACATTCAAACATAATGACAGTTTTCCTAGTGTTCAAAGAAATTTTCGATAATATTTTGGGGAGTTATATTTTGGACTGCAAACTATAATCATCCAAATTTTCTATGTAGATTTTTG